>CM040120.1:365804011-366443582 GCA_022559845.1 Amorphophallus konjac | reverse complement strand
TAAGGTCCTCTCGCATAGGTGTGCCCGTTGGACCATCTCCGTGTAAGTACGTATATTCTGGGTACCCAGTTGTTGAATACAACCGGGCCTTAACCCGTCCATAAATCGATTAGCCTTCAATAAATCAGTGCTAATCAAATGAGGAGCATAGGGTGCTAGCCTGGAAAACTGAAGTTCATACTCTGCCACTGACATCATGCCCTGGCGCAATGAAGCAAATTCCATGGCCTTTCACTCCTTAACATGCTCGGAAAAGTACTTAGCTCGAAAGAGCGTAAGAAAACATTCCCATGTGTGAGGTGCATCAGCTGGTGGTGCTGGAACAGACTTCCACAACGTACGGGCGTCATTATTTAATTGAAATGTTGCCAATCGGACCTTCTCTTGATCCGTACATTTTATGACTTCAAAAATGTGGTTCACCTTGTCTATCCAACTTTCGGCTTCATCGGGATTAGAAGAACCTGGAAATCAAGGAGGATTTAAGCTCCAAAAATAGTGATGTAAATCTCCCGCTCTTGCTCCTGCGCCAGCTTGTACCATAGTTTGTAATGCCTGAGTCAGACCCGCAACGGTCTCTTGCATACCATTCTAGTCTACGCGATGAGCCATTATGATGAAAATAAGGTACCTGAGAGAAATAATATATTTGTTAATTCTAATGGAATGAGTGAGTTTAGTCCTTAGAAATAATTCTAATTTCTAGCTCATCCCAGGTTCTACCCAATTTCTCTCATAGGCTGGGAATTTATTTCCTAGTTTCATATGTGTGGTTCTTAAACCTTGGACTTAACCTATGACATGACTTTTTTCTAAGACTTCTAGTCCTAGTGCTCT
Source organism: Amorphophallus konjac (assembly GCA_022559845.1). Taxonomy (NCBI): domain Eukaryota; kingdom Viridiplantae; phylum Streptophyta; class Magnoliopsida; order Alismatales; family Araceae; genus Amorphophallus; species Amorphophallus konjac. Next base: position 366,442,745 of record CM040120.1, on the reverse strand, counting down.
GATACCACCTTAACTGTCACGTCCCGAGATTATGCTGCGGAAACAATCGGGAATGCGAACTGCCGACATGGTAAACCTCGAGCAAGCAATATAATCAGAGCGCAAGAACAATCACACAAAGTAATTGCACAATAATTTAATCAAACTTTCATCTTTATTTCATATCATATAATCATAATCCAAGTACATCAATATTCGACTCTTCTGGACTCAATAAAAAGAAAAAGTACATGTAAAGACTCAATCTAGACACAATTTGACATTCTAACTCTTCACTCGAATCCATAGACTTTTAATCGCTCTCGGACACGCTACTTGAGTAATCCGAATCCGATTCACTCGTATTTACTGAAACATTGAGAAAGTAGGTAATGAGCACACTTGTCCAGTAGGTATCTTTGTATCAGAATGTAGACAATGTTTAAGTAATTAATGTTTTAGCTCTAAAGAATAAGATAAATCATGCAAATACGATGAAACAATGCGAATAAAGCCAAAGTAATAAGATACGATCAAACTTGAGATATGAGAATATGATTGAGCAAGTATGATCAAGCAAGAATGTATTTATGACCATTCATGAACAAGAATGTAACAATAATGTACTTTTCATAACCATGAAGGCTATGCACTAGAATGTCATGTAACAAGCAATAATGTACTCATGTCCCCTGAATATTTCACTTATTTATAAAGAAAGTACTCCCAGCGCAATGCGACGCCAGTAGCATCATACCCCATGGTTTATGTAGTATGTTTCCGACAATCAGCCGAGGGGATTAGCATAGAGCCCTGGAACACAATCAGTGCTCGAACTGCATCTTCAAGTATAAATCAAGCTACTTTCACATTATAACAATAATATGGCCAAGAATGTACAATTTCAACTATAGTTTCATGATAAAGTAACCAAAATATAAGAATGCTTCAATTAAGAATAAGAGAATTTCAATAAACGCATTTAATACTAGGTTATGCTATAGGAATAAATCGGTAGCATACCGGTACATTCTTTAACTCTCAAAATTACTTAGATATATTTTGATTAATGTGCCAAGTTCTAGATAATCAATTGGACCATCTAAGAATATAGGAAAATCAACCTATGAGTCAAACCCCGGGTTAATCAATCTCATGACATTAACGGTCGATTACTGGACCGTTTCTTGATCATGGCGGTCGAGTTCATGACCATTTATGATAAGACAGTTCGATATCCGAAATAGAACCTCTGGAGCTTTAGCGGTCTAGCGTAGAACCGTTTAAGATCCGTTAGTGGTCAAGTGAAGGGCCGCTAGCAGTCATTAGCGGTCAACCAGGAGGCCGCTAATTCCAGAAATATAAAACATCGATATATGTACCTTCTAGACAATTGGGCTTTAATGGTACAACCAACTCAGCGTCCTAGAGGGAATCCCAGGCTCGCGGAGACTTACGGAGGCCTTGAAATAAGATTTTCTAGTTCATTGGAAGGAATATCCAAGAGAGAGGTCATCATGTCCAAGATTGTGTTCCTAATGTGCAAAATGTGTAACTAATGACAACATACCAGGATATGTGCTATGTACTTATGAAAATGACTCTTAGATAAGAGAGAAAATCGAAATAAAACAGTTATCACGTTAAATCATGAATCCTTTAGAAACATGTATTTAATTACAAGAGTATATGATTTTTGGGCATAAATTAACATAAGTTAAAATAATACCAAGGTGCATGAAACATGATAACAAGTATATTAACTAAGTATATAAAACCAGTAATCAAACCAGGAATAAAAACGTAGTTAACTAGGCTTAACCGTTAATAATCATGGCAAATCTGCATTAAGTCTCGGGTTAAAATTATGCAGAAATTCGTAAATCAAAAACGGTCAACTGGAAGACTGTCACTTTGCTTTTAACGGTCTATCGTACGACCGCGACAGTCCTCTGGCGGTCCATAGGAAGACTGTTTCTTCCTGTCTAAAATCGAGTTCAATGGAAACAATACAAAATGCTAATCTAAGATACATCATGTTTGGAAATCAACATATTACAACTTCCATAACCATGATAGAACAAAGTATGGGCCAACAATATGCATAGGTTTGTGTGATTACAAGAAAAATTCATATTTTTACTTCATTAGGGCTAGTTCATGCATGAAGAATATACTAGATGCATAGTCCTAAGTAAAACATGAAATTCTCAAAATATAATGCATGAAGATGAATGAAACAAGGGGGCTTTTATTCTTGACATAAAGTTTAAGCCATCCATGAGATAACCTACATTTAATAGTGCTCCTAGACTTCGAATTTTTGACTAGAATCAAGCCCTAATTACTGCACTTTCTTGTACTTAGTCAGCAACTTCACGTCCCTCTATCTCCTGATTCCCTTGACCTAAAGACATGAAATTTGGGGGTAGATAGAAGGTATAAAGGGGAACATAAAGTTTTAAAGATACTTTTGGTAAATACCTTGTTTAGGGCTCCGAATTCCTTGATCTTCTTGGGTCGGATGCACTAATTCTTGAGTTCTTATTGTAGAAACATCAACTTTGGATGACTCTAACTTCCTGTAGGCTTGATCTCCTAAAACGAAAATTAGAGAGTAGTTAGACCTAAGTAAAATGAAAAAATTCCTAGAAGAAACTTACCTCTAATTCATCCTCCTTACCTGAGTTCCACTTGTGCCAAAAGTAAGGGTCACATAGGTCAAATCTGGGATATATTTATAGGGTTAGCTAGGGTTTTGTGAATTAGAACGAACTTAGAGTGCCAATTAGACTTTCCATTCGATCTACCATCCTTCTAGACCTATCTAATTAGTTGATAGAGTCGATCCAAGATGATTTGGATGCTAAAAATCTTACCTTTTCACGTTCTCTTCCTCTCACGGAATCTACATTCGTTAGCGGTCATTGGACGACCGTTTATAGCCCATTAGTAGTCTTGCGATAGACCATTTTTCCTATTGGGCGCCGAATTTGAAATACTTCAAACTCTTTTGTTCTTATCCCCAATATTATCCTTTTATTTATATCCCAAGGAGTAATTATCTTCTTAATTCCATGATTATACCTATTTTAAGTTTCTATAATATGGGCCAAAGTTCAAAACAACATTTTTGGGCCTATTGGGTTTATTATTTGGGCATAATCCTCTTGGATGAAATGTAGGGCCTAAATAATTAGATTTAGTTCATTATAATTCAATTAATAGCCTATTAAATGCTTAATAATTATATTTTAAATTCAAAAAAATTCTTAGAAAAATTCTTGGGCGTTACATGGCTTTAGAATGACGCATCATTGGGCGCGTAGCAAGCGTGGAAGGGTTGGAGACACTAGAACAAGATCCTATTTCACTAGACCTGACTGACTCTACTTCCCTAGACTCAACAAACCCTACATCTAACCTAGGAGATAGAAGATCTAATGGAAGGGAAACATGGGCCTCATGCCCCTGGGAAGAGGACTGACAGAACACATCATAATCCTCCACTGAAATCTCCGTTTTAAAATTGGCATTTTTTCTTCTTCTTGGAGATTAGTGGAGAGCACGCAACAAGATGGAGAGGAAGGTGGAGGAGAGAGCCTGAGGGGATAGATGGACGGATAGAAGATGTCGAAGAAAGGATCGGAGGAGGAGAAGAAAGGAGTAGAAAGATCAACAGGTGGATAGCAAGTGCATGTCCTGACAATGAGGAAATCAATGGGCATCTCAAACAGGAACAAATCAATTAGGAGAGGAGGTGAACGAGGTACAGAGTCTAGCTCTTTGAAAAGAGACTCCAAACGGGAAGGAGGCCAAAAAAAGGAAATCAGTGAGCTCCCTTCCTCCCACGGATGGTAGGCTGGCTCTGCCGGCGTGTACTTCACGAGCCGCATCTCAGGGTCTCTTGGACAATCTTCTCCATAAAATAGCTTTGCAAAATCCTTGCTGAGATCGCTCATGTCATCTATTGGCCCCTTTGGTGGCGACGGCGGGCCAGAAACTGAACAGACAACATCTTCCTTCTTGTCAAAATGGGGCAGTGTCTTCAAGGTACCAAGCTGTAACGGCCCCTTCACAAAATGTTGGCGGTAGTCCCTGGTCAATGGCCCTGAGTCTCCCAGGACTGATAATGAGGACTCTCGGTATCCGAGACCGCTTCTGTTCATCTTTCTGCCCCTGGGGATTGGTTTAGTCCGCCCTTATAGCTGAGCACCGAGACCCATGCCTGGCTTATAGCCTAATTTCAATATCATATTCCAGCCTTTAGGGTCTCTCATCGTTGTCTTCATCTTGATGTTGATCGGCGCGACGGCCGGCTTGCGGTGTGCATAAGCCCATGGAAAATTGAGGTCCATTACAGAAATGACCGGTTTGTTGCTCGGCTAGAGCGTTGGAAAATATTTTGTTGGAAATGACATCCACTGTTTGGATCGTGGATATGCCCTTGACTTTTACTACCCACCCCTGGAATGGGAATTTAAGGCACCGGTGGGCGGTTGATGGCACTGCGTGGAGGTTGTCAATCCATGGACGACCCAGAATAGCCTTGAACATCGGGTCAATGTCTAGCACATAAAATTCCACGGGCATTGTTAATGGCCCGAGTTCTACTTGGATGGTAATCACCCCGTGGCAAGCCCTCCTTGAGTTGTCGTAAGCTGCTATTGTTGTTGGAGTGGGCCTTAACATGTCTTTAGAGATATTGCATGCCCGGAGGGTGCTAAGGGGACAAACATTAATGGAGGCTCCAATGTCTACCAAAGCCGCATCAATAACCACCTTATTCAAGGTGATGGAGATGCAGACCGGCATTTGGCGTGCCTCGGGGGGGTGCTAATTCAGACTCAGCGAAGGAAATGGCCGGCCCCTTAGTGATCGTGGCCAAAGCCGTTGGCAAGCTATCTACCGCCATATCCTCATTTACCAGGACCTTCTATAAGAATTCCTTCAAGGCATCTTGGTGTAATTTGGACCTCTTAATTAATTCAAGCACTGATATCTTGGCCGACATCCGATCCAAGTGGTGCAAAAAATCATACTACGTGCCGAGAAAAGGGTCCACTTCTTCCAGCTCAATCGCCTGCGACGGGAACTGGGGATTGGGTGCGGGTGCACCGGTAGTGGGATAGTTTCGATGAAATAGACGCCCGCTTCGAAGAGCAAGGTTTTGTGCCGGCACGCCATCGGATGGTTTGATGGGCCCAACGGGGTGGACGAGGGGGGTGAAAGTAGAGGTTGCGGGCAAAATGGGGGTGATGACTGGAGAGGTAGGCTTAATGGGTCCTGCTGGAAGAGTGACGGGTGAAGGATTAGGCGCAGGGGTGACAATGGAGGGTGTAGTGAGTGTTGGTGTGGAGATAGGTGAAATGTTGGGCAATGCGGAGGGTAGGATGAGGGGTGTAGCAACCGTGATGGGGGTTATAGTGGCGGGTTGGAGGATAACGGGGATGGAAGGCGAAGGGGAGTTGCGGTAGGTATGGTGGAGGGCCATGAGTTGGGCTGACGAGTCATCATCATAAGACCACCCAGTGTTAGGAGCTGGGCGATGGACAATATTAACCTGGGCCGGTGCCGGTGGCTGAGGTTGCGGAGCGGGCGAATGGTTGGGCATCGGATTCTGATGAATCCCCAATTCCTATGTAGGCTGCTGCTGCTGTTACTGCGGTGCTGGCTGCTGTTGCTACCGTGGCTGCTGTCTTCTCTCTTTGATATCTATAATCACCTTGCGCATCTCGGCCCAGTCAATGCGCTGCCCTTCATGCAGGTCATAGACAAGATCTCTAAACTGGAAGCATCTCTCGATTGTATGCCCGGGTTGCCGATGATAAATGCAGTATCTGGATTGGTCAATGGTCAGGTTCCAATTCGGCCGTTCCGGAGGAAGCTGTAAAGCCCCAATAGACATAAGGGCAGAGAAGATGTTGGGAAGGGTTTCAGGCAGTGGGGGGTACTGGACTCTCTTAGGACCCGGACGCGTGGATGCATAGCCGTTTGGTAGTGGGACGTTGTGGTATTGCGGCGGCTGTTGTGGCTGTTGGGAAGCGGGGAAAGATGGCTGTGTATTTAGTGGAGTGGTGAACTGAGGGTTGCGTGGAGGCTGCTGGAAACGAGGTGGAGCGGGTTGGTTGGTGGATTGGAAATTAACGGCCTGCACCTGTTCATTTGTCTAGACCCCTTCGATGACTGGCCCTTGGGCCTTTTTGGTGTACTTGGGCTTCTGGGGTTCGAAGAGGGTGTGAATGGGGGAATCCTTGAATTGGGTCTGGATGAACCTTGCCCTACTGTACAACTGATGCATATTAGTAATATCATTCATGGCCAAAATGTTTCTGAAGGTAGGGGTGGCGTTGGAAATAAGGAGCTTAACCTTCTCCTCCTCCAGGATATGACCGGGCACACGGGCAACCATATGCCTCCATCTATCAGCATATGTTGAAAAATCTTCATCAGTTTTCATCTTTTCGGCCACAAGATCGGTAAATGAATATACCGAGCCCACCCGGTCTTGAAATCTCTGGATAAATTTCTCTTTCACAACCTTAAAGCTCTCCGCGTCCTCCAGTGGTAATGCATAGAACCAGTCCAAGGCGACCCCATCTAATGAGCGGCGGAATAGATACGCCATGAGGCGATCGTCGTACTGAAACTGTGTCGAATCATATAGAAAGTCCCTCACATGGATGTAGGGGTTGCTATTCCCATCGTATTTTTGGTACGTGGGGAGCTCTGACTGAGAGGGAAAATGAAAGTTATGGAAACTAGGAACTGGGACATCAGCCAAAGACTGTGGGCCGACCCACTTTTGGAGGAGGTCAAGCTGTTGCTGCATGGTAGCCCACTTGTCGAGGAGCTCCCGCTCTCGGAATGGAGGGGGTAAAGCAAGGGGAGCGGACCCAGTGTGAGGGGCCGAAGGGTAAGTAGATGTAGATGGAATCCCATAAGAGGGATATTGGGCCAAGGAAGGACCCATACCCGAATAAGTCAAGTGGGCGGCCCCAGCCTGAGGGCACAGGAGATCAACCAGGCCCGTAAGGGCCTGTGGCATTGATGGAATGGACCCATAAGGGTCAACCTGAGAAGATGGAAGGAGTCCAGCCTTCCCTCTATCAAGAGCCTGATGGGCCGAGTTAGAAGATGTTGAGTCTCTCCAGATGATTTTGATGATAACAAAACCCCGGTATTACAACCTAAGTAATAACTTGCTTAAACCACTCTCAAAGCCGTCCTTACTCAAGCAAATGCCTAAATCTACCATGTCATGCCCCGACGCGGAATATCGGGACGTACAGTCAATAACGAGCTAGAAATAACATTTATTCTAAACTAACAATAAACATTGCTAAGGAAGGAATACTTTTGTTACAATGATCAACACTGTTTAAACACGATCAAACATAACTCCCAAAACTATGAGCTGACGCTCAGTAGGCATCTAGGTACAAGTACACTCTAGAATCACTCATGTCCCTCCCCGTCTGTGTAACCGTCACCACCTGAATAACCTGGAAAGGGAAAAAACAACACTATGAGCTGACGCTCAGTAGGTAATAACAGGCAAATTTACGTAGTTAATGACTTAATTACATGTTATATGCAATGATAAGCAAGGAAATAAATAACGAGATCAAGGACAATATAATAAGATCTCGCAAGGTCAAGAATTAAAAGATAACAATTAACAATAATGACAAGTACAAGAATTTGAATAAGAGCAATTGCAATAATAATTGGCCAACAAGCAAGTATTTAAAACATGAAGTAATTCACGATCGAGTACAAGAATAATAATAGATTGAATGTCGTAGACGTCACACTAGTCAAGTACTCGGTGCAATACCTCACCATGTCATTAACATCCCATGGGCTCACTTATTTTTCGGGCGCTCTCCCCAGGACCAGACCGGGCCCCTATGATGCGATGGCATTGATTTATTGGATCAAGGATCCCAAGTTGTCTAGATATTTTCTCAAGTAATCATGGCCAATGAATTTCAAGGAATAAACTAAATTGTAAAAAGTACAGATCTGACAAAATATCAGAGTAACAAGAAGAGTAGAGAGTTAAATTTAGGCATCATGTTTAACGACAATTAAGTCGTGGAATTCAAGAACGAATGATAAGTAGGAAAATGCAATCATTAGAATACTCTTAACTCCATAGTTTAACATTGTATTCCGTTGGTTTAACAAGTTTTGGGGTTGTTTTAGGGTCTTTTAATATCAAGGAACTAGTTTCTTAAACAAAAAGATTTATTTTGTATTATCTTAGTGAATTGCTAAGAATTTAGTTTAATTCATAGAAATAAATCTTAACATGATGAAAATATCTCTAACATGTTAAAATAGCTCCAGCATATGATTCTACTGGTAAGGTGATAAAAATATATTTTTCTTGCTGGAATTAATTTTTAACACACTAAAAATATATTATTAGGCGTTAAAACTAACACATAATATGTTATAATGAGTTTTATACGTAATTTTTGGATAAGTTAATAGGAGTAAGTTATCATACTGATTATTTATTTTTCCTGATAACAATAAGATTTTTATCATGCTGAAAAGTAATTTTTTTTCAATATTCTATCATCCATTTAATAGGAGAAATACGCTGATAAATAGTTTAATATACTAAAAATCATTTATATCATGCTGTCATCATCCTAATATGTTGGAAGAATTTTTGTCATGCTGTGAAGAATTTTATCATGCTGTAAGAAATAATTTAACATGCTAACATAATTTTATATGCATTTATTTCTATTATATAGATAAAAATAGATTTCTATGAGTTAAAAATATCATTAATTCACAGAAATTAACTTTCAACATGCTGATAATATCATAATATATTTTTCATAAATTTTCAGATATTAGGAATAGTTTAGCATGCTGGATATATATTTTATATGCATTTATTCTCTATTATATAGATACAAATAGATTTCTATGAGTTAAAAATATCATTAATTCACATAAATTAACTTTCAACATGCTGATAATATCAGAATATATTTTTCATGAAATTTCAGATATTAGGAATATTTTAACATGCTGGATATATATATTTTATATGCTTTTATTCTTTATTATATGAAATAATATGATAAGAGGAAGATGCACAAGATATCAATGGAAATTCTTGATGAAATTCAGTAAACAAGATATCAATGGAAAGATAAGAGGAAGATGCACAAGATGGTATGCTCAATTTTAAGTTTAGCTGTGATTATCCACGTGAAATCAAGCTTAATCCTAAAAGGTGCACTTAAAACCCTAACATAGACATATGCTTACTAAATCGAGAAATTAACCTAGTATGATTGATAAAAAGTAGGGCTTTCAACGTTAAAAGGAAGCTAACATGATGAGGATTCCATTCATGTATAATAATTAAAGTTAGGTCTGTTAGAACCTACCTTAAATGAAGATCAAACCCAGCTACAAAAGTACCCAACGATCCTTGATAGCCCTCAAAGATCCCTTGATAACTTCCTGAATACCAAATAGAAATTAGGGCTTTTACTGCCAAATGAAAGAGCTCGTCGAGCTGATCAAGATAGACTATCTATTTACGAATTTTGGTTAAGATTACCAACATGATTTGGAAGAACAAAACCACGACCTAGAATGAAGAACGAACCGGACAACACCTTAGAAAAACCTCGATACCTCCTCGGATACCTAATAAATTTAGGGCTTTTACAACCACTGGAAAGAGCTCGTCGAGAGGATCAATTTGATATACTCTTGTGTAAATTTTGGTTGAGGAAACCTACCTCAATCGAAGGAACAAAGAGGAGAGGAAGGAGGACGACGGCTGCCGACCCACCTCCACTAAATGATCAAGATCTTCCTAGATCAAGCTCCAATGCAAACACCACAGACACCAAATAAAATAGACTCGTAGAGCTTCATTTTGATAGCTCATAGAGCTTCTGGAGACTTCGGAGTTGGGAGAAATCGACCACGCAAGGTGGTGTTTGAAAATGGCGCCGCCAAGGTTGACTTCCACCAAACTCGGCCGCCACCATGTGCTAGAGTTAGGGTTTGGTTCCATTGATAGAGGGCTATTAATCCTCTATGTATATCCTTTCATTTACCTCTGGAATCACCTCATTTGGTTGAGAAAAAAGCTCTAATTTGATGTTTTAAGATGGGGTGAATAGTGAACATGAATTTCGGGTTAGGTGGATTGAAAGTCGGACTTAACCCACTGATTAGGCATAGATAATGATTTTATTAGACTTAGTCATATAAAATAAAAGTGTTAGTCGATGCATCTATTATTTAATTACTATTTTTATGAATTTTTATATCGTAGACAAAATTTTCACTTCTACTATTCCGTAAATAGTTAAATATTAAGTTCGGAAGACTTAATCCACTAATTCGGCCTAATAAATGATTTTCTTAGGGTTGGACACAGAAGAAAATATTGTTAAACACAATTGATTATACAAGAATATGATTTTTATAAAATAGTTGAAAAGTGACTTATTCTATTTATTAAAGAATTAATCTAATTAATTTCGAATAATTTTCATTAATTCAAATAAATTCCAAATAATTTCTAAATAATTTTATAAATAAATTTCTAAAGAATTTGGGGTATTACATACCATGTTTCAAGAAATGCCCAGTATAAGTTCAACCAACTCATTGTGATTGGAATAGGATGTGGTTATAAGATAATTTGTTCACAGATTATGACTTATTGGCTAACTCTCTAAAACTGCATGTTTTCCAGACTAGCGGTCGACCACCAGACAGGGCCCGATCGACTGATTTTCCCAGCATTGAAAGGATCAATCTCTGTAAAATTTCGATCGACCGCCCCCCTATGACTGGTCGACCGCCAGCTTCGAAGCCTCCATTGTTGACTTATTTTTCTCCTCGAGGCTGAAGCATCTATCAATAGTTTTTTAATCCCAAAAGTCTCCAGACATCCCTGGAATTGTGGATCTGTGTCTTGGCTTGTCCTTGACCATCCAAGTTATATAAAAATATCTCTTAGGGGAAAGAAACCCTAATTACTCAAGAGAGATCAAAGGGGGCTGCCAAGGGAAAAAGAATGCTGCTACTGTAGCTCCATGAATAGTGCTGCGTCTAAGAGTTCTTCATCCAAGAGGAAGGTTCTCAAGATCATCTGCAAGCCATTCAAGTGAAGATCAAGCTGAGGAGAGAGCTTCATCCAACATCCTCTTCATCCACTAAGGGGGAGCCTAAATCTGAAGTTCTCATTTTCTGTTTCTCCTTCCATTTCTAATTGAGCTTCAAGTGTGTGTCTTTGTAATATCTAAACACTTGTGTGTGTGGATCTACGTAGATCCGTGTGTGTGTATGGTTCTTCTTCTTCTTCTTCACATTTCTATGTGATTCAGTGCTTGTGCACCTTCGTGGGAGTTCTGAACTCCTCACGAGTGTGTGTGTGTGTGATTTGATCTTGTAATCCTTTACAAGATAGTGTGTGTATCCTCACAGTCTATGAGGGGTGGACGTAGGTTGCCGTTGTTGCATCCGAACCACCTAAAAATCACTGTCTCTTGTGTGGTTTTTTCCTTATCTTCTACCTCCAATTCTGTTCTAGCATGTTCACATATTACATCAGCTGATTTCTTCATTTAGATCTAGATTAATCGATCACTCTCTAAAAGATCTCTGGTATATCAAAAGCTGGGTTCGGACTGACACGGTTAGTCTTATCGGGAAGATAACACCTTACGTGAGAGAATTTTCAGATTCGCAAACTTCGCCTAGTACCAAAGAACTATTGTAGTGGTGATTTTGATAAGATCTATTTTGCTCTGCATCAGATCTAATTTGTTGATTGCTATTTCTTCATACAAATCTCAAATCAGTTAAAGTTTTCTTAAATTTTATCATCACCCAATTCACCCCCCCTCTTGGGTGTCATTGATCGCGGGACTTCAATTGGTATCAGAGCCAAGGATCTATTTCCTTCAGATCTAACGATCTAGAGTCAGATCCAGATCAATGGCAAACAAAGGTTTGATGCCTGAGGGCCAGTCCATTAATCGTCCTCCCTTCTTTGACGGTTCAAATTACTCATACTGGAAAAATAGAATGCATGTTTTCCTAATGGCTCAGGAGTACGAAGTCTGGAGGGTTGTGGAAAAGGGTCCGTATAAACTCTCAGATGATGAAGAAAAATGGACACCCAAGGAAATTAAGAAATGCACTGTAAATTTTAATACTATGAATATTATGCAATGTGCCATACATCCTAATGAATTTTCTCATGTATCCATGTGCAGTTCAGCGAAGGAGATGTGGGACAAGTTGTGGCTCATATATGAGGGAACCTCAGAGGTCAAGGAGACCAAGGGCAATCAACTTGTTAGAGACTATGAGCTATTCAAAATGAAATATGAAGAAATCATCTCAAAGATGTTCGCAAGGTTAACTGAGATCACAAATGGTCTCAAAAGCCTTGGGAAGGAGTACACAAACTCTGATCTTGTGAGGAAGGTTTTAAGATCACTTCCACCAGCATGGCACACTAAGGCTACTGTTATTGATGACTCAAAAAATTTATCCACACTCTCTCTGGATGAGCTCATAGGGTCACTTATGACCTATGAGATAAACATGAGGAGAACAACCGAGGAAGAAACGAAGAAGAAGAAAGTGGTGGGATTGAAAGCTCACCAATCTGATGATGACTTCCAAGAAGAAGAATCCAACAAGGGAAGCAATGAAGAAGAAGACTTGGCTATGATAACTCGCCAAGTAAAGAGATTTTTGAGAAAGAAGAGAAATTTCCAAGGTAATTTCAGAAAGGGGCAAAGGAAGCCCGTTCAAACCAAGGGCGAGCCGAGCAAGCCCAATAATGTCATTTGTTATGAATGCAAGAAACCCAGGCACATGAGAGGAGGGTGTCCAGATCTAAAGAGAAAATTCAAGAAGGATAAGCTCAAGAAACCCCAAGCAATGGTCGCCACATGGAGCAACGAAGAGGACGAACCGTTCGACGAGGAGATGCAAGAGCTAGTGGAGAGCTTGTGCCTCATGGCACATGAAGATGATTCAATGGAGGTAAATTCTGACTCTGACTTTATTTCAAATGAACAATGGGAGTCAGAATATGAAAAACTGTATACAAAATACAGAAAAATCAGATCTGAAAACAAAAGTCTCAAAAAGAAGATTGATAATTTAACACATGAGGATATTTATGTGAAGTTTGAGAAACTAGAACAGGAATGTTCGAGTTAACTGAAGAAAAAGAAAGTTTGTTACAAACAATCTTAGACAGTGAGAAAAATCAAGAAGAATTGATGTGCAAATTATCTAAAATTGAAAAAGGTTTTGAAAAATTGGAAAATGAAGAAGAGGTTATGAAACTCACAAATTCATAACTTGAAAAGAAAAACGTGAGGTTGATTGAAGAAGTGGCTAAACTTCAGTCCACTCTGTCTAAGTTTGTCAAAGGCAAACAAAACTTAGACAATTTGTTGGGAGTCAAGGTTAACTTTCAAAAGGAAGGATTGTGATACATTCTCCAAAACAAAAAATCCCTTGAGCATAAGATCACTACATCCTATGTTCATGAAAAAGACAACAACTATACTTCATGTTCTCACTCCAAGCCAAAACATGTTCAACCTAAACCACATCAATTCCAAAGAAGATTTTCTTTCATTGTGGTATATTTGGACATGTTATTGCTAATTGTTGGTTCAAACAAAACATTCAAAGAAATCATGCCATTTGGACCATAAAAAGATATGCACAGAACTTGACTAACTCCTACGGACCCAAATTGGTTTGGGTACCAAAAATAATTGGATGAGAATGTTGTTTCTTGCAGATATGCCTTGAAGCCAGGGGGAGCAAATGGTACCTGGACAACGGCTGTTCAAGGCATATGACAGGGGACAAGAAGGTGTTCTCAACACTGCAAGACAAGGATGGAGGTTTAGTTGCTTTTGGAGGCAAAGACAAAGGTAAAATCATTGGAATCGACAATATAGGTAAAATTCTGAAACTCTTATCGAGAATGTGCTTTTAGTAAAGGGCTTAAATCATAATCTTTTGAGCATAAGCCAGTTATGCGACAAAGGATTCAAGATTATTTTTGATGAAATCCATTGCATTGTCATGAATAAGAATATAAATGAGATCAAATTCATTGGAAATAAATAACAATGTCTATACTATTGATATTGATGATGTCTCATGTGATGATGTGTGCTTGATTGCAAACAATCATGAGAATGCACAGCTATGGCACCGAAGATTAGGTCATGCTAGTTTTGGAGTACTCTCCAAATTGTGTAGACATGACTTGGTGAACGGATTGCCTAAATTAAAATTTGAAAGTGACCAAATCTGTGAGGCTTGCACAAAAGGCAAGCAAACACGTGTCTCCTTCAAAAATAAAAATATTGTCCCTACCTCCCGGCCTCTGGAATTGCTGCACCTTGATCTATTTGGCCCCACTAGGACATCCAGCCTAGGAGGTAAATCTTTTGGATTTGTTATTTTTGATGATTACTCCAGATTTACATGAGTGTTATTTTTAACCAATAAAAGTGATGCCTTGACGGAGTTTCAAGTGTTTAGCCGGAAAATCCAAAATGATAGAGGCTACCTTATCACCACCATCCAAAGTGATCACGGTGGTGAGTTTGAGAATTATGAATTTAGTAGTTTATGTGAGGAGCAGGGATATACGCACAACTTCTCATCACCAAGGACGCCTCAACAAAATAGAGTGGTGGAGAGGAAAAATAGAACCCTGATAGACATGGCACGGACCATGTTAAGTGAAAACTCTCTACCAAAATATTTTTGGGCTGAGACGGTAAGTACATCATGTTACATCATCAACAGGGCGATGGTAAGGCCCATTTTGAAGAAAACTCCTCATGAGCTCTACAAGGGCAAGAAACCCAATATTTCTCATCTTAAACCCTTTGGATGCCCATGTTTCATGCTGAACAATGGTAAGTCTAACCTAGGTAAGTTTGATGAGAAAAGTGACAAAGAAATTTTCCTAGGTTATGCACTTAACTGTAGAGCTTACAGATTATTTAATAAGGGAACTTTGATTGTTGAAGAAAGTCCTCATGTGATCTTTGATGAATCTGAATTAAAATTGACAAGTCAACTTGTTCCAATTGTGGATGCAGATGAAAATTCCAAACGTTCAAATAATGCTAAGGCCAAGGATGAACCAACTGAAGGGATCTCCAGCAAAAGTGAAAAGGATGAAGATCCTTCAATTGAAACATTTCAAGAGCAACAAGTGCATCATCCCGACTTGCCCAGTTCATCTACGTTCTTGAAGGATCATCCAGCTGAAAACATAATCGGTTCTCTGGAGATGGGGTAAGAACTAGATCATTACTAAGGCAAGTAGAAGAAGAGGGTCTAATGGCCTTAATCTCACAAGAAGAGCCTAAGGATATTCATGAAGCTCTTTAAAATGAATCCTGGATTCAGGCTATGCATGAAGAGCTACACCAGTTCGAAAGGAACAAAGTGTGGACTCTTGTGCCACGTCCTAAGAATCATCCCACAATTGGAACCCGTTGGATTTTCAGAAATAAGTTAAATGATACGGGATTGGTTGTTAGGAACAAGGCCCGGCTTGTAGCCAAAGGGTATAGCCAAGAGATGTGTATTGATTTTGATGAGTCTTTTGCACCGGTTGCTAGACTAGAAGCAGTCCGAATTTTACTGTCCTATGCTTGCTCATTGAACTTCAAACTATTTCAAATGGATGTTAAATCTACTTTTCTTAACGGTTACATCAAAGAGAATGTTTTTGTAGAACACCTCCAGGTTTTGAAGATCCAAAGCATCCAAAGCATGTGTACAAGTTGTAGAAGGCCTTGTACGGGTTAAAGCAAGCTCCAAGGGCATGGTATGAAAGGCTCACCTCCTTCCTGATTGAAAATGATTTCACAAGAGGTAAGGTAGACCAAACTCTCTTCACGAGAAAATCAGGTAAAGGCATATTAGTAGTTCAAGTATATGTGGATGACATTATTGTTGGAGCTACTAATAATGCCTTATGTGATTAATTTGCAAAAATTATGTAAGGAGAATTTGAGATGAGTTTGATGGGTGAACTTACATTTTTTCTTGGATTGCAGGTGAAACAAACATCAGAAGGCATCTTCATAAATCAAGCTAAGTATACATTGGAGCTGATAAAGAAATATGGGATGGCTGAAGCAAAACCTCTGTCAACTCTGATGGCCACAACCACGAAGTTAGACAAAGATGAAAATGGTAAAACAGTAGATCCCACACTATTTCGAGGTATGATCGGATCACTATTGTATCTCACAGCATGTCGCCCTAACATTCAATTCAGTGTATGTCTATGTGCTTGTTTTCAGTCATGTCCTAAAGAGTCTCATTTAATGACTGTTAAACGTATTTTTAGATACTTAATTGGCATAATAGATTTTGACTTGTGGTTTCCCATCGGTAGTTCTTTTGATTTGATTGCATACACTGATGCGGATTATGTCGGATGTATTGTAGATCATAAAAGTACTAGTGGGTACTGTCAGTTCCTTGGTGGGTGCCTAGTCTCATGGGCCTTCAAGAAACAACATTCAGTAGCTCGCTCAACGGCCGAGGCTGAATATATAGCTGCCGGAAGTTGTGGAGCCCAAGTACTTTGGATCAAAAATCAATTGCTTGATTTGGATATTGAAATGAAATGTGTGCCAATCTTGTGTGATAATACTGTTGACACCCGTTTTATACCCAATAAGTCGGGTCATCTCCTTATTCATTCTATATGATGCTCCAAGTCGGTCACTCTTCATTGAGTCTCTTGATTAGTTGAAGCCTATTTCTTGGGTCTGAACTCCGTGATCAGATATGGCTCCTGGTGGCGTTTCATTGGATGAATCTTAGCAAGCCCCTCATTTCATTTTTGAACCTCAATGATAATAACGGTCGGTCCTAGGCGCGTTGTTTCATTCTGACGGATGGGTCCTGGACCGTTACTCTTTGAAGAGTCCTGAGGCTTAAGGCCTCGTTTTAAAGCTTATCCTTTTGATTACACGTTGATAATAACGGTCTGTCGTGCAACCGTTGTTTCATTCTGACGCCCTATGTCTTGGCCGTTGCTTCCTTGAAGAGTCCAACTTGTTGGGTCTTCTTCCCGTTGATCTTATCTTTTAGGGATAAAGTTGATAGTGACGGATGTTCCTTGGTGCGTTATTTCCAAGTGGCGGTCTGTCGTGCAGCCGTTACTTCCTTCAGAGAGTCCTGACAGTTCAGGCCTTTTCTCTGCTACTCCGTGGCCGAAGATAAGGGTTTGGATTGGCGATATCTCTTTCAAATCTGATCCTCAGAACCTTCTATTTGATTCTATGGACTCTTGGTGATATTATCTTCGAGAATTTGCTAAGAGTTATCCCTTTATCTTGCTGGATTATCCTCTGCTCGACCTAAGAGTTTGAGGGTCTATAAATAGAACCCTTGACTTCATGGCCCAAAGGGGGAGGATTTTGAAATTCACGACGAAGTGCTGCCGAACTCAGGAGCCATCTTCATCCAAGAGGAACTGCTTCCCACGTTCATCCATCTCATAATCAAGGGAGTACTTTGGTTTTAGTCTTTCAAGTTCATTGCATGCTTAAGTTCTTCCCTGGTTTTTCCTCAATCAAAGCATTGTCCCTCCTCTTTCTCCACGTTTTCTCACTGTTCTCTAAGCATCCAAACATCCTCCTAATCTTTTAAAAACGCCCAGAGGGGTTAAAAAACCAAAAACTCCCCGGTAATCCCCTTTCCTTTTGATGTCCTTAAGTTCTTTGAGAATTGATGCTATATTATTGAAAGGGCTAATTTGGGTTGTTTTGTTCTTGTCTTCTACATCTTTGGCAGGTTTACAGGTTCACCAGTACGAGGCCCAAGTCTTCTAGCCGGCTGGAAGAGTTGGAGTTAAAAGAATCTACACTTTGCTACTGCAGGTTATCTGACGGTCTGGTGCAGGCGCGTCATCTTCTCCTGGCGGTCTATCGGGTGGCCGTTACTTTCCAAGTAACGCACAGGGTCCTGGCCGTTATTTCTAGCTGACCTGCAGGTTCTCTTTGGTTTTCTCTCCCGTGGGCGGGTGCTTCATCCACCTATTTCCAAGGTATTTACAGGTCTTTTGCTTGTTTTTACTTTGGTGGCGATCACATCTTTCCTTAGTCTTGGGCATTAGCTTTCTCATTCATCACATATCTCTTTTATTTCTTGCTTGCTCCACCCCTTGTGGTGTGTTTTATTTACTCTTTTGCTCCACGCCCCGGCGTGTGTTTTCCCTCTTCTTTAGCGTAGTTTGAGCGAGATAGCATGCCCATGCTAGAGCTAGCTTTGATTGCCTAGGTTCATGATCACATGTTCATAGGTTAAGAGCGGATCTTTGATTACTTGCTTGTCGTTTCATCATTCAAAACCCCAAAGGAAAGATAGATAGGCAAAGTAAAATCAACAGATAATTTTTTGGCGATCACGGTGGGACAACTTGTGCCAATCGTGCTTTTGATTCCTGTTTAGACCTGCCATCATCTGCTTGTTGAGTTGCCCTTGGTTTCCCCCTTTACTTCCTGCTGATTCTGGTTTTCTGGGTGCTCCGACGGCCCTGTGGCCCTGCGTTACAGTTCTCTGACGCAGGGGCATTAGACCGCCACTTTGGTTCTGCTGTGTGAGCTTCCACGGGTTTTCCTGTTATTTCTGTCCGATTTTGGCTCTGGCTCATTTGACGGACCCATCTCCCTGCGTTATATCATTTCTGGCGGTCTGGCATTCGACCGTTATTTTACTCTGACGCAGGGTTCTTCGACCGTCATACTCCTGGCAGGTACGCATCCGAGGTGCATTTATTTCCGCAGTTTCTGCTGTGATTTATTGCTTGGGTGGTACTTGACTTCCTCCTTGTTTTGTTCATATCTTCATATCATTGTGTGCATCATTGATTGCTAGATTTTAGGCTAGACTTTGCATGCACTCCGGTGCACATAGGGTCATTCATCTTGTCATATCTTAGATTGCATTTTCCTACCTTGTTGTGAGGACCTCTCGTCTCCATATTCCTTGGAGCCGACCAGGAAATCATAGCAGGGACCTCCATAAGTCCCCGCGAGCCGTGGATTCCCACACGGACGCCGGGCCGGTTGTACCTTTCCTACCCCGCGTCTAGGGTTGCATAAGTGAAGGAGTGATTACACTTAGAGTCAAACCAAGTCCCATATCCATCTCCTACTAGGAACCCATTGTTGAGAGCACATATCAATCAAATCCACTAAAGTTCCAAAGGAGAAATCATAAGAACCCTGTCGCATCATTCTAAACAACTTGGTTGCCTTTGAGTGCCTTCATCTTTTATCACTTGCATCTTGTTAGAATCACCTAAGTTTGGTTGCTTATTGTGTGTTTTTGTGTTGGTTGTTTTTGCATTTTGTCAAGGTTGTTCGTTGCATGTGGAGTTGTTTTCGTCCATCCGAATCATCTCCTCAAGTCAATTCCTTCTTCACATTCTATTCCAATCCTCTTTTCGAGTCCACCATGGCATCCTTTAATCCTCCCCGCTCCCAAGAGGACTCCCTTCCTCAAGGGCTCCTTGAGAACCCTCCTAGGGTTGTTACCTTTTCCTCCGGGGAGGGGACTACCCCTCTTCCGTCCTCCACTTCTATGGAAGGTGGTCAAGTTACCCCTTCTTTCACCACTCCTTCCGCGGGCTCCGTCCTTCAGATGATGGCCCAATTGGATCCGGCCCAACTCCAAGTTCTTTATCAGACCATGCAAGGGTCCAACGCATCTCCTTCTACCATCATCCAAAATCAATCCAATCCTTCCACTGTTGGGCTCCCCGCTCAGCCCATTCCAATTGATCTTACTCCGGTCCAACCACGGACCATCACTTTCACGGGCATGGAAACGGGCCAGTCTTCCAATTCGGCCCAACAATCTTTCGATAAGGGAAAGTCGCCCATCCCTTCTTTCGTTCAAATGGATCATCACATATCTGCTCCGGTAGCTCCGCAAGTTCTCATGGGCCCTTCCGACTTCTTACGCTCTCAGCAAGGGGCGGCCCAAGCTTATCCTAATCCGGGTCAAGCTTATGCCCAATATCCTTCTCACGGGCCCCCCATCCCTACTGTTTATCCCTCCACTCCTTCCTGTGGGCACCCACCTTCTGCTACAACCGTTCCATCTGCTCCCCACATTCAACCAGCGTCTTTCACCGCCCCTGCTCCCTCCCGAGAGCAGGACTTGCTCGACAAGTGGGCCGCCATGCAGCAGCAACTCTATTTCCTCCAGAAGCGGGTTGGCCCACAATCTTTGGCCGATATTCCTGTTCCGAGCTTCCAGAATATCCGATTCCCTCCTCAATCAGAGCTCCCCAACTACCGCAAGTACGACGGGAACAGCAATCCCTTTATTCATGTGAGGGATTTTCTATATGAATCGGCGCAATTCCAGTATGATGATCGCCTTATGGCGTATTTGTTCCGCCGATCTTTAGATGGTGTTGCTCTGGAATGGTTCTATTCTCTACCACTGGAAGAGGCTGAGAGTTTCAAGATAGTCAAGGACAAATTCATCCAGCGGTTCCAAGACAGGGTCGGCCCAGAATACTCGTTCACCGATCTAGTGGCCGAGAAGATGAAACCAGACGAAGATTTCGCCACCTATGCAGACAGGTGGAGACAGATTGCCGCCAGAGTGCCTGGTCACATTCCGGAGGAAGAAAAGGTCAAACTGCTGATTTCCAATGCCACCCCAACCTTTCGCAACATCCTGGCAATAAATGACATAGCTAATATGTATCAACTCTACAGCCGGGCGCGCTTCATCCAGACTCAATTCAAGGACTCCCCAATCCATTCCCTCTTCGAAAACCAAAAGCCCAAGTACCACAAGAAACCACAAGGGCCGGTTACCGAGGGAGTCCAAACAAATGAGCAAGTACAAGCCGTTGCCTTCCCGTTTCAGGCCGCACCATTCCGCTTCCCCCAAAACCCCCGTAATTCCCAAAACCCCGCTCCACAAAACTTCCAGGCAACCCCACAAAACCCTCCGCCTACCTTTGTCACTCCACAAAATGCCTTCACCAATCCACAACAACCACCACCTCCGCAATACCACAATGTCCCTCCACCTAACGGCTACAACAACAACAACCCTAACAGCAAGCGCCCGGCTCCCAGGAGAGCTCAATACCCTCCATTGCCAGAGACACTTACAGATATCTTCTCCACCCTCATGTCGGTAAATGCGATCCAACTTCCTCCAGAATGGCCTACTTGGAACCCAGCCGTTGATCAGACTAAATATTGTATGTTCCATAGGCAGCCGGGCCATACCATAGAAGGATGTTTCCAGTTCCGGGATCTGGTATATGATCTCCACGAAGGGCAAAGGATAGATTGGGCCGCAATGCATCGGGCCATTATTGAGATCAAGGAGAAAAGAGGGCAGCAGCCGAGGCCGCAAGTGCAGCAGCAACAGGCACCACAGCCACAGCAGCTACCACAACAGCAACCACAGCAACCACAGCAAGTACAGACCTGGGCATCCACCAGAACCCGATGCCGAATCATCCCCCCGCTCCTCAGCAGCAGCCGCCAGCACCAGCACAAGTAAACGTGGTCCAACCACCGGCTCCCAATGCCGGGTGGTCTTTTGATGATGACAGTGCCGCACCACAAGTCATGGCCCTCCACCATAACCACCGCAATCCTCTCACTCCCTCCTTCGTCCTTCCTGCACACCCAACATCCCCTCCATTCATCCTCCCGATTACACCCGCTTCAGCAGATTCCTTACCACCCACCGTTCCATCATACCCTCCACCACTTAACCCCGTCACCGTCATCACACCACCATCCAACCCTTCATCCATCCTTACCCTTCCGCTAGCCTTCCCTCCACCCGCGTCGACACTCATCACCACCCTGCCTTCCACCAACCCTTCGCCCATCATCCGCTCACCGCCCATTACCACCACCAACCTTACGCTCCACCAAACCGTCTCCCCCGCACCACCTGTTCCATTCATCCACCCCGCAGGGCCCATCATACTATCTTCAGATGCTGCAGCGAATTGTGCGCTGAGGAGCGGGAAGATGTTCCATCGGAATTACCCCACTACTTCTAATCCCCAGTCCTCCCAACCAACGGCTGAGCAAGAAGAAACTGAACCGCTGCCAGGTACTCAATATGACTTGTTACATCATCTAGACCGGGTGCCCGCTAAAATATCTGTGCTAGAGCTGATCAAAAGGTCTACCCTTCATCAGGATGCACTAAGAGACTTTTTACAGAAGGTAATGGTCAGTGAAGATATGGCAGTCGACAGCTTACCAACCGCACTAGCAACCATCTCCAAAGGGCCGGCAATTACATTACTGAGCTAGCACCTCCGGAAGCTCGGCAAATGCCGCTCTGCATTACAATCACTCTGAACAAGGTCAGCATTGAAGCAGCGCTGGTTGACACAGGGGCTTCAATTAATGTTTGTCCACTTAGCACCCTCCGAGCATGCAACATATCTGAAGAGTTATTACGGCCTACCCCCACCACTATAGCAGCGTATGACAACTCGAGGCGAGCGTGTCACGGGGTGATCACCATTCAGGCAGAGCTCGGGCCCCTTACAATGGCCGTGGAATTCTATGTGCTCGATATCGACCCTATGTTCAAGGCTATCCTGGGTCGTCCGTGGATTGATACGCTCGGTGCCGTGCCCTCCACCGCACATCAGTGCGTCAAATTCCCCTTCCAAGGGAGGGTCGTCAAAGTTAAAAGCCTGTCCGCGGTACAGACAGTTAAGGCCATATCAGAGCAGGTTCTTCCCACACTTTGGCCAAGCAGCCGGCCCGTTATATCAGTGCTGGATCTGAATTTTCCTTGGGATTACACAGCTCCCAAGCCCATCACTACTCCAGTCAACATCAAAGTGAAGCCGCAGATTCGAGATTCCAAAGGCTGGAACATCATACTGAAACTAGGCTATCAACCGGGGAGAGGCCTCGGTGCGCAATTACAAGGAATGATCAAGCCCATACCCAAGGGAAGAAAAATGGGCAGGAGAGGTCTCGGCTACAAGGAGACAGCATTATCAATGATGGGTGATTCTGGGCCACTCACCTGGGATTATCGTCAACATTTTGTCAAGGGGCCTCTCCAGCCCGGCACATTAACTTCAAGACCAGTTCAGCCAGAAAAAGATGCAGTCTGTCCGATTACCAACCCGCCCCCATTGCCAGGAGGGTCAGATGATGATATGCTCGACTATGGTCAGGCCTTGCAGGGGCTCTTTCATGAGGAAGAATGTCAGAAGAAGCAAGAGGTTCGGCTTGTGCAATGGAGGCCGAAGAAGCAGCCTATTGTTGATTTACAAAAGGAGGGGAGCCCTCCAACTACCTTTTCTTGGTCTCCCTCACGCCTCCAATCTATTTTCCGGCAAGGGGACTTCATACCCCGCCTTCCTCCCATCATAATAAATCCATCCTTTATTGATCCGCCAGAAATTCTATTTGTTCCTTGTGCTTGCGGGAGGTGCCCACCCATTGATCTAGCCACTCTCTTCACTCCTCCTCCTCCCAACGCCCAACTCCACGAGATGTGGTTCTCTTCTTCCGATCCTTTCTTTGATTGCATTTTCCCCGAGCTGTTCCCTATGCAGCTCCCACCTCCTCCATCTTGCTGTGTAGTCTCTGCTGATCTCTAAAAAAAAATGTCAAATTTGAAATGGAGATTTCAGTGGAAGATTATGCTATCCTGTCGCCATCCTCCTCCCAGGGCCACGAGTCCCCTGCTCCTTCCCTTCCACTAGGCTTCCTCTTCCCTAGGTTAGGATTAGGGTCCGTCGAGTCTAGGGAATTAGAGTCAGTTAGATCTAGAGAAGTAGGGTCTTGTTCCAGGTCGTCCAACCCTTCCCCCGCTGAGTCACGCTCGCTGGCGCATCCTTCCCGATCTGTTCCCGATAGGTTCTTGTAAGATTTAGCTCAGCGATGCCATGCTCTTTTGAAGTGCCCGGAATTCGTCGCCACGGCAATTATAATTGAAGATGACGAGGAAATAGAAGGGGTATGGAGCGATGACGAATTAGGCGTCTATGAGATTTTGGATGAGAAGGATCCAATTAATGAAGACAGCGATGTAGATGACACCGCCGACTTATACGCACAAGGATTGAAAAGATTCGACGAGCCGTCGACGTCGGTGGACGAACCTACAAAGGAAATCAATCTAGGAACCGAAGAAGACCCAAGGCCCATCATTATTGCTGCTAATCTCCCTTCACAAGTAGAAGAGGAATTGATTAAGGTCCTAAGGGAGTATAGCGATTCCTTCGCCTGGTCTTACGAGGACATGCCAGGTCTTGACCCCTCTTTAGTGGAACATCGACTCGTGCTTAAACCAGGGGCAACACCTATGAAACAAAGGTCAAGAAGATTTCACCCCCACATGGCCTTGAGGATCAAAGAAGAGGTCGACAAGCTATACAAAGCCAGATTCATCAGAGTAGTTTTATATCCTCAGTGGGTGGCAAACATAGTCCCGGTTCTTAAGAAAGATGGAAAAGTGCGCATATGCATTGACTTCAGGGATCTTAACAAAGCATGTCCCAAAGATGATTTCCCGCTACCCCATATAGATGTCCTAGTGGATAATATAGCCGGGTATGAAGCTCTCTCATTCATGGATGGATACTCGGGCTACAATCAGATCCGTCTCGCTCCAGAAGATCAAGAGAAAACTTCCTTCACCACGCTCTGGGGCACGTATTGTTATGTGGTTATGCCATTCGGTCTGAAGAACGCAGGTGCCACCTATCAAAGGGCGATGATGGCCATCTTCCACGACATGATGCATATCTATATGGAAGCTTACGTGGATGACATCCTGGTGAAGTCAAGAACTAAGGAAGAACACCCCTCTATCCTGGCTAAGGTGCTGCAGAGAGCCAGGGAGTACAAGCTCAAGATGAATCCGAAGAAGTGCGTATTTGGAGTCTCCTCAGGGAAGCTGCTAGGGTTCATAGTAAGCAAACGGGGGATCCAGATTGATCCATATAAAGCACAGGCCGTCATGGACATGCCTCCGCCAAAGAACATTTCGGAACTTCGAGGATTGATTGGTAGATTGCAATTTATCAGAAGATTCATATCCCAGCATTCTCAAAGGTGCCGTCCGTTTTACGAATTGCTTAAGGCGGGGGTCAAGTTTGAATGGAATGAAGATTGTCAGAAGGCCTATGAGGACCTCAAGGAATATCTATCCAATCCCCCGGTTCTGCAACCTCCTGTCCCTGGGAAACCCCTAATCCTATACATCTCGGTTATTGAGGACTCCCTAGGGGCGGTTTTAGCACAAGTAGATGATGAAGGGAAAGAGCGGGCTGCGTACTACCTTTCTCGGTTGTTTAATCCAGCTGAATCCAAGTACACCGCTATGGAGAAGACTTGTGCCGCCTTAGTATGGGTAGTTCAGAAGCTTAAACACTACTTCCTTGCCCACCCAGTTATGTTGATCTCTAGAATGGACCCGATCCGCTATCTCTTAGAAAAACCTATCCTTTCTAGTAGGTTAGCTCGCTGGCAGAGCTTCCTCTCTCAGTTCGACATCACCTTTGTCGTTCAGAAAGCAGTCAAAGGATATGCCATTGCTGAGCATCTTGCACATTTCCCTATTCCTCGCACCGATTCTATTCAGGACGATTTCCCTGATGAGCATCTTTCTGTTATCTCTCATCACCCCTTCTGGTCTCTGCACTTCGACCGTGCGCTCAACTCTCAAGGCCGAGGGATCGGTGCTGTTCTGCTTACCCCAGAAGGGGTAACCATTCCCTTTGCTTATCAACTTCGGTTTCCTGCTACCAACAACATCGCTGAGTATGAGGCTCTCCTGGCCGGCTTGAAACACGCCTACCTCGTAGGTGCGCGTTATTTGAACATCATAGGAGACTCTCAGCTCGTCCTACGGCAAGTTCTGTCCACTTACCATACTCGTGACCCCAAGCTCAAGCCTTATCAAGATTTGGTCACGCTTCTCACTAGGCAATTCCGTAAGCTGATCTATATCCATACTCCCTGTTCTCAGAACATTCTAGCTGATGCTTTGGCATCCCTTGCTTCTTCCCTATCTTTCCCTCTCAGTCGGAGCACTGAGACTATCGTCGTCCAGAGATTGGACACACCCTCTCTTCAGGATCCTTGGTACCTTAACCTTAGGAAATCCGTAGAGGCAAAGGCTGAGAAGGAAGATCTCGAGGAAGTTTCACTAGCAGAACTAGAGGAGATTCTGGACGAAGAGGAATTACCTTGGTATCATGAAATCGAGTTGTTTTGCAAAGAGGGGTCGTTCCCAGAAGGGGCAAAAGCTGAGCAACGCAAGTCAATCAGAAGAGCCGCCGTAAGGTACACCATTGTTGTAGGAGAACTGTACAGGCGGGCTACTAATGGAATGCTCATGAGATACTTAGATGATGTTGAAGCTTGGAAGGTGGCTGAAGCAGCCCATTCTAGTGAGTGTGGGGGTCATATCAATGGCCAGGCTCTAGCAAAGAAGATCCTTAGGCAGGGCTACTACTGGCCCACTCTAGAGGAAGATTGCTCCCTCTATGTCCGGAGGTGTCTTAAATGCCAACTCCATGCTGATAAAATTCATTCTCCTGCTTCATCTCTCCATCCTATGACCGCTCCTTGGCCATTCTCTATGTGGGCTTTCGACGTTGTCGGCCCCCTCGGTGATCCTAATTCTCAGATCAAGCAGAAGTCCTTTATCCTTACCGCCACTGAGTACTTCACCAAGTGGGCTGAAGCCGAGGCGTATGCAGAAATCAAAGCTACAACAGTGTGCCGCTTTATTATGAAGAATATCATCTCACGGTTCGGAGTGCCAAGCAGCATCATCACCGACAACGGATCCCAGTTCGTCTCCCAAGAGCTTAAGGACCACTGTAAGAAGTTCAATATTGCATTGCATCATTCATCTCCATATTATCCTCAAGGCAACGGTCAAGCCGAAGTCACTAATAAAACCCTTCTTAAAATCATCAAGAAAATATGCGAAGCTCATAAGTTTTCCGATTGGCCAGAAAGATTAGTAGAAGCTCTGTGGGCTTACCGCACCTCCGTCCGTACCCCTACGGGACAAACTCCCTATTCTCTTACCTACGGGATGGAGGCGGTGCTCCCATATGAGATCCTGATCCCTTCCCTTAGAGTGCAGCTCGATAAGGAACTTAATCTCGATGAACGTCGAGAGACGTTACTAGTCCAGCTGGAACTCTTGGATGAGAAGAGGATGAACGCGGCCGATCACGTATCCGTTTATCAAAAGAGGGTTTCACGTTATTTTCAAAAGAAGGTAATCGAACGTAAATTTCAAAAAGGTGATATGGTTTTGAAACGTAAATTCATTCGGTCTGCAGGTCCAAGGTCTAAATTACAACCTAACTGGGAAGGACCGTTTGTCGTAAAAGAAGCTTATCCAGGAAATGCTTATCGTTTAATAAATGCGGAAGGTGAGGAGCTCTCTCACCCGTGGAATGGGTTGTATCTTAAGCATTTCTTTCCTTAGAGTCTAAGCCACATGCTTCCCCGGCATCAGGATGCTCCCTCCTGTTTCACTAAGAAGGGTCCCGAGTAAGGCAATCACACACTACACGACATCCCTAGTCAGGTTTTCCGATTCTAAAAGACACAGTTTCTCCTCGGCCATGCTTTAGGGGAAAATCGAAGTCCCTGTCTGCTTCATTCTTCGGCTGAATCCAGGGGCAAGAAGTGAATAAGGAGGCGACAACTAATCCAAACACCCTAACGAGAGGAGGTCTCAAATAGGGGCAAGTCCGTTATGACCTGACGCCACAAGAAATGAAAGGAAAAGAAAAAGGGTAATCTCTGCGACAAAATTAAAAGCATCATCTCAAAAGTCCACCGATTCTGAACTCCAAAACTCCAGGAATGCAAAAACAGGAAAACTAGGCATGACAAGAGTGGCAGCATAGTTCCCCGCGGGACGTCATGAGCCCGGTCGAATGCATGCCTAGAGTGGACGAAGGTTCGATGACGGACACAAAGCCCCGGCGCAACAGACCAAATCTCTAACAGGGTTGTACGGTGAAGAAATCAAGTCCTAAAAACTTCCATATCTGGCCTAAGCTTACCCCCGTGTTCCTTTTTTCTTTTAGGACCAAGATTAGTACCTTGGGTATGGCCTTGTTAAAAACACCGTCATGAGAAGTAGGCCTTGGCCAGGGATTGTCACCCGTATTACACACCAACCTCGGGACTTCTGATTCTGAACAAGGAAGAGATCGTGTTACTGGGCAGGCACTGGTTTTGCAAAATCCAAAAACATCAAATATTTTCAAAATCCAAAAACATCAAATATTTGCAAAATCCAAAAACATCAAATATTTTCAAAATCCAAAAACATCAAATGTTTTGCAAAATTTAAAAAACATCAAATATTCTCAAAATCCAAAAACATCAAATATTTGCAAAATCTAAAAACATCAAATATTTTCAAAAATCCAAAAACGCCAAATATTTCCAAAATCCAAAAAAAACCAAATATCTGCGAAAATCCCACAAAAATTAGATGTTTTCCAAAACTCCATCATGTGCATAGCATGCATTGCATTTTCATTATGTTTTTCCGCCTATTTAATAAGGCTCCACCCCTTGACCAAATATCAAGAAAGGGTCATTATCTAACTTGCTTCAAGGCAAGGGGTTGAGTCTAAGAACAGATCTAACTTGTTTTATGTTGGAATGTGTACAGGCAGCAGGACAAGTTCGAAGTGATAATTCACAAAAATGCAGGTCAAAGTCTGTAACGCATCAATTGCAGACCGCCACATGAATATAACGGTCTTCTTTCGGCCGTCACTTCCTTCAGGCATGGGGCTTTTATTTCATCAACCATTTGTCCCTCTGACGGCCTGGTCTATACCGTCGTTTGTATATAACGGCCCATCTCCCATCCGTTACTTGCTTCAGAGAGTAGGATTGATAATGCTTTCATTCTGACGGCTCATCGTCAGGCCGTCGTTTCTTTACAGCGGCCCACCGCCCATCCGTTACATCCTCCAGAGGCTCTGCCTCTTCACATCACTCTGGCCATTCAAACCACAAAACTCACATCCGTTCAGTTGAAGCAATATCATCTCATTCAAGCAAATTTAATAAAACATGGGTGCATAAAAGTTTCCAGCTTTGATTGTTAATAACAGACAACTTCTCTCATGAACAAAAGAAAATCAAGGTACATTTAATTTCTTATCCACAAGAGGGCGGATTTTCCTCAGCTCTTTCATGTAATCACGGCGTGCTGCGTCGTCCTCTTCAACTTCTTCTCGCCACGGGCGCACCTTGCTGATCTCCCACATGGTCAGCGCGTTCCGTACTGCTCTTTCATCTTCCTCGGTCCCCATCTTCCTAGGTAGAAGGGGAGGGTAGTGTGATAGTGCAGGAGCTTGGGTTCTTGGAAGTCCGATCTGAAGATGGCACCGGTGCGGGTTGTAGATCGCCATGGCGGTATTCCCCACTAGCTGGAGGTCCAAGCTTTGACGCCGCGGTATTTTAAGAAGAATGCTTCGAAGGATTCTTGGTCGCATGATGAACTTGTCCATTGGTAGAGTGTTGAAGAAGAGGCGCCATTCATCCCGCGTTTTCTTGTCCGCCATCTTGCATTCGACCTGAGAAGAGTATCCAAATGCCCCTCCAATGAAGAAGAGAGGGTGGCTCCCGAAGATTCGGCTAGCTGAAGTTATGTCTTCCTTTTGTTGGAATTTGATTCTCACTCCCATCCAGCACTCAAGGAGTATCATGGAGCCGAACAAAAGTCCTCCTAGGCAAGCCGAGCTAAGTCCTTCATAGAGGTATGAGAGGACCGCTTGAGAGATGGACATTCCCTGCCACAGCCCGCTAATAATACTAAGATTTTGGATGTCTAAGAGGTGGTCGGTCGTGGTAAAGAGGAAGACTCCGCATAAGCAAACCGCCACCGCCTTGGCTATTGCCTCATGTCTCTCCCACTTATTTTTACAATGAGACACTATCCATTGCGCCAAGGGTATCAAGTGAATGTGGTGTGGGCTGATCATGGTCCTCACGTCCTTTGGATTATGAATGAAATCACTCAAGATCAAGGACGGGTCAATAGGCTCTATTGTGTAGCAAACCCGGTCTTCATCCCCCGCCTTAGTCTTAGGAAGGGCTAGGTAGGTCTCTACCTCTTCTAGAAGGACTGTTGCTTCGAAGGAAGGGAAGATAAAGGTATGAGTTTGTGGATGCCATAGTTCTAAAAGAGTTGAAATACTTGGCCAATCTAAGGATAATTTTAGGAAATTTTTGCCTAAAACCAAGAGTGGTTGAAGGTGCCAAGCTTTAAGGATGGATGTGACTTCTATAGGGAGGGCCTTTACCATGGGAGCCACCCACTTCAGATTATAGTAGCATGTTGGGCCAGGAAGAGGCTTGAAGAAAGAAGGAGAAGAAGAAGTCATAAAACGAATTGAAGTGCAGAATTTTCTGAACATGGATGTGTTGTTGAGGGACTTACCACCCTTTGAACATTGGAGCTTAAGTGCTTGGGAATTGATGTCAACCGTTGGAGCTCTCCATGTTCTTTTCTGGCAGCTTTAGGTCCGGTGTAGACCTTCTCCTCCGTAGCCATCACCTCGAAGCTTCTCTTCATCTTGATTTCTGCCCTTAGGAGAGGTTCTTCAACCCTAAAGCAGAGGTTTTCAGCAAAGATACGATTTTGGTTGAGTTTCCAAGTCTTAAAGGTTTAATTTTGGCTTTGAAAGGATAAGACTTGAGTTGGAAGGCTTTATCTTCAATCTAGATAAGTTCTAGTAAGGGATTAGATGGCTAAACCTCGGGTTTAAGTTCTCACGGCTCAATCCGTCTCAGAATACAACCCAGGATCTAACGGTCTATCGTACGGCCGTTATTTCACTCCGACGCGCCAACCTTAGGCCGTCGCATTTTCCTGTGGGTTTAAATTCCCCGATCATGTTCTGTGGAGATTAACGGTCTAAGGGCTGACCGTCGTTTCTTGTAACGCGCGGACCCTGAGCCGTTACACTCTCAGCCACTCAATTCGTTCTACTCTGGGCTAAGCACTACCTGACGGTCCTGGTTGTGGCCATTGCTTCATTCTGACGCGTCTACTTTAAGCCGTCGCATTTTCTACTAGTCACCCTGCAAACTATCGTTCTGCCATAATTAACGGTCCAGCTTTAGGCCGTTATTTACCTTTGACGCACCTTCAGTTGGCCGTCATTTTGCCTGCAACCTCAACTACAGGATGGGCCTCCGTTATGATTAACGGCCTTTGGCTAGCGCGTCGTTTGATTATGACGGTCTGAACCTGGACCGTTACTTTCTCTGCTGCTGAATTCAGGCTATTCCTTCTGCCCTTGCCTAGACCTGGCGGTCTCTCGCATTGTACACCTCATTCTCTCTACATCTTCACAAACATACATTCCTGTAAATAACTCATGCATACATTCATTCCTGCCTATGTCTCATACATTCATTCGTACACACCTCACCCGCGCATGCATTTTCAAACATATAGTCACCTGCCAAAACCATTCATCCATTCATTTCATCCATCCCTACACATTCAAACACGCATCCATTCATTCACGTTTGCACCAAAATAAACAGAAAACCCAAAAAGATTTCATTTCGTTTTCCATAAAGTTACATACAAGTAATAAGAAAACATAAAAATGCATCATTCGGCCGGCTTATCCGCCGGACCGCCATCATCCTCTCTATCCTCGGGTCTCCTCGCGGGTGGTGGCGCTATCGAAGCACTCTCCTCCTGCTGTCCCCGCTCCGCTCTCTCATTCCTCCGTTGGCCGGAGGAGCTGACAAGAAAATCCCCTACCGAGCCGCTCGGGGCAGTACTCCTCCGTATCCCACTCTGGGAAGCACTCCGCTCCGGTCCCCAGCCCATCATCCGGACCGTCCGCAGCTCGATCTTCAGCGTGAAGATCTGATGCCGCGTCTCCCGTGCCTCGGTCCGGTAGCGATCCAAGTCCGCCGTCCCGATTCGGAGCTTCTCCACCTCAGCGTGAGCCCGAGCTAACTCCGTCCGTAGTCGCTCCCCCTCCGCCTCATCCAAGCATCGCGGGGTCTCCGCTCTCAGTCGAGCCATCTCTGCCCGTACAAGCTCTGTCTCCGCTCGGGCTCGATCAGTCTCAGCTCGGCTTCTTTCTGCCTCTATCCTCGCCTGCCTAGCCTCGGCCACTGCTGCTGCTAGCTCTCTCACCTATAGATTGCATTTCATATAATTAATCATAAAGCATTTTTAGGCAAGATCATAAGCATGAGTATTTTTAGCATCTTACCCGCTCCGCGAGGGTGGCCTCCGCCTCCTCGGCCCGGGCAACCGCCCGAGTAAAATCAGCCTCCTGCTCAGCCCTGCCACCCGCAGGCTGTGAGGAAGACGATGGGGCATCCAGTCCGGCTCGTTGGGCTCTCTCGGCCCGCTGCATTTAGAAGACAGGGTTAGGGACCATGGTTAATCAGCATGTGCATCATAAACATCAATTGTCATAATCATAAGCATTTTAAGTCTAGGTTTTAAAGTCTCACCAGGAGCTCCAGAGCGGTCCGGTACCCGTCCCGCTGCTGGATGGTGGAGTGGAGTAATCCCTCCAGCTCAGCTATCCGTCCCTCAGGGTCTAGCTGCATGTAGAAAGCATGAGTCAGTACATCTATCACATTGCATTTTTTTGCATATAGAAAGGGTTTAGAATTGCATACCGGTCGTCGGGTACCTCGGTACACCCGGTCGCCGTAGAGTCGAGCGAAGGCCTTCAGATATGCCTCGTCGCTCTCATCTCGTTCCTTCACCACTCGGCCCCGCCTGTTCCAGTCATGGACGTACTTCGCCTTCCGGGCGCACCAATCCACATTGCCGCTGATGCCCCTTGCTGACTTGCCGGGGTGATCATCGCTGTGGCGTGGAAAGGTCACCTCGGGCTGATGTAGTCCCCGGGTCCGCAGGATCAGCCTGTAGTGCAGAGGCTCGATGATATGGATGCAATGTAGCCATATGTCTCGTCCCCAGTACGACAAGGCCGCCTCTACCCACGGCTGTCCTGTGTAAACCTCGCCGCGGTATGGGGTCCATCTCACCTGACAGCATTTAGTTCATTCATCAGCATTAGCATATAAAAGCATTAAAAGCATTAGAGGCATTTAAAAAGCATTCAGAAGCATATAGAAGCATATAGAAATCATTTTGAGTTCTGGACTCACCGACATATGTGGGAAGGAGTCCAGGTCATCCTGGATCGTCCGGGTCAGTCTGATGATCGACCCTGTGTCCCTCGCCACCGACCAACGCCTCGCGATCGGTATGCGATCGGGATGGAGTAGCGCGCCTCTCCCGATGCCCGGGAGGTACATATAGCTCCAGATCTGCATTTTTAGAAATCAAATTAGTCACATGGCATATCATAAACATTTTGGCATAAAAGAAAGCATTTAAAGTGCATTTACCTGTAAGAAAGGCGAGAAGCCGCCCAGCATCGTCTGCCGGTCCGTAGTGCTCAGGGACTCGAACAGGAATACGAGCACTGCTGCTCCCCAAGCATATCTCCCGACTCTGTGCAAATTCTCTATCATCGGCAGTAGTCTGCAGCTGATGACGTCTGCCCGAGTCGCAAAGAGGAGCTTCCCGAATAGTAGCATCAGGAAGCGTCTGAGCACTCTATCTCCCTCAGGTCCTGCCTCCGCCGCCACGCGAGGGCGCACCTGGTCTATCACTCTGCCCAAATGCTCCTCGGGTAGCTCTCCTACGGCTATCGCCGCTCCTCTCAGCCCCAGGCTCTCCTGCAGTACTGATCTCGAGAGCTGGGAGGAGGACTGTCCCGGCCTGATCAAATCTAATCCGAGCAGCTGCTGTGCCATCTCCCGGTAGTCGCCGTATGTCCATCCGGTCACTGCGGCTCCATGGACTCTCAGTCCTGTGATCCTCGCTATATCTTCCAGCGTGGGGATCATGTGGCCCCATGGGAAGATGAAGGCTCTGCTGATCGGGTCCCATCTCTCGTGCAGCACGTACAGTAGCGGAGTGTCCATCTGGATCACCTCGATGCTGAGCACCTCGGCGAATCCCATCCCAACCAGTCGCTCCCTCTGGTAGTCCGGCAGTGCTTGGTACACGGCCCGGATCTGTAGCCAGGAGATCCTTGTTCGTCGCTTTCCCTGCATTCATTTAGATCACAAGTCAGTCCATTGTATCATAAAACATTGCATAAGCATTTTAAAATTGAAAACTAAACAAAAATTTGAAAATTGAAAACCCTAAAAATAGTTTAAGACCCTGGCAGATGTGACGGCCCTGGGGTAGGGCGTCGTTTGCTTCTAACAGACTCGGGGTGGTGCGTCAAGCGAGTGACGGTCGCTGGCAGGACCGTCACATTGTCTGCGTTTGGAGGTTTTTTCCCTTGTATCCCCGAGGCTTCCCACCTTGGCCGAATGGCCTACAATTGTTCCTAGGGGGTTCGTAGACCCATTTCTACCCTTATATCCCACATGCATTCATAATAAAAACACAAAAAGAATAAAAATTGAAGTTAGGGCGGAAGGACCTACCTCACGGTCCATGCCTCTCTTCCTCTTCTTCTCTGGTTCTTTGGGTTCCTCTGCACCCAATGGGGCTTCCCCTTGGTCCTCCATGACCGTGGGAGCTTCTTCTTCCTCCCTTGGATCTCTTCTCGCCGTTTGTTCTTCTTCCACCGGCGGGATTGCTTCCCGTTCGAGCCGGCGGTGGACCCGCCGTATTGCCTTCCTCTTTCCTCTCTCCCTCTTCTGTGGAGGCGGCTGGGATTGCTCGTCGCCGGCCATGGTGGTGGTGGGAGTTGGTGGTCGCCGGTGATTTCTCGGTTTGAGTTTTGGGCGTTTTGATTGCTTGAATGTGGAATAATGGGCCGTGACCGTTCGGTTGTTATTTTTTTGAACGCTCAGGAAATGTGACGGTCTATCGTTTGGCCGTTACATCCTTCTGACGTGTCTGGATATGACCGTTACATATGATTGGACTGTTTTATTGAAGAATGTGAACCGCCTGGTTTATGACGGACTAGGGATGGTCCGTTACTTGATGTAACGCCCTTTCATCAGAACGTTACAAACTTGCAAGTTTCTTGATGAATTAAATGGTCTAATTGATGTCAAAATGGTTCCATGTTCTGTCAAGATGTTCATTGATGATGTCTCTAGCACGTACAAATGGTTACGCCTTGATCCGTGTTCATATTTATTTTTTGGCTAACCTATCTTTTATGAAGGAATTTGTGAACAAAGTCATGCTCTGCCGTTCATCAAGCAGGTAAGTCAGGTATGTGTATCTCGTCCCTTATCCGTTAATGCATTACTATATGTTATTTATGACATATTATCTCGAGAACCGGCTGGTCATTCATGTGTTCCAGGATCTGATGTTCCCCTTAAACAAAAATGATGATGATCTAAGTTCACATGTTTTATCGTTGGATAGGCCGTTAGATTGGGATAAGTTTGGGGACGATGGTTCTATCTTGCACACCGTGGTTGTGGATGGTGTCCTAACCCAAATTTCTCTGGTCTAGCAATATTATTCTCGAGTATCTTGCTATTTTATCTTTCTTTTGCATTCGCTTTGATGATTTCTTTCCTTTAGCCCAGCATGCATCATGCGCATTCTTTGAGCATTCATAAAGCTTCATCCGTTCAAGGTATCTCAGTGATGGTGAATAGCTGTGTTCTTGATCTCGAACGAGGAGAATTATTCCACTCTGAATTAGAAGGTTTTCCTTCGATCTGCTCAC
The DNA here is from genome assembly GCA_022559845.1 of Amorphophallus konjac. NCBI lineage: Eukaryota > Viridiplantae > Streptophyta > Magnoliopsida > Alismatales > Araceae > Amorphophallus > Amorphophallus konjac. The sequence continues at coordinate 366,406,927 of CM040120.1, read as the reverse complement.
TTGATCTGGTTGGCTGAAGATTCCTGTCTGGAGTTTAGTCTCTTGTTCTTTCCGTTGCCTCCGGCGGCTAGCCGTGTTTCCTTTCCTTAGTTATTAGCTCCTCCAGACTTGCATCCTTTGGTTGGCTATTTTCTTGTGATCAGTTTTGAAGCTTTCCAGAAAATTCATATCGCTTGTTGGTTGAGAACGGGTGTCGTTTACCTTAACGCCCTCTTTTTGATCCACTCCGCTTCATTTTCGCTACATCTCCATGTTCCATTTCGCTTTCGCTTCACCTCCACTCGTTCCCCTGCAAAGAGGACGTTAAGGAGGGGCATCTGTTGACACCCGTTTTATACCCAATAAGTCGGGTCATCTCCTTATTCATTCTATATGATGCTCCAAGTCGGTCACTCTTCATTGAGTCTCTTGATTAGTTGAAGCCTATTTCTTGGGTCTGAACTCCGTGATCAGATATGGCTCCTGGTGGCGTTTCATTGGATGAATCTTAGCAAGCCCCTCATTTCATTTTTGAACCTCAATGATAATAACGGTCGGTCCTAGGCGCGTTGTTTCATTCTGACGGATGGGTCCTGGACCGTTACTCTTTGAAGAGTCCTAAGGCTTAAGGCCTCGTTTTAAAGCTTATCCTTTTGATTACACGTTGATAATAACGGTCTGTCGTGCAGCCGTTGTTTCATTCTGACACCCTATGTCTTGGCCGTTGCTTCCTTGAAGAGTCCAACTTGTTGGGTCTTCTTCCCGTTGATCTTATCTTTTAGGGATAAGTTTGATAGTGACGGATGTTCCTTGGTGCGTTATTTCCAAGTGGCGGTCTGTCGTGCAACCATTACTTCCTTCAGAGAGTCCTGACAGTTCAGGCCTTTTCTCTGCTACTCCGTGGCCGAAGATAAGGGTTTGGATTGGCGATATCTCTTTCAAATCTGATCCTCAGAACCTTCTGTTTGATTCTATAGAATCTTGGTGATATTATCTTCGAGGATTTGCTAAGAGTTATCCCTTTATCTTGCTGGATTATCCTCTGCTCAACCTAAGAGTTTGAGGGTCTATAAATAGAACCCTTGACTTCATGGCCCGAGGGAGGAGGATTTTGAAATTCACGACGAAGTGCTGCCGAACTCAGGAGCCATCTTCATCCAAGAGGAACTGCTTCCCACGTTCATCCATCTCATAATCAAGGGAGTACTTTGGTTTTAGTCTTTCAAGTTCATTGCATGCTTAAGTTCTTCCCTGGTTTTTCCTCAATCAAAGCATTGTCCCTCCTCTTTCTCCACGTTTTCTCACTGTTCTCTAAGCATCCAAACATCCTCCTAATCTTTTAAAAACGCCCAGAGGGGTTAAAAAACCAAAAACCCCCCAGCAATCCCCTTTCCTTTTGATGTCCTTAAGTTCTTTGAGAATTGATGCTATAATATTGAAAGGGCTAATTTGGGTTGTTTTGTTCTTGTCTTCTACATCTTTGGCAGGCTTACAGGTTCACCAGTACGAGGCCCAAGTCTTCTAGCCGGCTGGAAGAGTTGGAGTTAAAAGAATCTACACTTTGCTTCTGCAAGTTATCTGACGGTCTGGTGCAGGCACGTCATCTTCTCCTGGCGGTCTATCGGGTGGCCGTTACTTTCCAAGTAACGCACAGGGTCCTGGCCGTTATTTCTAGCTGACCTGCAGGTTCTCTTTGGTTTTCTCTCCCATGGGCGGGTGCTTCATCCACCTATTTCCAAGGTATTTACAGGTCTTTTGCTTGTTTTTACTTTGGTGGCGATCACATCTTTCCTTAGTCTTGGGCATTAGCTTTCTCATTCATCACATATCTCTTTTATTTTCTAGCTTGCTCCACCCCTTGTGGTGTGTTTTATTTACTCTTTTGCTCCACGCCCCGGCGTGTGTTTTCCCTCTTCTTTAGCGTAGTTTGAGTGAGATAGCATGCCCATGCTAGAGCTAGCTTTGATTGCCTAGGTTCATGATCACATGTTCATTGGTTAAGAGCGGATCTTTGATTACTTGCTTGTCGTTTCATCATTCAAAACCCCAAAGGAAAGATAGATAGGCAAAGTAAAATCAACAAATACCAGTGCAATCAACTTGTCTAAAAACCCTGTTCAACATTCTAGGACAAAGCACATTGACATTCGACATCATTTTCTGAGAGATCATGTAGGAAAAGGGGTCTTTGAATTGAATTTCATTGACACACACAATCAACTAGCTGATATTTTCACCAAACCCCTAAACCATGATCAATTTAGCAAGATAAGAAGAGAACTTGGGATGTGCAAGGGTGAGAGCATACGTACATAAGTCTGCACTTAGGATAAGAATTGCATTTGTAGAAACTCATATGCATCAAGGGTAGGAAAACATGCATATTGTCTATATTTACTTTTAATACCTTGTATGTTCACATACACTCTTGCATGCTTGAATGTATTTATATATATAGCCCTCCTTGAAAAATATTTCTAAGGCTAGATATTCCTTGGTTAAATAATTGTGGACTCAGTGATGTCGGACCTAAGGAAACTTCTGAGGGGGAGTTAGAGAACTTTCCTCAAATCTCCATCTCTTTCCTTCCCTCCACTTCATGATGTTGGTTCAAATCAGAAGGTCAGATGATAGTCCCCTCCATATAAAAAAAGGAAAAAAAGAAAATAACAGAAAAGAAAAAGAAACAAAAAATACAAAATTTGGGATTTTTGGGGCTAGCGGTCGACCGCCGCTCCCGAACCGGTCGATCGGTGGCAACGAGCGGTCCGGCTGAACCATCAACCGAACTCTCTTTTTAGGGGTTCTAAAACCCCATTCTCTCATTCTAACATCCCCATTCTCTCTCCAACATATTTCCCTAACCCTAGAACACCCAAACTCCACCTTTCAAGCCCAAAAACCTCATCCCCCTTTTAACCCGCACAAGATCCGGTCGATTCGTCACCATTTTGGGACGAAATCTCCACGGCCGTTCGTGCGAGTGTGAAGCTCTTCCCAAAGTTCCAGGTTGTAGAGAAGGCTATTGCAAACCCTTGGAGTGTCTTTTGGTCCATCTTCATCCCCCAGGACGAGAGTCTTCTTTTCAAGGGTTTCCACCGGGTCTTCTAGTTCGGGATGCCGCCTAGACGGAGCTCTCGGCATTCTGTCCAAGGGAAAGCTAGTAGTCAAAGACGAGAGGCCCCAACTCCTCCACCTCAGCGAGAACCTGCACCTTGTTGTGCACCTCGGTTGCCTCCACGTGCTATTATCGACCCTCGACTGGTCGACTTTAATGAGGTGAATGAGATTCTGCCTGATTTATGTGCTCTTTTTGAGATTCAAGAGGGTTGGACAGATTTTGTCACTAGGTATACCAGATACTATCCCAATCTAGTGCAGCAATTTTAGAGAAATCTGGTTGAAAGGAATGAAGAATTATATACTGCTGTTCAAGGTGTTGAGATTCACATCACTCCGGATCTTTTTCGGCGAGCCTTAGGAGTGTCAGCCATGGGTGCTGACCGGACCTTTGGTCATGGTGAAGTTGAGGCTACTTTCAATGCCATGACAAACTGTGATTATGTGCGTGGTGTGAGTGATTTAATCACATTGAATGCAAATTATTTTCCCCCACTGCAAAGGATTTTGCACCATATGTTCACTTCACTCATCTATCCCAAGGTTGGCAGTCAAAATGAAGTGACAGAGGTTCACAAGTTTCTATTTTATAATGTCATGAATGGGATTCAAATCAACATGGGTTGGCTTATGACCAATCTGATTGGGACTTGCCGTACTTATCTCCGGTGATCTTTGCCATATGCTTCACAGTTGACCGGTGTCTTCATATATGCTGGGATACATTTGGGTGGTGAAATGTTTATTCAAGTTCGATAGGACGATATCTACAATGAGCATAAAATCTTCTCCGATTTTGGATATTACTATGATCTCGATGGCGAGCTACATCGAGATATACCAGTTTATGGAGAAGAAGATGACAATGAGGAAGAGCAGGAACAAGAGCAGTAGCAGGGTCAAGGGGATGCCCCCCCTCCAGTTCCAGCTGAGGACCGGCCTCCTCCACCTTCACCTCATCACATGGATCCAGAGATGCCTCCCCCACCACAGTTCTTTCATGGGGAGTCTTCTACTTAGGAGGCCGGACAACACTCTTGGGCAGACTATGAAACTCTTGACAGGCATCTTACTGGGATAGAAACTCGAGTGGATACCTTTGGAGATCAACTTTCTACCTTTGAGAATCGCATAGACACTATGGGTAATGTGATTGACACTATGTCAGGTCACATAGATTCCTTCTCCACGGTTTTGGACACTCTCTCCACTCAGATGACCACACTCTCCACCCATATGACTACCCTCACAGAAAGTGTTGTTGATTCTAGCCAGGCCTTCCACATCATGAACTTGACACTTCTTGGAATGCAGCGCCGTGATGCGGACCGTGACATTTCCATTGGCCATATTCAGGATCATCTTCAACTTCAAGACCATTCTCTTGAGGACATCCTCCGCCACCTTGGATATCAGCCTCCTCCTCCAGAGGATCAGCCTCCTGCCGATGACCCATGAGGATTTTTCTTTTTGCTTCCTCCACCTAGCTAGACTGTTGTCCTTGGGTCTTTTGTCTTTTGGGTCTCCTGTTCGATTATCCTATCCCCTCTTTTGATGATGTCAAAGAGGGAGAAGTAGTTAGTGTAGGTCTTATATATTCTATGTATGCATGTTCGTATGTCTGTATGCATGATCATTTGTGAGGGGTCCTTGTGTCATCAGTTCTGCATTTGCTTTATTGCATGTGTCTAGAGTCTTGCATTCTCTCAAGCACCAATGTACCTTGTAATGAACTGATGAAATGAATGCAATTGGTATTTGATCTCAATTGTTTGGCTCTTATTTCTCATTTCTCATATTTTTGGCAAATAAGGTGAAGAATGGTTTGTGGTGCCTCACCTAAAGAAAAGAATTATTGTTTTATTCACCTTGTGGATTATCAACTTTGCTTATCTCCAAATTTGCTAAAAGGCATGCCAATGCGCTTGTAATCTAGAGTTTTGTCATCATCAAAAAGGGGGAGATTATTGAGTCTCTCCAGATGATTTTAATGATAACAAAACCTCGGTATTACAACCTAAGTAATAACTTGCTTAAACCACTCTCAAAGCCATCCTTAATCAAGCAAATGCCTATATCTACCATGTTTCAAGAAATGCCCAGGATAAGTTCAACCAACTCATTGTGATTGGAACATGATGTGCCCATAAGATAATTTGTTCACAGATTATGACTTATTGTCTAACTCTCTAAAACTACAGGTTTTCCAAACTAGCGGTCGACCGCCAGACAGGGCCCGGTCGACCGGTTTTCCTAGCGTTGAAAGGATCAATCTCTGTAAAATTCCAGTCGACCGCCCCCTTATGACCGGTCGACCGCCAGCTTCGAAGCCTCCATTGTTGACTTATTTTTCTCCTCGAGGCTAAAACATCTAGCAATGGTTTTTTAATCCCAAAAGTCTCAAGGCATCCCTGGAATTGTGGATCTGTGTCTTGGCTTGTCCTTGACCATCCAAGTTATATAAAAACATCTCTTAGGGGAAAGAAACCCTAATTACTCAAGAGAGATCAAAGGGAGCTGCCAAGGGAAAAAGAGTGCTGCTACTGTAGCTCCATGAACAGTGCTGCGTCCAAGAGTTCTTCATCCAAGAGCAATGTTCTCAAGATCATCTGCAAGCCATTCAAGTGAAGATCAAGCAGAGGAGCAAGCTTCATCCAACATCCTCTTCATCCACTAAGGAGGAGCCTAAATCTAAAGTTCTCATTTTGTGTTTCTCCTTCCATTTCTAATTGAGCTTCAAGTGTGTGTCCTTGTAATATCTAAACATTTGTGTTTGTGGATCTACGCAGATCCGTGTGTGTGTGTATATGTTTCTTCTTCTTCTTCTTCACATTTCTGTGTGATTCGGTGCTTGTGCACCTTCATGGGAGTTCCGAACTCCTCACGAGTGTGTGTGTGTGGTTTGATCTTGTAATCCTTTACAAGATAGTCTGTGTATCCTCACAGTCTGTGAGGGGTGGACGTAGGTTGCCGTTGTTGCATCCGAATCACCTAAAAATCGCTATCTCTTGTGTGGTTTGTTCCTTATCTTCTACCTCCAATTCTGTTCTAGCATGTTCACATATTGCATCAGCTGATTTCTTCATTTAGATCTAGATTAATCGATCACTCTCTAATAGATCTCTGGTATTTCAAAAGTTGGGTTCAGACTGACAAGGTTAGTCTTGTCGGGAAGATAACACCTTGCATGAGAGAATATTCAGATTCACAAACTCCGCCTAGTACCAAAGAACTATTGTAGTGGTGATTTTGATAAGATCTACTTTGCTCTGCATTAGATCTAATTTGTTGATTGCTATTTCTTCATACAAACCTCAAATCAGTTAAAGTTTTCTTAAATTTTGTCATCACCCAATTCACCCCCCCTCTTGGGTGTCATTGATCGCGGGACTTCAGAAGACTGGCCCGCATCTAGATTTGGAAAACGAAGAACCCTAGGCTGGACCGGGGTTAGATCAATTGGGACGGCAGAGGAGGCTCCATGCCCATTAACCATGGACTGGGAAGCAGAGGTGGCAGCAAGGTCCTGCGGAATAGAAGATGATGGGGCATCTGACCCCTGTAAAGCCTACCGAAGGATCTGAAGCTGGGTCGGATCCAACTGGGCCATCATCTGGAGGATCTGATCGGTAGAACTTGGAGTAGGAGGATGGAAAAGGGAGGGTTGACTACCCACAACGACAGCAGATATTGGAGGGGCGGACCCCTGACCAATGACCCTGGGTGGGTCCTCCAGGAGGCCCTGAGGAAGAGAGTCCTCACGGGGCTGGGAAAAGTCGTAAGATGACATGATGGAGTCAAATAGTAGATTGAAATAGGAAATGAAGGAAGGATTGCCCCTAGGAGAAGATCCTATGAACGAGAAACAACTCCATATGCAACGTGGTACCTAATCACAAAAATGACAACATAAAATAATAAACACACTTAACAGGATAAAAAATAAAAAGCACACACAAGAGAGGGGATGAGAGGCAACCAAAATCAACCAAGTGAGAGTGATGCACGAAATTTTTATACATGTTTCCTCTTTTGGAACTTTAATGATTTGGATTAGATCAAAGTTCTCTCCAAAAAGTGGGATCTCTACTAGGGGTGGATCAGTGGACTTGATTGACTCTAAGTGTAAACTCTCTCTCACGGATGCAACCTAGACACGGGGTGGCGAAGGTACAACCTGCCCGACGTCCGTGTGGGAATCCACGGCTCACGGGGGCTTACGGAGGTCCCGGATAGGATCACCTAGTTGACTCCAAGGAATATGGAGGCGAGAGGATCTCCTACCAAGGTAGGTATGCAACTAATATGATAACAATGTATGATCCTATGTGCACCGGAGTGCATGCAAATTCTAGCCTAAAGGCTAACAAACAATGATGAAACAATGATATAAATATGGCAACAATGTTATAGACATGAATGATAACCAGGGGGAGATAAATCAGCACCCAAAATAAGTAGCAAGATGATGGAGAACAAAGCACAAGTGTAAATCTCGGGGTGCACTGTAATGAAATAGCGGTCTAATGGGAGACCGCACAGGGAGTGAGACGGTCTAGGGAGGACCGCTACTAACCAAGGAACAAGGAGCACAGACAACATAGACTAAAATGAACAGTAACAGGGATGGTCAAGTGCGTACCTGAGTGACAGAAGCGGTCCGATGAACGACCGTCACCTGCATAAAACAGCCCTGACAAGACTGCAACAAGTAACAGACACAGAAAGCAAACGATAGGAACTAAGCGGGGACAGACGTAACGGAGATAGAAAGTGGCGGTCTATCGACCGACCGTTGGATACTAGAGACGGCCCACAGAGGACCGCAATCAACCCAGAGAGCAAAAAATGGCAGGCAATGAAAATGGAAAATCCGTGGGGACCCAAAGCGACTCAAACAATGACAGAGGAGCAGGTCAGCAATGTCAAAAGCACGATGGGCATAAGGTGTCCCATTGTGATCGCCAAAAAGGGGATGTAAATAGATTTTTCTAATCTAAAAGGGAATAGGGTGCGTGGATGCTTGTGAATGTAACTAACATAGCATCAAGTTAAGCATGGGAAGAAACAAATAAAACAATAGACTCATGTATCCACACACTATCAGGTTGTGATCACCACCAAGATGAATAGTGCAAAGAAAGATGCACTACGTACCTTGGAAAAGGGAGAGGATGAAGACACTCGCCAACATGATGCAGCGCCAGTATAGAATGAAGACGGTCTTGAGACGACTGCTGAACGGTGAGACAGCCAGATGATAGGCCGCTGCTGGCGCTGGAGCAGTACGCGGGAAGAAGACACGGGCGCCAGAGTCAAATGGTTCCCAACTGGCCGCATGCATAGGAGAGATGGTCTGCGGAAGACCGCTATCCTAGGTAAACGGTCGGAGGTAAACCGCAATAGCTTCCAGCTCCCAAGCTGGGGAACTCGATCCTCCACCCCTTCCGGTCGGCCAAGAGGAATGGGCCTCACACTGAAGCACTTGCTGACCTGCAAAACCACACAAATGATAGACGAAATAACCCCAGATTAGTTTATGAAAGTGTAGTATCTATAAGTAGGAACTATGAAGAAAGCCCATCATTAAAAAGGGAAATACCTGGGGGTTGGGTTTTTTTTAACCCCTATGGGGCGTGAAAAACAATAGGAGGTTGTGAAAATGCTAGAATGCCAGTGAAAAAACGTAGAGAAAACATACGAAAATGATTATGAAATGACTAAAAGCAATGGCCAAAAAAGACTTAAGCAGTGACTCAAAACATGAAGGAAATGGACTACTCCCTGAACCAAAGGCTTAGAGGACGTAGAAAGCCTTTCTCCCTGGCTAGATTTTGCTCACAAAAGCGACAGCTCTTCGACGTCGACTTCGATCCCCCCCGGCCATGACTCAAGGGTTCTATTTATAGACCCTTGAATCCCTAGCTCGAATGGAGGGCTTTTGGGTGGGAATTAGACTTGGATTATGTTGAATGAAATAGAGATAATACTCCCAAGTTTTATCAGGATCAAACGACGCTCAATTTGGTTGAGAATCCGTTGAGAAATCCGTGGATCAAGCAAAAGGGTTTGACTACGGATGGAGAGAGAAACTGCCCGTCAACGCAGGAATCTCAGTTGAGAGAAACGGTCCATCGATATACCGCCTAGGGTGCTAAGCGGCCCATCCAATGACCGTTATTCATCTGGCCAGTAGTAAATAAAAATAAGATAAATACCCCCATTTATCTAAAGACCAAGTCAAAAGGAATTCCCGCCAAGTAAAAATGGTCTTTTGACAGACCGCCAGTTAGCTCAATGGTCTATCGCCTGACCATTTTTTACTCTGGTCGTTGAAAGATAAAACAAGATAAATACGCTCGATTATCCACTGACCGAGTCAAACGGGAATTCCCGCCAAGTAGAAACGGCTCTCGGAAGACCGCCACACTCATGGGACAGTCTATCATGAGACCGTTTACAAAAGCAACGGAAAACGACAGGTCGACGCAGGGAGGGCATCCAAACAAGCGATCATTTAATGGACCGCCCCATCCTGAAAATGGCCTATCGCGAGACCGTTACTAGGGTGGTCGTTTGGAAAATGGAAAAATGCGTTTGTTTATCCAACGACCAAGTTAAATGAAACTCGTTAGGCCCAAAACTCGAGAAATTTATGCGAACAAACCCAGCCAGGGAGAAAGTACCCATAAAATAGGCCCAAAACCATCTGAAAATGGCCCAATGAATGATGGACAACTTGGGACATCATAAATAAAGGTAAGAAAATAGCCCGACTCAAAGGCATAAAATAGGTGTCAACACTACCCTCCAATTTTCACAGTTTTAGGTCAAGAGAATCAGGAGATAGAGGGATGGAAAGTTGCTGGTTTGGCACATGACGTGTAGGAACTAGGGTCTACTTTCAGTCAGAAACCCAAAGTCTAGGGATCGAATCAAAGGTAGGTTATCTCATGAAAAGGCTAAATTAACGTGTTAGGAACAAAAGCCCTCTGTTCCCTCCTGTTTTCATTGATTGTACATGATGAATTTGATGTTTTATTATGACTGCGTATATAGGGTTAACATAGCATGCATGAACCTTGCCCTTAATAGGAAATTGATAATTTTGGCTTACTTCACTCAAACCCATGCATCTCCATGTTTTAATATAGTTGCATCAGGCCTTATTTACCTACCAACATATTTTTCTATGCACCTATTTGCCTTAGATTTGGCCTGCTCTTCGGGTTTTCTATTGTTTGCCACAGATAGAAAGAAATGGTCTTTTTGTGACCGCTAGAGGTACCTAGCCGCCTTGCGACAGACCTCTAAGCCCTATTAAGCGGCCATCCTATGACCGCTAATCGATTTCTGTAATCTGCATCTTGTTAACTCTAAACAGATGGCAGATTAACCCTATTGACTATACGTTAAGCCTAGTTAATGAGGTCTTATTCCTAGTTGTGATTTTATATTCGTTATATTGGTTATATCAAGCACCATCCCTGATAGATCGCATATCTTACATGGTTTAAATGCTTATCTTAAACTTATGTTGATTTCATGCCAAAACGATATACTCCTGTATTTATCTTAAATTTCCTATGGTTCATGGACTTGTCTAGTTTTGATTTGATCGCTGTTTTTCCACGATCCCTTCTCATCTAGAGTCTTTTCATAAGTACATGGTGTGTACCCCGGTGCGTGGCCATTAGATACACTTTGCACTTATAGGCACACTTTCTTGGACTTGTGATCCTCTCTGTTGGATATTCCTTCTGTCGGACTAGGTGATCTTGTTTCAAGGCCTCCATAAGACTCCGCGAGTCTGCGATTCCCACTAGAACGCCGAGCTGGTTGTACCATCAAAACCCAATTGTCTAGAAAGCACTTTACCGATGTTTTATGTGTTATGGTCAATAGCAGCCATACGGAGACCGCCAAAGTCTGGTAGCGGCCATTTACCTGACCGCCAAAAATGCCTAGTGGCCCTGCCTTGACCGCATGGTTCTAGTTTATTCGTTTCATCGACTCTGTCAATAAATGGTCCAGTCGGGACCGCATAGATCCATAAACGGTCCAGTAATGACCGCTTCTATCTAGTTCCTGTTTAACCCAGGGTTTTGACTCAAGGGTTGATTACCTAAGTTCCTAGATGGTCTAATGATTATCTAGAAACTAACACTTTATTCAATAAACTACCTAATGAATTATGAAAATTAATGAATGTACCGTTATGCTGCCGTATTCCTCCCGTGGCGTGACCTTGTCCTTAATGCATTCTTTGAATTCTCATGTTCAAAATTGAAGCATTCTTACCTTGACATTGTTATCACGAGATTATTATTTGAATTGTTATATTAATGGCCATACTTTATTGTTATACTCTTGGAACTAACTTGATTTATACGTGAAGATGCAGTTCGGGCACTGATTGTGTCTAAGGGCTCGATGCTAGCCCCCTCGGCTGATTGTTGGAAACATACTATAAACCATGGGGTATGATGCTACTGGTGTCGCATTGTGCTGGGAGTACTTTCTTTATAAATAAGTGAAATCTACGAGACTATCTCATGATTGAATTATTACATGCTTGATTACATGACATTCTAGTGCATAGCCTTTAAAGTTATGAAAAGTGAAAAGTGAAAGTGCATTCTCGTTACATGTAAGCATATTCTCATTCGTGAAAGGCCAAATTGCATTCATGTTATATTCTTACTTGATCATATTCCAGGTCTACATGAACTCTCATATCTTGTCTTGATCATATTTTATTTCTTGTGTTACTTGGGTTTTAACCGCGTGTTTTATCGCATTTTCATTGTCTTACACTCTAGCGCTAAAATGTTAATTACTTAAACATTGCCTTCATGTTGATATAAAGATACCTAGTGGGCATGTGTGCTCATTCCCTACTTTTTGAATCTTTTTCAAGAAATTCTAGCGGGTCGGATTCAGATTATTCAAGTGATGGATTCGAGAGCGATTGATGGTGAGAGAAGCCGTAGTTAGTCTAGTCAAGAGTCAATTATGTAATTTTCTCTTTATTGAGTCTAGTTAGTCAAAGAGTCTTTGTAAACTTTTCATTATGATTCAATAAAGTCAAGGTTTTTAGATTATACTCTCTTGTGTTCACTCTTATGTGTGAATGATTAGCGCTCTGATTAGTAGTATCGCTTGAGGCTTCTCTTGCCGGCTGTTCACGTTCCCGAATTAGTTCCGCTGCATAGTCTCGGGACGTCACAGTTAAAGTGGTATCAGAGCCTAGGCATAAGTACGTCCTAGGAAAATGTCATGTCATTAGCTAAGTCCAAGGTTTAAGGACCCACACCTATGAACTAAGGAAAGAATTTCCCACGTACATGAGATTTGGGTAGAGCCGGGATGAGATAGTTATTTAGAACTTATCTCTAAGTTAACTCCCTTTAATTCCGTAGGAAATCATTCCTTTTTCTCAGGTACCTTATTCTTACAATGGCTCACCGTGTCGATTGGGGTGGAATGCAACAAACTGTTGCGGGTCTTACCCAGGCCTTGCAAAATATGGCCCAAGCTGGCGCGGCGGCTGGTGGCTGTGACTTGCACCATAACTTTCGAAGCTTAAACCCCCCACGGTTTTCTGGCTCGTCTAATCCCGATAAAGCGAAGAATTGGATAGATGAGATGGAAAAGATCTTCAACGTTATGCAATGTGCTGACCAAGAGAAGGTCCGTATTGTCACCTTCCAATTGAATAAAGATGCGCGTACTTGGTGAAAGGCTATTCCGGCACCACCTCCAAACGCACCACATACTTTGGAAGGATTTCTCGTACTCTTCCGCGCAAGGTATTTTTTTGAGCACGTGAAGGAACGAAAGGCTGCGGAATTTGCCTCCCTAAGGCAAGGAATGATGTCCGTGGCTGAGTATGAACTTCAATTCTCCCGTCTGGCCCCTTATGTTGAACATCTAATAAGCACAGACCTACTAAAGGCCAATCACTTTATGGACGGTCTAAGGCCCGACTTTATTCAACAACTCGGTTCGCATGATATCCGCACCTATACGGAGATGGTCCAACGGGCATATCTATGTGAAAGAACCTTAGAGAAGATAGAGAAACTTAAAGGCAGAAAAGAGGAGTTGAGTCAAAAACGTGATAGGCAAGAGGAGAAAGAAGCAGACGATGACGAACCCCATCGCAATAAGAGATCCCACAACGGGAACGATAATGGTAAAAGAAAAAGTAATGAAAAAAGGAATGGCAATGGCAACGACAATGGAAGGAATAAAAGAGCCAAGGAGGAGGAAAAAAGTAGGTCATGGTGACTTGCTCATTCTGTGAGAAGTTCGGACACTCGGCTGAAGAATGCTAGAAGCATCTCGGCGCTTGTCTCAAGTGTGGAAGTCGGGAGCATCGCTTGCCCATGTGTCCCCTCCTAAAGGAAACTGTTGTGCCCCTTGTGCTTTGTTGATGATGTGGTGTTTTAATGATAGCAACATAATTGAGTCACCACTTTGTCTTGAATATGTCTGATCTATTCTGTGGGAGATTGCATGAGTGTGCCATGTCTGAATTGTGAAGAATGCCTGTGATAAATTGGTTTGTGCTTGATTTCTGTTCTGTGCATTGCTTCTCTGCTGATAATGTTCATGTTGTAGTTCATCAAATCTATACATCCGTCTCACTGTTCACATGTATCAAGTATGTACAGCGTCCATCTCATGTCATATGTGTTTACTTCATTCAGAACTTGGTACACAAAACAGTTTAACTGTGAGCATGGCATAGATTATACACTCACCATGTCTGCATGTCTGCATGTCTGTCTTTCATTAATACGGGTTCTGTGCAATGAGTGCGTTGATGAAGTTGGAGATTGGGTTGACGCATTGGCTGTCTATTCACTAGCTGCGTTGACGCAGTGGATCAGCTGGGTTGACGCCATGCTGCTTTGTCTACTTTTTGTTGCTCATTAAGTCTTAAAGTCTGTACAGGGTAGTTCATGCATCACTCTCTTTGCCAAGTGTATACATCGGTCAGCATTGCATCTTGTTCGCGAAGTCCATACATTGGGCCATTCATCAAAGTCCATACATTGCATAATGTCTGTCAAATCAATACATTGCACTGTAGATGCATCGAAGGAAAGTATGCACATTGGTCTGTTCATATGAAGTATGTACATTGGAAGTGTGTACAGTGTTCAGTTGCCTTCTCATAAAGTCTGTACATCGCCTTCAGACTTTCAATTGTTGAGTCTTTACATGTTTTGAGGTTGACAACACTATGAGCTTTAGTGTCGTTATTTGTTCCATCGCGTGCTGAACACTGCAGCACCTCGTGCTGTTTTCTGTGCCACCTCGTGTCGCTCCATCTGTGTCACCCCTATGTCTTCGAGTCTTCTGTATTCATGTTGGTTCTTCCAAGACCCCGTGTCTTTCTTGCTTTGTGATTACACTTCGTGCTGTGTTTATGTCTTCGTGTTATTTTTGTGTTTGAGTCTTCATGTTATTTCTGTATTCGTGTCTTCGTGTTATTTTTATATTTTCGTGTTATTTTTGTGGTTGAGTCTTCATGTTATTTCTGTATTCGTGTCTTCGTGTTGTTTTTATGTTTTCATGTTATTTTTGTGTTTGAGTCTACATGTTAATTCTGTGTTTATGTCTTAGTGTTGTTTTTATGTCTTCGTGTTACTTATTTCTATCTTCGTCCAGGTTTCCTCTGATCACGTGTTTTACTACCGTTTTACCTCGTGTCATTCTCTCTTACCTCGTGCTATTCTCATCTGACTTCGTGTCGTTATCTTTGTAGTGTTAGCTTTGATACTGTATGTACCTCGTGTCGTTCTTTGTTTATCTCGTGCTGTAGTCATCTTATGTACCTCGTGTCGTTTTCAGTATAGTGCACCTTTTGCTGTTCTAATGTCTATACATTCATTTCTAAGTTCAAGTCTACACACTTGTTATCACATCTTAAGTCTATACACTCGTGGCTAGCTGTTCAAGTCAATACACTCATTGGCTAAGTCTTCAAAGTCTATACATTTTATCCTTCTGATTAATCTCCTATGACTGTGTGACAGGTACTGTTCGTGGAGCCTATGCAGAGTGGGGCACGTGATACGAGGCTGGCATCTGGCACGTGATCCGAGATGCAGAGGAGCCTCCACGTGGACTGAAGCATTTGGGCGGGAATCGTGGAGAGCACACGCTGCCCTAATCTGCTGCTGCTATAAATATGTGTCTTCTTCCTCTGAAGAGTAGGTGAGGGTAGAGAGTGACTGAAGTAGAAGCAACCAGAGCTAAGAGAAGAAGTGCAGAAGAGAAAGAAGAGATAGAGAAAGCTGAGAGCTAGATCGAGAGAGCAGAAGAAGAAAAAGAAAGAGAGACAGTGAGATAGAGAGAGTGAGAAGAAGGAGAAGGCAGAAGCAGTAAGAAGAAGAAGAAGTAAGAAAGAAGAAGAAGAAGAAGAAAAGAGAGTTCGTGCTGGGAGAAAGAAAGAAGCAGTAGAAGAAGTTCCTGCTGGACCGTGGATCAAATCCAGGCCAGCCAGCTCCTGCGAGAGCCACATTTGTTTTTATCTTTTCAGCTTTCTGTTGCTGGGTTTTGTTTTTCTTTTGAACTATTCACCTGCTGTATTTCTGATTCTCTGTAGAGAGGTCGGGGTCTCTCCTGTTGGTTCAGGAGAAGGGAGATTGCTATCTCCGGTTGCAAGTAGCTGGGTGCTACTTGTGGGTTCCCTCTGGTTAGAGGAAGGGAGGCTCGTCCTCCGGTTCTGGGCTTGTAGGTTTCAAGTCCAGGGGTCCCTCCGGTTGGGAGGAAGAGAGGTCCGAGACCTCTGGTTTGCAGGTGACTTAATGTCACTTGTGCTTCCCTCTGGGGTTCAGAGGAAGAGAGACTTGGGTCTCTAGGTTCCCCTCCGGTTTGGAGGAAGGGAGGTTTGGTCCTCCGGTTCTGGGCTTGTGGGTAGCAAGTCCAGGGGTTCCCTCCGGGTCTGGAGGAAGAGAGACCATGTGTCTCTGGTTTCCAAGTGGCTGGGAGTCACTTGGGGTGTCCCTCTGGTTGGGAGGAAGAGGGGAAGTTGTTCCCCTGGTCAAGCTGTTTGACAGCATTTGTTGCAGACTGAGTCTGCTGTGCTAGTGTTACTAGTGGAAGCCTCACTCCGGTTGGGAGTGAGGGGTGGATGTAGGTCTGTTGACCGAACCACCTAAAATCATCGTGCAGTGGTTTGTTTGATCGCCTGCTTCCGCTAGATGCATGCTAGGACCGTGATTTAATTGATTATCTACATCCTAGAATTTAATTGAGTTTGCATATCTTGTTTGATCAATTGTCCACTGATCTAGTTGTTATCATCTCATGCGAATTTTAAATTGGATAGAATTTTTTGAACGATCCATTCACCCCCCCTCTAGATCAGTGTTTATTAATCGTACCTAGCTAACAGTTGGTATCAGAGTAGTGTCTGCATACAAGGTCCAGCGACCTGCAGATTCGATCTTACTGTCTTAGGTGCTAATTTGTTTTTAGTGCATAATTGTTCCTGTTGCCTTGAACTTACTCGCTATTTGTTTTTCAATGGCTTTGCCTCCCGTCTTTAGTGGTTCTAGTTTCAGTCAGTGGTACACTGCTTTACATGCTTACGTAAATTCTGCTGATCCTGATTTGTGGAAATTAATTTCACAAGGTCCTCACACCTTACCAACGAAAGTGTCCAAATGGACCGACAGACACAGATCAAAGGATGGAGAAAATCAGAAAGCCTTTAACCTGTTGAAAGCAGCTACTGACAGAGCCTTATGGTCTTGTCTTCATAATTGTAGCTCAGTAAAGGACATCCTGGATAGGCTGAAGCAATTTCACAGGGTAAACGAGGACAACTGCATGATGGCTAACAGAAGTAATCCAATTGGCAGCAATCAAGACAGCAGTCAGACTGAAGATGATGATGATGAGGTAAATCTCTTCGAGAATTCTTCTCTAGAAGATTGGGAGAATGCATATGCTGAATTATTTGAATCTCATGAACTGTTAAGAAAACAGTATAAAAAATTGAAGAAGGGTACTGGTTTAGATAGTTCAAGTTCTCCTTGTAGAAAGTGTGTTGAATTGAAAAATATTCATGCTGCCTGTATGTCTGATTCTCTAATGTTGAAGAAACAAATTTCTTTATTGAAAACTGAGAATCAAGATCATGTGAAAGAAATCTATGAACTTGAAAAGAAGCTTAGTCTATCTAGTCATGATTCTGTTCAGAGCAAGGATTTGCTGAAAGAAATTGAATGTGTTAAGTCTGAATTAAACAAGCTGAAATCTGAAAATGATTCTCTTAAAGAGTTCTCCAATAAAAATGATGAAAAATCAGAGAAACTTAGACAGGAGAACAAATTGCTGATTGAAAAGCTTAATGCCATAAAATCTGTAAACATAGATTTACAGAAAGATTCTGAAAAACAACAGGAAATGTTTCATGAATGTCAGTCTCTCTCAGATGAATGGGTGGTTGATGCTGATCTCCTAGAGCAGAATGGTAAACTGCAAGAGGAAATCAATGAGTTGAAACATCTAAACACCCAGTTGACAGATAGGCTAATAACAATGGAAAAAGGCAAGTGTGTGAGTGTGGATAATTCTGATAGGTTGATGAATGCTGAACAAGAAATTGAGAGTCTGAAAACCATCAACTTAATGTTAAATGAAATGTCAGTTGTAGTGAACGGAAAATAGCTGGATATGAGCTTACTATCACATCCCTTCAACAAGAAGTTGATGATCTTTATAAGTCCCTATCTGAAGCTGACAATGAAACAAAACTAAAACAGGAAGTTGAAAAACTCAAGAGTCTGAATGATGCCTTGCATCAACAAGTCATTTCCTGTGAAACAGATCTGTCCAAATATGAAGCTAAAATTGCTGATTTGAATTTTGAGATTAAAGATTTGAAAAATTCTCTATCAAAATTTGTCAAAGGTAAGGACAATCTGAATAAGCTTCTTGGAAAGAGTGATAACTTTGAGAGAAAGGGACTGGCTATAGTCCGACAAATAAAAGGAGTAATGGGAATGAAACATCTACTGTTTTTGTCAAAGCCACCAATCAGAACACAACCTCTGCTCCTTCTGTCTTCAAATTCACTGCACAAAAATCCACTGTGAAACCCAAAACTGTGGAACAAAATCAAAAATTGAAAAAGGGTGAAACTTCACAGAAGAAGGATAAAGACACTCCTGCTACTATAAAGAAGGCTACACACAATTCACATGATCTCTCACACACTCACATTAAAAAGGGTTCATGTTATTATTGTGGGAAGCATGGTCATCTCATGAGTGAATGTTTTATCATGAAAGAAGACAATAAACAGCATGCCAAGTTCCCCATTCATGTTCATGGTCCATATGGATCTAACCACAATCCTAGTCAGCACATTGTGTGCTTCAACTGCAATAAGCCTGGGCACAAGGCTGCTGAGTGCTGGTTTAGATCTACTTGGGGTAAAAATATTTTTCATAGAAGAAATTCTTTTGCTTGCTCCCACTGTGGGAAAAAGGGGCACACAGTCAAGGACTGTTGGTATGTTCAAAAGAACTATGTTAAACCCCATTTTGTCAAATTCCCTGCAAAACCTTTTGTGAAAATTTCATGCTATAACTGTGGGAAGCCAGGTCATAAATCTGCCGAATGTTGGATGGTTAAGAACAAGCATCAAACTGCTCATGCATATAACAGAAAATCTTATGAACATGTTTATAAACATCACCCTGCTGTTAATATGCATCATAAGAATCAAACACCAGCCATTTCATGTAGATACTGTGGAAAATTTGGACATTCTATGGATGACTGCTCACTGATGAAATTTGATGATAATGTTGCTATGAAAATATTTAGAAAACCTGTCAGGGCTAACGCAGGACCCAAAGCTGCTTGGGTCCCTGCAGGATCAAGATGATCAATTACTTTGCAGGTGTGCCTTGGAGGGAGAAATAAAAGGGGTTAACCAAGGCACTCAAAAAGGAAAACCCCAGGACTCAATTCAGGTCAGTTCTGAAATCTGTTTCAATTTCGTTATCTGAAATTGTTGTTTTGCTTGGTTGATTTTTGATGTTCTTCTCATGCTGTTGTTTGCACTAAATAAATGAGATTGCTTTGCACTGCATATGTCATTTGCATGACCATCATGGTATATGAAATGGAACATTGCTGGAGGGCAGTTGGAGTGTGTCTGGATGCTACTGCCATGTGTGAGGTGGTCCTTGGACCAAGTCCTCTGCTCAGTACCATGGGTCAAGTCAAATAGAGCAGTGTATTGCATATCATGTTGATCTGTTAGTGCTAAACTGAAGTTTTCTGAAATATGAATTGAACAATCATGCTTATAGTAATTCTCATCTGTCTAACTTGCATAAACTGCATCAATTCAGGGGAGCTTGTTGAGTCTTATGTGAGTCACTGCATATAGTCAAGGGGGAGCTTTATTATATTGTTGTCACTATTTGAAATTCACATTCTACACTCTTTCAAATCATCAATTGACTATTTGGAGTTCATACCTTCTTGAATCTGAAAATTTGGCTGCTAATCCTCTATCTGTTGAAGAAGGAGTGTCTCATTTTGTCTGAACTGAAATGACTTTAAACCTGTATTGAGTGATTGACTCTGCTAGTGGTTTTAAACCTTATTCTCTCTTGCTGATTGACTCTTCACCAGCCTGTACTCTTCCTTCCTATACCTCTTAGCTGGTGTGACTATGTTGGCTGCATTATTGAGTTGTTGGTCAGCTAAATTTATTGTTCTGATCTGAGGAACTTAAGCTGCATCTCATGCAATTCAGTCTGAGATTTTGGTAGAAACTCCTGTCTTATGGGTTTAAGAATTATCACTGAATCAGACTGATATAAGATTAATGTATTCTCTGCCTTGTAATTAAACGAATTGAATATATCTGTTGATAAGGTTTAATAAACTTTAACCTCTTGTGTCATGTAATCCTTAAGTCTCTCATCTGATATCTGAAAATTTGAAATCTAGGCTACTTTGGTAGAGATACATAGAGTGAGTGTTGTGGTTAAACATTAACTTGAAAAAGTTGACTAAATGAAAAAATTATGAATTCAGAGCAATGACTCGGTCACTGAGAAACTGAGTTCCTTATCAATGAAATAAAGTAACTCATGTCATGAGGTGCCACAGTTATCTCTGATAAAAATTTAGTGAAACAAAACCTGACAGAGCAATAGCTTATTTGTGTTGAGTAGCTGGGGAGTCTGGCCTCTGATAAAGGTGTCTTCTCATGTAAAAAGACACTCATATTGCTAACTCTGCTCTCAAAGTGAGAGGCAATGCCAGTTATCACACTGAGTAACTGGGTCACTTCAACTAAGACTTGTTGTGCCTCATGTAAAAAGGTGTTGATCAACTTAAATTGCTCAGGAAAAATATAATGTGCTTCAAATAAAATTATCTTGAAAAAATCGGTCAACTCATGTTCTTGAAAAAGTGTTTAACTTCAGTACTAACCTGTGTATCTTTCAAAGGTGCAATTGAGATCATATGTATAAGATAAAAGATGATTGTTTTTGAGTGTTTTTTTGACTATTTGGTTCACTTTTATTAAAACTTGGATTCAGATATGAGCATTGAGTTTAATTTGGTAAAGTTGATATACATCAAAATTAAATCAGATTGGTTAAGTTGCCACTTCATAACTCCTTATGATAGAAGAGTCTACATCTTTTAAGACTTATTGAAGTGATGTATGCATTCAAATCCCTCATGATCAGATTCTTGCATGATCAACAAAGTGAACTTCTCTCTTATCAGTTGACTGATTCCATCTGCATTTTTCTGACCATACAAATGTGAGGTGCCACTCCCATTATTACCTTGTTCACTTGCATCCCTCTGAACTTCAGAATCCTTATGGTGGTGGATTTCAGATTGATTCCTGAGATGCTTTTCTCTCCACACTATTGGAATCTTCCATCTTATTCTGTAATAAGTTCTGATTCTGTGGTATTTTCACCAGAATTCAGATTCTTTGAAATGGCTGATTTCAGATTGATTTATTGGATAACCAGAGTCCATTCTTGTGCTTCAGGGGGAGTTATGGTTTATTTACATCTAAGGGGAGAGTAGTCAATCATGCATGTTGATAAGGGGAGAGCTGTTTCATTGTCATAAGGGAGATCTTAATTTTTAAGAACCATGACTCATTCTCTACTTTTATGTGCTGTCTTTGTGTGCTGCATTTATGTGCTACATTTGACTATCAAACCATTTCCCTTCTTTTTGATTATGTCAAAGGGGGAGAATAGTTTGATGAGTCAGTGTGACTCATTATGTTGCCATCATCAGAAAGGGGGAGATTGTTGTGCCCCTTGTGCTTTGTTGATGATGTGGTGTTTTAATGATAGCAACATAATTGAGTCACCACTTTGTCTTGAATATGTCTGATCTATTCTGTGGGAGATTGCATGAGTGTGCCATGTCTGAATTGTGAAGAATGCCTGTGATAAATTGGTTTGTGCTTGATTTCTGTTCTGTGCATTGCTTCTCTGCTGATAATGTTCATGTTGTAGTTCATCAAGTCTATACATCCGTCTCACTGTTCACATGCATCAAGTATGTACAGCGTCTATCTCATGTCATATGTGTTTACTTCATTCAGAACTTGGTACACAAAATAGTTTAACTGTGAGCATGGCATAGATTATACACTCACCATGTCTGCATGTCTGTCTTTCATTAATATGGGTTCTGTGCAATGAGTGCGTTGACGAAGTTGGAGATTGGGTTGACGCATTGGCTGTCTGTTCACTAGCTGCGTTGACGCAGTGGATCAGCTGGGTTGACGCCATGCTGCTTTGTCTACTTTTTGTTGCTCATTAAGTCTTAAAGTCTGTACAGGGTAGTTCATGCATCACTCTCTTTGCCAAGTGTATACATCGGTCAGCATTGCATCTTGTTCACGAAGTCCATACATTGGGCCATTCATCAAAGTCCATACATTACATAATGTCTGTCAAACCAATACATTGCACTGTAGATGCATCGAAGGAAAGTATGCACATTGGTCTGTTCATATGAAGTCTGTACATTGGAAGTGTGTACAGTGTTCAGTTGCCTTCTCATAAAGTCTGTACATCGCCTTCAGACTTTCAATTGTTGAGTCTTTACATGTTTTGAGGTTGACAACACTATGAACTTTAGTGTCGTTATTTGTTCCATCGCGTGCTGAACACTACAGCACCTCGTGCTGCTTTCTGTGCCACCTCGTGTCGCTCCATCTGTGTCACCCCTATGTCTTCGAGTCTTCTGTATTCGTGTTGGTTCTTCCAAGACCCCGTGTCTTTCTTGCTTTGTGATTACACTTCGTGCTGTGTTTATGTCTTCGTGTTATTTTTGTGTTTGAGTCTTCATGTTATTTCTGTATTCGTGTCTTCGTGTTGTTTTTATGTTTTCGTGTTATTTTTGTGGTTGAGTCTTCATGTTATTTATGTATTCGTGTCTTCATGTTGTTTTTATGTTTTCATGTTATTTTTGTGTTTGAGTCTACATGTTAATTCTGTGTTTATGTCTTAGTGTTGTTTTTATGTCTTCGTGTTACTTATTTCTATCTTCGTCCAGGTTTCCTCTGATCGCGTGTTTTACTACCGTTTTACCTCGTGTCTTCTCTCTTACCTCGTGCTGTTCTCATCTGACTTCGTGTCGTTATCTTTGTAGTGTTAGCTTTGATACTGTATGTACCTCGTGTCGTTCTCTGTTTATCTCGTGCTGTAGTCATCTTATGTACCTCGTGTCGTTTTCAGTATAGTGCACCTTTTGCTGTTCTAATGTCTATACATTCATTTCTAAGTTCAAGTCTACACACTTGTTATCACATCTTAAGTCTATACACTCGTGGCTAGCTGTTCAAGTCAATACACTCGTTGGCTAAGTCTTCAAAGTCTATACATTTTATCCTTTTGATTAATCTCCCATGACTGTGTGACAGGTACTGTTCGTGGAGCCTATGCAGAGTGGGGCACGTGATACAAGGCTGACATCTGGCACGTGATCCGAGATGCAGAGGAGCCTCCACGTGGACTGAAGCATTTGGGCGGGAATCGTGGAGAGCACACGCTGCCCTAATCTGCTGCTGCTATAAATGTGTCTTCTTCCTCTGAAGAGTAGGTGAGGGTAGAGAGTGACTGAAGTAGAAGCAGCCAGAGCTAAGAGAAGAAGTGCAGAAGAGAAAGAAGAGATAGAGAAAGCTGAGAGCTAGATCGAGAGAGCAGAAGAAGAAAAAGAAAGAGATAAAGTGAGATAGAGAGAGTGAGAAGAAGGAGAAGGCAGAAGCAGTAAGAAGAAGAAGAAGTAAGAAAGAAGAAGAAGAAGAAGAAAAGAGAGTTCGTGCTGGGAGAAAGAAAGAAGCAGTAGAAGAAGTTCCTGCTGGACCGTGGATCAAATCTAGGCCAGCTAGCTCTTGCGAGAGCCACATTTGTTTTTATCTTTTCAGCTTTCTGTTGCTGGGTTTTGTTTTTCTTTTGAACTATTCACCTGCTGTATTTCCGATTCTCTGTAGAGAGGTCGGGGTCTCTCCTGTTGGTTCAGGAGAAGGGAGATTGCTATCTCCGGTTGCAAGTAGCTGGGTGGTACTTGTGGGTTCCCTCTGGTTAGAGGAAGGGAGGCTCGTCCTCCGGTTCTGGGCTTGTAGGTTTCAAGTCCAGGGGTCCCTCCGGTTGGGAGGAAGAGAGGTCCGAGACCTCTGGTTTGCAGGTGACTTAATGTCACTTGTGCTTCCCTCTGGGGTTCAGAGGAAGAGAGACTTGGGTCTCTAGGTTCCCCTCCGGTTTGGAGGAAGGGAGGTTTGGTCCTCCGGTTCTGGGCTTGTGGGTAGCAAGTCCAGGGGTTCCCTCCGGGTCTGGAGGAAGAGAGACCGTGTGTCTCTGGTTTCCAAGTGGCTGGGAGTCACTTGGGGTGTCCCTCCGGTTGGGAGGAAGAGGGGAGGTTGTTCCCCTGGTCAAGCTGTTTGGCAGCATTTGTTGCAGACTGAGTCTGCTGTGCTAGTGTTACTAGTGGAAGCCTTACTCCGGTTGGGAGTGAGGGGTGGATGTAGGTCTGTTGACCGAACCACCTAAAAACATCGTGCAGTGGTTTATTTGATCGCCTGCTTCCGCTAGATGCATGCTAGGACCGTGATTTAATTGATTATCTACATCCTAGAATTTAATTGAGTTTGCATATCTTGTTTGATCAATTTTCCACTGATCTATTTGTTATCATCTCATGCGAATTTTAAATTGGGTAGAATTCTTTGAACGATCCATTCACCCCCCCTCTGGATCAGTGTTTATCAATCGTACCTAGCTAACAGAAACTTCTTCAAAGGATAACAATGGACGTGGGCGGCGAGGCCGACTAAACGCCATCGTAGACAAGGATGGTAAAACGATCGAAGGTACCATCTTGACCTAATTATATTTAGCATTGCCTTAATTATTAGTGTAAATAATTAGCCATAAATTAAAAGCACACTCTCCATAAAACTCATGCAATGAATTTGGGGTCCAAATTCTTCTAAGTGGGGGAGGGTGTAACGCCCGAGAATTTTCTAGGGATTTAATATAATTATTAAGCATTTAAATAGACTTAATGAGCTATTTAATGAACATAGGTCTATTTTATAATTATTTAAAGGCCTTATATTAACCAAAGGGTTAAGCCCAACTCAAATGGACCCAAAGACCCAATTCCAAGACTTTTAGACCCAACCCCATTAATAGAAACGTAAATTAGGTAATTTACGGATTTAAAATGGGATATATATATCAATTAGGGGATAAATGAGAGATAATAAGAAAATCTGAAATTTCCAGATTAAGCGCCGCCTGGCGGTCTATTGCGAGACCGCCAAGTACACCCTAGCGGTTCGACTATGACCGCTAAGCAACCCCAGTTCCGTGAAATGTAGAAACGTGAAAAGCTGAGATCTTTGACGACCAAATCACCTTAGATCGAAGCAACATGGCGTATAAGACTCTTTACAACTCCTTAGGGATTAACTCTACTCCAAATTAGGACCCTAGGTTCGATCTAATCCCCTAAACCCTAGGTGAACCCTATAAATAGACCCTAACTTCGATTCATGCGAACCCTAATGTTGGCTCATGTGTTTCGAAGGTAAGGAAACCCTATCTCAGGTTGGTTCTTTAGAACTTTATGTTCTTCTTAGTTTTATCTAACACACTTCCAATTTTCATGCTAGAAGACCCAGCCGTTGGAGAGATAGAGCATCTAGAAGTTGTTGGTTCGTTGTAGTCTGCACACTAAACGAGATTAGTTCAAGTTAGTCCTTTAGAACTTTTTGTTCACCTTCGTATCTTCTACATACCCTCCAATTTTCACAGTTTTAGGTCAAGAGAATCAGGAGATAGAGGGACTTGCTGGTTTGGCACAGGATGTGCAGGAACTAGGGTCTACTTCCAATCAGAAATCCAAAGTCCAGGGATCGAATCAAAGGTAGGTTATCTCATGAAAAGGTTAAATTAACGGGTTAGGAACAAAAGTCCTCTGTTCCCTCCTATTTTCATTGATTGTACATGACGAATTTGATGTTTTATTTTGACTGCGTATATAGGGTTAACATAGCATGCATGAACCATGCCCTTAATAGAAAATTGATGATTTTGGCTTACTTCACTCAAACCCATGCATATCCATGTTTTAATATAGTTGCATCAGGCCTTATTTACCTACTGGCATATTTTTCCATGCACCTATTTGCCTTAGATTTGGCCTGCTCTTCGGGTTTTCTATTGTTTGCCATAGATAGAAAGAAACGGTCTTTCTGTGACCGCTAGAGGTACCTAGCGGCCTTGCGACAGACCGCTAAGCCCTGTTAAGCGACCATCTTATGACCGCTAATCGATTTCTATAATATGCATTTTGTTAACTCTAAACAGATGGCAGATTGACCCTATTGACTATATGTTAAGCCTAGTTAATGAGGTCTTATTCCTAGTTTTGATTTTATATTCGTTATATTGGCTATATTATGCACCATCCCTGATAGATCACATGTCTTACATGGTTTAAATGTTTATCATAAACTTATGTTGATTTCATGCCAAAACCATATACTCTTGTATTTATCTTAAATTTTCTATGGTTCATGGACTTGTCTAGTTTTGATTTGATCGCTATTTTTCCACCATCCCTTCTCAACTAGAGTCTTTCCATAAGTACATGGTGCGTACCCCGGTGCGTGGCCATTAGATACACTTTGCACTTATAGACACACTTTCTTGGACTTATGATCATCTCCGTTGGATATTCCTTCTATCGGACTAGGTGATCTTGTTTCAAAGCCTCCATAAGACTCCGTGAGCCTGGGATTCCTACTAGGATGCCGAGCTGGTTGTACCCTCAAAACCCAATTGTCTAGAAAGTACTTTATCGATGTTTTATGTGTTCTGGTCACTAGCGGCCATACGGAGACCGCTAGAGTCTGGTAACGGTCATTTACCTGACCGCCAAAGATGCCTAGCGGCCCTGCCTTGACCACATGGTTCCAGTTTATTCGTTTCATCAACTCTGTCGTTAAACGGTCCAATCGTGACTGCATAGATCCATAAACAGTCCAGCAATGACCGCTTCTATCTAGTTCCTGTTTAACCCAGGGTTTTGACTCAAGGGTTGATTACCTAAGTTCCTAGATGCTCTAATGATTATCTAGAAACTAACACTTTATTCAATAACATACCTAATGAATTATGAAAATTAATGAATGTACCATTATGCTGCCGGATTCCTCCCGTGGTGTGACCTTGTCCTTAATGCATTCTTTGAATTCTCACGTGCAAAATTGAAGCACTCTTACCTTGACATTGTTATTATGAGCTTATTATTTGAATTGTTATATTACTGGCCATACTTTATTGTTATACTCGTGGAACTAGCTTGATTTATACGTGAAGATGCAGTTCGGGCACTGATTGTGTCTAAGGGCTCGATACTAGCACCCTCGGCTGATTGTCGGAAACATACTATAAACCATGGGGTATGATGCTACTGGTGTCGCATTGCGCTGGGAGTACTTTCTTTATAAATAAGTGAAATCTACGAGACTATCTCATGATTGAATTATTACATGCTTGATTACATGACATTCTAGTGCATAGCCTTTATCGTTATGAAAAGTGAAAAGTGAAAGTGCGTTCTCGTTACATGTAAGCATATTCTCGTTCGTGAAAGGCCAAATTACATTAATGTTATATTCTTGCTTGATCATATTCCAAGTCTACATGAACTCTCATATCTTATCTTGATCATATTTTGTTTCTTGTGTTACTTGGGTTTTAATCGCATGTTTTATCGCATTTTCATTGTCTTACACTCTAGAGCTAAAATGTTAATTACTTAAACATTGCGTTCATGTTGATACGAAGATATATACTGGGCATGTGTGCTCATTCCCTACTTTTTCAATCTTTTTTAGGAAATTCTAGTGGGTCGGATTCAGATTATTCAAGTGATGGATTCGAGAGCAATTGATGGTTCGAGAGAAGCCGTAGTTAGTCTAGTCAAGAGTCAATTATGTAATTTTCTCTTTATTGAGTCTAGTTAGTCAAAGAGTCTTTGTAAACATTTCATTATGATTCAATGAAGTCAAGGTTTTTAGATTATACACTCTTATGTTCACTCTTATGTGTGAATGATTAGCGCTCTGATTAGTAGTATCGCTTGAGGCTTCTCTTGCCGACTGTTCACGTTCCCGAATTAGTTCCGCTGCATAGTCTCGGGCTGAGACATAAATGAAGGCAGCTAAAGTCCCTCAAGGTGTTTTAACTTTGTTGGAATCAATATGACCAAGTATAGCCTAACGAATCAGCAGATTGTCTACAGGACCGGCAGACATCCTTGCATCTCATTTCCTGCATTTGCATATGCATCCTTGCATGCATCAGCACACATGGTCGTGCTCAAAGATAAAATGAGGGGTTGGCCAGCCTCCATCACCTTCAATCTGAACCCCCCTGGTTCTTCTGTGCTAAATAATAATAATAATAATAATAATAATAATAATAGAATGTTCCAAGGGGCCAGACTGTAGCACCGCGAGAATTCATTAAATAATATAAAGGATAATAATTGAGAAAATTATTTACTATTAAATTGGAAATTCCTTTAGGTGAAGTTTTAAGTAATTTATAAAAATCTAAAAAATTCATAATCATGTAGAGGACTAAAATTATAGGCAATTTGTATTCTTGGTCGAACTCTAAATAAAATTTTTATCAAGCCGAATTAATGAAATTAGGGCTAAAATCGAGTTTAATCTAATCAGACCTTAGATCGCTTAATTCGAGCCCAAATCTCGATCATTTGAGCCCAAACCAGGCCCTTTCGAACGGCCTTGATGGGTAGCCCTTTTCCCCTCTTGTTGTGCGTGAAAACCATAACCCTAAGAGCTCAATTTGGAGTGTGATGTCGGCGCGACCCGGTCAAGCGCGAGTTTCGCGCACGATCGACTTTGAGGACTCTTCTTAGCCTTATCTCACCCCCTAGATCAAATCGCCTCCTATAAAACTAACCCTAGCCTGACCTAGAACCCCCATTTGCTGAGGCGGCTGGCGAGGAGCACGTTCGAGAGAGGAATCGTCGAGGTTGTGGAGCACGGAGTTCATGCGGTTCCGAGCGTTCGACGTCCCCTTTGATCTTCGATTTAGGTAGGTGATAGTGGACTAAACCCTAGTAAAGATATATCATTGGAAGCGTCTTTGAGTCCTCTTCGCTTTTGTATCAAAATCCCCTATTTATATTGAGTATTGAGATCATAGTTAATGTTTTAGTCGGAGCATGTCGATTAGGGCACCGAACTAGTTAGTTCCATTTATCTTGATTAATGCTTGGCTATAGCAGGCTCAAATCTAAATTAATCATGCTATGTTGTGCGCCTTCTTGTCCTCTTTATATTCATAGCATTTTGCCCAATTTTTATGCACTGTATCACACGAATTTCATGTTGAAATCGAGGACTATCAGAGTTCGCCGGAAGCCAGACGTGGCATCCTGGCGGCGGTCGCACCAGAAACCACCTTTGATCTTGGTAGCCTCGCGACATGCCGTTTTCACCCTCTCAAATTTTTGAAACTCATTAGATGTTAGCAGCCCCGCGATAGACCACAAGGTCTTGGGTTGCGGCCAGTTCCTGATCGCTTCTGATCCTAGCGGCCCTGTCAAGACCGCCTTTAACGCATAGATCTATTTTCATTTATTATGTTTCATCCTGTTTAGACAGCATGAGTAGGGTAGAAACCCACTAAATAAATGGATCATATGGAGCAATTTCAATAACTGTTAAAACTATGATCATGGCTGCCAAGATCTTACTTTCACCCACAATTGTATCATCATAATTGTTTCCCCTGAAATGCATAATAAAAGACAAAATGGTGAATTGGTTAATTCAATGTTATTATCCATTGATTGAAATTGAGGAAAAATTATTAGGTTTGTTTGACAGTCACACCACTCCGGCTGTGCTAGCTGACCGTGATAATCTTATTTTTTGAGTTTTCGTTGCCCTCAATCTTGTAATAGTTGGGACTCTCCGCCGGATATTCCTTCCGTCGGACTAGGACCTTTATTACGAGACCTCTATAAGCCCCTGCGAGCCTGGGATTCCCACTAGGATGTCGAGCGGGTTGTACTCCCAAAACCTGAACTTATCGACTTGATCGAATCGCGTGTTTTCATAGCCCGGAATCGGGACTGTCCTATTAATTGCGGCCCTTCTGGGACCGCTACCATATGGTTGCGGCCCAGACATTACCGCCTAGATCTTGCAGCGGCCCTGTTGTGACCGTATCTTGCTGGCTATGTGTCAGGTTCTGCTGGTCGATTTTTCTTTGAATTCCATCGACCTAGCCATGTTTGAGTCGCCCTATAGCCTCTAACTCGACTTGAGAGGTGTGGGTTGGACCCTGGTTTGATTACACCATGTCTCGGGCGGGCTGGGAGCCCATTAAGTTGACTGCTTTAGTCTTGCTAGGCCCAAACTAGTTGCGGTTGTCACTGGACCGTTTTATTCGCTAAACAGGCCTCCGAGGACCGTTTATGTGGTGGGGCGGCCCAATAGAGACCGTTTTCTTTTTATTGTGGCCCAGGAACCTTTCTTCTCTAAACGGCCCACCGTGGACCATCTTCCATTGGTAAACGGCCCATCCAGGACCGTCCTTGTCATCTTGCGGCCCATACAGGACCGTTTTCATCCTTTGACGCCCAGTATCAACCGTTGCGGTCCATATATAGACCATTTTGCCTTGTTGCGGCCCATGTATGACTGCAACTCATCCAGAAGCTTGTTTTTCGCATATTTCTCGTGTGCCTTGGTAGCCGGGCCATGGTTGGCTTGAGCTGCAATCAATCCTGATTGTATTCCTATCTTTTGCAAGCCATGATCTTATGGCTTCCCATTCAACTATTAAAATCCACTTGATCCTAGAAGATAAACTACATAGCTTGACCTTGAAAATTCCTGGCCGATTCCAATGAATGTCTAAGATGGTTACTTGGGAT
Organism: Amorphophallus konjac; assembly: GCA_022559845.1. Classification (NCBI taxonomy): domain Eukaryota; kingdom Viridiplantae; phylum Streptophyta; class Magnoliopsida; order Alismatales; family Araceae; genus Amorphophallus; species Amorphophallus konjac. The sequence continues at coordinate 366,376,297 of CM040120.1, read as the reverse complement.
TTTGGATCCACTAAATCAATGCCAACGTATCATAAGGGCCCGGTCTGGTCCTGGGAGGAGTGCCCGAAAAGTACTAGTGCCCCGGGGAGTTATAATGACATGGTGATGCATTGCACCGAGTGCATGACTAACATGTTGTCTATGACATTCATTTTCTCCATACATTTCTACAAGTTATTTGATTCCTACGTGGAATTCATCTCTACATGACTTTCTTGTAGCGTGCTTGATCGGCCATTTCCTGGTTATGTTATAGGTTTGTTCTACTTATTCCGAGTTGTTCTTTATTTCCCCTCGTGACTGGTGAACGTTGTTAACTCAATTTTATTTACTCGCATGACATATGATTAAATTGGTTAACTACATTAATTTGCCTACTATTACCTACTGAGCGTTCGCTCACCCAGTTTTTCCCCCCATTTCAGGTAGCTCCGATGATGAAATGCAAAGGACGGGGATGGGCAAGAGTAAAGACCGGAGTGGACCCGTTAGATGTGAACTAGACCGTTGTCTTAGTAGAATTATGGAATGGTCACATAGTGGTTTTTGATGAGTCGTTGTTTTGTAATGTCATTAAGAGTCGTCGTTAAGAGTTGTAATCTTTTCCTTATTCCCTTTTCTTTGAGTCGTGATGTGAGGTGTTATGAGGTTGTTGGAAACATTTTATTCTCACATTTAGGAGTAAAGTGTAACTTTGGAGTAATTCTTTCTCTTTGCAAGTATGTTCTTTTATTTCCGTTATTGCTCTGTTTATCATGAATGTATATAACTGCTACGTTTCGATATTCCATGTCGGGGTATGACAGTTTTGTGGTATCAGAGCCTAGGTTTTTAAGTCCCTAGGTTTCTAAGTGGTGTCGTAGAACCCATGACCTTGTTAAAGTATAAGGATCCAACCTGGTGAGATGGGATAGAGACTCGGGTAAAGTTAACTAATAATCTTTAAAGGAAATCTCGATAGGTCGATCTAATTAATTTTTCTACGTGTAGGAGTCTGTTTCGATGGCAGCTGAGCATGCACAATGGAGGGACATGCAGCGTACAGTGTAGGGTTTGACTCGGGCTCTCCAGCAGGTGGCCCAAGGAGGAGCACCGCACCATGGAGCCGGTGATCCGGTGATCTCCACCGGAATTTTTGAGGATTGAATCCCCCACGATTTGGTGGTTCGGTGGATCCCGATGAAGCCGAGCATTGGCTAAAAGAGATGGATCAGATTTTTGATATTATGCAATGCAGTGAACATGAGCGCGTTCTCTTGACTACTTTCCAGTTGGAACGTGATGCGCGAGCATGGTGGGATGCAGTAAAAGCCACACTAGGAGATAGGCAGGTATCGTGGAAAGAATTCGAGGAGCTTTTCAACAGTAATTATTTCTCGGATAGAGTACAAGAGAAGAAGGCGGCGGAGTTCACTGCTTTAAAGGAAAGGAACTTATCGGTTGCTGAATATGAAGCTCAGTTTGCCAGATTATCCCGCTATGCATCGCATTTGGTATCTACGGAAAAGATGAAGGCCAAGAGGTTTCTCAATGGATTGAAGCTTCAGTATATTAACCAATTGGCACCTTTGGAGATCCACACTTATGCTGAAATTGTGAGAAAGGCCCAAGTTCTCGAAGATACCATGGAGATGACTAAAAGGATCCGAGGAAGGAACACCAAGAAAGAGCAGACCACTAGTTCTGGGAGTTTCAAACCCAATAATGGCAAGAAGAGGCCCACTGGTGGGTCTAGTTCGTGGAAGGATAAGAAGTCGAGAAGTGATGACAAGAAGTCAGATTCGGTTGCATCATCCAAAGCCCTTTGCAAGTACTGTGACCGTCTGGGTCACAAGATGGAAGAATGCTGGCGCAAGCTAGGCACCTGTTTGCGTTGTGGGAGCAGGGACCACCTTATCCCTGAGTGTCCTCTTCTGTTAGATCAAGCTACACCGAAAAAGCTGCAAGGAGGCCAGAAGCGGCAGGGGGCAAGCTCCAAGCCCTACAGGAAATCGAGACAGAAGCCACCAGGGAGGGTGGACTGGTTGAAGGTACACTTGCTATTTTTGATAAGCCGGCATTTGTTCTCTTTGATACCGGAGCAACGCGTTCTTTTATTTCTCAAAGTTTTGCTAAGTCTATATCTATGAAACCTGTTTTGATAAACTTTCAACTAGAAATATCAACCCCTATTGGTACGGGTTTAGCAATTAAGTACTATTATCCTTCTAGTAATATTTTGGTTAATGGGCTGAATATGCCAGTCGATTTGGTATGTATGAAGATGAAGGATTATGATGTAATCCTAGGAGTAAATTGGTTAGCTAAGTATGAGGCTAGCGTTCATTGTAAATCTGGCACCGTGTCTTTCTCTGGGCACCCCAAGCTTTCTTTTGTCAGGGTTAGGCATTCTAAGTCTATGCCCGGTTGTAATATCCCGGACCATTCGGATCCTTCTTCGTGGGTCCCGGATCTAGTTTTTCAGAGTGTCCAGCTCCGTTGTGTCCGAAATTTCATTTCGGTCATCTTTCGTGTTCGGATCGGCGCGATCCGGAGTTGTTTCGGAGGCCCGGAGGCGTTCCGCGGCTTTTCCGCGCGTGTTTTCTGATTTCCGGTGTGTGTTTCGGTAATTCCTTCGGAACCTCGCTGCGGGTGAACCAGGTCGTTCACCTGGGCACGAGTGGTACTGATGCGATCGGTGCATCCTGAGAAAATGATGACTCCTTCAGATTCAGAAAAATGAAGTTATTCAAGTTCTTTTTACCAAAGAAGTCCCGCTCTGACGGCCCGACGAGTCATCTACTGATTTTCTGGATTTTTCTATAAATACCCCCCTATTTTCTCTCTCCCCCACCTTCTTCTTCTTCTTCCTCCTTTCTCCCCCACCGTGAGCACCGCCCCCCTCTTCCTCTCTTCTTCGTCCGGCGAGACCGCGGCGGCGTCCCCTCCGGCTGCAAACGGCACGGGGCGACGGCGTGGTGACGACGGCGGCGACGAGGTGATCGTGGAGGCGTTCATGGGTCGTGGGAGCTCAAGGAAGAACGAGGGTTTTCAAAGCAGTTTCTTGCGATCGGGGACGATCCGACGGAGCATTCGCTCCATTGAGGTAGGGTGACGTTCCCTAGCTCCCCGCCGTTCATTTTCATGGTTTATAGGCCGAGGGGAGGCCGAGAGGGGCGTGATTGAGCGGGTTTGGGGTTTTCCATGATTTGGGGAGAGCTCACCCGATCTATGGATTTAGCCCGTGATTTCACGTTTTGGTGGCTTAGATGCATGCTAGGAGTCCCTAGGGGTCTTCCCCTTTGATTTCCCCCTCTCCGGTGGAGGCACGGGGGCGTGGTCGAAGTTCTTGGGCGGTTCTGCCGTTTTCACCGTCGGGTGCGTGTAACGGTCCTTCCAGGGACCGTTACATGATGTAACGCGCCTTGGAGGGACCGTTACATGCTCTTTGTTTAGCCTTTGGGGTCAAGGGCTGTGACGGTCCCCCGATAGACCGCCACAGCCGTGTGACGCGCCTGGGAGGGTGCGTCACAGCCCCTGTTAACCAGCTGGGGGCTGGGAGTGTGACGGCCCCCGCCAGACGGTTACATGCCTGTAACGCGCCTGGGGTGGACCGTCAGAGGCATCCGACCGTTGGTTCGTGACCGTTGTTTCTGACCGTTGGGGTCAAGGCATGTGACGCACCAAGCCTGGCGCGTCACATCCTTGTGACGGCCCAGGGTGGGTGCGTCAGGGCGCCTTTGGGCGTTTTGAACCCCCCAGGCGGTGTGACGCGCCAGGCATGGGCCGTTACACCCTGTGACGTGCCTGCGTGGGGGTGTCACAGTTTGTAACGCGCCAGGGCAAGCGCGTTACACTCCGCTTTGCGCTGAGAGAGTGACGGCCTGCGTAGGGCCATCAGGCTTCCTGTGACGGTCCTGCCTAGACCGTCACTTGCCTGTGACGGTCCAGGGGTGGACCGTCAGGCGCCTGGTTGCCCCGAGAGGGCTGCAACCCCATTTCTTTAGTCCGGCTTTGGCCACCGTGCGACGGGGCTGGTGCGTGGGGTGGTCCCCGTGCGTCGTCGGATGCGGGCGTCGTTTCCGTGACTTGAGAGTCTACTCCTTCAGTGACCCTCCACTAGTCGTAGCCTACCAGTACGCGTGTGCTGGTCGCACCAGGGAGTGGTGTACGGGCTGACCCTTAGAGACGGTTTGTGGACCGGTTACCGTTGGGCTCCACGTCTTGCAGCCAGAGTCCGGCTGAGGGGGAAACCGGTCAGAGGGCCAGACCAGGGACGTGCGGTCTGTGTGTGCACACGTGGTTGGGGGCGGTTGGACCCACGTCGACGGGCGTGACCCCAGCTAGTCACTTGTTTGTGGTTACTTGTGCGGTGTTCGTGCCTTGGGTAGGCGCTACCACGTCAGGCAGTTCACCTGCGGTGCAGTGTAAGTCGTCAGGGGACACTACCGGCTGTGCTTCTAGTGGGAGGTACTCCTGTCGAGTACGGAGTGTCAGACTGTCAGTTTCGTGGCTTTGACCTTCGGGTTTGCCAGGTCGACCGTTGAGTTTCGGTTGTCTCACCGTGGCACATGTGCCGGTTTGCGTGCCGTAGGGTCTTTGTTGTGTAGAGTACAGGGCTTTCCTTTCCGAGGTACTCTCGTACTGCTAGCGTAGTGGTTTCCCATTTTACGAGGTAGGGTTCGAGTGATCCCTACTGAGTCTTGTTCCGAGACTCATTCCCTGCGTGTTTTCACCATGTTTCAGGTGAGGCGCCGCCCCGGGGGAGCGCGTCTGGGGTGCAGCGTGGTGCGGGTGCCCAGAGGTAGTGCTAGAGGTCAGAGCCGGGGTATGCCCCGTGTAGCTATACTTTTCTTTCTTGTCTCTGTACTAGTTGTGGACTACTGTTGTTATTTTGTGGACCATGTAAAATGCTAATTTATTTCCTGCTTAATATTATAACTGTTTAATTTCTGCAATTACTTGTGATACTTGTGTAGTTTCCACACCATCTTCTAACCCTTCCGATTCTTCGGACTCGTGGGTGGCGGTGCGAGTCTCGGGTTATCGGGCCTTCCCGGTAATCGGATTCTCAGGTCGTTACACCGGCACTTCGGGCCGTGAAGTTGTTGAGGAAAGGATGTCAGGCATTTTTGGCGTTTATTTCTTTGACCGACAAGTAGGAGTTGGAGATTGAGGACATCCCTATTGTCCGAGAATTTCCGGATGTGTTTCCTAAAGATTTGCCAGGACTTCCACCAGAGAGAGAGGTAGTCTTTTCTATTGATCTAGTTCCTGGCGCATCTCCAGTTTCTAAAGCTCCGTATCGTATGTCTCCTATGGAGTTAAGAGAATTGAAAGAGCAATTAATGGAGTTGCTTGAGAAGGAGTTTATTCATCCAAGTACATCCCCGTGGGGAGCCCCAGTGTTGTTTGTAAGGAAGAAGGATGGCTCTCTGAGGCTGTGTATTGATTACCGCCAGCTTAACCAGCTTACTGTCAAGAATAAGTACATGTTGTCGAGAATAGATGAGTTGTTCGATCAGATAGCGGGAGCACAATATTTTTCCAAGATTGATCTGCGATTGGGGTATCATCAGTTGCGGATCAAGGATGAAGATATCTTTAAAACGGCATTCCATAGCAGGTATGGGCATTTCGAGTTTGTTGTAATGCCTTTTGGTCTAATGAATGCTTTTGCAACCTTTATGCAGCTGATGAATAGTGTGTTCCGACCCTACTTAGATCAGTGGGTCATGGTTTTCATTGATGATATTTTGATATACTCCAAGAGCAAGGATGAGCATGCAGAGCATTTGAGGATGGCGTTACAGATATTGAGGGACCAGCAGTTGTACGTCTAGTTTAGCAAGTGTGAATTCTGGCTTCAAGAAGTGTCTTTTCTGGGGCACATTTTTCGAAAGATGGAATCTCTATAGATCCCTCTAAGGTAGTGGCAGTGAGAAACTGGGATAGGCTTGTGAATGTAACCAAAGTGAGAAGTTTTCTAGGCCTAGCCGGTTACTATAGGAAATTCATGAAGGATTTCTCCAAGATTGCAGTACCTCTGACTAGATTGACCCGCAAGGAGAATCGATTTAAGTGGTCGAAAGACTGTGAACGAAGTTTCTAGACCTTGAAGGAATGTTTGACCACTGCCCTTGTTTTGGCCTTGCCTTATGGAGAAGGAGGATTTGAGTCTATACTAATGCCTCGGGCATTGGTCTAGGTTGTGTGCTTATGCAACATGGTCGGGTGATAGCCTATTCTTCTTGACAGCCGAGGAAGCATCAAGAGAACTATCCTGTCCATGACTTAGAGCTCGCTGCAGTGGTTTTCACCTTGAAGATTTGAAGGCATTACTTGTATGGAGAGACTTTTACTGTATTTTCTGATCATAAGAGCTTGAAGTATTTGTTCTCTCAGAGAGAGCTTAACATGAGGCAGAGAAGATGACTTGAATATTTAAAGGATTTTGATTTCTCCATAGAATATCACCCTGGGAAAGGTAATGTAGTGGCTGATGCTTTGAGCTATAAGCCGATAGTAAAGTTGTCTAGTCTCATGTTGCAAGAATGGAGACAGCTGGAGCAGTTGACTAGTCTAGACCTTAATGTTAGTAAGGATCGGGTTATGATCGCTCAGTTTCAGCTTCGCCCCGAGCTGTTGATGGAAATTAAGACCCTGCAAGATAATGATCCAATGCTAGTAGAGATCAAGGAAAGTCTAAGTAATAGAATAGATTTTGTGTTGGCCGATGATGACAGGTTGTTATTCCGAGGAAGGACATGCGTCCCTGATTTAGCCGAAGTGAAGAGCCAGATTCTTGAGGAAGCCCATAGATCTAAGTATACTATTCATCCTGGAGCCACTAAGATGTACCGAGATTTAAAGAGGACCTTTTGGTGGCCAAATATGAAACGGGAAGTGGCAGAGTTTGTAAGTAGATGTCTGGTATGCCAACAAGTGAAGGATGAGCATTTCAGACCTATCGGGAAGTTAAAACCACTCGATATACCACAGTGGAAGTGGGAGAGCATTGGCATGGATTTTATAATGGACTTATCGAGAACTCGTGGAGGCTTCGAGGCAATATGGGTAATTGTGGATAGGTTGACTAAATCTGTGCATTTCTTGTCCATTAAGTCAAAGTGGACAGTAGATGTTTTGGCTGCTTTGTACATGAAGGAAGTGGTAAGACTGCATGGTGTACCTGCGATTATTGTGTCAGACAGAGATCCTAGATTCACTTCACATTTTTGGAGAGGTTTACAGGAGTCCTTGGGAACCCGTCTAAACTTCAGTACTGCTTTTCATCCTCAGACAGACGGGCAAACCGAGAGAACTAATCAGATTGTCGAAGATATGCTAAGGGCTTGCATGATCGACTTTGGTGGTAGTTGGCACGAATATTTGGCTCTAATAGAATTTGCTACAATAACAGTTATCAGTCCAGTATCCAGATGGCACCGTTTGAGGCTCTTTATGGAAGGAGTTATCGATCACCTTTGTGCTAGGATGAGGTAGGCAAGAAGCAATGGTTAGGACCACATCTCATTTCAAAATCATCCAAGAATATCTCGGTTATCTGGGATCGTCTGCAAGTCGCACAGTCAAGATAGAAACGCTATGCAAATAATAGAAGGAGAAACTTAGAGTTTCTAGTAGGCGAGCATGTATTTTTCAAGGTTTTGCCAATGACAGGAGTTTGAAGGTTCGGCATTCGTGGCAAGCTAAGTCCGAGATACATTGGCCCATTTGAGATTCTGGAGAGAGTTGGAGAACTGGTTGACTTTGCCACCCCAGTTATCTAGAGTACATAATGTTTTCCATGTGTCTTTGCTGCGAAAGTATGTTTACGACACCGCGCACATCATTCAACATGCGGACCTAGAGTTGAAGGAAGATTTATTTTATGAGGAGAGACCCATCAAGATTTTGGACAAGAAGCAACAACAACTCAGGAATCGGTCTATACCGATGGTCAAAATTCAGTGGAGCCAACGTGGGATTGAGGAAGCTACTTGGGAGTCTGAAGAAGCTATCCGGAAGCAATACCCTGATTTATTTTAAGGTCAGTAACCTTAGTTTTTCCCCATTTTGATAAGTGGAGTGAATTTAGAGGACCAAATTCCTTAAAGTGGGGGAGGGTGTAGCACCCCGAGAATTCATTAAATAATATAAAGGGTAATAATTGAGAAAATTATTTACTATTAAATTGAAATTCCTTTAGGTGAAGTTTTAACTAATTTATAAAAATCTAGAAAATTCATAATCATGTAGAGGACTAAAAGTTTAGGCAATTTGTCTTCTTGGTCGAACCCTAAATAAATTTTTTATCAAGCCAAATTAATAGAATTAGGGCTAAAATTGAGTTTAATCTAATCAGACCTTAGATCGCTTAATTCGAGCCCAAATCTCGATCATTTGAGCCCAAACCAGGCCCTTTCGAACGGCTTTGATGGGTAGCCCTTTTCCCCTCTCATTGTGTGTGAAACCCGAACCCTAGGAGCTCAATTTGGAGCGTGATAGCGGCGCGACCCGGTCAAGCGTGAGTTTCACGCATGATCGACTTTGAGGACTCTTCTTAGCCTTATCTCGCCCCCTAGATCAAATTTTCGCCTATAAAACTAACCCTAGCCCGACCTAGAACCCCCATTTTTTGAGGCGGCTGGCGAGGAGCACGTTCGAGAGAGGAATCGTCGAGGTTGTGAAGCGCGGAGTTCGTGCGGTTTCGAGCGTTCGACGTCCCCTTTGATCTTCGATTTAGGTAGGTGATAGTGGACTAAACCCTAGTAAAGATATATCATTGGAAGCGTCTTCGAGTCCTCTTCGCTTTTGTATCAAAATCCCCAATTTATAATGAGTATTGAGATCGCAGTTAATGTTTTAGTCGGAGCATGTCGATTAGGGCACCGAACTCATTAGTTCCATTTATCTTGATTAATGCTTGGCTATAGCAGGCTCAAATCTAAATTAATCATGCTATGTTGTGCGCCTTCTTGTCCTCTTTATATTCATAGCATTTTGCCCAATTTTTATGCACTGTATCGCACGAATTTCATGTTGAAATCGAGGACTATCGGAGTTCACCGGAAGCCAGACGTGGCGTCCTGGCGGCGGTCGCACCAGGAACCGCCTTTGATCTTGGTAGCCTCGCGACAGGCCGTTTTCACCCTTTCAAATTTTTGAAACTCATTAGATGTTAGCAGCCCCGCGATAGACCACAAGGTCTTGGGTTGCGGCCAGTTCCTGACAGCTTCTGATCCTAGCGGCCCTGTCAAGACCGCCTTTAACGCATAGATCTATTTTCATTTATTATGTTTCATCCTGTTTAGACAGCATGAGTAGGGTAGAAACCCACTAAATAAATGGATCATATGGAGTAATTTCAATAACTGTTAAAACTATGATCATGGCTGCCAAAATCTTACTTTCACCCACAATTGTATCATCATAATTGTTTCCCTTGAAATGCATAATAAAAGACAAAATGGTGAATTGGTTAATTCAATGTTATTATCCATTGATTGAAATTGAGGAAAAATTATTAGGTTTGTTTGATAGTCACACCACTCCGGCAGTGCTGGCTGACCGCGATAATCTCATTTTCTGAGTTTTCGTAGCCTTTAATCTTGTAATAGCTGGGACTCTCCGCCGGATATTCCTTCTGTCAGACTAGGACCTCTATTACGAGACCTCTGTAAGCCCCCGCGAGCCTGGGATTCTCACTAGGACGCCGGGCAGGCTATACCCCCAAAACCTGAACTTATCGACTTGATCGAATCGTGTGTTTTCATAGCCTGGAATCAGGAGTGTCCTGTTAATTGCGGCCCTACTGGGACCGCTACCATATGGTTGCGGCCCAGACGTGACTGCCTGGATCTTGCAGCGGCCCTGTTGTGACTGTATCTTGCTGGCTATGTGTCGGGTTCTACTGGTCGATTTTTCCTTGAATTCCATCGACCTAGCCATGTTTGAGTTGACCTATAGCCTCTAACTCGACCTGAGAGGTGTGGGCTAGACCCTGGTTCGGTTCCACCATGTCTTGGGAGGGCTGGGAGCCCATTAAGTCAACTGCTTTAGTCTTGCTGGGCCCAAACTAGTTGTGGTTGTCACTGGACCGTTTTATTCGCTAAACGGGCCTCCGAGGACCGTTTATGTGGTGGGGCGGCCCAATAGAGACCGTTTTCTTTTTATTGTGGCCCAGGAACCTTTCTTCTCTAAACGGCCCACCGTGGACCATCTTCCATTGGTAAACGGCCCATCCAGGACCGTCCTTGTCATCTTGCGGCCCATACAGGACCGTTTTCATCCTTTGACGCCCAGTATCAACCGTTGCGGTCCATATATAGACCATTTTGCCTTGTTGCGGCCCATGTATGACCGCAACTCATCCAGAAGCTTATTTTTCACGTATTTCTCATGTGCCTTGGTAGGCAGGCCATGGTTGGCTTGAGCTGCAATCAATCCTGATTGTGTTCCTGTCTTTTGCAAGCCATGATCTTATGGCTTCCCATTCAACTATTGAAATCCACTTGATCCTAGAAGATAAACTACATAGCTTGACCTTGAAAATTCCTGGCCGATTCCAATGAATGTCTAAGATGGTTACTTGGGATCTTGGATCAACTAAAGCAATGCCAACGCATCATAAGGGCTCGGTCTAGTCCTGGGAAGAGCGGCCAAAAAGTACCAGTGTCCCAGGGAGTTGTAGAGACATGGTGAGGCATTGCACTGAGTGTGTCACGCCCCAAGCCTTTATTACAGTAGAAGACTTGCTCGAGGAACGTGAACAGCTGGCATGGAAAGCCTCTTGCAAGAAAGAACGATCAGAGCGCAAGGCAATCGCACATAAGAATGCAATCACACAATATTTACTCAACTTCAACTTTCATTAATAATCAAATCCACTATTCAAATACAACCACTAATTCAACTTCCATCATGCTAGACTCAAGAAATAAGAAATTACATAGACACGATCTAAACAATGTAAACATCCAAAGTCTTCGCTCATTCTTTATTCACTCTCGGATCCGCTACTTGAACATTCCGAATCCGAACCCGACTCACTTCCATTTCCTGAAAAAGAATGGAAATAGGTAATAAGCACACTTGCCCAGTAGCTATCTTCACATCAACATGAAGGCATCATTAAAGTAATTAACGTTTTTACTCTTAGAGGAATAAGGTAAAATCATGCGAATGCGATCAATCATGCGATTAAATCAAAGTATGTAAGATAGAAGGAGAGCATGTATGAACTAGCAAGAATGTTACAAGGACATGATATGGCCTTTCATGTACAAGAATGTAACGAGAATGTACTAGCAAGTCACATAATCATCACTCCAGTATCTTTTGCTTATGAGCAAGTACTTCGTGAATTTCTATGGAATATCAAGAAAGTCATGTATAAGTATCAATCATGCTGTATCGTGTTGTGGATATTCACTTATTTATAAAGAAAGTACTCCCAGCGCAATGCGACGCCAGTAGCATCATACCCCATGGTTTATAATAATATGTTTCCGACAATCAGCCAAGGGGACTAGCATAGAGCCCTTGAACACAATCAGTGCTCGATCGCATCTTCAAGTATAAATCAAACTTTTTCCACGCATGTAACAATAACGTATGGCCAAGAATGTACAATTCCAACAAGCTCTTGATAACAATAATTCAATGAATGAATGCTTTAATAAGAATCACGAGAAATCAAGAATGACTTATACTATGTTATGCTTATGGAAATAAATCGGCAGCATAACGGTACATTCTTTATCTTCCATTCATTATATTAGATTTCTTGATCAATATGATAAGTTCTAGATCATCAAGAGTCCATCTAGAAACCTTGGAATATCAACCCTTGGTCAAACCTCGGGTTAAAATACTCAAGCAGTGTGACGGTTGTGTATTGGGCTGTTACATGATGTGACGCTCCAGTATTGGGCAGTTACATTAGTCTGAATCCAGAGCCAAGAAATCGGACTCAGTTGGATATGACGGTCGTATATTGGGCCGTTACATGTGCCTGACGGTCCAATATAGATCTGTTACACTACTGATAACCAGAAACCTCAATAGTGTAATCTAATCAATTGGGTTTTAATGGTACAACCAACTCGGCGTCCTAGTAGGAATCCTAGGCTCGCAGAGAATTACAGAGGCCTTGCAACAAGATTTCCTAGTCCATTGGAAGGAATATCCAATAGAGAGGTCCTCAAGTCCAAGAATAATGTTCCTATAGTGCAAAGTGAACTAATGGACATATACCTGAATATATGCCATGTACTTAGAGAAATGGCTCTATTGATAGAGAGGATGTGTAACAATAGGAAATCATGATAAAACTCCGTCAATACATATTTGGAAAATCATGATTTAGGTAAAAAATTATAGAATTTTGTCACATGAAATTAACATAACTTAAAATAACTTAAGATACCTAAATTATGTAATTTCTATCATGAATCAGTAAATAATCTTAAAGACATGAAATCAGGTCAAAACTTAGATAACTAGGCTTATTTATAAGTTAAATTAACTTGTTTCCCATTCTGTCTACAGTTACCCTGGCGGTCTAGAGTAGGTGCGTCACAGTGATTGTGACGGTCTATCGAGGGGCCGTTACAGTAATGTAACGCTCCTGTTATGGTGCGTCAGAGACAACATAGTAATTAGAATGCAACAGAGAGTGTGACAGCTTATCGTAAGGCCGTTACAGTTTGTGACGGTCTAAGTATGATGCGTCAGAGTCCCTGCTAACAGTATAATGAAATAAAAAGACTATGATTTGAAACCATGTCATGTTTTAAAAAGATTTAACTACCCCAATCATGACAAAATAAAGTCAAGGTCATCAAGATGCATAGGTTGCAGTGAATTGACAAGATTATATCTTTGATCTTTGATTAGGGCTAAGGATATGTATGTATGCATGAACCCACTAAAACATGAAATTCATAATTCATGATGCATGAAATCAAGCACAATCAGAGGGCTTTTATCCCTAACAAGAAGTTTTCAGCAATCATGAGATAACCTACCCTTTTACCTGAGCTTTAAACTTCTAATTTGAGTCTGAAAGACGTGCCCTAGTTCTCCCTTTCCAGTGAGTTTCCAACAACTTCACGCTGCTCTAGCTCCTCATCCTCTTGACCTAAGGACGTGAAATTTTGAGGGTAAGAAGATGAAACTAAGGTGAACAAAAAGTTCTAAAGGATTGAATTCTAATTACCTCATTTAGATGTCCTAATCTCTTGATCTCCAGGGGTCCTTTGCTCTGAATCCTGGGTTACTATAGTCGAACCAGCAACTTTGGAAGCTTCAATCTCTTTGGTTGCTTGATCTCCTAGCACGAAATTTGGAGAACTATTAGTCTAAAGTATACTAAATAAAATCTTCTAAAGAACTTATCCGAAATTATATCTCCTTACCTTGATTCTTCACGAGCCAAAAGTAAGGGTCGCTCAGTTCAGAACTAGGTCCTATTTATAGGGTTTTGAAGATTAGATCGATTCTAGAGTCTTTAATTTGCCAGAACCTAATCTATAAGAGTCCTTAGTAATATTATAAACTCTCCCAAGTCGATCTCTTGTAGATAAGATCCCAAAGTTCTAATCTTTTTGCTCGTTCTTTCATTCACGGAACTGACAGAATGTAACGCATCATGACTGGTGCGTTACATGACTGTGGCGGTCGCACGATAGACCGCTACATCAAACGTGCACAGAGTTCAACATCAATCAAATTCTTTTGTTAATTATCCATATTATTATCCATAAAAATGGTATTTTATCCTTAAAATACGTGAATAGGCTAAATAACCTTCTAGAATATGGGCCAAACTTAATAGGCTTGGTCCTTAAACCTTTTGAATTTTATTTAAATCGGCTAGGTTAATTATTTAACATAATTTGGGCCTTATAATGACTTATTAATCCAATAATCCTTTTATTAGTCTATTTAACCCTTATAAATTCCAGAAAGTTCTATAAATAACTCAGAAATTATTATATAAATTCTGGAGCACTACACCCTCCACCACTTAGAAGAATTTGGTCCCCAAATTCAATACATGGGTTATGGAGAGTGTACTTACAGTTGAATAATTCTGGAAATCTTTTTCGCATGACTGCTTCGGTTTCCCATGTTGCTTCATATGGCCATATTTTCTTCCATTGAATCTTGACCATAGGAATAACTTTATTTCTTAGTTGACGCACTTCCCGTTCCAGAATCTTTATTGGCATTTACTCGTACATCATATCCTTCTGAATCTCCAGATTGTCATAAGTGATAATATGGTCAGGATCATATACATACTTCTTCAGCATAGAGACGTGAAATACGTCATGAACTCCTGCTAATTGTGGAGGTAAAGCCAGTCTATAAGCCACTTCACCGACCCTTTCGAGAATTTCAAATGGACCAATGAACCTTGGAGTTAGTTTGCCCTTAATGCCAAATCTCTGGATACCACGACCTAGAGAAACCTTGAGATACACATGGTCTCCTACTTGAAATTCTAAGTCACGTCTTCGATTATCAGCATAAGACTTTTGCCTATCTTGTGCCATCTTTATTCTCTCTTGAATTAGCTTGATCTTCTCTGTAGAATCTCTGATAATATTGGGGCCTAGGAATTGTCTTTCCCCTATTTCACTCCAACATATTGGTGATCGACAACTTTTTCCATATAGAGCTTCAAAAGGTGCCATTTGTATGCTGGCCTGGTAACTGTTGTTATATGCAAATTCTACCAGAGGCAAGTGATCATGCCAACTACCTCCAAAATCAATAACACAAGTCCTGAGCATGTCTTCTACCACCTGATTTGTTCTTTCTGTCTGACCATCAGTTTGTGGATGAAAGGCTGTGCTAAAATTCAATCTAGTCTCTAGTGACTGTTGTAGACCCTTCCAAAACTGTGATGTGAATCAATGATCTCTATCAGATATAATTGTGACTGGGACACCATGTAATTTAACAATTTCCCTTATGTATAATGCTGCCAGGATATCCACAGACCATCGACTTTTGATTGGTATGAAATGTACAGATTTAGTTAATCAGTCTATGATTACCCATATACCATCGTGTCCACCTCTTGTCTTAGGTAACCCCATAATGAAATCCATCCCTATACTCTCCCATTTCCATTCGGGAATATTCAAGGGATGCAGTTTACCTGCGGGTCTAAAATACTCTGCCTTTACTTGTTGACAAGTGAGACAGCGAGACACCAAATCAGCTATTTCTCTCTTCATGTTGGGCCACCAGAAATTTCTTTTGAGATCTTGATACATTTTTGTACCACCTGGATGAATGGTGTACTTGGAATTCTGTGCTTCTTCTAGGATCAATTTCTTCGTATCCTCATGATCCGGTACACACACTCGGCCCTTGAATAGCAATCTTCCATCCTCCGTAATAGAGAAATCCGGTCGTTGTTCAATATTAGCTTTAATTTATAGTAACACGAGATCATCATTTTGCAACTTGACTAGATCCTCTATTAAGGTAGGTTGAGCTCGGATATTAGCCATGAAGCAATCTTCTTCCTTCCTGTCAATATCTAAGTTCAACTGAGCAAATTGAGGAATAAGATTAGTCATACTAATCATAAGACTTGATAGCATACCCATTGGTTTTTTGATGAGTGCATCCGCAACAGCATTAGCCTCGCCAGAATGATATTGAATAGAAAAATCAAAATCCTTGAGATATTCCAACCATCTTCTCTGCCTCATATTTAGCTCTTTTTGAGAGAATAAATATTTCAAGCTCTTGTGGTCCGAGTAGACCGTAAACTTTTCTCCATAGAGATAATGACGCCAAATTTTCAAGGCAAAAATGACAGCTGCTAATTCTAAATCATGCACATGATAATTTTCCTCGTGACGTTTCAATTATCTTGAAGAATAACAGATTACTTTTCCATTTTGCATGAGGACACACCCTAAGCCAATACCTGATGCATCCGTATATACTTCTAATCCACCACCTTCCATCGATAGTGATAGAATAGGAGCTGTGGTAAGATGATTTTTAAGAGTTTGGAAATTCTTCTCACATTCCTCTGACCAGACAAAATGATTTTCTTTTCTCGTGAGTCTAGTTAAAGGAACTGCAATGTTTGAAAAATCTTTAATGAAACTTCTATAATAACCAGCTAGACCAAAAAAACTTCATACTTCTGATATGGTCGTTGGCCGGCTCTAATTCTTGACAGCTTCTACCTTAGAAGGATCCACCGCAATACCTTCTTTTGAAATAATGTGGCCTAGGAATGAAACTTCATTGAGCCAGAATTCGCATTTATTTAGCTTGGCATAGAGTTTATGTTCTTTAAGTGTTTGCAAAGTTATTTTCAAATGTTCTTCATGTTCCTCCTTTGTCTTAGAATATATCAAGATATCATCAATGAAGATGACGATAAACTGGTGCAGATATGGCTGGAAGACACTGTTCATAAGTTGCATGAATGCTGCCGGGGCATTAGTTAATCCGAATGGCATTACCACGAATTCATAGTGGCCATAACGACTTCGAAAAGCTGATTTATAAGTATCCTCTTCTTTAATTCTAAGCTGATGATAACCTGATCTGAGGTCTATCTTAGAAAAATATTATGCTCCGGAAAGCTAATCGAAGAGCTCATCAATACGCGGCAACGGATACTTGTTTTTAATTGTGAGTTGATTCAGTCACCGGTAATCGATACATAGCCTGAGAGAACCATCCTTTTTCTTGACAAATAGAACCGGCGCACCCCAAGGGGATGTGCTAGGTCTGATGAAGCCCTTGTCTAGTAATTCATGCAACTGCCTTTTTAATTCCTTGAGTTCTGTGGGGGACATCCTGTAAGGGACTATAGAAATAGGTGCTGCTCCTGGGATGAGTTCAATAGTGAAGTTCACTTCCCTCTCGGGTGGTAAACTGGCTAATTTGGATGGAAACATGTCTGGGAACTCATTTACAATAGGAATGTCCGCTAAGATAATCTTCTTGGATTCGGTAACAATGACAGAAGCAAGAAAAGCTTCACATCCTTGTGAGATGAGTTTGCAAGCGTGAAGAGAAGATATGATAGTAGGATGTTTCTTGTATTTGATGCCAAGGAAAGAGAATCTTGGAAGACTTGATTTTCGGAAGGATATAATCCAATTTCTGTAATTGATATAAGTATCATGATCTACAAGCCAATCTACCCCTAAAATGGCATCATAACTTTTCATGTCAAGGCATACTAAGTTTGCGGGGAGATTGTGACCTTCCATTATCACTTCGCTATCAGGATAATAGTTGGTAAGCTTTGTTCCAGAACCTAAGGGTGTGGAAATATCAAGATCTGAAGGTAGGGGAACTGATGCAATTGATAACATTTTTGAAAAAGTAGTGGAGATAAAAGAATGAGAGGCACCCGTGACAAATAGCTCAAATGCAGGATGAGAACAAATTTGAAGAGTACCTTCCATAAGCCCACCATCCCTGGGCGCTTCCTCTTCTTCTAGAACGACGTTGAGGCGAGCCTGCCTCCTATGTCTTCCACCAGACGATTGGTCTTTCATAAGGGGGCAATGTGGCATGCGATGTTACCTGCTTCCACAACGTAAATAAGCGCCAAGGCGCTTCCAACACTGCTCAGCTGAATGGCCAAATTTTTCGCAAAACGTGCAAGCTGTACCAACTTGCTACTCCTCCTTAATTTTCTTTTGCTTATGGGAACTTCCACCATTCCCATTCCTGGATCTTTTCTTACTATCATGGCTCTTGTAGGACTCCGTGATGCTGAACTTGTCTTTCTTATAACGCCGATATGAGCGTCGGCTGGATTCTTCTCCTTTCCCTTTTATTTTTTTGACCTTCTCTAAGGTCCTTTCACATAAGTATGCCCGCTGAACCATCTCCGCATAAGTACGGATGTTTTGGGTCCCGAGCTGCTGAATGAAAGCGGGTCGTAACCCGTCCATGAACCGATTTGCCTTCAATAAATTGGTGCTGATAAGATGCGGTGCGTAAGGTGCAAGCCTTGAGAATTACTGTTCATATTCGGCAACCGTCATCATTCCTTGCCGAAGAGCGGCAAAGTCCACAGTCTTTCGTTCCTTTACGTGCTCAGAAAAGTACTTAGCATGGAATAGGGTAAGAAAACCATCCCATGTATGAGGCGCATCAGTCGGAGGTGCCGGAACCGACTTCCACCATGTACGGGCATCGTTGTTGAGTTGAAAGGTTACGAGACACACCTTCTCTTGATCAGTGCATTGAATAACATCAAAGATATGATTCATTTCGTCTATCAAGTTCTCTACTTTGTCCGGATTAGAAGAACCATAGAAACGCGGAGGGTTTAAGCTCCGAAAGTTGCTATGCAAATCACCAGCCCTTGCTTCTGCGCCAGCTTGCGCCATAGTTTGTAATGCTTGAGTGAGGTCAGTAATTGTTTGTAGCATGCCATCCCAATTTACGCGATGAGCCATGGTAATAATAGGGTACCTGAGGGAAAAATAACAACTTGTTATTTCTCGTGGAATTGAAAGGAAAATCAATCTTAAAGCTAATTAACAATCTTATCCCGGGTTCTACCCAATTCTCACGTGGGTGTGGAAATTTCTTCCTTAGTTCATAGGTAGGGGTCCTTAAACCTTGGACTTATCCTATGACATGACTCTTCTTCCTAAGTCCTGAGACTTAGTGTAACGACCCGAGAATCCAATTACTGGGAAGGCCCGATAACCCGGGACTCGCACCGCCACCCACGAGCCCGAAGACTCGGAAGGGTTAAAAGGATGGTGTGGAGACTACACAAGTATCACAAATAATTGCAGAAATTAAACAGTTATAACATTAAGCAGGAAATAAATTAACATTTTACATGGTCCACAATAGAAATTAACAACAATAACAATAATCCACGACTAGTACAGTGACAAGAAAGAAAAGTACAGCTACACGGGGCATACCCCGGCTCTGACCTCTGGCACTACCTCTGGGCACCCGCACCACGCTGCACCCCAGACGCGCTCCCCCGGGGCGGCGCCTCACCTGAAACACGGTGAAAACACGCGGGGAATGAGTCTCGGAACAAGACTCAGTAGGGATCACTCGAACCCTACCTCGTAAAACGAGAAACCACTACACTAGCGGTAGGAGAGTACCTCGGAAACGGAAGCCCCGTACTCTACAGAACAAAGGTCCCATGGCACGCAAACCGACACCTGTGCCATGATAAGAAGACCGAAACTCAACGGCCAACCCGAAAAAACCCGAAGGTCAGAAACGCACGGCTGACAGACTGCCACTCCGTACTCGACAGGAGTACCACCCACGAGAAGCACAGCCGGTAGCGTCCCCTGACGTCTTACGCCGCGCCGCAGGTGAACCGCTTGGCGTGGTAGCTCCTACCAGAGGCGCGAACACCGTACAAGTAACCACAACAAGTGACTAGCTGGGGTCACGCCCGTCGACGTGCGTCCACTGTCCCCAACCACGTGTGCACACACAGACCACGCGTCCTAGGTCTGGCCCTCTGACCGGTTTTCCCCTGGCACTGGACTCTGATGTGACGAGGGGCCCGACGGTAACCAGTCTAACACCATCCTCAGGGTAAGCCCGTACACCACTCCCTGGTGCGATCAGCACACACGTACTGATAGGCTACGACTAGTGGAGGGTCACAAAGGAGTAGACTCTCGAGTCAACGGAAAACAACGTCCGAATCCGACAACGTGTGGGAATCACCCCACGCACCAGCCCCATCGCACGGTGGCCACAGTCGGAGTAAAAACGGGGTTGCCACCCTCATGGGGCAACCTTGCATGTGACGGTCCACCCTAGGGCCGTCACAAGCAAGTAACGGTCTAGGCGAGACCGTTACATGCGCCTAACGGTTCAAAACGGACCGTCACACGGTCAAAGGGGAAAGGGATGTAACGGCCTGATCCAGGTGCGTTACAAGAATGTAACGCACTTGGCCCCATGCGTTACACACCCCCCCGCTCCCAAAGCCAAAAGGGATATAACGGCCCAGCCCGGCACGTCACACGCATGTAACGCGCCTGGCCCAGCGCGTTACATGGCCCTCGCACTTGGGGTGAAAACAGAAAGTAACGCGCCTGCCCCAGCACGTTACACGCATGTAACGCGCCTAGCCCGGTGCGTTACATGGCCTGACCCCCAACGGTCACAAACCAACGGTCGAAAGCCCCTGACGGCCCTACCCAAGCGCTTCATAGGCAAATGGCGGTCTATCGTGGGGCCGTTACAACCCCCGACCCCCAAAAACACTACTCAGGAATGTAACGCACCCCTCTAGGGGCGTCACAAGCATGTGAAGGTCACTGGAGTGACCGTTACACAGTCCAGAGTACGCTACGGCGGGAAAACCCCAAAAACTCCAACCACGCCCCCATACCTCCACAGGAGAGGGGGAAAACAAAGGGGAAGACCCCTGGGGACCCCTAGCATGCATCTAAGCCATCCAAACGTGAAATCGTGGGCTAAAACCATAGATCGGGCGAGCTCTCCCCAAATCATGGAAAACCCCAAACCCGCTCAATCAAGCCCCTCTCGGCCTCCCCGCGGCCTACAAACCACGGAAATGAATGGCAAGAGGCTAAGGAACATCACCCTACCTCAATGGAGCGAATGTTCCGCTGGATCGCCCACAAACCATGAAGAACGCCTTAGAAAACCCTCGTCCTTCAAGCTTCCCGCGAGCACCGCACGCCCCCACGATCGCCTCGCCGCCGCCCACGTCACCGCGCCGTCGCCCCGCCGCTGTCTACAGCCGGAGAGGGGTCCACCGCGGTCAACCGGGAGGAAGAGAGGGAGAGGGTTACGGTGGAGGAGGAAGGAGGAAGAAGAAGAAGAGGGTGGGGGAGGAGAGAGAAATAGGGGGGTTTTATAGAAAATCCGGAAATTTCAAAAAATTCTGAAAAATAGAAAATTACACCCCCGCGATCCTCGGAATGCACCGATTGCAACTGTACCACTCGTGCCCAGGTGAACGGCCTGGTTCACCCGCAGCGAGCTTCCGAAGTAAAAGCCGAAACACACACCAGAAATTGGAAAATACACACGGAAAAGTCGCGGAACGCCTCCGGGCCTCCGAAAAAACTCCGGATCGCGCCGATCCGAACACGAAAGATGTCCGAAATGAAATTTCGGACACAACGGAGCTGGGCACTCCGAAAACCAGATCCGGGACCCACGAAGAAAGGATCCGAAAGGTCCGGGATATTACAGCCCTCCCCCCTTAAGGAATTTCGTCCTCGAAATTGAGAACAACCAAAGGGGAAAGAAGAGGAAGACTCACTCAAACAGATACGGGAACTGCTGATGCATCTCGTCCTCACGTTCCCACGAAGCCTCACCACCAGAGTGTCGTTGCCACACGACCTTTACCAAGGGAATAACCTTGTTCCACAGGCGCTGCTCTCGCCTATCCTCCACGCGGATCGGAAACTCTGGGAGAGAAAGATCTGGAGTCACCTCAGGCCAAACAGAAAACTCGAGCACATGAGAGTAATCGGAGAAATACTTCCGCAACATCGAGACGTGGAACACGTCATGCACCGACGCCAACTCAGGAGGTAACTGCAACCGGTAAGCAGCCTCACCGATGCGCTCCACAATCGCGAAAGGACCAATATAGCGGGGACTCAGCTTCCCACGCCGTCCAAAACGCATCACCCCCTTCATCGGAGAAACTCTCAAGAACACATGATCGCCCACGGCGAACTCGAGAGGCTACCTCCTACGGTCAGCATAGCTCTTCTGCCGACACTGGGCCGCCAACATGTTCTGACGAACCAGGTGCACAACATCCACACATTGCTGCACCAATTCCGGTCCCGTCAAAACATGCTCACCCACCTCAAACCAATCAAGTGGAGTCCGACAAGGACGCCCATACAATGCCTCATAAGGAGCCATGCCGATGCTCGAATGATAGCTATTGTTATAGGTAAACTCCACCAACGGTAGGTGATGAATCCAACTCCCCTGCCACTCCAGGCAGCAGGATCTCAGCATGTCCTCCAAAGTCTGAATGGTCCTCTCAGGCTGACCATCTGACTGAGGATGATACGCCGAGCTAAATGCCAACTCCGTGCCAAGAACTCGCTGGAAACTCCTCCAGAATCCAGAAGTGAGGCGCGGATCCCGATCTGACACGATCGAAATGGGAACCCCATGCAACGGCACGATCCGCTCCACATAAAGACGAGCCAACTTAGACACGCTCCAGCTGACCTTGACCGGTAACAACCGCGTCACCTTCGTCAGCCGATCCACCAGCAACTAAATACTGTCCTGCCCACTCGGGATCCTCAGTAATCCTACCACGAAATCCGTGGTCACATGGTCCTACTTCCAAGCAGGAACATCCAAGGGCTGGAGAGTACCTCCTGGTCGCTGATGCTCCGCCTTCACCTGCTGACAGATCAGGCACCTGGCCACAAACTCTGCGACATCTCTCTTCATGCCAGGCCACCAGAACTGCCTCCGCAAGTTTCGATACATCTTCCTCGCACCCGGGTGCACAGTGTACCTGCTCCCATGAGCCTCGCGTAACACCGCACGACGAACCTGCTCCTCCGCTGGGATGTACAGCCTACCGCGAAACCTAGCAGCGCTATCCTCACCCAGCTCCACCTCAGCCATAGCTAGAATCCGGGGCAACTCAGGGTCTGCATGCTGAGCCTCTGTCACTTGACGACGGATAGCAGGAGTGACAGTCAGACTCGCAAGCACTGCCAACCCTGGCTCCTGGGGAATCTTGAGCCTGAAAGACACCTCGGGCACTTGTTCCCAGAGCCTCCACTTCCTCAACATCAAGGTACTGACCGCAACCTTCCGACTCAAGGCATCAGCAACGACATTCATCCTGCCCGGCTGATAAGACAGGGTGAAGTCATAATCCTTCATGAACTCCATCCAACGCCTTTGCCTGAGGTTCAGATCTTTCTGCGAGAACACATACCTCAAACTCTGATGGTCAGTAAACACCTCAAACTTCTCGCCGTACAGATAATGCCTTCAGATCATCAGCGCGAAGATCACCGGCGCCAACTCAAGGTCATGGGTAGGGTAGTTCTCCTCGTGGGGCTTTAGCTACCGAGATGCATAAGCCACCACTCTACCATGCTGCATCAACACAGCACCCAACCCAACGCCGGAAGCATCTGTACACACCACGAAACCTCCCGATCCAGAAGGCAAGACTAACACCGGAGCCGAGGTGAGCAATCTCTTCAGTTCCCTGAAGCTCTGCTCACACTCCTCGGACCAAACGAAAGGCACATCCTTCCGCGTGAGCCTAGTCATCGGAGCCGCAATGCAAGAAAAATTCTGGATAAATCGACGATAATAACCCGCAAGCCCTAAGAAACTCCGGATCTCCGTCACCGACCTCGGCCTCGGCCACTGCATCACTGCCTCGACCTTGGCGGGGTCCACGGAAATGCCATCACCAGAAATCACGTGCCCCAGAAAGTGCACCTCGCTGAGCCAAAACTCGCACTTGCTGAGCTTCGCATACAACTGGTGATCTCGCAACGTCTGCAGCACCACACCCAAATGGTACGCGTGCTCCTCGGCAGACCGCGAATAAACAAGGATGTCATCCACGAAGATGACCACGAACTGGTCCAAATACGGATGAAACACCCTCTGCATCAAGTCCATGAAGGCTGCAGGGGCATTGGTGAGCCCGAACGGCATCACCAAAAACTCATAATGCCCGTACCTCGTACTGAATGCAGTCTTCTCCACATCGGAATCACGAATTCTCAGTTGATAGTAATCGGACCGCAAATCAATCTGCGAGAACACTCGCGCAGACTGCAGCTGGTCGAACAAATCATCAATCCGCAGCAACGGATACTTGTTCTTAATGGTCACTTCATTCAGCTGCCGATAGTCAATGCACAAGCACAGACTACCGTCCTTCTTCTTCACAAACAACACGGGCGCACCCCAAGGGGAAAAACTAGGACGAATATACCCCTTGGCCAACAGTTCCTGCAACTGCGCCCTCAACTCCCTCAACTCAGTGGGGGCCATACGGTAGGGAGCCTTCGCCAAAGGTCCCGTACCAGGCACAACCTCGATCACGAAATCGATCTCCCGCTGGGGAGGTAATCTAGGCAACTCCTCGGGAAAAATGTCGGGAAACTCGCACGCCACCGCAATGTCCTCGACATCCGGCTCCATCCGGTCAGACACAACCACGGACGTGAGAAAACCCTGACAACCTGAATCAAGCAATCGACGGGTTCGAATAGCAGAGATAAGGAATCGAGAAGAGGCGGAACAGATACCTTGGAAATAGAAGGTCCTCTTGCTCGGATGCTGGAAGTAGACCCTCTTCATTCCACAATCCACCACCGCTCCATGGGTCTCGAGCCAATCCATGCCTAGAATTACATCATAATCCCGAAGCTGCAACGCATACAACCTGCCTGGCATATTCCGCCCATCGATCCAAACCAGAACCTGATCGAAGCAGTACGGAGTGATCATAAAATCACCCGAAGGCAACTCCACTACCAAATCACAGGACAACTGCGTCACCGGCTCCTCGACGCTCGACGTGAAATCCTCTGAAATAAACGAATGAGACGCGCCAGAATCAATTAAAACCCGAGCCGCACAACCCAAAATCTGAACGGTACCTTCCACGAGCTGCGACGCCACTGCCTCTGCCCTGGTCATGTGCGTGATCTGGCCCCGAGCCCTCGGCCTGCCTCCCACACTAGCTGACCTGGGTAGCGGCGGATACTGTCCCTGCTGCTGCTGCTGCTGCTGCCTCTGCTGCTGGGGAACATGCTGCTGCTGAGGAAACTGCTGCTGCGGCGGCCTCTGAGGACAGTCGCGCGCCATATGCCCTGGCTGGTCACACCGAAAACAGATGATCGGCGCCGTGCACTGCCTGCCTGGGTGGGTCCCACCACACCGTGGACAAGGTCCTCGCGATCCACCCACTGATCCCTGACGCTGTAAAGGAATCGGCTGCTGTACACTGCCCGATGAAGCCTGCCCCTGATCCTTGGACTTCTTCTTTCAAAAATTCTTCGAGAAGAACTTCTTGACCTTCGTGCCAAAGGACGCAGGTCCCGTCACCGAAGCTGCCGATGCTGGTACTCCTGAACCACCTGGCGTATGCTGGAAAGAACCTTGCTGCTGGGTAGCCGACTGCTGGCTGCGACCTGACAAGGACTGCCCCTGGCTGATCGGTCCTCGGATCCTCTGCATATCCATCTCTAACGAAGCCGTAACACAAGACGCTGTCTCTAGATCAGTGGCCCCGGTCGCAATCAAATGGTGCCTCAGCTCCAGCCTCAAGCCCTGCACAAACTGCGCGGTCTTCACCCTCTCATGATCCATGATGTGAGGTGCATACCGACCCAGCTCGACAAATCGGGCCCTGTACTGCAACACGGACATGTCACCCTGCACCAGCTCCAGAAACTCCCGCATCCGCTGCGTAGCAACATAATCTGGACAGTACGTACGCTCGAAAGCACTGACGAAATCATCCCACTCGATCTGCTCAAGTGGACGAAGCTGAAAAGACGTCTTCCACTCGGAAGACCACCACCTCCGAGCCGTACCCTGCAACTGGTTGTAGGCCAACACCACTCTGTCCTCGGCAGCACTCTTCGCAGAACTGAACACCCGCTCCATCTCATCGAGCCAATCACGAGCCGCATCAGGGTCTGCCTGGCCGCTAAAGTAGGGTGGATGGAACTGCATGAAGTCCCTCATTGCCCGGCCTGGCCCACCCCTGACTGACGAGCCCTCACCAGCCTCTCCGCCGAATTACTGAGACATAAGCTGGTACATGCCACGGAAGAAATCCTCGGCCCCCGGAACTCTCGCAGTATCCGCGGCCTCGGTAGCCCCCGGTGGCGCTCTACTATGCTCCTCCTGGTCCCTCTGGACCCCCTGTTGGATCTCCTGGCCTCCAGCCGACTGCCCCTGCTGAGAGCGAGAACTCCGCCTCGTCGCCATACTCGCTCCTAAAGCACAAGATAGAAAACACGAAAACGGTAAGGTCAAAATAAACCCGCGGTGCCCAATGCCAGCGTCACCTGTACATCATTACTGTGGACTAGTGGACCACTATAATTACCTATGATTCTCATGTAATTCCACAACCGTGCTCTGATACCAGCTGTAACGACCCGAGAATCCGATTATCGGGAAGGCCCCATAACCCGAGACTCGCACCGCCACCCACGAGCCCGAAGACTCGGAAGGGTTAAAAGGATGGTGTGGAGACTACACAAGTATCACAAATAATTGCAGAAATTAAACAGTTATAACATTAAGCAGGAAATAAATTAACATTTTACATGGTCCACAATAGAAATTAACAACAATAACAATAATCCACGACTAGTACAGTGACAAGGAAGAAAAGTACAGCTACACGGGGCATACCCCGGCTCTGACCTCTGGCACTACCTCTGGGCACCGGCACCACGCTGCACCCTAGACGCGCTCCCCCGGGGCGGCGCCTCACCTGAAACACGGTGAAAACACGCGGAGAATGAGTCTCGGAACAAGACTCAGTAGGGATCACTCGAACCCTACCTCGTAAAATGAGAAACCACTACACTAGCGGTAGGAGAGTACCTCGGAAACGGAAGCCCCGTACTCTACAGAACAAAGGTCCCATGGCACGTAAACCGACACCCGTGCCACGGTAAGAAGACCGAAACTCAACGGCCAACCCGACAAAACCCGAAGGTCAAAAATGCACGGCTGACAGACTGCCACTCCGTACTCGACAGGAGTACCACCCACGAGAAGCACAGCCGGTAGCGTCCCCTGACGTCTTACGCCGCGCCGCAGGTGAACCGCCTGGCATGGTAGCTCCTACCAGAGGCGCGAACATCGTACAAGTAACCACAACAAGTGACTAGCTGGGGTCACGCCCGTCGACGTGCGTCCACTGTCCCCAACCACGTGTGCACACACAGACCACGCGTCCTAGGTCTGGCCCTCTGACCGGTTTTCCCCTGGCACTGGACTCTGATGTGACGAGGGGCCCGACGGTAACCAGTCTAACACCGTCCTCAGGGTAAGCCCGTACTCCACTCCCTGGTGCGATCAGCACACGCGTACTGATAGGCTACGACTAGTGGAGGGTCACAAAGGAGTAGACTCTCGAGTCAACGGAAAACAACATCCGAATCCGACAACGTGTGGGAATCACCCCACGCACCAGCCCCGTCGCACGGTGGCCACAGTCGGAGTAAAAACGGGGTTGCCACCCTCATGGGGAAACCAGGCATGTGACGGTCCACCCTAGGGCCGTCACAAGCAAGTAACGGTCTAGGCGAGACCGTTACATGCGCCTAACGGTTCAAAACGGACCGTCACACGGTCAAAGGGGAAAGGGATGTAACGGCCTGGTCCAGGCGCGTTACAAGAATGTAACGTGCTTGGCCCCATGCGTTACACCCCCCCCCCCCCGCTCCCAAAGCTAAAAGGGATGTAACGGCCCAGCCCGCCGCGTCACACGCATGTAACGCGCCTGGCCCAGCGCGTTACATGGCCCTCACACTTGGGGTGAAAACAGGAAGTAACGCGCCTGCCCCAGCGCGTTACACGCATGTAACGCGCCTAGCCTGGTGCGTTACATGGCCTGACCCCCAACGGTCACAAACCAACGGTCGAAAGCCCCTGACGGCCCTACCCAAGCGCGTCATAGGCAAATGGCGGTCTATCGTGGGGCCGTTACAGCCCCCAACCCCCAAAAACACTACTCAGGAATGTAACGCACCCCTCTAGGGGCGTCACAAGCATGTGACGGTCACTGGAGTGACCGTTACACACTCCCGAGCACGCTACGGCGGGAAAACCCCAAAAACTCCAACCACGCCCCCATACCTCCACAGGAGAGGGGGAAAACAAAGGGGAAGACCCCTGGGACCCCTAGCATGCATCTAAGCCATCCAAATGCGAAATCGCGGGCTAAAACCATAGATTGGGCGAGCTCTCCCCAAATCATGGAAAATCCCAAACCCGCTCAATCAAGCCCCTCTCGGCCTCCCCGCGGCCTACAAACCACGGAAATGAACGGCAAGAGGCTAAGGAACGTCACCCTACCTTAATGGAGCGAATGCTCCCCCGGATCGCCCACAAACCACGAAGAACGCCTAAGAAAACCCTCGTCCTTCAAGCTTCCCGCGAGCACCGCACGCCCCCACGATCGCCTCGCCGCCGCCCACGTCACCGCGCCGTCGCCCCGCTGCCGTCTACAGCCGGAGAGGGGTCCATCGCGGTCAACCGGGAGGAAGAGAGGGAGAGGGTTACGGTGGAGGAGGAAGGAGGAAGAAGAAGAAGAAGAAGAAGAAGAAGAAGAAGAAGAAGAGGGTGGGGGAGGAGAGAGAAATAGGGGGGTTTTATAGAAAATTCGGAAATTCCAGAAAATTTTGAAAAATAGAAAATTACACCCCCGCGAATCTCGGAACGCACCGATCGTAACGGTACCACTCGTGCCCAGGTGAACGGCCCGGTTCACCCGCAACGAGCTTCCGAAGTAAAAGCCGAAACACACACCGGAAATCAGAAAACACACACGGAAAAGCCGTGGAATGCCTTCGGGCCTCCGAAACAACTCCGGATCACGCCGATCCGAACACGAAAGATGTCCGAAACGAAATTTCGGACACAACGGAGCCGGACACTCCGAAAACCAGATCCGGGACCCACGAAGAAAGGATCCGAAAGGTCTGGGATATTACACTTAGGCTCTGATACCAACTTAATTGTCATGCCCCGAGCCTTTATTACAGCGGAAGATTCGCTCGAGGAACGCGAACAGCCGACATGGTAAGCCTCTTGCAAGCAAGAACGATCAGAGCGCAAGGCAATCACACATAAGAATGTAATCGCATAATATTTACTCAACTTCAACTTTCATTAATAATCAAATCCACTATTCGAATACAACCACTAATTCAACTTCCATCATGCTAGACTCAAGAAATAAGAAATTACATAGACTCGATCTAAACAATGTAAACTTCTTAAGTCTTCGCTCATTCTTTATTCACTCTCGGATCCGCTACTTGAAGATTCTGAATCCGAACCCGACTCATTTCCATTTCCTGAAAAAGAATGGAAATAGGTAATGAGCACACTTGCCCAGTAGGTATCTTCGCATCAACATGAAGGCATCATTAAAGTAATTAACATTTTTACTCTTAGAGGAAGAAGGTAAAATCATGCGAATGCAATCAATCATGCAATTAAACCAAAGTATGTAAGATAGAAGGAGAGCAAGTATGAACAAGTAAGAATGTTACAAGAACATGATATGGCCTTTCATGAACAAGAATGTAACGAGAATGTACTAGCAAGCCTCATAATCATCACTCCAGTATCTTTTGCTTATGAGCAAGTACTTCGTGAATTTCTGTGGAATATCAAGAAAGTCATGTATAAGTATCAATCATGCTGTATCGTGTTGTGGATTTTTACTTATTTATAAAGAAAGTACTCCCAGCGTAATGCGACGCTAGTAGCATCATACCCCATGGTTTATAATAGTATGTTTTCGACAATCAGCCGAGGGGACTAGCATAGAGCTCTTAAACACAATCAGTGCTCGATCGTATCTTCAAGTATAAATCAAGCTTTTTCCATGCATGTAACAATAAAGTATGGCCAAGAATGTACAATTCCAACAAGCTCTTGATAACAATAATTCAATGAATGAATGCTTTAATAAGAATCATGAGAAATCAGGAATGACTTATACTATGTTATGCTTATGGAAATAAATCGACAGCATAACAGTACATTCTTTATCTTCCATTCATTATATTAGGTTTCTTGATCAATATGATAAGTTCTAGATCATCAAGAGTCCATCTAGAAACCTTGGAATATTAACCCTTGGTCAAACCTCGGGTTAAAATACTCAAGCAGTGTGACGGTCGTGTACTGGGCCGTTACATGATGTGACGCTCCAGTATTGGGCCGTTACATTAGTCTGAATCCAGAGCCAAGAAATCGGACTCAGTTGGATGTGACGGTCGTATATTGGGCCGTTACATGTGCCTGACGGTCCAATATAGATCCGTTACACTACTGATAACCAGAAATCTCAATAGTGTAATCTAATCAATTGGGTTTTAATGGTACAACCAACTCGACGTCCTAGTGGGAATCCCAGGCTCGCAGAGAATTACGGAGGCCTTGCAACAAGATTTCCTAGTCCATTGGAAGGAATATCCAATAGAGAGGTCCTCATGTCCAAGAATAATGTTCCTATAGTGCAAAGTGAACTAATGGACATATACCTGAATATATGCCATGTACTTAGAGAAATGACTCTATTGATAGAGAGGATGTGTAACAATAGGAAATCATGATAAAACTCCGTCAATACATCTTTGGAAAATCATGATTTAGATACAAAACTATAGAATGTTGTCACATGAAATTAACATAACTTAAAATAACTTAAGATACCTAAATTATGCAATTTCTATCATGAATCAATAAATAATCTTAAATACATGAAATCAGGTCAAAACTTAGATAACTAGGCTTATTTATAAGTTAAATTAACTAGTTTCCCATTCTGTCTACAGTTACCCTGGCGGTCTAGAATAGGTGTGTCACAGTGATTGTGATGGTCTATCGAGGGGCCGTTACAGTAATGTAACGCTCCTGTTATGGTGCGTCAGAGACAATAGAGTAATTAGAATGGAACAGAGAGTGTGACAGCTTATCGTAAGGCCGTTACAGTTTGTGACGGTCTAAGTATGATGCGTCAGAGTCCCTGCTAACAGTATAATGAAATAAAAAGACTATGATTTGAAACCATGTCATGTTTTAAAAAGATTTAACTACCCCAATCATGACAAAACAAAGTCAAGGTCATCTAGATGCATAGGTTGCAGTGAATTGACAAGATTATATCTTTGATCTTTGATTAGGGCTAAGGATATGTATGTATGCATGAACCCACTAAAACATGAAATTCATAATTCATGATGCATGAAATCAAGCACAATCAGAGGGATTTTATCCCTAACAAGATATTTTTGCCAATCATGAGATAACATACCCTTTTATATGAGCTGTAAACTTCTAATTTGAGTCTGAAAGACGTGCCCTAGTTCTCCCTTTCCAGTGAGTTTCCAGCAACTTCACGCTACTCTAGCTCCTCAGCCTCTTGACCTAAGGATGTGACATTTTGAGGGTAAGAAGATGAAACTAAGGTGAATAAAAAGTTCTAAAGGATTGAATTCTAATTACCTCGTTTAGACGTCCTAATCTCTTGATCTCCAGGGGTCCTTTGCTCTGAATCCTGGGTTACTATAGTCGAACCAGCAACTTTGGAAGCTTCAATCTCTTTGGTTGCTTGATCTCCTAGCACAAAATTTGGAGAACTATTAGTCTAAAGTATACTAAACAAAATCTTCTAAAGAACTTACCCGAAATTATATCTCCTTACCTTGATGCTTCACGAGCCAAAAGTAAGGGTCGCTCAGTTCAGAACTAGGTCCTATTTATAGGGTTTTGAAGATTAGATCGATTCTAGAGTCCTTAATTTGCCAGAACCTAATCCCTAAGAGTCCTTAGTAATGTTATAAACTCTCCCAAGTCGATCTATTCTAGATAAGATCCCAAAGTTCTAATCTTTTTGCTCGTTCTATCATTCACGGAACTGACAGAATGTAACGCATCATGACTGGTGCGTTACATGGCTGTAGCGGTTGAACGATAGAACGCTATCCAACGTGCACAGAGTTCAACATCAATCAAACTCTTTTACGAATTATCCATATTATTATCTATAAAAATGGTATTTTATCCTTAAAATATGTGAATAGGCTAAATAACATTATAGAATATGGGCCAAACTTAATGGGCTTGGTCCTTAAACCTTTTGGATTTTATTTAAATAGGCTAGGTTAATTATTTAACATAATTTGGGCCTTATAATGACTTATTAATCCAATAATCCTTTTATTAGTCTATTTAGCCCTTATAAATTCCAGAAAGTTCTATAAATAACTCAGAAATTATTATATAAATTCTGGGGCACTACACCCTCCCCCACGTAGAAGAATTTGGTCCCCAAATTCAATACATTGGTTATAGAGAGTTTACTTATAGTTGAATAATTCTGGAAATCTTTTCCGCATAGCTGCTTCGGTTTCCCGTGTTGCTTCATATGGCCATGTTTTCTTCCATTGAATCTTAACCATAGGAATAACTTTATTTCTTAGTTGACGCACTTCCCGTTCCAGAATCTTTATTGGCGTTTGCTCGTACGTCATATCCTTCTGAATCTCCAGATTGTCATAAGTGATAATATGGTTAGGATCATATACATACTTCTTCAGCATAGAGACGTGAAATACGTCATGAACTCCTGCTAATTGTGGAGGTAAAGCCATTCTATAAGCCACTTCACCGACCCTTTTGAGAATTTTAAACGGACCAATGAACCTTGGAGTTAGTTTGCCCTTAATTCCAAATCTCCGGATACCACGACCTGGAGAAATCTTGAGATACACATAGTCTCCTACTTGAAATTCTAAGTCGCGTCTTCGATTATCAGTATAAGACTTTTGCCTATCTTGTGCCATCTTTATTCTCTCTTGAATAAGCTTGATCTTCTCTGTAGAATCTCTGATAATATCGGGGCCTAGAAATTATCTTTCCCCTATTTCACTCTAACATATTGGTGATCAACAACTTTTTCCATATAGAGCTTCAAAAGGTGTCATTTGTATGCTGGCCTGGTAATTGTTGTTATATGCATATTCTACCAGAGGCAAGTGATCATGCCAACTACCTCCAAAATCAATAACACAAGCCCTGAGCATGTCTTCTACCACCTGATTTGTTCTTTCTGTCTGACTATCAGTTTGTGGATGAAAGGCTGTGCTGAAATTCAATCTAGTCCCTAGTGACTGTTGTAGACCCTTCCAAAACTGTGATGTGAATCAAGGATCTCTATCAGATATAATTGTGACTGGGACACCATGTAATTTAACAATTTCCCTTATGTATAATGCTGCTAGGATATCCACAGACCATCGACTTTTGATTGGTATAAAATGTGCAGATTTAGTTAATCGGTCTATGATTACCCATATACCATCGTGTCCACCTCTTGTCTTAGGTAACCCCATAATGAAATCCATCCCTATACTCTCCCATTTCCATTCGGGAATATTCAAGGGATGCAGTTTACCTGCGGGTCTAAAATGCTCTGCCTTTACTTGTTGACAAGTGAGACAGCGAGACACGAAATCAGCTATTTCTCTCTTCATGTTGGGCCACCAGAAATTTCTTTTGTGATCCTGATACATTTTTGTACTACCTGGGTGAATGGTATACCTGGAATTATGTGCTTCTTCTAGGATCAATTTCTTCGTATCCTCATGATCCGGTACACACACTCGGCCCTTGAATAGCAGTCTTTCATCCTCCGTAATAGAGAAATCCGGCCGTTGTTCAATATTAGCTTTAATTTCTAGTAACATGAGATCATCATTTTGCAACTTGACTAGATCCTCTATTAAGGTAGGTTGAGCTCGGATATTATCCATTAAGTAATCTTCTTCCTTCCTGTCAATATCTAAGTTCAACTGAGCAAATTGAAGAATAAGATTAGTCATACTAATCATAAGACTTGATAGCATACCCATTGATTTTCTACTGAGTGCATCCGCAACAGCATTAGCCTTGCCAGGATGATATTGAATAGAAAAATTAAAATCCTTGAGATATTCCAACCATCTTCTCTGCCTCATATTTAGCTATTTTTGAGAGAATAAATATTTCAAGCTCTTGTGGTCCGAGTAGACCGTAAACTTTTCTCCATAGAGATAATGACGCCAAATTTTCAAGGCAAAAATGACAGCTGCTAATTCTAAATCATGCACATGATAATTTTCCTCGTGACGTTTCAATTGTCTTGAAGAATAACAGATTACTTTTCCATTTTGCATGAGGACACACCCTAAGCCAATACCTGATGCATCCGTATATACTTCAAATCCACCACCTTCCATCGATAGTGATAGAATAGGAGCTGTGGTAAGATGATTTTTAAAAGTTTGAAAATTCTTCTCACATTCCTATGACCAGACAAAAGGATTTTCTTTTCTCGTGAGTCTAGTTAAAGGAACTGCAATCTTTGAAAAATCTTTAATGAATCTTCTATAATAACCAGCTAGACCCAGAAAACTTCGTACTTCTGATACGGTCGTTGGCCGGCTCCAATTCTTGACAGCTTCTACCTTAGAAGGATCCACCGCAATACCTTCTTTTGAAATAATGTGGCCTAAGAATGAAACTTCCTTGAGTCAGAATTCGCATTTATTTAGCTTGGCATAGAGTTTATGTTCTTTAAGTGTTTGCAAAGTTATTTTCAAATGTTCTTCATGTTCCTCCTTTATCTTGGAGTATATCAAGATATCATCAATGAAGACGATGATAAACTGGTCCAGATATGGCTGGAAGACACTGTTCATAAGTTGCATGAATGCTGTCGGGGCATTAGTTAATCCGAATGGTATTCCCACGAATTCAATGTGACCATAACGACTTCGAAAAGCCGATTTATAAATGTCCTCTTCTTTAATTCTAAGCTGATGATAACCTGATCTGAGGTCTATCTTAGAAAAATATTCTGCTCTGGAAAGCTGATTGAAGAGCTCATCAATACGCGGCAATGGATACTTATTTTTAATTGTGAGTTGATTCAGTCACCGGTAATCGATGCATAGCCTGAGAGAACCATCCTTTTTCTTGACAAATAGAACCGGCGTACCCCAAGGGGATGTGCTAGGTCTGATGAAGCCCTTGTCTAGTAATTCCTGCAACTGCCTTTTTAATTCCTTGAGTTCTATGGGAGACATTCAGTAAGGGGCTATAGAAACAGGTGCTGCTCCTGGGATGAGTTCAATAGTGAAGTTCACTTCCCTCTCGGGCGGTAAACTGGGTAATTCGGATGGAAACACATATGGGAACTCATTTACAATAGGAATGTCCGCTAAGATAATATCCTTGGATTCGGTAACAATGACAGAAGCAAGAAAAACTTCACATCCTTGTGAGATGAGTTTGCAAGCGTGAAGAGAAGATATGATAGTGGGATGTTTCTTGTATTTGATGCCAAGGAAAGAGAATCTTGGAAGACTTGATTTTCAGAAGAATATAATCCAATTTATGTAATTGATATAAGTATCATGATCTACAAGCTAATCTACCCCTAAAATGGCATCATAACCTTTCATGTCAAGGCATACTAAGTTTGCGGGGAGATTGTGACCTTCTATTATCACTTCGCTATCAAGATAATAGTTGGTAAGCTTTGTTCAAGAACTTAAGGGTGTAGAAATAGCAAGATCTGAAGGTAGGGGAACTGATGCAATTGATAACATTTTTACAAAAGTAGTGGAGATAAAAGAATGAGAGACACCCGTGTCAAATAGCACAAATGCAGTACGAGAATAAATTTGAAGAGTACCTTTCATAAGCCCACCATCCCTGGGCGCTTCCTCTTCTTCTAGAATGGCGTTGAGGCGAGCCTGCCTCCTACATCCTCCACCAGACGATTGGTCTTTCATAAGGGGGCAATCTGGCATGCGATGCTCCCTGCTTCCACAACGTAAACAAGCGCCAAGGCACTTCCAACACTCCTTAGCCGAATGGCCAAATTTTTCGCAAAACGTGCAAGCTGTAGCAACTTGCTCCTCCTTGATTTTCTTTTGCTTATGGGAACTTCCACCATTCCTATTCCTGGATCTTTTTTTACTATCATGGCTCTTGTAGGGCTCCGTGATGCTGAACTTGTCTTTCTTATAATGCCGATCTGAGCGTCGGCTGGATTCTTCTCCTTTCCCTTTTAATTTTTTGACCTTCTCTAAGGTCCTTTTACATAAGTATGCCCGCTGAACCATCTCCGCATAAGTACGGATGTTTTGGGTCCTGAGCTACTGAATGAAATCGGGTCGTAACCCGTCCATGAACCGATTTGCCTTCAATAAATCGGTGCTGATAAGATGCGATGCGTAAGGTGCAAGCCTTGAGAATTGTAGTTCATATTCGGCAACCGTCATCATTCCTTGCCGAAGAGCGGCGAACTCCATAGCCTTTCGTTCCTTTACGTGCTTAGAAAAGTACTTGGCACGGAATAGGGTAAGAAAACCATCCCATGTATGAGGTGCATCGACCAGAGGGGCCGGAATCGACTTCCACCATGTACGTGCATCTTTGTTGAGTTGAAAGGTTGTGAGACGCACCTTCTCTTCATCGGTGCATTGAATAACATCAAAGATACGATTCATTTCATCTATCCAGTTCTCCGCTTCGTCCGGATTAGAAGAATCATAGAAACACGGAGGGTTTAAGCTCCGAAAGTTGCGATGTAAATCACCAGCCCTTGCTTCTGCGCTAGCTTGCGCCATGGTTTGTAATGCCTGAGTGAGGCCAGCAACTGTTTGTTGTATGCCATCCCAATTTACGCGATGAGCCATGGTAATAATAGGGTACCCGCGGGAAAAATAACAACTTGTTATTTCTCATGGAATTGAAAGGAAAATCAATCTTAAAGCTAATTAACTATCTTATCCCGGGTTCTACCCAATTCTCACGTGGGTGTGGAAATTTCTTCCTTAGTTCATAGGTAGGGGTCCTTAAACCTTGGACTTATCCTATGACATGGCTCTTCTTCCTAAGTCCTGAGACTTAGGCTCTGATACAAACTTAACTGTCACACCCCGAGCCTTTATTACAGCGGAAGACTCGCTCGAGGAACGCGAACAGCCGGCATGGTAAGCCTCTTACAAGCAAGAACGATCAGAGCGCAAGGCAATCACACATAATAATGTAATCGCACAATATTTACTCAACTTCAACTTCATTAATAATCAAATCCACTATTAGAATACAACCACTAATTCAACTTCCATCATGCTAGACTCAAGAAATAAGAAATTACATAGACTCGATCTAAACAATGTAAACTTCCTAAGTCTTCGCTCATTCTTTATTCACTCTCGGATCCGCTACTTGAACATTCCGAATCCGAACCCGACTCACTTCCACTTCCTGAAAAAAAATGAAAATAGGTAATGAGCACACTTGCCCAGTAGGTATCTTCGCATCAACATGAAGGCATCATTAAAGTAATTAACATTTTTGCTTTAGAGGAATAAGGTAAAATCATGCGAATGCGATCAATCATGCGATTAAACCAAAGTATGTAAGATAGAATGAGAGCAAGTATGAACTAGCAAGAATGTTATAAGGACATGATATGGCCTTTCATGAACAAGAATGTAACGAGAATGTACTAGCAAGCCACATACTCATCACTCCTGTATCTTTTGCTTATGAGCAAGTACTTCGTGAATTTTTGTGGAATATCAAGAAAGTCATGTATAAGTATTAATCATGCTATATCGTGTTGTGGATTTTCACTTATTTATAAAGAAAGTGTTGTGCCCCTGTGGTCTTGATGATTGGTTTTGATGATAGCAAACACTATAAGTCACCATATGCATGTGTGCATGAAAGACCTTGTTGATTTAGTTTAGCAGTCATTCATATGTTCAGTCTTTTAGATGCTCAGTCATTTTATCTGCTTACACTATGAGTCATTGCATTTGATGCTCAGCCATTTTATCGGCTGCATAAAGCATGTTCAGTCATTTTATTTGCTGCATCTCTCTGCTTGTGGAAGTCTACACATTGCATAGCTGCAGCAACTTCAAGTCTAAACACCGCACAGCTTACAAGACTTCAAGTCTGCACAATGCACAGCACGCGAGTCACCAAGTCTATACATTGCATAGACTGCAAGCATTCTAAGTCTGTACAGTGCCTAGTGTCGCAACACTAAGTCTGTACAATGCACAACATGCTGTTGGGCCAAGTCTGTACATTCGAGCGTCTCACGTTGCATCTCACCTTCATAGCAAGTATGTACAGCCTTCAGTTGCATAACTCAAGTCTGTACATCTCTTGCAGGCAGGCATTCGAAGTCCATACACTGCTGTGTGAACGCAAGTCTATACAGCCAGTGTCTGTGTTGCCTTGCATCTCAGCAAGTCTACACATCGGCTTCCAAGTCTGCACATTGTGCTTTGAAGTTGCATCAAGTCTAGACATTGTCCTGTAGTAAGCACAGCCAAGCCTGTACATTCGTCAAGGGGCCAAGTCTATACATTGTGTCATTCACATCTTCAAGTCTGTACATTGCCCAGTCTGCATCTCGCTAAGTCCATACATTGGACTATAGCATCTCTGATGTCTATACATTCTCACTCACATCCTCCAAGTCTGTACAGAGTTGGCTTTGCATTGCACGTGTTCTAAGTCTATACACTCTCCTGTGCAATGTCTACACATTCAATTACTGTGTCTTGCTCAAGTCTGTACAGCCCCTTGGTTGTCAAGTCTATACATTGCTTTCGAATGAAGT
Source organism: Amorphophallus konjac (assembly GCA_022559845.1). Taxonomy (NCBI): domain Eukaryota; kingdom Viridiplantae; phylum Streptophyta; class Magnoliopsida; order Alismatales; family Araceae; genus Amorphophallus; species Amorphophallus konjac. The sequence continues at coordinate 366,337,845 of CM040120.1, read as the reverse complement.
CTGTACACTGGTCTTCACTTGAAGTCTGTACAGCGCCATGTTCATATTCTTCAAAGTCCATACATTGCACTGTAGATGCTCGAGGTGAAGTCTATACATCCATCAGTGAACTTCCAAGTCTATACATCCGTTTGCCTGATTTCATATTCAAAGTCTATACATTCGTTTCTAAGGCAAAGTCTATACATTCCCAGTCTTTACCTACGTTCAGAACTCCAAGTCTATACACTGGTAAAGTCTGCACATTGTGCCTTGAAGCTGTTCAAGTCTATACATTGTCTCGAGCATTCAAAGTCTATACAACGCTGTTGAGTGGAAGTGAAATCCAGTACAGCCGTTGGGTTGCCAAAGTCCATACATTGTGAATCTCAAAGTCTGTACAGACTTTGCCTTGTTCAAGTCTGTACATCACCCCTTTGGCAAGACTATACATTGAAAGTCTATACACTCGATTACCTTGCCTTGATCAAGTCTGTACAGAGCTTCCTTGTTCAAGTCTGTACATCGCTCAGTTGGCAAGTCTATACATTGGAAGTATATACATTCCTTTGCCTTGCATCGCTCATCAAGTTTGTACAGCTTTTCTCTTTGCATGTCTGTACATCGTCCATGAAGTCTGAACAACGAGCAAGTATGTACATCGCTCATTTGTCTTGGCAAGTCTGCACATCGTTAAGTCTACACTTTGTCCAGTGCATTGCATTCATCAGTCGTGAAGTCTATACACTGAGTTGAAGCCTGCCTAAGTCCATACACTGGCTGCTGTTCTTCAGAGTCTGTACATTGCATACTTTGAAGTCTATACATTGGCTTTGAGCTGAAGTCTATACATTGCTTTAGGCTGAGCAAGTCTATACATTGCATGCTCGTTCATTCAAGTCCATACTTTGTCCTGAAGCATGTACAAGTCTGTACATTGTCTGCCTGTCGATTGAAATGTCTATACATTGCTGTTTGCATTGTAAAGTCCATACATTGAACAATGTCTGCACATTGCATTACACTTCAGCAACTCTATACACTGCTTCAGCTCTGATTCATGAAGTCTATACATCGCTACAGCTTTGTCTTCACATAGTCTGTACAACGCAATTGTTCTGCTTCATGAAGTCTATACATTGCTTCGTCTTCACAAGTCTATACAACGAAGTCTATACACTGCAATGCATATACTTAAACTGATAATGTGATTCTCTATCTGACAGGCACCCTTCGGGAAGCCTAATGAAGGCACGTGATCCGAAGATAAGGGGGGTGCCCAGATGATGACACGTGTACTGACATCCTGCTGGATGCTGCCACGTGGTCTGAATTCTTAGGGCTGGAAATGTGGAGAGCACACGTCCCAGTTGCTGCTGCCATAAATAGAAGCCTTCCTCTATCTGAAGACTAATGAGAAGAACATCAGAGGGTTGATCGAGACTGTGAGTGAAGAAGAAGTGAGGCAGAGAGCAGCAGAAGAGGAAAAAGAAGAAGAAGAGAAAAGAAGAGATAGAGAGAGCCTGCACGACCGAGTGACAGAAAAAGAAAGAGAAAAAGAGAAGGAGAAGAGAGAGAGTGAGAGTTCGTGGAGAAGAAGAAAGAAGTCTCGACTGAAGATCTGTCTACTGGACCGTGGATCAAATCCAGGCCAGTCAGCTCCATGGGAGCCATATCTATGTTATCTTTCTTTACAGCTTTCTGATCGCTGTGTATTTTTCCTTTCTTATTTTTCCTTTCTTTTGTTATCTGTTCATCATTGTTCTTCCGACTCTCTGGATTAAGGTCGGGTTCCTCCTGTGGACTCAGGAGAAGGGAGACATTGTGTCTCCTGTTGCAAGTGGCTGGGAGTCACTTGTTGGGATCCCTCCGGGTTGGAGGAAGGGAGACTTGTCTCCGGTTCTGGTCTTATGGGTTGCAAGTCCAGGTGTTCCCTCCTGGTCTAGAGGAAGAGAGACCTAGTCTCTGGTCAAGTGGCTGGGAGTCACTTGGAGTGTCCCTCCAGTTTGGAGGAAGAGGGGAGGCTGTTCCCCTGGTCAAGCTGTTTGGCAGCAAGTGTTCGCAGACTGAGTCTGCTGGTTCTGGCATTAGCTAGTGAAGCCTCACTCTGGTTGGGAGTGAGGGGTGGATGTAGGTCTGGAGGACCGAACCACCTAAAAAATTATATGTGCAGTGGTTTGCCTTGTGCGTTAGCTCCATATCTTCTACCACCCTTCACAGGTTTTCTGAGCTTTCATATTGCTATTTGTGCAGTAGGTTATTTACCTTCTTCTGCTTCTGCTAGTTGATTGTCTAGGCGCGAGATAGATGTTTGTTCTTCGGCTGAAAAGAAATTCTGATTAGTTATCCAGTTTGTGTATCTTGTTCTAGTTAGTGTACTTGTTTTCATTGAGTGAAAAGTTTTTAAAGGTGGGATTCATTCACCCCCCCTCTGAATCCAGCGCACCGATCTAACAGAAAGTACACCCAGCGTAATGCGATGCCAGTAGCATCATACCCCATGGTTTATAATAGTATGTTTCTGACAATCAGCCGAGGAGACTAGCATAGAGCCCTTGAACACAATCAGTGCTCGATCGCATCTTCAAGTATAAATCAAGCCTTTTCCACGCATGTAACAATAAAGTATGGCCAAGAATGTACAATTTCAACAAGCTCTTGATAACAATAATTCAATGAATGAATGCTTTAATTAGAATCATGAGAAATCAAGAATGACTTATACTATGTTATGCTTATGAAGATAAATCGGCAGCATAACGGTACATTCTTTATCTTCTATTCATTATATTAGGTTTCTTGATCAATATGATAAGTTCTAGATCATCAAGAGTCCATCTAGAAACCTTGGAATATCAACCATTGGTCAAACCTCGGGTTAAAATACTCAAGTAGTGTGACGGTCGTGTACTGGGCCGTTACATGATGTGACGCTCCAGTATTGGGCCGTTACATTAGTCTGAATCCAGAGCCAAGAAATCAGACTCAGTTGGATGTGACGGTCGTATATTGGGCCGTTACATGTGCCTGACGGTCCAATATAGATCCGTTACACTACTGATAACTAGAAACCTCAATAGTGTAATCTAATCACTTGTGTTTTAATGGTACAACCAACTCGGTGTCCTAGTGGGAATCCCAGGCTCGCGGAGAATTACGGAGGTCTTGCAACAAGATTTCATAGTCCATTGGAAGGAATATCTAATAGAGAGGTCCTCATGTCCAAGAATAATGTTCCTATAGTTCAAATTGAACTAATGGACGTATACCTGAATATATGCCATGTACTTAGAGAAATGACTCTATTGATAGAGAGGATGTGTAACAATAGGAAATCATGATAAAACTCCGTCAATACATCTTTGGAAAATCATGATTTAGATACAAAACTATAGAATCATGACACATGAAATTAACATAACTTAAAATAACTTAAGATACCTAAATTATGTAATTTCTATCATGAATCAGTAAATAGTCTTAAAGACATGAAATCAGGTCAAAACTTAAATAACTAGGCTTATTTATAAGTTAAATTAACTAGTTTCCTATTCTGTCTACAGTTATCCTGACGGTCTAGAATGGGTGCGTCACAGTGATTGTGACGATCTATCGAGAGGCCGTTACAGTAATGTAACGCTCATGTTATAGTGCGTCAGAGACAACAGAGCAATTAGAATGCAACAGAGGGTGTGACAGCTTATCGTAAGATCGTTACAGTCTGTGACGGTCTAAGTATGATGCGTCCGAGTCCCTGCTAACAGTATAAAGAAATTAAAAGTGATGCGGGACGGGACCACGGACACGACAAGCTCGCGATCGTCCCTTAACGAGGGAAGCGTCGGATGTGCGTGGTTGAGAAATCGGCTGGGAGCTAGGGTGGTCGGCTCTCACTTGTGCCCGGATCGGGTCACGGGACGGCTTCGCTCTCTCTCGCAGCAGTGATATTATAAATTGAAAGCGGGCTAGGTATCCCTACACATGCTCTCTAGCAGCGGCATATAAAGCATATAAAGAATTGAGCTAATGCCAAGTGTAAGGGTGAAGGCGATACCTCCACGCTCTCGGCGTGGCGAAGATGGGACCCGACCGGAACTCGTACCCCCGGGAACTTAATACATTATGGTTACAGCAATGCAACTAAGCCCACTCCACGCAGGGAGGTAAAGGGCGACACAAGCGGGCCCTGGAGGACCAGTTTCGGGTTGACGGGCGGTTCCGGGTGATGCTTCGGCTTCACGCGTACTCGTGTTAGTGGGGGCCCACGTGCTGACCGGAGGGGTCGTGTGGGGCCTGATGACTCCTCTGTTGTGGAGACACTTGGGAAGCGTTCCCCTGGGATGGCGAGCTGCTGGAACGACCACCGGACGCCGGGCGGCCCTCGGACGACGCTCGCGGGGAACTTGGCCACAAACCAGAACTTCTGTTTGCAGGCGCGCGACTTGGAGGAAACTGCTGCTGCGATCAGCCCCGTCGTCGGAACGTGACGAAATTAGAGCCGTTGGAAAGAGGACTCAAAATACTTCGACGTAGGGGTCTTCAGAAAAAAATAATCAGATCTATATTTCTGATTGTTGAATTTACAATCTTGCTGAACTCGGGCCAGAACTGCAGGGGCAGGATCTATCTTCTCTGAAGATCGACGTTGACCGGGGAGAAGACCTCTGAATCTGGCAATGATTTCTTCAGCACAGTTGAAGGTCTCTGAGAGAGGAATCCGGGAATATTTTTGGTTTTTTGATTGGAGAAGAAATGGATTTTCTGGGATTTTTTTACTAGACCTGGGTCGGATCTGGGAAACTATGGGCAGACTGTTCTTGGGAGCTTGGACGAAATTTGTAAAATACTTGGAGGGTGAACCAAAAATTAAGAAAATTCCTGGTGGTAGAGGGATGTGGAAAGAACTCCCAGTAAATTTGGGCGTCCCAAAGAAAATCAAAAGATGGTTCGAATGGGGTAGACTCAGAGCTGATGAACAGTGAACAGAACCAGGACAGATCTGAAACTTGGACTTGGACGAAAATCAAAACATAGCTAAAGGATGAATTTTGACGTGATTTTTTTTGTGGGGATAAGGGTTATAGAGGGAACCAACCCTGAAATTTTGAGCTTCAGAAGATGAAGGGAGTGATAGCAAGAATTCGGATAAGAAGGATCTGTCCTTAGTGGACAGAACACCGAAACCGTTGGCAACGACGCGTCGGTGGCGAGTCGATGGCGGCGGCGATCACCGGAGTTGCTTCAGATGCTAGAGGGGATCAAGGGGGAAGGGATTACACTCTAGAAAGGGGAGAGGGGGTGGAGGAACCAGGAGAGAGAGGGGAGGGGCGCAAGCTTCACTTGGGGCAAATGCCTTTTTTTTCATTCATTAATTCATTCAATATGAAAATACAAGTATATATATGCAAGGGGTCTAACATATTCTAAGCCCTTGGATCAAGGGTTGATTAATGAAGGGTTGGGATGTGGTTTGAACAACCACATTAAACCCCATTAAACAACAAGGTTCGCCCCCCCCCCCCCTTTTAGAAGACAAATTAGACTTGTCTTCTTTAATTAATTCTAGGTCCAAGTCCAAGGTTGGACCATGGACCAGCCACCTTGGGCCCAGGAGTCCAGGTGGACCAATAAGGAGGAGGGAGGGGGCCCCTGCAGGGCCTACATGCACATTTGCAAAGAAACCCAATGGCCTTTTTGCACATAAACCCACTAAGACCTACTATTACGTACCCATATAACACAAGGGCGTACATACAAATATGAAAGGACGTAAATGCAAGCATAATGTGAGCGGGCTGTCGTTGATGTCCCCATCAAAAAGACTGTGATTTGAAACCATGTCATGTTTTGAAAAGATTTAACTACCCCAATTATGACAAAATGAAGTAAAGGTCATCTAGATGCATAGGTTGCAGTGAATTAACAAGATAATATCTTTGATTAGGGCTAAGAATATGTATGTATGTATGAACCCACTAAAATATGAAATTCATAGTCTATAATGTATGAAATCAAACACAATCAGAGGGCTTTTATCCCTAACAAGATGTTTTTGCCAATCATGAGATAACCTACCCTTTTATCTGAGCTTTAAACTTCTAATTTGAGTCTGAAAGACGTGCCCTAGTTCTCCCTTTCCAATGAGTTTCCAGCAACTTCATGCTGCTCTAGCTCCTCAGCCTCTTGACCTAAGGACGTGAAATTTTGAGGGTAAGAAGATAAAACTAAGGTGAACAAAAAGTTCTAAAGGATTGAATTCTAATTACCTCGTTTAGACGTCCTAATCTCTTGATCTCCAGGGGTCCTTTGCTCTGAATCCTGGGTTACTATAGTCGAACCAACAACTTTGGAAGCTTCAATCTCCTTGGTTGCTTGATCTCTTAGCATGAAATTTGGAGAACTATTAGTCTAAAGTATACTAAACAAAATCTTCTAAAGAACTTACCCGAAATTATATCTCCTTACCTTGATTCTTCACGAGCCAAAAGTAAGGGTCGCTAAGTTCAGAACTAGGTCCTATTTATAGGGTCTTGAAGATTAGATCGATTCTAGAGTCCTTAATTTGCCAGAACCTAATCCCTAAGAGTCCTTAGTAATGTTATAAACTCTCCCAAGTCGATCTCTTGTAGATAAGATCCCAAAGTTCTAATCTTTTTGCTCGTTCTTTCATTCACGGAGCTGTCAGGGTGTAACGCATCAAGACTGGTGCGTTACATGGCTGTGGCGGTCGCACGATAGACCGCTACATCCAACGTGCACAAAGTTCAACATCAATCAAACTCTTTTGTTAATTATCCATATTATTATCCATAAAATGGTATTTTATCCTTAAAATACGTAAATAGGCTAAATAACCTTCTAGAATATGGGCCAAACTTAATGGGCTTGGTTCTTAACCCTTTTGGATTTTATTTAAATAGGCTAGGTTAATTATTTAACATAATTGAGCCTTATAAGGACTTATTAATCTAATATTCATTTATTAATCCATTTTGGGTCTTTAAAATTCCCAAAAAATAATTAAATATTTCAAAAATAATTTATAAAATTCTGGGCCTTACAAAACATAAGAATGAAAAAACTATAATCTGAAGCCCATATAATGAATGCACTCACAAAATTGGAACAAATCTCATTTGCAAGTGAAATCATGCTGTAATAAAATACAGAGATAAAAAATGCTATGGTGGACTTTATGGAGCTCTCATCTCCCTCAGTCCCCAGAAAGGGGAAATATACATCTGAAGTCCCAGCAACTGTGTTTGGATTCCAGGGGATCATTCCCATCATGGTCATGACTCAATTTGCTCCGGGCTAAAAGTCCCTCTCCCGAACTCAGGACCTTCTTAGGTCTGGCCCCCGAAGTGTTATTACTCTTCCTATGAATTACTGCATTCGTTCATCACATGCACACATCTTGAGCATGCAGCTGAAGCAAATTAAAAATAAGTAAGTGTCTTGCATGAACACTTACACCTTCCCGGTGCTCTGGTATATCAAATGGTGATTAGTGGAAGGTCGGGTTAGGCCCGATGGGGAACTTTCACTATGCGTGAGTGTAACACTCTGCCATGTACTGGGAGCTGGTTTAATAAATGAACCTCACTGCATTGCATGCCCATATATGTTATAACCTTTTTTATACGGCAAACATTGTTGTCATGCATTTTTACTCGGCCCCAAGGGCCCTCTATCTTGGTGATTAATCAAGGGTTTTCTACCTTCTCGGAGGATGTAAATAACGTCATAGCCTTTACGGTATGACGGACTTCTGGTCCCGAAACGGACTTCACATTCGTCTGACCAAGTCAGATCGAGTGCACAATAAACATTTTGTCACACACGTGACTATCACGCCTATAACCCCAATAGCCACTTTAAAAAGCGCGACACCATCTCCTTCTTGGGTTTTCATGTCTTCAGCGCTGCCAGCTATTTTTCACCCTTACTGAGCTATTTGTCACCCTTATGGGTCTATTTGTTGCCCGTAAGAAGCTATTTGTCACCCTTAGTCTCTTCAGCTAGTGGGTGACTTTGGAGTCGACTTGAAGGCCGAATGGAGTCGACTTTCCTTCTTGGGTTTTCTTCATTAGCAAGCGTCCCACCTATTTGTCACCACTAAAGGTCTATTTGTCACCCTTAAGCTTCATTTGTCACCCGTATGAAGCTATTTGTCACCCTTAACTTCAGTGGGTATAAAGCTTCTTTTGAGGTGTTTTTCAGACTTGTTTCTTCAGCAGTTGGAAGACTTCTTCTTCTGAATTTGAGCTCTTCTCTATCTGTAACTGTTTGACCCTTAACTGTTGGCTTCTGCTATTGAATCTTATGTTCTTGAGCTTAACCTCCATCACTGTCTGTCTACCCAAGTCGACTTGTGGAGTGCTAAAGTCGACTTCACTTTGTACAAGATGTGCTGCTGTCCAACCTGTTCTTTTCAGCATTCAAACACATACTTCTACACATGATAAGATCAAAATTATCAAGGTCATATCATTATCAAGATATGAAATCCATGTATCAAGATATAAAATCCATGCACAAAAAACAATGCACCAATGCACCAAAGCACTGACTCATAGATGAGTCATAGTGGTTGACATCATCAAAATCACAGGGACACAACAATCTCCCCCTTTTTGATGATGGCAACACTATGAGTCATTATGACCAATTTATTACACATAATGCATACTGACTCATATCAAACTATTCCCCCCCTTTGACATCATCAAAATAAAAAATAGTTTGATATCGATAGTGGAAATGTTCTTTCCCTTTGAAATATGCAAAGCTAGTCTCCCCCAACTATTCTCCCCCTTGACATGAGAAAAATTTTCTCCCCCTTGACGAATGAACACATCTCCCAGACTAATCAAACTATCTCCCCCTTTGACAAAATAGAATGATTTGAATGGAAGTGTAAGATCTGGAGATGATTAAGACAAGAAGGGATTTATGATAATAAAAGACTTCAAAAACACAGTCAATGAGGATATCAGCAAGAGCACATGGAGGAACTGATCTCAAACAAGGACAATTCAGGTCATGAGGAAAGCATGTCATGAAATAGTGAGAAAATAGCAAGGACAATCTATTATCAAACTGAATAGATAGTGAAACAATGGGTGTGACATGAGCAACAACAAATGATTTCCAGCAGGGATGAGAATTGAACACAAAAATTTCAGCAGAGGTTTCAAAAATGTGGATTATTTAAGAAAAATTTTCAATCAGATACCAATCTCATAAATCATAAAGTAATGGATTCTCAGATTCTTCCATTATAAAGGCCTTATGAATTAAGCCTTATGTGACAACATGGTTTAAATATGATGTTTTCAGAGTTTGTCAATAAAATTTCTGTCCATATCTGCGTTCAATTTTTAGTAGAAATGAACCAAACCTTCATATTCACATCTTGTTTAACCTTCCTTCATCTTACTCATTCAATTTTCAATGACTCCTTTAAGAGTTACAAAAATTAGTATTGAGGTTAAACAAACATGATACATTCTAACTTTATTCCAGTATTTTAACACTTTTTCTTTTGCTACCATTTTTAGATATTTTCTTTTGTTCAACAAAAATTTTCATATCACTTTTTCAGGAGCAATCGAGTTCAGTACACACTTTATACCTTGAGGGTAGACGTGGTTTAGACGCCAGTACCCTTAGATACTTGGTATGACTAACTGTCATGCTTCATATTGAACAGAGATAGCATTGACACCTCATGACATACCTCAACTCATTTCATTGATGAGTGAGATATATTTCTCAGTGAACAAGCTATTGCTCTGCATAGTTTTTCAATGATTTTTCAGCAGAGATAACTATGGCACTTCATGACACAGTCTTCTTTTCTTCATCTAAAAGAGACATGGTTTCTCAGTGACCAATGTCATTGCTATGATAGTTTTTACCCTAGGAATTTTTCAGATCATCTAGATGTTTAAAAACAATACTGAATACATGTATCTCAACCAAAGAAAGCTATGATTTTAGAAGTTTTAGAATTCAACAGGTTTTTCCAGACACAATATGATGAAGCTGGTTAAGGTCTATTAAAATTCACATAGATATTTTCAAGATATTTATATCCAAACTCAAGGGGTACATTAAACTTAAACCAGCTGATTATTTTTGACCATTCATAATCCTGTATAATAGAAGATTCCTTATTAAAATGTTTTCACATTTATGATCAAGGTACACAGATTAAAATCTTCCTAAATTTCATGTAGCTCAAGGATATTACATAATCGGTCACTTTAAGCAGCAAACATGAAGGTGACTGTTGCACCCAGATAATTTCCCCAGCAAAATATAAAGGGAAAGGGGCTCGGGAATTTCCCCAAACACCTTCAAGGCATTGGTCATCCAACCCTTTCTACGATTCCCCGGGCCCCACCAAGGGTCCTAACCGACCCGCCGTGACTAACGGCATCTCCAACCGTTGATTGGGGTCACCCCCGATCACCCAGTTCGCGGATTTACTAGCCTTCAACCAAGCCGCCCGGGCCAACCCGAGGGTGCCCTGACTACAAGCCACGCCACATGGCACCCAGTAACAAGGCCGGGGCCTATCCCCAAGATGCCTTCCTCTAGCCCTCCAAGGTCAAAGGGAGACCTAGCTAAGTCAACCCTAGGCTTTGGGGGCCCGCAGTATGCATATACAGCCCATGTACGTGTGTTGAGAATTTTCCCGAGTACCTTGTGGGCATGTATATTCCAGCCACTCCTCAGCAAACCGTGGGCCAACCCACGGCTCCAACACCCCATCCGGGTTATACAACAACCCTCCAGCTTGTCGGGGCCACCCCCGACCCTCAGACACGCGGCGATGAGCTGTTTACCTTTAACCCCAGAGCCAACTCGGGGCTACCCTGCTAACCCGCCTTACAACGCGTCATATACCACCAAGGCAGGGCCCACACGCCCGAAGCGCCTTCTCCAGACTTAGGCAAGCTCCTACCCTCAGCCCGAGGCCAATTCTAAGGCCCCTTAGCCAGTTACCTAGGCCGTTCAACAACTCGAGGTGTGTCAAAAATTTACCCGAACACCTTGCGAGCGGCGACTACAACGCGATAATGGCGAGCCCCCACGGGCCAATCTCAGCGTCCCGGAGTACCCCGTCCGTCAAAGGACAACTCCAAATAATCTCAGGAAGCCGTCGGGGCCACCCTCGTGGCCACGGCACGCCCCCGGGGTGAGTTCGCCCCAGGTGCGGCCATGCCACAGGGAGGGGCGAACTCCCTTAGGGGTCGTGCCCTCCTCCCAGCTCAAGGGCCCCACGACCATGCTCCAGTCCCAGTCCCTCCCAGTCTCGTGCAAAGATTGTGGGCATACCCGTGCGAGGAAGGATTCGTGAAGACGAAGCCCCGGGATCATACGGAATCACGCAAGTCAAACTCCTCGGTCTACGTGCGCAAGCGGTAAGCCAACCAGTCAAGCTATGTATCCTTCGTCTTCTTGCGGTCACGCTAAGTCAAAGTGGGGCCAAAAGAAGTAAAAAATTACATTTTATAATAAGTGGGGACCCCTCTCTCTCTCTCTCCTGCATGCGCCACCCCCCCTGGGGGGGTTTAGGCGGACCAGCCCAGCCCCCGGGGCCAGTCTGCCTAAACCCCCCCATTAAACAAAAAAATGTTTTTTTAACAAAAAAAAACCCACCGCGCCCAGTCCGCCTAAACCCCCTCCGAAAATAATAAAAAAATTCTTTCAAGGGGTTTAGGCGGACCAGATCACACCCTCAATCCGTTCCGCTTAAACCCCATGACCCTTCAACTTCCTCTATAAATTCCACCCCTTAGAAGCTCAAGGGGCATCCAGCATCAAACACATAGAACACACAGACGCAAGGACAAAGCAAGAGCGATAAGGATGCGAGGAACGAAGTGCGTGGTTGGTTGGTTTGTGGATCGGCTCGCTTACATTGAGGGTATGTCACATGTACTCCCCTCGCATGGCATCTAAGCCGTCTCATCCAAGCCCATCCCTCCACGTAGAAGGCTTTGTAGAAATGGCGAACACACCCGTATCCCGGGTCCGCCCACACGTGAGGCGTTATAATAACAACGCCCGTGCCACGATGCCGAGCTCACCCCCGTCACGGGACCGCGTGCCCGCCGTTCACCATGAACCGACCATCGACAGTCCCGAACGTTGACCCGAATGACCCAGACCCTGGCCCGGAAGTAACATTCCCAAGATCGGCCTCGCTGCCCCAGCGTGAAGACACTCGCCTCTTGGGACCCGTACCCAATCGCTCTTTTCGAGTGGTGTCCGGCCTCCCTCAGGAGCTAGCCAAAGTCAGCCCCTGCCATCCGGTCTCACCCTCCCTTGACGGTTCGGGCATGCCCCCAGATCCCTTAGAGGAGCCTCTATAAAACACGCGGATATCCGCCTTGTCCTGCAATGACTCGGGGACCGACTCACGTGTCGAAATTGTCTCGTGGCTTTCCCCAGTTGTAGTTCCGCCCTCTCGGCCTCTCTGTAACCAGTTATACTTTGGCCGCCTCGGCCCATTTGTAAAGCACATGTGGCTATTATAATAAGATCGGTCGAATACACATACCCATACTCGGATCCCAGCCTCACCTCCACACCCTCCCGCGTGTGTCCGGTGCCTCCACCTCCAATCAATTACCCTCCCAGTCAAGCGCATCGGGTCTCCCATAGCTGCAGGGTATCCCCGATCCTCTATCCATAGCTTCAGACATATACATACTTATCTACAGCATGGAACAAAGGTGTTCGGATTCAATCTGATGTAAATAAACACTGATCACTTGTGGTCGGTGGGGAAAGATGTCCAGTTCACAATTCCCACAATCACCTGCGCACTCGCACCCGTGGAACCTCTTCTATCCATGTGTCACCCGATCTTCCAAGCCCACGTGCCGCGTCCTGGCGACGCTTCCCCGGTTAACCCCTGGTTCCATAGGTGATTATCGAGAAGTCGACTGGCACGCCCGTACCCCCGTCCAGTTAACCTATACCCCCAGAAACTTCTCGTGCCACTCGATATCTCTCTCGAATTTCCACAATAGGAGAGTGTCCGGTACCATCGTGAGAGATATACGGCCATGAAGGAGAATACCTGAGATACATCAAACTCCCATATTTTTGTTTCTCCCGCCTTATTCCTTCCCTCATCCCGGTCACCGGCATAAAACCCGTGCAATAGTGACTTTCAAGTGTAATCATTCAAATTGGCAGTCAATAAAAAGTTTTTAAGGTGCATCCAAGATAAGTAGTAAGTGTAACATAGATTTTCAATAGAAAATGTAGCAATGAGCATACAACATATATGTGAGTACCTTGAAGACAGTTAGCTCGAGTTATGACAAAGGTGTTCAAAATTCAACAAGTAGAAATGATTTCAGCAGTGATTTCATTGATACCAATTAATGTGAGAGATTTCCAAGGTGACAAGTTCAAGAATGTAGCATTGAAATTCATGAATGTAGCAGACATGAAAGGGTTTCAGGGTGACTTTCTCAAAATGAACTAAGACAGCCAGAAAAATCTTTGGCAGATATCAATGATGCTGGATTTTCAGAAGAAACCAGATAGGATCAATTTTCATAGAAATTATGATCAGACATTTCAAGGCAATTTAGAAATTTTCATGTGAAGCTCCCCCTCAGCAAATACATGAGCTAGCAATCAAAAGGATCTAGAAACTAGGGAATGTGAGCACAAGCATTTTCAGATATGCCAGGACATGGAATGAGTCACAAATAGACAGAAAGCAAATGAAGATTTTAGATTCTTCACAGGTAAGTCGACTTGGGCTTAACAAGAAGTCGTCTTGGGAGACTTTCACAATACAGCATGTGAACAAATAACTACATGCATTAACTCCCCCTAAATGTGTGCATGCATTTCAAATGTTCTTTTTGGAATTTTTGATCATGAATGATATGCAAATGGGTCAGACAACATCATGCACATGAACAACCTATAAATTACAGGAACTCCCCCTATCTGAATGCACTTGAAACATCAATCTAAAAATGAAGACCATGTAGGGAGTTACTTAACTATGCTTATGAATATCTAAAGTGTTCTATGTGCATTTTTTGACCCATGGGACTAGGCGGAGTACTTAGGTCTGAAGACCACCTCTCGCATAAAGAAAGCTTCCAGATAGGCCTTAGCCTTACCTGCCCTTAGGCAATACACTATTTGATATACCATGTGGCCATGCATGAAAATGCAACAATCAATGCAGTTCATACCAGTATGAACAAAAAATTTTAGATGAAGTATGACAATCCAAGATGACATATGCAACATATTTTCAATTTGCATTTTTCTAACATGCAGTGTAACTCAGAAGAAATAGACAAAATTTTCAAGTATTGTGCATGTTACTGCATGAAGACATAAGACCGTGAACACATTTGCAATTCAAGTTATTTCAACTCACAATCTGAATTTTCATTGCATGCCAAATTATTTCAACTTTTTCTTGATTATTCAAACTAGAATTCTAAATGAACTACACAAGCAGTCCCCTGGTACCTGGCGGAGTTACAACACTCGCGCATAGTGAGGGTTTTCAGATAGACATAATCTATCCGTCCACCAACACTATTTTATATACCATAGGATTTAAGCATGATAAAATGCATGAAATCCTAGTTTACTAATAATGCATGAAATTCTATTAAACGGATGAAGAAAGATATGCAAATTTTAAAAAGAAATTTACTCAAAACATCAACTGAAAGATTGCAAAACAGAAATGGGGTTTTACCAACTGCATGTGCCTTGAATTTATTGAACCCCTTTTATTTCCTTCTTCAAGGCACACCTGCAAAATAATTCTCATTTTGCATATAGAGGTACCCAAGGACTCTTGGGTCCTGAATGGTTAGTGGCATCTCTGGTAGGTGCTCTCTATGACTTCCAAGCATTTAACTCATCGGACTGTAACAAATAGCATTCATGCATTGTATGCCCAAGATGACCACAATAATGACAAGAAAGGGAAGGCTTTGTGTTTTTCTTGTTCATATGAGCATGAGCATGGAATTTATGTGCAAGATCATGGATGTTATTCTTTTTAACATGGAAATTCTTTCTCTCATAAACAGTGGACCAACATTCAGATGCTTTGTGGCCTGGCTTCCCACAATTAAAACACTCAGTGTGTCTACGATTTGAAACAAATTTATTTCTATGAAAAGCATGCTAGTTCACAGGAATTTTAGCATGATCAACATGAGAATGAAATTTTCTTTGTGCATTGGCAAACTAGCATTGTGCACCAACATGTCCTACTTTACCACAATAATAGCAATAAATTTTCTTTTTCTGAATAGTATGAGATTTCCTAGCATGAAAAATTTTAGCATTCTTCCTACCAACATTCTATTCATCCTTTTTCATTACAAAGCTATTATGCATCAAATGTCCATGCTTACCATAGTAGAAATAATTTACATTATTTTGTTTTGAAGCATGGGGTTTCACATCAGATCTCTTAGCACTCACATTGTTGTGTTCTTGTTTCTGAAATTCGCTTTGTTTTTGTGTTTTCAGATTTGTAGGCTATTTGACTTGAGATGTGCTGGCTACTTGGGATGCCTTAACAAAAGATGTCCTTAACTTGTTTTCAAAGGATTTCTCATTGACATTGTTGTAGCCCAACCCTTCTTTTTGGATATTGACTTTAACTCCTAATAGCCTATCCAAATTTTCTTTGCCATCTACAAATCTAGACAGTGAGCTTTTCAAATCCTGAATCTCATTTGTCAAAGAAGCAATAAGTAATTCAGAGTTTGCATTTTCTTCTTCACATTTAGCCAGTCTTTCATTCAGCATGTGATTAACAGTTTTGTGGCTTTCAATTTCTTGTTCAAGACTAGCTAACTTATCTGAATTATCCAAGTTCACACACTTACCCTTTTCAAATGCAATCAGTCTGTTAGATAGGGCAGTGTTCAACTGATTCAGATTTTTGATTTCTTCTTTGAGTTTGTCATTTTGTACTAACTCATTTATTAGAACCTGATCATCACAGGATGCTTTCTGTTTGTGTTTAGTTTCAGAATTTTTCAGATCTTTCTGAAGTTCCAAGTTCACTATTCTAACTGTCTCAAATTTATCAGAAATCAGATTATTCTCTTCTTCAAGTTTTTTGAGTTTTTCTTGATCTTCTTCAATGTATTTTCTGACAACTCCATTTTCAGACTTCAATTTATCCAGTTCTGAACTAACAGTATCAAGGTTTTTCAATTATTTTCTAAGACAATCATTTTCAATTTTCAGAACTTCAACAACTTCATTTTCAGAACTAGTATTCATGACAACATTCAATTTCCTTTTCAGAGTTTTATTCTATTCTCTAATTTTTTTATTTAATTCAATCAATTCAGCATATGTATTCTCCCAATCTTCTATAGAAAAATTTTCAAATGGATTACTTACCTCCTCATCATTCTCATTTTGATCACTGTTGTGATCACTTCCATCAGCCATCATGCATCTATCCTGCTTTTTCCAATTGACATCCATCAAATTTTCCAATATGACCTTAGCCGTGCTGCATGCAGAAACACAAGGAAGTATGTTAATATCAATAGCAACTTTCATCAAATTTAAAGCTCTAACATTATCCTTGTTCTTTGATCTATGAGTATCAGTCCACTTAGATTTATCCTTAGGCAATTCGTGTGAACCATGAGAAATTAAATTCCATAACTCAGGATCAATTGACTTAACAAACCTACGCATGTTGCTTAGCCAGATGTTAAAATTGGAACCGTTAAACTTAGGTGGGTGAGACATTGAACTCAATTCAAAGTAATGATTCAAAGATGATAATGCACCAAAATAGCAATCTATGACAGCAAATGCACCAAATAAGCAGGATCTACTCTGCAGATGGTTCGATTTGATCAATCAGAGACCCGCTTTGATGCCAATTGTTGGGTGCAATGTGGGATCTAGAGGGGGGGGGGCGTGAATAGATCCCCTACAAAAACTTACGCTTAATTAAAAGTTCTCACCCAATTCAAATTATGATGGAAACTAATAAGGAAACTAACACTGCAGACTTAGCAATCTACTCAATGATCAGGTCTTAGCACACGACTAAACAAAGCTTCTCACAGATATACTTGAACTGAATTATGCTATCAATTGAGAACAACTTGACTTACCAAACAGTGTGCAAAATGGATTCAAGTATGTTGTGCCTCGGCATATTTTGACAAAGATAAACTATTCTAGTGAAAATTGCATTGCATATCTTCTACTTAAAAAATGAATTTAGATTGCTTCTATACTTGAGCCTTTGGAGCTGCACAGATTGAAGTATGGTTGGATTATGCTTTGGAATGCTTGAATAAAAGTATGGATTGGTGCAATCGAAGCTTCTGTTTTGCTGTCATTGGACTAATTGAGGTGAGTCTAGCCTGCTATGGGTTGCTTGAGTAATTCATGTGTGGTTGTATAACAAGAGATGAATTCAGGTTTGATTGGTTTGAAGTTACATTTGCTTTAATTGAACCAATTATGAAATGAGGGATTCTGTGGTAATTGCATTGAAAGCTTTTGAAACATCTTTAAGTGTGGATGTAATACAATACTTCAATTTGCAGGTTAAAAGATTCATTCAAATGACAAAATGCAAGGTATTTGTTCTTTTCATTTGCATTGATCAAAGAATGACTAAATTGTG
The DNA here is from genome assembly GCA_022559845.1 of Amorphophallus konjac. Lineage (NCBI taxonomy): Eukaryota > Viridiplantae > Streptophyta > Magnoliopsida > Alismatales > Araceae > Amorphophallus > Amorphophallus konjac. The sequence continues at coordinate 366,320,168 of CM040120.1, read as the reverse complement.
TTTCTAATAGTGCAGGTTCTATAATGCTCTTAGATAATTGGATGAATGGTAAGAATTTATTTTTGAATGAGAATCATGATGCCTTGAATGGGGTTGAAGGGTTTTTCAGGAATTTGGCTTGCACTGGACTGCCTTGGGCAGTTTTCATTTTGGCAGCTGCAAGTGTCGACTCTGTGATGCGACACTTGGTGTCCTGGGTCGGTTGTTTTCTGAAAACAGAACCCCAAGGAAAAAGTGTCGACTCTGTGAGTCGACACTTTCTCCATGTGTCCTATTTTTTTGCTGCAGGCAGAACACTTGACAAAAAGTGTCGACTTTGTGAGTCGACACTTTTGTCCTACGTTCTTTGTTTTGGGCGTTGGCAGAGTATGGTGAAGAAAGTGTCGACTCACAGAGTCGACACTTCTTCTGGTTCGTCCAGGTCGTGGTTTCGTATTAGGTCTCAAATCCTATTGATTCCTTTCCACTTGGCCCCCACTTTGACCCCTTTACCCCTAGGGCTTCTCTACTTATCTTAGTGTTGTTTTGAGAGGTTTTTACGATGGGTTTTGTTATCTTTTTGCATCCTTTCTAAGTGGATATAAGAGTGTTGTGATTTTGTTTCAATAATATACAAAGAGGCTAATCGTTCTTTACTTCTTGCAGAAGAAGGACGAGATACGGTCGCACCATCGAAGGAGGGGGAAGAAAAGATGCTGGAGGACACCATCTACAAGCTGTTCTTCTCGTTCTGATCCCAGCTCGTGCTGTTCATCACGTGATCCTTCTCTCTTGGGTGTTTCCTGCAAGACCGATTTCCTTCCACTCCGAGGATCAATCTCCAGCGCACTTACCACTCTGATTTAGGAGATTTATTGCAGATCTGAGGGGGATTCCTTAATCTATAATTTCTACATTTTTATTTAAGCATAGATTGAAAATCTGGACTGGTTATTGTAGTGCTCGATTTCTTGAACTTGTGTATTTTCACGGAGTATTATCTCCGTGTGTGTGTCTCTCGTTGTCGCGAGAGAACACGTGTATGTGTGGGGCCATCACGCCCGTGTGTGGTTTGATTGCTGCCATCGCGCAGCATTTTTAGTGAATCCTCTCGGGCTGAGAGGGGTGGACGTAGGACTGCACTAGGTGTGTCCGAACCACCTTAAAACTCTTTGTGTCGTGGTTTGCCATTTGTGTGATTGTCTCTGTTGGATCGTCCGTTCTCAAATACGTGTGGGCTGTGATGAGTAGAGAGAAATTTCTTGTCTCGTGCAGTTTATTCGCTCTATATCAATTCCGTTGTTCAGCTGTTAGGTTAGTTTTTATTTTCCTCGTAATTTGGCTCTGTTTAGTTTCAAAAGGGGGGTGCAATCAGTTCACCCCCCTCTTGCTTGCATTCCTAATCGGGCCATCAATTGGTATCAGAGCCTTGGCTCTGTTTTATTTTGAAACCTCATGGTTTAGAGTGATCTATTAGGAATGGCTAACAAGGGGTTGATGCCCGAAGGGCATTCAATACACAGGCCTCCCTTCTTTGATGGAAATAATTACAGTTATTGGAAAAATAGAATGATGGTTTTTCTCCGTGCTCAAAGCCATGAAATATGGACCGTTGTTAACAAGGGTCCATATACTTTGCCGGCAGATGAGGAGAAGTGGAATGATGATCATGTCAAGAAGGCCACTCGAAACTTTAATGCATTAAACATTATTCAATGTGCTATTCACCCAACTGAATATGCTCGTGTTTCCATGTGAAACAACGCGAAGGAGATGTGGGATAAGCTAAGGTTGATTTATGAAGGCACTTCGAAAGTCAAGGGGATGAAAGCTAATCTTCTTATTCGAGATTATGAGCTGTTTCACATGAAGGATGAAGAAACGATATCTGAAATGTTTGCGCGGCTTATGGAAATTACCAACGGGTTGAAGTCACTCGGGAAGGAATTCAAGGACACCGATCTAGTAAGAAAGGTGCTGAGGTCGTTGTCATCAAATTGGCACACGAAGGCAACGGTGATTGAAGACTCAAAGGATCTCTCAGCACTTTCATTGGATGAACTCATAGGGTCTTTAATGGCCTATGAGATAAACATCAAGAGAACGGAAGATGAGACGAAGAGAAAGAAGTCAATAGCTTTGAAGGCAAATCAAGACTCAATCTCAAGCAAGGAGGACTCTATGGAGAACACATATGATGAAGAAGTTGCCATGCTTACAAGAAGAGTTAGGCAATTTTTCCGGCAAAGAAGAAGGTTTCCTAGAAAATTCAGGAAAGGGAAGAAGCAATTTAAGCAGAAAAGTGAACCATCCAAGCCAACTGAGGTAATGTGCTATGAATGTAAGAAGATGGGACATATGAGAGGTGAATGCCCCGAATTGCAGAGAAAGACGAATAAGGACAAGGGCAAGAAGCCAAGGGCCATGAAGGCCACCTGGAGTGACGAGGACGAGAATGAGCCTACGTCAGAAGAGGAAGAAGACATTGAAGAGACTGTGAAGAATTTGTGTCTCATGGCACAGGAGGACCATGGCACAGGAGGACCATGAACAGGTAACTTCTGATTCTGAACTTATTACAAATGATCAATGGCAGTTAGCATATGAAGATTTGTATCAGAAATACAAAAGGATCAAATCTGAAAATAAAAATCTGAGAAAGAAAATCCATGAAATTGTTCACTCATCAAATCCTTGCCAAAAATATAGCTTGTTTGAACTTCAATGTCAAAAAGTCAGAAATGAAAATGAAACACTTGAATCCAAACTGGCTTTGTTTGAAGATGAAATATCTTGTTTAGAAGTGGAAAAACAAAGCGCACTCAAACTTAAAGATGAGATTCAGGAGAGGAATGAAATGTTGAAAAAGGATCTAGATGACTTGAATATGAAGATGAGTGAGTCCGAGAAAGCTAGGATTGAGGTAGAGAATAAAATTGAATCACTTACAACAAAGTTGTATGAATTGAAACTTGTTCATGAAAATCTGTTAAAGGTGAAAGAAATTCATGGTAGGAAGAGTTCAAACTTCATGTATGCCAATGAAAACACATCTCAATATAGAATCAAAAATTCACCAAATCATAGAGAGTGTTCACACACACACACATCAAAACCCAAAATGTTCCTCAATACCCCTTTGCTTCTAATAGTGTAAATAGAGGAAACAATTTTGGTCGAAGAAAACCCACATATTTTTATTGTGGGAGAGTAGGACATGATATGTACATATGCCACCTTATGAAAATTGATGATGATCTATTTTTGAGAAAATACAGTCACACCATTGTGAATGCTAACATAAAGGGACCCAAGCTTGCTTGGGTACCTAAATCAAAATGAGATTTATTGTTTGTTCTTGCAGGTCTGCATCAAGGCAAAGGAAAATAAATTGTACCTAGATAGCAGATGCTCAAGGCACATGACAGGGAATAAGGGACTTTTTGCAGACTTGGCAGACAAAAATGGAGGTTTGGTAATTTTTGGTGGACATGACAGAGGCAAAATAATCGGTATTGGGAGAGTTGGTAAGGATCTCAACTGCTGCATTGAAGATGTTTTATTAGTTAGAGGGTTGAATCATAATCTGTTGAGCATCAGTCAACTGTGTGACAAAGGTCACAAAGTCAATTTTGAATCTTCTCACTGTTCAATCATTGATGCAAACACTCATGAAATTAAGTTTATAGGAGTGAGAAGCGATAATACTTATCATGTTGATTTTAGTGAACTTAGCTCTAAAAATTTATGTTTGGTTGCAAATAAAAATGATGATGTGTGGTTGTGGCATCGCCGTTTAGGGCATGCCAGTTTTAATGTCATTAGAAAGCTGACTAGAAATAATTTAGTTAAAGGTCTTCTTTATTTAAATTTTGGAACTTCAAAAATTTGTGAAGCTTGCAATAAAGGAAAACAAACTAGAGTCTCTTTCAAATGCAAGAACATTGTTTCCACTGAAAAACTCCTTCAGTTACTACATTTGGACTTGTTTGGTCCCACCAGGACTCAGTCTTGGAAGGAAACTATATGGTTTTGTCATTGTTGATGATTTTTTCAAATATGCATGGGTGTTGTTCTTGGCTAACAAAAGTGGAGCATTCAAAGAATTAGCTGATTTTTGTATGAGAGTTCAAAATGAAAAGGGCTATCCTATTCAGAAAATTCAAAGTGACCATGGAAAGGAATTTGACAATTCTGAGTTTCATGACTATTGCAGGAAACAGGGGTATGAGCACCACTTTTCAGCACCGAGGACTCCACAACAAAATGGAGTTGTTGAGAGAAAGAATCGAATGCTCGTGGAGATGGCACGCACCATGTTGGCAGAAAATGGTCTACCACGGTATTTCTGGGCTGAAGCAGTCAACACTACTTTCTATATCACGAACCGAGCTATGGTAAGACCGATCCTTAAGAAAACTCCTTACGAGCTATACAAAGGTAAGAAACCGAATATATCTCATTTCAAGCCATTTGGATCTATTTGCTATATTTTGAATAATGATAAGGATAATGTCGAAAAATTTGATGCAAAAAGTGATAAAGGGATTTTCCTTAGGTATTCACTGTCATCTAGAGCTTACCGAGTGTATAACTCTAGATCACTTGTAGTCGAGGAGAGTCCTCATGTTGTAGTTGATGAATTTACTCTTAGGAAGCCTAATGATGATGAACACTTTCTTATTTCAGGTGAAGGTGAGAATGGAAAAGGAGAGTCTAGCAATCAAGGTGATGCGGGACGGACACACGCCCTAGGACTCTAGCTCGCGGGCATCCCTAGCGAGAGATGCGTGGGACCGTGCGCGGTTGAGAAACCGGCAATGAGTCTCGGGTATCGGCTTTTTTGCGTGTACTCGGATCGAGTCACGGGACGGGTCACTCACTCTCGCTCTCTCGCAGCGGTGATAACAATATATCGGGCTAAGAATCCTAACACTTGCAGCGGCGTATACAAATAGATACGAGTAAAGCAAATGCGAAAGAGAGACACGGAGTGAATTTACCTCCATGCTCCGGGCGTGGGGAAGACGATCCCGGCCAAGTCAGTAACTCCTGGTACAGTAAATATTTAAATTACAGCAGTGAATTTTGATTCCCACTCCACGCAGGGAAGTAACGGGCTACAAGTGGGCCTGGGAGGATCGATCTTGGGTTGATGGGTAGCACTTAGATCCGCTCGTCGGTGCCGTTCGGAAGAGGCTTGCTGCAGGGTGTGGGGCCCACGTGCGGCTCAGCCCTCCGAGTCTGGCGGGGTGGGTCCCGTTGTGAATGGGGCACCTGGAGGAGCGATCCTTGGAAGGCGGTAGACCTGGAACGCCGGGAGGAGGCCGGGCGGCCCGAGCCGGAGGCCCGAGGATGTGCTGTCCACGGATCTAAAGCTTCTATTTTACAGCGCGCGACCCGACAAGATCTGCTGCTGCGATCAATCCCGACGTCGGATCGACGCGAAATAGGTACCGTTGGAAAGCTGATTCAAAATACTTCGACCATGGACTGTGGAAAGAATTTCTGTTGGTCTGGATTTTTCGTGGTGGATTTTTCAATGGACTGACTGATAGACTTAGAAAACTCAGGACAGAAATAGAGTTTCCTGATAGCTTGCGTTGACCGCGACTCAAACCTCAGATCTGGAACTTGGACTCTTCATAAAAGTTGTAAAGGAAGAAACAAGGAAGATGGGAATACTTTTTGTGGATTTTCTAGAGGCTGCTTGACAGGGGAAAATGATTTTATACTGGACAAGGTTTGGATCTGAATTGCACAGGAAAGAATAGATTTGGGAAAAGACAGTGATTTTTAAAAATAGTAAAAGGACTCCATAAATCCCAAGAAAATTAGTGGATGATGGGTGTGGTGCAAAGAACTTCCAATAAAATTGGTGACTCAAACAAAAAAAGGAAAAGAGGTCGAACTGAGGAAACACAGGGTTGCTATGACATAAAACTGAGTACAGACAGAACTGGAAGGCTGAAAAACACAAAATTGGAAAAATAGAAAATGAAGGCTAGAAAATATGACACTTTTTTTGGGAGAGGGTATTGGCATGGTGAACCTACTCTCAAAATTTGGGCTCCAGCACATCACGGAGCTAGGAGCTAAAATTCAAACAAGGAGGCTCTGTCCTGATTTGGGTAGAACTCCGGCGGTGGTGGCGGTGGCGCGACGGCGGTGCGATGGCGGCGACGACATAAACAGAAATCAAAGGGGCAGAGAAGAAGGTAGAAGGGCATCACACCCTAAGAATGGTAGAAATCCATCTGCAAGAGGGGAAGGAGAGAGGGACAAGGGCGCACCCTTCAATGGCTCAAGCCAATTTCACAAATTTTCATCTCATTAATTCTCATTAAATGTGAAATACATGCTATTTATAAGAAATGCAAAAAGACCTAAACTAACCTCAGATCTAGGGTTAGGGAGGGGTAAACTAGGGATAGAAGAAATTATTTCTCCCATGTGATTTGGAACAAATAAAAAAAATGTTTAAATGGGGGGGCGCCCCCTTGACCATGGGGTTGGCATCTTTGACATTTTCTACCCATTGTCCCCCTTTGAATGGTCAATCATCTAGAAGCCACCTAGGACCTTTGACCAGCCCCACATGGACCCCTAGGGCTTAGGTGGACCAATGGGAAAGAGTGTGGGGGCCCCTTGTTGGTCCTACTGAACTTTTTGCACAAAAACTCACTAAAACCTAAAGACTCACATTTTGGCTTATAAAGCCTTACAATTGCACATGTGTTTTCCCGAGGATATAAAAATAAACTAAAAGGACACAAATATAAAAATAAAAGTTAGTGCCCGGTGTTGATTCCCATCACAAGGTGAGGCACAATATCAAGAAGAGGATGAGCAGAAAGAACAAGAAAAGGAGTCAACACAACAGACTTTTCCACGCCAATGGACCACACATAGAGATCATCCCCTGGAGAATGTCATTGGCGGTGTGGATGAAGGAATAAGGACACGGGCCTCAATCAAGGAAGTCGAACATCACGATAATCTTGCTTTACTTTCCAATGTTGAACCCAAATCTATAGATGATGCTCTTAATAACAGTTCTTGGGTTCTCGCCATGCAAGAAGAACTGCACCAATTCCAAAGGAATAGGGTGTGGTTCCTCGTGCCCCGACCTAATGATTATCCCATAATCGGAACTAAGTTGGTTTTCCGAAAAAAATTTAGTGAAGACGGGGTGGTTGTGAGGAATAAGGCAAGATTAGTAGCTAAGGGCTACTCCCAAGAATTTGGAATTGATTTTGATGAATCTTTCGCTCCTGTGGCTAGATTAGAGGCAGTCAGAATCATTCTTGCTTATGCATGTCACAGGAACATCAAGCTCTTTCAAATGGATGTCAAGAGTGCCTTCCTCAACGGAGTTATCAAGGAAGAAGTATACGTGGAGCAGCCACCGGGCTTCGAAGATGAAAAATTTCTAGACCATGTCTACAAATTGGACAAGGCGTTGTATGGATTAAAACAAGCTCCCAGGGCATGTTATGATCGTTTAAGTTCATTTTTGATTGATAATGGCTTTAAACGAGGTAACAAAGACCAAACATTGTTTACAAAAATGTCAGATGAACATGCTTTAATTGTGCAAGTTTATGTAGACAATATAATTTTTGGAGTCACGAACATCAAAATGAATGATGATTTTGCCAAACTAATGCAGGGAGAGTTTGAGATGAGCTTGATGGGAGAGTTAAATTTCTTCTTAGGTCTTCAAATATAGTAGCTAGATGACGGTATTTTCATTAACCAGAAGTACACTCAGGAGATTTTGAAAAAGTATCAACTAAGAAATGCCAAACCTTATGCTACACCAATGTCCACCTCACTCAAATTGGAATATTAAATAGGTAATATCGTTGATCAAAAGCTTTTTAGGGGTATGATAGGCTCACTGTTGTATCTCACTGCTAGTAGGCCTGACATTCATTTCAGTGTTTGTCTTTGTGCAAGATATCAATCTTGTCCTAGAGAATCTCATTTGTCGGCCGTGAAAAGAATTTTTAGATATTTGAATGGAACATTTGATCTTGGTTTTTGGTATCCTAACCATGATTCATTTGATTTACTTGCATACACTGATTCTGATTATACTGGGTGCAGAATGGGTCGTAAGAGCACAAGTGGTCACTGCCAGTTTCTAGGGGGCTGCATGGTTTCATGTGCCTCAAAGAAACAACATTGTGTGGCTTTATCAACTGCTGAAGCTGAACATGTGGCTGCAGGTAGTTGTGCGGCCCAAGTACTCTAGATCCAACACCAGTTATTAGATTTTGGTATTTGCTTGAAAAGCACTCCAATCATGTGTGATAATACTTCTGCTATAAATTTGTCTAAAAATCCTGTCCAACACTCTCGCACAAAACACATAGAAATAAGACACCACTTTATTAGAAATCACATCAATAAAGGAGATTTTGAATTAACTTTTGTAGATACAAAAGATCAACTTGTAGACATTTTTACAGAACCTTTGAATTCTGAACAGTTTTCCTTTATTAGGAGAGAAATAGGTGTGTGCAGGTTAGATAGTTAAAATATTTTTGATGCATTTCACTGTATATACTTTTACTCACAAATAAATATAGAAATTCATATTCTGTGAATAAATCTATCTGTGCATACTGGTTTACCTTCTTACACATACAATCTTCCATTGCATTTAGGTTCTAATCTCTTCTCTAATGTGCATAACACATTGAATAACGTTTAATTTTCATTCATATCTTCATTCATTTGCATCCGCCTGTATATACTCGTATATATATTATACTAATGCGTGCATGAATGCCATGATTACTTGGCATATAAAATGGTGTGTTGTGGAAAATTTGATTAATTCCAGTTGGAAACGCTCACTATGAGTAAGTAGAGTCTTCAGACTACACTCTCCGCCACGTACCGGTAATCAACCTGCTTGAATGCATTATCTCAATGCATGTTTAAGTGTATATATTATATCACCCTCTCCTTTGATTCCTCCTATGACCTCTTCCCTTGCTAAATAAAATTGTATTGATTAAAACATGTTTGTTACATGGCACATATTAAGGGTGAGGTTCAATTCATGACTGTGCAAACATTTAGGGGGAGACATAATTATGATTAGACTAATTCATCTTTTACATTTAGTACAACCTCCCACACAATTTGCACTTTTAAGATCAATGATTCTGTTTAATAAAGATTTTAGTTATTCTACTCAACACTATAAAGGGCACTTGATTCCCTACATAGAAGTCACGTGACTCGTAAGGAAAAAGCTGTCTGCTCCACCAATAATCTCAACAAGTGGGATTTGGAACCGAGTAGCCGGGAATCCCCCCTGAAACAAAGGAGGAAATTCGCATCGAAAAGTGAACCAAATCCACAATTAAAATAAGTGATGAAACTGAGTAACCGGGAAGTGCCCCTAAAACAAAGGGTACGACTCGTGTCAAAAGGTTAGTCATTAAAAAAATGGGTTTGTGCGAAGCTACCAAAAGTCGAGCACCATGTATGAAAGTGTAGGGAGGACATGTTCTTTTTTGTGTTCCTTAGAAAATATAAAAATCCATATTGCATTGGAATTCATTTCTTATCTTACACATACACACCTCGGGATTGATTGTGTGAATGTCTTTTTGAATCAGTCATCTTTCACGGCTTATGTAGTACCATCTTTTTATAAGCACGACCTTCTTAATATGGTATTAGGTTCATCATGTTCTTCAATTAAATAGCATTGTTCTTAACCTTGTCCCTATGGGACTTGCTTTCTTCTATATTTTATAGTACCTAGATGCTTGTGTGCTTGCATGGTAATCCACGTTTTGATTTGGTTTCACATTTTGAGTCAATTGTACATATGAGGCAACATAACTTTTCGTCTTGTCCTCTCTTTGACTCTAACAAAAAGGGGGAGAAATAATTGGCATTTGCACGATTTGTGAATGTTGTGAATGTTGAAAGACATGCCTTGAAATAAATGTTTTGATCTAATGAAGGGTGATGTTTGTACTCATCTCATTTATGTTGTGTTCATCTCATTCATGCAAATCTTTATGGAAATGCAAGGATTTTGTCTTCGTCAAAAAGGGGGAGATTGTTGTGCCCCGGCGTATTTTGACGAAGACAAACTGTTCTAGTGAAAATTGCATTGCATATCTTCTACTGAAAAAATGAATCCAGCTTGCTTCTATACTTGAGCCTTTGGAGCTGCACAGATTGAAGTATGGTTGGATTGTGCTTTGGAATGCTTGAATAAAAGTATGGATTGGTGCAATCGAAGCTTCAGTTTTGCCGTCATTGGACTAATTGAGGTGTGAGTCCACCCTACTATGGGTTGCTTGAGTAATTCATGTATGGTTGTATAACAAGAGATGAATACAGGTTTGACTGGTTTAAAGTTAAATTTGCTTTACTTGAACCAATTATGAAATGAGGGATTTTGTGGTAATTGGATTGAAAGCTTTTGAAACATCTTTAAGTGTGGATGTAATACAATACTTCCATATGCAGGTTAAAAGATTCATTCAAATGACAAAATGCAAGGTATTTATTCTTTTCATTTGCATTGATCAAAGAATGACTAAATTGTGTTTCTAATAGTGCAGGTTCTATAATACTCTCAGATCATTGGATGAATGGTAAGAATTTATTTTTGAATGAGAATCATGATGCCTTGAATGGGGTTGAAGGGATTTTCAAGAATTTGGCTTGCACTGGACTGCCTTGGGCAGTTTTCATTTTGGCAACTGCAAGTGTCGACTCACAGAGTCGACACTTGTTGGCCTGTATGCTATCTTGTTGCAGTAGATAGCTTTGAGTCGACACTTGGTGTCCTGGGTCGGTTGTTTTTTGAAAACAGAACCCCAAGGAAAAAGTGTCGACTCTATGAGTCGACACTTTCTCCCTGTGTCCTATTTTTTTGTTACAGGCAGAACATTTGACAAAAACTATCGACTCTGTGAGTCGACACTTTTGTCCCGCGTTCTTTGTTTTGGGCGTTGGCAGAGTATGGTGAAGAAAGTGTCAACTCACAAAGTCGACACTTCTTCTGGTTCGTCCAGATCGTGGTTTCGTATTGGGTCTCGAATCCTATTGATTCCTTTCCATTTGGCCCCCACTTTGACCCCTATACCCCTAGGGCTTCTCTACTTATCTTAGTGTTGTTTTGAGAGGTTTTTATGATGGACTTTGTGGTCTTTTTGCATCCTTTCTAAGTGGATATAAGAGTGCTACGATTTTGTTTCAATAATATACGAAGAGGCTAATCGTTCTTTACTTCTTGCAGAAGAAGGAGGAGATACGGTCGCACCATCAAAGGAGGGGAAAGAAGAGATGCTGGAGGACACCATCTATGAGCCGTTCTTCTCGTTCTGATCCCAGCTCGTGCTGTTCATCGCGTGATCCTTCTCTCTTGGGCATTTCCTGCAAGACCAGTTTCCTTCCACTACGAGGATCAAGCTCCAGCGCACCTACCACTCCGATTTACGAGATTTATTACAGATCTGAGGGGGATTTCTTAATCTATCATTTCTACATTTTTATTTGAGCATAGATTGAAAATCTGGACTGGTTATTGTAGTGCTCGATTTCTTGAACTTGTGTATTTTAGCGGAGTATTGTCTCCGCGTGTGTGTCTCTCGTTGTCGCGAGAGAACACGTGTGTGTGTGGGGCCATCACGCCCATGTGTGGTTTGATTGCTGCCGTCGTGCAGCGTTTTTAGTGAATCCTCTCAAGTTGAGAGGGGTGGATGTAGGACTACACTAGGTGCGTCTGAACCACCTTAAAACTCTTCGTGTCGTGGTTTGCCATTTGTGTGATTGTCTCTGTTGGATCATCCGTTCTCAAATACGTGTGGGATGCGGTGAGTAGAGAGAAATTTCTTGTCTTGTGCGTTTTATTCGCTCTATATCAATTTCGTTGTTCGGCTGTTAGGTTAGTTTTTATTTTCCTCGTAATTTGGCTATGTTTAGTTTCAAAAAGGTGGCGCAATCAATTCACCCCTCTTGCTTGCATTCCTAATCGGGCCACCAAGTAGAACACCTTAAATCATCTAGCAATTCACCCTGAATATGTGTCAACCCACACAAGACACATCTCGAACACTTAGCACACATGAGATCACAAAGCAAAACCAACTCTAGCAGTTCTCACAGAATTGGACTTGAGCACTTAGCATGTGAGGAAGATTGCAATGCTGAATGAATGAAACATAAACACGATAGAGTCTGAGATACACTCAGCTCATGATCAACCTGCGAAGGGAGATAGAAGATATGGAATGTACGCACAAGGCAAACCACAAGACACTAAATTTTTAGGTGGTTCGGTCTGCTACCCACAGACCTACGTCCACCCCTCACTCAAACCCAAGTAAGACTTCCCTTGCAGATGCAAGACCGCAGACTCAGTCTGTAACAAACACTAACTAACAGCTCGTACTCGAACGAGACAAATCCCTCAACCTGATCTCACACCCAGCAAGACCAGACCCACTACCACTGGTAGTGACCGGAGGATCAAATCCTCCCTTCTTCTATAAACACAGAAGGAACCATGAACAACAACCCACTACTCAGAAAACCCAGAGGATTCAATCCTCTCTTCCTCTGAAGCCATAGAGGGAACCTAGAGAAAACACTTCTCCCTTCTTCTGAACACTCAGAAGGAACCCGATCCCTAAATAGAGTATCGGAAGAACCAAAAGAAACGAGAAACTAAAACAAGATAACAAAGAAAATAACAAAACAAATTTAGCTCCGGAGAGCACAATGACTCTGGATTTGATCCACGAGTCAATATATGAACAAATCTTCAATTTGACTCTAGTTGCACTCAAATATTTCTCTCACGAACTGGGTCTGCAGATCTAGAACTGGGCTCTCAATCTCTCTCTCTCTCCTTCTTCTTCTTCTCTCTGATTCTCACGAGCTCCCTCTCAATCAGCTCTTCGTAGCTCTCTTTCTTTTTCTTCTTCTCAGCCTCTCTCTTTTCCCTTCTGCAGCCCACACATCTTTCTTACTCTTATGGCAACCCTTTGCAGCAGCATTTCTTCGAAAGGAAGAAGTCTTCCTTTTATAGAACAGAATTATCAATTTCTGATATGATTCTTATCCATAAGGAAATTCTACCATTTGACCATGTGGCAGGGGGAATATTCCTCTGTCAGAGAACTACTAGGTGGCATGTCAGACCTGGGATCACGTGCCGGTCATTTGACTTCAAAGCCACATGACCACTTAAGCAACTCACGTGACCTTGCCCATTTTTCAGCCATACGAGCTATTTGTCAGACTTATTGAGCTATTATATACCCTTACTAGGCTATTTGTTAGCCTTAAGTAGCTATTTGTCACACTTATCCTTCAATGACTGTCGCCTTTGCTTGTGACCTATTTTTCACCCTTAGCAGGGTATTTTACACCCCCACTCACTTATTTGTCAAGGTTAACGAGCTATTTGTCACCGTTGCTTCACTTCTCTCTCTTGTGCTCAGTTCGACTTCCTTATGATATGTTCTTCAACATTATGATCTCTTTATCACCTGTAATCTTCATCTGACACTTGATTTCTTCGTTGGTCAGCTTGTTTGATACATTTGACACCCTGATATCTTCATTAATGTTGAAGAGGGGTGATCTCGCGCTACTCCTGAGCGTGGAGGAAGATGGCCACGTATCCTTGAAGTATGAACTGCAAGAAGGGAAACAAGTCAGAGGTGCCCAGTGATAGATCCCCGGGGAAGACCCTCTGATGCTTAAGTCAGCAAATGTAGTAGAGCACTGGTGTGAAGGGAATAGTTAGGAGGAAGATGGGAACGCGAGATCCCTCTCCACCAAAAGGTGAAGTGGTTTCTGCTCAGGGTTCTTGGCTTACCTTCTCTCAGGAGGGTTCTTCCAGTTTAAATAATGGCTCGTTGAGTAAATGATCCCTGTAAGCTGAGGAGTTTTTTTTGGGGGGGGGTTATGTCATCCTTTCGGGCTCTTTATAGCATACGGACTCCTGATCTCCCCTATCCCCTTAAGCTCCCAGCATTTAAGGGACACGTAACGGCCGTACAGATAAGTTTCCATCAGTTAGCCCGAGCATGTGGCATTGGCTCAGGAGATGTCTTCCTGAGCGATGAGTGCGTGGTCTGGGCAGAGAGTAAGGGCTTCGATGGAGCTCTCCTGATTGAACTGATGCTCGGACTTCCTAACCCGAAGGCCGCCTAGGAAGTGCTTGTTCCGAGTGAGTTATTAGGCTTATTTTTAGTGGGCCCGGGGGCTACCACTTTAAGGAGCTGGGCCTCGTTGAGTCGGGTCAGATCTCGTTTGGCCTCTCCGTATGGGCGGTTAGATTTCCCATCTCCACTTGTCCCCCTCCTACTCCCGAGCCAAAATTAGGCTCGGCTGAGTAGCATTTGGGCTGGACTTTTCGTGGCTCTAGTTGGGTGGAGATCTCTCTCTTGCAAGGGCCACATGATGCGGCTTGTCCTGAAAATATGCTCATCATGATGAGTAAAAGAAGGCCCCTCCTCGGGAGATCGGAACGCCGCGCCGCCTCCGGCTAGGGGTTATAAGCATTGCGTGTTATTTGCGTCCCTTTATCTCCGGGGTTTAGGGTTTTGCCATCCTTTTCATTTATATAGGGGGGGCTCATGCACCGTGAGAGTAGTTCGGAGGAGCGGAGAATCGCAGCGGCTTTCGCGGAGCTAGAAGAGATTACCGCGGCGGCGATTCGTCAGCTTCCTTCCCCTCCGGGGCTCTCTGGTTCAGAGCTTTCCCCACCTTCTTCCAGTTCCTCCATCTGTTAAATGGCGGACCAAAATCTTGAGGCCGAGAGGCGGAAGAAAGAACAGACCCCAAGGGTTTTCTTGGTACAGTCGGAGCCTCTCCGCACGAGTTGGGGGAGACTAAGGTGAAGCGACTGGAGAACCAGTATGGGCTGCCTTGGCAATTCCAGTTCCTCGTGCCTGAGCGTCATGAGTCTAGTCTGGCCACTCGCTCTGGCCTCTTTTATTCCTTCCTCTTGGCCTGGAAGTGTGGCTTTCGCCTGCCCCTTCATTCCTTTGTCACCGAGTTGCTTCGTTTCTACCGGTTGGCTCCTATCCAGCTGGTCTCCGACTCTTATACCCTCATCTTCTCCTTCATTTTTCTTTGTGGCCAGTGTGGGGTGAGCACCTCGCTGGACCTCTTCCATTATTTTTTTGAGCTGAAGGAGAATCCTCATGTGGGAAAAGGCTTCTTCTTCGTCCAGGCGAAACTGAATAGGAGTTGCGTGTCCCTTTCCGTGAAGGACTCCTCTCACAAGGGGTGGAAGACCCAATATTTCTGGGTGGGTGCGTCGACGGTCGGTGTGGTCTGGAATTTCTCGACGGCGCCCAACTTTCACCCGAACATTCCTCCGAAGCAAATGGAGGTCCCCTCTGAGGTGGAGAGGGATGCTGCTATCCTTCTGCAGAATCGCCGGCCGACTACTGAATTGGTGACCTCGTCCAACATCGAGGAGTATCTTTCTCGAGCACTGTTGCCGGCAGGTGAGGATCTCAGGGACTTGTTCTCTTTTTTTTTATAGAGTAAGTGCCTTCCTTCTTTCAATTTGTTCTTCTTCGTTCAGACCAGAGGTGAGTGGTTGAGGATGAGGCACTGCCAGCCGAATTGGGGATCATAGATGGGGATGATACGCCGGCTCTGAGCGATCTCCAAGCTTCGGAGGGTTCTTCTCGTGCTCGAGATAAGGGCAAGCGGGTCGCCCGGGATGACGCTTCCAAACGCCGGGGAGTCAAGCGTAAGGATCCCGTGGAGAAGCTGCTGGGGGCTTCATTGCAGGCTCTGACTGCCGAGAAGAAACGGGCGAGGAAGGCGGAGGTCGCCCGCCCGGTCGAAGAGGTTTCCCAGCCGGCTCTCCCTTCTATAGAGCAGGAAGGGGCCAACAACGAAGGGGACTCGGTCGATGTCGGGGCGCCGAGTGAAGCAGAGGGGGCGCCCGACGGAGGAGCCCGGTCCGAGCCGATCGAGGCTGGAGGGTCGCAGGCTGAAGCCACTCAATCACAGCCGACCGAGGCCGGGGAGGTACGTGGCGGGGCCGCTCATCCCGAGCCAATCGGTGGGGCCCGCGAGACGGGGTTGATCGGGGGAGGTGCCCCAATCCCGGCCGCTCCGGAGAGGGTTTTTGTAGAAACCCGGTAAATAAAGATGAGAAATAAAATTTTTAATTTTATTCTATAATTAAAATTTTTGTGAAATAATTAAATTATATTTTTACTATATGTAATAAACTAGATAAATGTATTTACTTGAATTTACTTAAGGTAAAATGCTTTAACCCTTAGATAAACTATAGGAAGCCCAATAAAAGTCCATATAATGGACTATGATTACAATTGGCCCATTGGATAATCCATAATGGATTGGATTAAAGGATTAAAGGATTTATTAAAGGATAATTAGACTAAAATTCGTAACACATGTTTAATATGGCATTTAACAGATTATAATAACCCTATTTCTAGAAGATTGACTCAAAAATCAACTCCCACCTACCATTCCACTTTAGACCAGCCGAAATTACATTGTTTTCACACCAATTCACACCAAAAATGGGCTAGATTAAGAAGAGAAATGAAAATTTTCTTCTAAATTCGGACTTAATGGGTTAGGTAAAATTAGGTGAGGAATCTTGACAAAATTGACCAAGTTTTGGCTATAAATAGAACCCCAACCATCCCACAAACCATCCCTGGAGGCTTAAACTATGCTGGTGTGAAGATTGAAGGAGATTGGAGGGAGAATTTGAAGAATCAAAAGTCTTTTTATTTATTCCGAATTATTTTCCCCCTTTCCTTTGGAAGCAATTAAAGTTAGGTATATCTCAGGCTAAATTTGAATTAAAGCATGCTAGATTGTTCCTTTTTCAATGCTCTTTCCATTGATACCTTATTCATTAAATTTCATTGAGAAATGAGTGGGTTATAGCCATTTTAATGAAGAAAAACTGAAAGTAGCAGAAAAAGTGTCGACCTGCAGGGTCGGCACTCGGGATCACATTTTCTGCTAAAAAATCAAAACTTAGTGAAAAGTGTCGACCTCCCAAGTCGCCACTATTTCACGGCCATTCTGTTTTAAGAACAAAACCGCACACATGACATAAGTGTCGACCTTGGATCCTGACCCAAGGGTGAGCTCTCTAACATATAAAGTCATGAAAGTTTTCAAAACTTCCAATGTGGGACTAAAGGTTAGTCACTATACAATAGAAATTATAACATTTAGAAATCCACATTAATTATATGCATTTAGTCACCAAAAGTAAGGAAAGGTGATAGTAGCATGTTTTAATTCTTACAGCATGTTAAAAATTATTTTTTTGTAGAATAAAATTATTTTTAGCATGTAAAAATCTATTTTTAACAATTATATTAGTAAAGTAATGCATGAAAAATATTTCTAGCATGATAAAAAATTACTTCCAGCATGATAAAATTTCTTCCAGCATGATAAAAATATTTCTAGCATGTTAGAATTATTTTTAGCATATTAGAATTATTTTCAGTATATTAAAACTATTTTTCAGCATGATAATTCTATTTTCCTATCAAATAATTAGTAAATAAATATATAAAAATAATTTTCAGCATGACAAAATTTATGTTGTTATCAGAAAATTTCTATAAATTAGCATGGTAAACTTATCTTTATCATCCTATCAGTAAGTTAATGTATGAGAATTATTTTAGCATGTTAAGTATTAATTTTAGCATGTTAAATATTAATTTCTAGTATGTTAAAAATTAAATCCCGCATGAAAAATTTATTTTTATCATCTTATCAGTAAAGTAACATATAAAAATCATTTTTTAGCATGTTAAAGTTATTTTCAGCAAGTTAGAATTATTTTCGGCATAAAAATATATTTTTATAACAAAATTTTGATTTTTATAATAATAAATCACCGTTTTGGCTAAACTAATGCATCTCTAATGTACAAAAACTTCATGAAAATATGTCTAAATACTTGTAAACCAAATGCACACAAGATTAAACCATAGAATTAAATTAATTCTATTAAACTCTAATTACTTAAAATTTCTTCCTAGTTACCGTTCTTTCTTGAATTCCACGACTTAATGTCGTTAAACATGATACCTTAAAATTATTATTCACTCCTCTTGCTACTTCTGAGGTTTTTGCTAGATCTGTACTTTTTACAAATGAGCTTATTCTTGAAATTCATTGGCCATAGTGTTAAGTGGATGTCTAAACATACTTGGGATCTTATGATCCACCGACCCAATGCCTGGCATTAATGGGACTTGGTCTTGTCCTGAGAGGAGCGCCCGAAAGTACTTGATGGGGACATCGAGACAAGACCGTCCGCATTTTGTTTACATTTATGACCTTTCATCTTTGTATGTATACCCTTGTGTTATATGGGTACGCAATTGTAAGTCTTAGTGGGTTTATATGTAAAATTCCCGTAGGCCCAAGCAAGGGGACCCTCACCCCTTTCCCATTAGTCCACCTAGACCATGTGGGGTTGGTCAACCATCCTAGGTGGCCATCTAGAAGGTTGGAATGCCAATTGACCACATGGTAGACAAGTGGTTAAAAAATTCAAAGGTAGGCTACTTACCTTTCCTACCTTGTCTCCCCATTAGAATTAATTAGGAATTTCATTTTTTTTTATTTTATTTGGATCAAATATGAAGTCCCTTAAATGCCCCTCCAGATCCTAGATCTAAGGGTATTCATGGTCTTTTTTTATTTATTATATAAGTCATGTATTTCTATTATTCTAGAATTAATGAAATGAGAAAAAGCATTGTGCAAGACCCCCTCCCCCCTTGAGTGAATTTCGACCTCCCCTCTCTCTCCCTCTGGTTTCTTCATCCCCAACCCCCATTCTAGAGTGCTATCTTCTTCCCCCTACCTCCGGTGATCATCGGTGCCGCCGTCGCCGCCGTTCGTGCCGCCTACGAGCCGCCGCGGAGCCATCTTCAAGGTTCTGTCCTGCTGGATAGAGGTGACTTCCACGAAATTCTGCAGTCAGCCACGACGTCCTCTTCATCTGAAAATTTTAGAGGTTGTTCCTATCTTGTATCCCCATCTTCACAAAAACATTCAGGTCCAAAATCCTTCGTTTGATATCTTTACATTTTCGTTCATCTTTCACTCCCAGATCTGTCCTGTCTCTGTCTACAGTGACAGCAGCTCTGTGTTTCCCACCTCCGACCACCTTTTTGATTTTTCCAAACCCTCCCAATTTCACGGGGAGTTCTGTCTATAATCCCCTACATCCACCATTTTTTTTGATTTTTTATCTACCATCTATCCATTTTTAAAAATTCGTGTTCTATCTTAGCTACAGTGCTTTCAGCCCATTTCCAGATCCGACCCACTTTCAGTTAAAAACTCCTATCAATTTGTAGCCACATCCAAACTTGTCCAAACTAGTTTTTCCGTTTTCCTCGCTTGATTTCCTACAACTTTGCTGAAGACCACCACTTCAGATTCGGACGTTCACATATCGGTCAAAGGTAGTTCTCAGACACGTTCTCTGCAGATCTGAGAGCCCGGTCACTGTACAACAGCAACTCAACAATTTATTAAAGCCCAGATCCGTGTAGATCCAGGCCAGATCTTTAAACCTAGATTGAAGTATTTGAAGTTATCTTTCCAACGGCGCTAGTTTCATGTCGATCCGACATCGGGGCTGATCGCAGCGTCCGTTCTTGCCGGGACGCGCGCTGAAAACCAGAAGTTGCAGATCCGTGGCCGGTTATTCCGACCGGTGCCGAACGGAGCCGCCCGGCCTCCGGCCGGTGAACCAGCGCGCCTCCACTCCAGGGAGCGCTCATCCAGGCATCCACCACTACAGCGGTGCCACCGGGTCCGACACGGCCCCTCCGGACGGCACGTGGGCCCCACCGTCACGTGTTCGGGTGTTGCCGAATCAACGCGAGAAGCCGCCCGTCAACCCGAATTCGGTCCTCCCGGGCCCAGTTGTGTAGCCCTTTACCTCCCTGCGTGGAGTGGGTGATATTTCATTGCTGTCATCATTGTGTAATATTTATCCCGGGAGTACGAGTTTCGGCCGGGTCCGTCTTCCCCACGCCGAGCGCGTGGAGGTATCGCATTCGCTCCCTTACTTGGCATTTTGCTTATTTTCATATATACTTGTTTATGCCACTGCTAGAGAGCATGTTCTAGGTTCGTAGCTCACTTTATTTTCATATCACCGCTGCTGCGAGAGAGAGCGTGACCGTCCCGTGACCCGATCCGGGCACAAGTGAGAGCCGACCACCCTAGCTCATTGCCGGTTTCTCAACCGCGCACATCCGATGCTTCCCTCGTTAAGGGACAATCGCGAGCTTGTCGTGTCCGTGGTCTCGTCCCGCATCAATTTGGTATCAGAGCGAGTTTGAGTCTAGGGTGTCAAAAAGAAAAAAAAAGAGTGTCATTTACGTCTAGTCATTAGTCATTGTCTAAGTCGTGTTTAGGGTCATCATTGTCTTAAAACAAGAAAAAAATATGTTTTTGCATTGTATCCCAATAACCCGGTATATCAAAAGGTGTTGTCCGAACGTTAGGCTACGCCTATCGGGAAGGTCGCACACTTGCGCGAGTGGTCTTCGGATCGGTTATCTCCGCCGCGTACCGAGTTTTAGTTATGTCTAGGTGCATTAGTTAGCATCACATTGTACTTTTAAACTTAAAAAAAAATGGACTTGCATCTCCATTCCTAGGGGACCCAACCCCATCTTTACAACCATGGCCGCATCCCGAGTCTATAGTCCCGATGAAGTGGGCGCTATGTTCCACGCCATGATGGGACAAGTGCAAAGGTTTAGTACAAGCCTAGATCGGTTTAGTACAAGCCTAGATCGGTCTATCGGGGTAGATTGGTTGTTCCCGGAGCCACCCCAAGGACCCCTTCACCATGAGAAGGACATTCCTTCCTCACCCATGAGAGCTCCAATGTCATCACTCTCTATTTCCGAACTTGATTCGGAACCATCTCATTTGGAGCCACCAAGGCCCGAGCCACCCGTATTTCTAACGGGTACACTATACATCGCCGAGAAGCTTTTTAGTTAGCTCAAGGATGGCTTGATCCCACCTCCCTTTCCATCCATGGACCCCATCCTACCTATAGTGCCGGTCAACTCATTCCATACCACATTTCGATCTCGTCACCATGTTGGTACGTTGGACGATCTTGTCATGGGATTAGATTCACAATGGGAGTTGACGCATCTTTTGGCCCGAGGCTTTGACCAACCCGCTAGTCTTAGCTTCACCCATCCGGCCTTCGGGTCCATTACCTCCGAGTGCACCGTGAGTTGTGTCACCACGGAGGTTCTTCTACTTCTCCCGCTACCGGACGAGCCTTAATTCATACCCTTTTTGTAAGACCCTAAATTCTTTAGAAATTTATTTAGAAAGTTATTTGTAATTATTTGGAATTTATTTGAAGTTATTCGAATTAATGAGAATTATCCAAATTAATTAGATTAATTAATTAATTAATAGAATAAGTCATTTTTCAACTATTTTCTAAAAATCCCCAAAAATCACATCTTGTAGAATTAATTTTTTTTAGCAACTTTGTCTTCTACATTTAAGCCTAAGAAAATCATTTATTATGCCGAATTAGTGAACTTAGTTTTCCGAACTTAACATTTAACTATTTGCGGAATAGTATAAGTAATAATCCGACTACCTTAGAAAAATATGTAAAAATAGTAAATATATTTAGGTCGATGTAGATAACAACTTTTCCTTCTGGCATTAGGCCATTGTAAATCCGTGGTAAGATCTATTTAGAGTTTAAACCCAAAAGTGCACACTTTTGACCCATACCTAACCCTTAGTTTAAAACACGAAATTCGACCTCAATACTCGACCAAATGATTTGAAATCCAGGGCAAATGGAAGGCCACAATGTAAGGAACATTTACCCTCAATCAATTTGAGGTAAACCTAGCCCCAAAACTTGCTGCCGACATAGTTTGGTCAAGTCAAGGATTTCGGCGCCGTTTCTAAATACGTAGCTTGCAGCAGCGAATACTCCCAATTCCGAAGGCTCCAGAAGCTCTATGAGCTATCAAAATGAAGCCCTACGAGTCTTCTTTCATTTGACTACTGTGGGGTTCGCTGAAGTTTCAGATCTGGAGAGATCTAGCTCGATTTGTGGAGGTGGGTCAGCAGGCCGTTGGCTTTCCTTCATCCTTCTTTGATCCATCGATTGAGGTAGGAATTCTCAACCAAATCTTAATCATGAGTATAGCAAATTATTCCTCTCATAGAGCTCTATCCATTGGTGGCAAAAGACCCAATTTTCATTAGGTGTCCGTGGAGAAATCGAGCTTTTTGTGAGGTGCTGTCCAAGTGTTCTTCATCCTAGGGTTTGAGTTTTCTCTCTCCGATTAGAGGTAGGATCTAACAACCAAACTCTAATTAACTTACATGATGTAATCAGCATGTTGTTAGCTTTCATTTAACGTAGGAATCCCCAAATTTCATTGAGCATACTTGGAAAATTTTGATTTTTAGTAAGAGCATGTCTAGAATTTGATGTATATTATGTTCTTCAAGTAGAAGCTTGATTTTCGGGCTATTTTTGGATTAGATAACTTGATCCACATATGGCTTATAGTATATGGTTGGATTCATCATTAAGTTAGCTTTCTTTTGTTATAAAAAGCCCCAAATTCCGTTGTGTATATTGAGAGAAATCTACGTTTTAGTAGACGCATGTCAAGAACTAGGTTCTTCATGTATTCATCATAAATAGGTTGTGATTCGATTGAGTTTTCAGCAAATTTCTTGTTTCAATCTCTTGTTTTATGACCTTAGTATGTATATTAAGAACCCTAGAGCATTTGGTTAAAATCCCAACTCATTTAGACCCCAAATCATTGAGTTTTCATGGTTTACGGAATCACCCGTCGCTTCTGGAAGTGTAGGGGTCGACCCATGGGGTCGACCCATGCACCCAGTGAAGGGGGTCGACCCAATGGGTCGACCCATGAAGCTTTTTTTTTGAGGGGTCGACCCAATGGGTCGACCCACACCCAGGAAGGCTCCTGGAATGCCAGGGGTCGACCCAATGGGTCGACCCATGCCCTGTATGACCCCATTAATGATGTTTTTGACCCGGGGATCAATCCGGATCATTGGGGAATCAATCCATTCAACCTAATCACATTGAAAACTACATTTTTGAGGAACTAATGACCTATTCATGTACCCTTTTTAGTTTCAATTAACATTGGTCCATACATGCAAACTTAGTGTAAAAACACACCGTTTATCATCTTCATTTCAATGCATACAAGATTAAAGAGAAACCCACATAATTAGTGGTTAATGGTGTAACTAAATCTCTGTTAATGCATTCTATTTCACTCCTGTGGGAGTTGTTCTTTGCCTTATCATCTTGAATCAGCTTCTTGGCAATTGTCTTAATGCAAATGATAATGGTTAATCATGATATCTTAACTTGGTGATTAGGATTAATATGTTGATTAGCTTGTTTGATTGCTGCGGTTTTATAGTAGCGCAGCACGATTAACTCTTGTTGTGACTTGGTTTCGATCTCCTTGATGATTATACTTACCTTGAAATTCTGGAAATGAATCTCTTTCCTACGTGAAGTTGTTATTGCTACTTAGTTTAAACCTTGGAATTTTGGCCATAAACTGTGGAAGTCTAGATTCGTGGGATCTTTGATCCAAAGGAATCAATGCCTGGCAAACAATTAAGGGCTCGGTCTGGTCCTGGGAAGAGCGCCCGAACACTACATGTACCCCCGGGGAGGTGAATGACTAGGTGTGGCATTTGGCACCAGTACTTGACATGTGTTAAATCTAGGACTGTCCACTACTCTCTCCACTACTCTCTACATTACTTTCTACTACTTTTCACTTTCCACTCTTCACTGTTCTATACTCTACTTGTGGTTACTTTACTTGCTTATTACTTGGACGTGGAAATGAAATTACATACGTGCTTGACATGACTTGAATTGTCTTGATATGGCCAACTTTTTATCATTATCTCCTGTAGTAAATTCTTGTCTTACTATTCTATTCATTATATTTCTTGACCTTGCAAGATCTTTGAATTCTATTTCGTGACATCACCGTTATCTTTTTATTGTTTTTATCATTTGTAGCATGACATTTTAAAATGTAATTAAACTGTTAATCACTTATACCTGTCTGTTATTTCCTACTGAGTGTCAGCTCATAGTTGTGTTTTCCCCCCTTTCCAGGCTTTTCAGGTGACGCGCTTACCGATGGGGAAGGGCAGGAGTGATGTCTTGAGTGTATCAGTTCTAGTGTGTTAGTAGTGTGTTATCTTTCTTTAGTTGTGTTTTGGAGAGCTTTTAGTCTCAGTCATGTTATTGAGTTTTAGTGGTTGATTATTCCAGTTGTATTAAGTTGAACTTGAGGTTATTGTATCAGTTGTGGTTTGTTAATGATCATTTAGTATTTCCATCTTGTAGCACTTGTGTATTATTTTAGATTAGTTCTCTCTCTTGCCAGCGTGTCCCTAACTGTACGTCCCGATATTTTCGCCTTGTTCGGGGCGTGACAGTTTAGTTGGTATCAGAGCCTAGGTTTCACATTCCTAAGTTTCCTAAGTTTTAGGTTTTCTTGCATTGCATCCCAATAATCGGTATATCAAAAGGTGTTGTCCGAACGTTAGGCTACGCCTATCGGGAAGGTCGCACACTTGCACGAGTGGTCTTCGCACCGATTACCTCCGCCAGGTACCGAGTTTTTGGTCGTGTCTAGGTGCATTAGATCCCTAACCTTGTAAAAGTCTAGGACCTGACCTGGTGAGAATGGGTAGAAACTTGGGTTAAGATCATTTCTTAATCGTGTAATTATTTATCTTGATTAAACCTAAGTAATCTATTTCTCGTGTAGATGGCAGCTGATCGTGCTGAATGGAGGAACCTACAGCGTACGGTACAAGGCCTTACTCAGGCCCTTCAGCAAGTAGCTCAGGCAGGAGCGGCACCGCATGGCACCGGTGATCTATACCGGAACTTCCGCGGAATGAACCCGCCTAGATTCGCTGGTTCGACTGACCCTGACCAAGCCGAGCACTGGCTAGATGAGATGGGGAGAATCTTTGAAGTTATGCAATGCACCAACCAGGAGCGTGTCCTTTTGTCCACATTTCAACTGGAACATGATGCACGTACTTGGTGGGATTCTATCAAGGCAACTCTCGGTGATCGGCAAGTTATGTGGGAAGAGTTCGAAGAACTCTTCAACAGCAAGTATTTTTCTGATAGAGTGCAAGAGAAGAAAGCGGCAGAGTTCGCGGCCTTGAAACAGCGAGGTTTGTCCGTGGCAGAGTATGAGGCTCAATTTGCACGGCTTTCTCGTTATGCTACTCATCTCATTTCCACCGAGAAGATGAAGGCGAAGCGCTTTCTCAATGGATTGAAGCTTCATTATATCAACCAATTGGCACCGATGGAGATTTTCACTTATTCTGAGATGGTAAGGAAAGCGCAAGTTCTAGAGGATACTCTTGAGATGACGGAGAGAATCCGTGGGAAAGGCACCAAGAAAGAATTACCTACGGGTTCCGGGAGTGTCAAACCCGGGTATACCAAGAAGAGGCCTGTTAGTGGACCTGGTTCGTGGAGCGGGTCCGGATCGTGGAAGGGCAAGATGCCGAGGCATGAAGACAAGAAGCCTGGCCATATTGTTCCATTCAAGGGCGTGTGCAACTATTGTGATCATCCGGGTCACAAGATAGAGGAGTGCTGGCGCAAGCAAGGCGCCTGTTTACGATGTGGAAGCAAGGAGCACCGTATCCCCAATTGTCCTCTCATATCGGAACAAGCTACACCGGCAAAACCTCTAGTCTTCAAGAAACCACAAGGCAAGCTTCAAGCTTTACATGAAGATGAAACTGGGATTTCTGATGACGGCGGACTCGTCGAAGGTGCCCTTACTATAATCGATAAGCCGGCATTTACTCTCTTTGATACTGGTGCAACACATTCATTTATTTCTCGGAGATTTGCTAAGTCATTAGTTATGGAACCTGTTTTGATGAATACTCCGTTAGAGATTTCAACCCCTATTGGCACTAGATCAACAATCCAGTATTTCTATCCTTCTAGTAAGGTTATGATTGGTGAACAGAACTTTCCAGTAGATTTGGTCTGCATGGACATGAAGGATTATGATGTAATCCTAGGAGCAGATTGGTTGGCCAAGTATGAGGCCAATGTTCACTGTAGTTCTAGCTCAGTGACTTTTACTGGACATTCTGGTTTATCTTTTACGGGAGTCAAGCACCATAACTCCGTACCGCTCATCTCGGCTCTTCGAGCTGATAAGCTTTTGAGGCATGGGTGTGAGGCTTTTCTAGCCTTTGTTTGTGCAACTCCTGAGCAGCAGATGGAGATCAAGGACATTCCTGTTGTTCGAGATTTTCCTGATGTCTTTCCAGAAGAACTACCAGGACTTCCGCCTGAGCGGGAAGTTATCTTTTCTATTGATCTTATTCCTGGCACAGCTCCTATTTCTAAGGCTCCTTATCGTATGTCTCCTGCGGAACTGAGGGAACTGAAGCAGCAACTGATGGAATTACTTGAGAAGGGTTTTATTCGTCCTAGTACTTCTCCGTGGGGAGCCCCTGTACTATTTGTCAGGAAGAAAGATGGTTCGATGAGGCTGTGCATTGATTATCAGCAATTAAACCAGCAGACTATCAAGAACAAATATCCCTTGCCGAGGATTGACGAGTTATTTGACCAGATAGCGGGAGCTCAATATTTCTCTAAGATCGATCTTCGATCTGGATATCACCAGTTGCTGATTAAGGAAGAGGATATTTATAAAACGGCTTTCCGCAGCAGGTATGGTCATTTTGAGTTTGTCGTTATGCCTTTTGGTCTAACGAATGCACCAGCGGCTTTCATGCAGTTGATGAACGATGCATTTCGGCCCTATCTTGATCAATGGGTCGTGGTCTTTATTGATGACATCCTGATTTATTCTAAGAATGAGGAGGAACATGCTGAACATCTGAGAATGGCATTGCAATTGTTGAGAGATCATCAACTATATGCTAAGTTCAGTAAGTGTGAATTGTGGCTGCAAGAGGTGTCCTTTCTAGGACATATCATTACGAAGAACGGTATTTCTGTTGATCCTTCGAAGGTTGAGGTAGTGAAGAATTGGGAACAGCCTACCAGTGTGACAGAAGTTAGAAGTTTTCTAGGCCTGGCAGGTTATTATCGAAGATTTATTCAAGATTTCTCCAAGATTGCAGTACCTATGACAAGATTAACCCGCAAGGAGAATAAGTTTGATTGGTCAGATGATTGTCAGCGAAGCTTTCAGACTCTGAAGGAGTGTTTGACTACTGCACCTGTTTTGGCTTTACCTTCTGGTGAAGGAGGATTTGTTGTTTATACTGATGCATCAAATATTGGCTTAGGCTGTGTACTCATACAGTATGGGAAGGTGATTGCCTATTCCTCTAGACAGTTGAGGAAGCACGAAGATAATTATCCTGTTCATGATTTGGAACTTGCTGCAGTCGTGTTTGTTTTGAAGATATGGAGGCATTACTTGTATGGAGAAACCTTTACAGTGTTCTCAGATCATAAGAGTTTGAAGTATTTATTTTCTCAGAAGGAACTCAACATGAGGCAGCGGAGATGGTTGGAGTACTTGAAAGACTTCGACTTCTCGATTGAGTATCATCCTGGCAAAGGTAATGTTGTGGCAGATGCATTAAACCGGAAGCCGGTAGCTAGATTGTCAAGTCTCATGTTACAAGAATGGAGGTTGTTGGAACAATTATCTAGTCTGGATCTTAATATTGACAATGATCGGATCTTGATTGCTCAGATTCAACTTAAACCTGAATTATTGATAGAGATCAAGTCCTTGCAAGATAATGACCCCGAGTTGGTAGAGATCAAGGGAAGCTTGAGCAGCAGACCTGACTTCATGTTGGCCGATGATGGTAGATTATTATTTAAAGGCAGAACTTGTGTTCCGGATGAGGCTACAATAAAGAACAAAATTCTTGAGGAAGCTCATAGATCCAGATATACCATTCATCCTGGAGGCACTAAGATGTACCGAGATTTGAAAAGGTCCTTTTGGTGGCCGAATATGAAAAGAGAAGTTGCAGATTTTGTGAGCAGATGTTTGGTATGTCAGCAAGTTAAGGCCGAACATTTCAGACCAGCAGGGAAATTGAAACCACTCGACATACCCCAATGGAAGTGGGAAAGCATTGGCATGGATTTCATTATGGGTCTACCTAGGACTTGTGGTGGATTTGATGCGATATGGGTGATTGTCGATCGATTGACAAAGTCGGCTCATTTCTTACCAATTAAGTCCAAGTGGACGATTGATGTATTGGCTGCCTTGTATATAAAGGAAGTGGTGAGATTGCATGGTATCCCAGTGAATATAGTATCTGATCGAGACCCCAGATTTACTTCACATTTCTAGAAGGGACTGCAAGAGTCTTTGGGTACTCGTCTGAATTTCAGTACTGCTTTTCATCCACAGACAGATGGACAGACTGAAAGAACCAATCAGATAGTGGAAGATATGTTGCGAGCTTACATGATTGATTTCGGTGGTAATTGGAGTGAGCATTTGGCATTAATTGAATTCGCTTACAATAACAGCTATCAGTCTAGCATTCAGATGGCTCCTTTTGAAGCACTATATGGTAGAAGTTGTCGTTCCCCGTTGTGTTGGGACGAGGTAGGTGAGAAACAGTGGCTTGGACCAGATCTTGTTTCGGAATCATCACAGAACATCCGTGTTATCCGAGACCGGTTATAAGTAGCCCAGTCAAGACAGAAGAGTTATGCCGACAACAGGAGAAGAGCATTGGAATTTCAGGTTGGCGAGCATGTGTTCTTAAAGGTCTCTCCAACGAGAGGGATCCGAAGATTTGGCATTCATGGCAAGCTGAGTCCGAGGTACATTGGTCCATTCGAGATTCTAGATAGAGTGGGAGAGGTGGCATACAGACTGGCTTTACCACCGCATTTGTCTGGCGTACATAATGTTTTCCATGTGTCTATGTTGCGAAAATATGTGTACGATCCCACTCATATCATTCAGCAGGTGGATTTTGAACTGAAGGAAGATTTGACCTATGAGGAAAGACCTGTCAAGATTCTGGACCGGAAGCAACAGCAACTCCGGAATCGTTCGATACTGATGGTCAAGATTCAGTGGAGTCGGCGTGGGACCGAAGAAGCTACATGGGAGTCTGAAGAGACTATGCGAAAGCGGTATCCCGATCTATTCTAGGTGAGCGATCTTTTTCTACTCTCAGTTTTAGTGCAGTGAATTTGGAGGACCAAATTCCTTTAAGAAGGGGAGGGTGTAAGACCCCAAATTCTTTAGAAATTTATTTGTAATTATTTGGAATTTATTTGAAGTTATTCGAATTAATGAGAATTATCTAAATTAATTAGATTAATTAATTAATTAATAGAATAAGTCATTTTTCAACTATTTTCTAAAAATCCCCAAAAATCACATCTTGTAGAATTAATTTTGTTTAGCAACTTTGTCTTCTACATTTAAGCCTAAGAAAATCATTTATTATGCCGAATTAGTGAACTTAGTTTTCCGAACTTAACATTTAACTATTTACGGAATAGTATAAGTAATAATCCGACTACCTTAGAAAAATCTGTAAAAATAGTAAATATATTTAAGTCGATGTAGATAACAACTTTTCCTTCTGGCATTAGGCCATTGTAAATCCGTGATAAGATCTATTTAGAGTTTAAACCCAAAAGTGCACACTTTTGACCCATACCTAACCCTTAGTTTAAAACACGAAATTCGACCTCAATACTCAACCAAATGATCTGAAATCAAGGGCAAATGGAAGGCCACAATGTAAGGAACATTTACCCTCAATCAATTTGAGGTAAACCTAGCCCCAAAACGTGCTGCCGACATAGTTTGGTCAAGTCAAGGATTTCGGCGCCGTTTCTAAACACGTAGCTTGCAGCAGCGAATACTCCCAATTCCGAAGGCTCCAGAAGCTCTATGAGCTATCAAAATGAAGCCCTACGAGTCTTCTTTCATTTGGCTCCAGTGGGGTTCGCTGAAGTTTCAGATCTGGAGAGATCTAGCTCGATTTGTGGAGGTGGGTCAGCAGGCCGTTGGCTTTCCTTCATCCTTCTTTGATCCATCGATTGAGGTAGGAATTCTCAACCAAATCTTGATCATGAGTATAGAAAATTGTTCCTCTCATCGAGCTCTATCCATTTGTGGCAAAAGCCCCAATTTTTATTAGGTGTCCGTGGAGAAATCGAGCTTTTTGTGAGGTGCTGTCCAAGTGTTCTTCATCCTAGGGTTTGAGTTTTCTCTCTCCGATTTGAGGTAGGATCTAACAACCAAACTCTAATTAACTTACATGATGTAATCAGCATGTTGTTAGCTTTCATTTAACGTAGGAAGCCCCAAATTTCATTGAGCATACATGGAAAATTTTGATTTTTAGTAAGAGCATGTCTAGAATTTGATGTATATTATGTTCTTCAAGTAGAAGCTTGATTTTCGGGCTGTTTTTGGATTAGATAAATTGATCCACATATGGCTTATAGTATATGGTTGGATTCATCATTAAGTTAGCTTTCTTTTGATATAAAAAGCCCCAAATTCCGTTGTGTATATTGAGAGAAATCTACGTTTTAGTAGACGCATGTCAAGAACTAGGTTCTTCATGTATTCATCATAAATAGGTTGTGATTCGATTGAGTTTTCAGCAAATTTCTTATTTCAATCTCTTGTTTTATGACCTTAGTATGTATATTAAGAACCCTATAGCATTTGGTTAAAATCCCAACTCATTTAGACCCCAAATCATTGAGTTTTCATGGTTTACGGAATCACCCGTCGCTTCTGGAAGTGTAGGGGTCGACCCATGGGGTCGACCCATGCACCCAGTGAAGGGGGTCGACCCAATGGGTCGACCCATGAAGCTTTTTTTTTGAGGGGTCGACCCAATGGGTCGACCCACACCCAGGAAGGCTCCTGGAATGCCAGGGGTCGACCCAATGGGTCGACCCATGCCCTGTATGACCCCATTAATGATGTTTTTGACCCGGGGATCAATCCGGATCATTGGGGAATCAATCCATTCAACCTAATCACATTGAAAACTACATTTTTGAGAAACTAATGACCTATTCATGTACCCTTTTTAGTTTCAATTAACATTGGTCCATACATGCAAACTTAGTGTAAAAACACACCGTTTATCATCTTCATTTCAATGCATACAAGATTAAATAGAAACCCACATAATTAGTGGTTAATGGTGTAACTAAATCTCTGTTAATGCATTCTATTTCACTCCTGTGGGAGTTGTTCTTTGCCTTATCATCTTGAATCAGCTTCTTGGCAATTGTCTTAATGCAAATGATAATGGTTAATCATGATATCTTAACTTGGTGATTAGGATTAATATGTTGATTAGCTTGTTTGATTGCTGCGGTTTTACAGTAGCGCAGCACGATTAACTCTTGTTGTGACTTGGTTTCGATCTCCTTGATGATTATACTTACCTTGAAATTCTGGAAATGAATCTCTTTCCTACGTGAAGTTGTTATTGCTACTTAGTTTAAACCTTGGAATTCTGGCCATAAACTGTGGAAGTCTAGATTCGTGGGATCTTTGATCCAAAGGAATCAATGCCTGGCAAACAATTAAGGGCTCGGTCTGGTCCTGGGAAGAGCGCCCGAACACTACGTGTACCCCCGGGGAGGTGAATGACTAGGTGTGGCATTTGGCACCAGTACTTGACATGTGTTAAATCTAGGACTGTCCACTACTCTCTCCACTACTCTCTACATTACTTTCTACTACTTTTCACTTTCCACTCTTCACTGTTCTATACTCTACTTGTGGTTACTTTACTTGCTTATTACTTGGACGTGGAAATGAAATTACATACGTGCTTGACATGACTTGAATTGTCTTGATATGGCCAACTTTTTATCATTATCTCCTATAGTAAATTCTTGTCTTACTATTCTATTCATTATATTTCTTGACCTTGCAAGATCTTTGAATTCTGTTTCGTGATATCACCGTTATCTTTTTATTGTTTTTATCATTTGTAGCATGACATTTTAAAATGTAATTAAACTGTTAATCACTTATACCTGTCTGTTATTTCCTACTGAGCGTCAGCTCATAGTTGTGTTTTCCCCCCTTTCCAGGCTTTTCAGGTGACGCGCTTACCGATGGGGAAGGGCAGGAGTGATGTCTTGAGTGTATCAGTTCTAGTGTGTTAGTAGTGTGTTATCTTTCTTTAGTTGTGTTTTGGAGAGCTTTTAGTCTCAGTCATGTTATTGAGTTTTAGTGGTTGATTATTCCAGTTGTATTAAGTTGAACTTGAGGTTATTGTATCAGTTGTGGTTTGTTAATGATCATTTAGTATTTCCATCTTGTAGCACTTGTGTATTATTTTAGATTAATTCTCTCTCTTGCCAGCGTGTCCCTAACTGTACGTCCCGATATTTCCGCCTTGTTCGGGGCGTGACAGTTTAGTTGGTATCAGAGCCTAGGTTTCACATTCTTAGGTTTCCTAAGTTTTAGGTTTTCTTGCATTGCATCCCAATAATCGGTATATCAAAAGGTGTTGTCCGAACGTTAGGCTACGCCTATCGGGAAGGTCGCACACTTGCGCGAGTGGTCTTCGGACCGATTACCTCCGCCAGGTACCGAGTTTTTGGTCGTGTCTAGGTGCATTAGATCCCTAACCTTGTAAAAGTCTAGGACCTGACCTGGTGAGAATGGGTAGAAACTTGGGTTAAGATCGTTTCTTAATCGTGTAATTATTTATCTTGATTAAACCTAAGTAATCTATTTCTCGTGTAGATGGCAGCTGATCGTGCTGAATGGAGGAACCTACAGCGTACGGTACAAGGCCTTACTCAGGCCCTTCAGCAAGTAGCTCAGGCAGGAGCGGCACCGCATGGCACCGGTGATCTATACCGGAACTTCCGCGGAATGAACCCGCCTAGATTCGCTGGTTCGACTGACCCTGACCAAGCCGAGCACTGGCTAGATGAGATGGGGAGAATCTTTGAAGTTATGCAATGCACCAACCAGGAGCGTGTCCTTTTGTCCACATTTCAACTGGAACATGATGCACGTACTTGGTGGGATTCTATCAAGGCAACTCTCGGTGATCGGCAAGTTATGTGGGAAGAGTTCGAAGAACTCTTCAACAGCAAGTATTTTTCTGATAGAGTGCAAGAGAAGAAAGCGGCAGAGTTCGCGGCCTTGAAACAGCGAGGTTTGTCCGTGGCAGAGTATGAGGCTCAATTTGCACGGCTTTCTCGTTATGCTACTCATCTCATTTCCACCGAGAAGATGAAGGCGAAGCGCTTTCTCAATGGATTGAAGCTTCATTATATCAACCAATTGGCACCGATGGAGATTTTCACTTATTCTGAGATGGTAAGGAAAGCGCAAGTTCTAGAGGATACTCTTGAGATGACGGAGAGAATCCGTGGGAAAGGCACCAAGAAAGAATTACCTACAGGTTCCGGGAGTGTCAAACCCGGGTATACCAAGAAGAGGCCTGTTAGTGGACCTGGTTCGTGGAGCGGGTCCGGATCGTGGAAGGGCAAGATGCCGAGGCATGAAGACAAGAAGCCTGGCCCTATTGTTCCATTCAAGGGCGTGTGCAACTATTGTGATCGTCCGGGTCACAAGATAGAGGAGTGCTGGCGCAAGCAAGGCGCCTGTTTGTGATGTGGAAGCAAGGAGCACCGTATCCCCAATTATCCTCTCATATCGGAACAAGCTACACCGGTAAAACCTCTAGTCTTCAAGAAACCACAAGGCAAGCTTCAAGCTTTACATGAAGATGAAACTGGGATTTCTGATGATGGCGGACTCGTCGAAGGTTCTGTCCCTTAAATATTTCATTTGGATCAAATATGAAGTCCCTTAAATGCCCCTCCAGATCCTAGATCTAAGGGTATTCATGGTCTTTTTTTTATTTATTATATAAGTCATGTATTTCTATTATTCTAGAATTAATGAAATGAGAAAAAGCATTGTGTAAGACCCCCCCTTGAGTGAATTTCGACCTCCCCTCTCTCTCCCTCTGGTTTCTTCATCCCTAACCCCCATTCTAGAGTGCTATCTTCTTCCCCCTACCTCCGGTGATCATCGGTGCCACCGCCGCCGCCGCCGCCGTTCGTGCCGCCTACGAGCCGCCGCGGAGCCATCTTCAAGGTTCTGTCCTGCTGGATAGAGGTGACTTCCATGAAAATCTGCAGTCAGCCATGACGTCCTATTGATCTGAAATTTTTAGAGGTTGTTCCTATTTTGTATCCCCATCTCCACAAAAACATTCAGGTCCAAAATCTTTCGTTTGATATCTTTACATTTTCGTTCATCTTTCACTCCCAGATCTGTCCTGTCTCTGTCTACAGTGACAACAGCTCTGTGTTTCCCACCTCCGACCACCTTCTTGATTTTTCCAAACCCTCCCAATTTCATTGGGAGTTCTGTCCATAATCCCCTACATCCACCCTTTTCTTGATTTTTTATCCGCCATCTATCCATTTTTCAAAATTCGTGTTCTATCTCAGCTACAGTGCTTTCAGCCCATTTCCAGATCCGACCCACTTCTAGGTTCAAAAATCCTATCAATTCGTAGCCACATCCAAACTTGTCCAAACTAGCTTTGCCGTTTTCCTAGCTTGATTTCCTACAACTTTTCTGAAGACCACCACTTCAGATTCGGACGTTCACAGATCGGTCAAAGGCAGTTCTCAGACAAGTTCTCTGCAGATCTGAGAGCCCGGTCACTGTACAATAGCAACTCAACAATTTATTAAAGCCCAGATCCATGCAGATCCAGGCTAGATCTTCAAGCCTAGATTGAAGTATTTGAAGTTAGATTTCCAACGGCGCCAGTTTCGTGTCGATCTGACATCGGGGCTGATCGCAGCGTCTGTTCTCGCTGGGACCCCGCTGAAAACCAGAAGTTGTAGATCCGTGGCTGGTTATTCCGACCGGCGGAGGCGCCCGGCCTCCGGCCGGCGAACCAGTGCGCCTCCACTCCAGGGAGCGCTCATCCAGGCATCAACCACTACAGCGGTACCACCGGGTCCCACACGGCCCCTCCAGACGGCACGTGGGCCCCATCGTCACGTGTTCGGGTGTTGCCGAATCAACGCGAGAAGCCGCCCGTCAACCCGAATTCGGTCCTCCCGGGCCCAGTTGTGTAGCCCTTTACCTCCCTGCGTGGAGTGGGTGATATTTCATTGCTATCATCATTGTGTAATATTTATCCCGGGAGTACGAGTTTCGGCCGGGTCCGTCTTCCCCACGCCTAGCGCGTGGAGGTATCGCATTCGCTCCCTTACTTGGCATTTTGCTTATTTTCATATATACTTGTTTATGCCACTGCTAGAGAGCATGTTCTAGGTTCGTAGCTCACTTTATTTTCATATCACCGCTACTGCGAGAGAGAGCGTGACCGTCCCGTGACCCGATCCGGGCACAAGTGAGAGCCGACCACCCTAGCTCATTGCCGATTTCTCAACCGTGCACATCCGACGCTTCCCTCGTTAAGGGACAATCGCGAGCTTGTCGTGTCCGTGGTCTCGTCCCGCATCAGTACTTGTGCCCATGGGAGTTGATTGACCACGGTGTGGCATTGCACCGAAGTGCATGACTTGCTAGATTATTTATGACATTCCACACTTCGTTATTATACTTGTTTACTTGTTACTTGAAATTGCTTGGAATTACATGATATATTTGACTTGCATGAAATGACCAAATTCTTCCACGATATTCTTTACATGTTCAATATTCAATACTTGAAATTATCTTGGAACATTGTTATCATGTTATTACTTAAAATTCCGTATATAATTTCCTACTTGTTATTCATGATCTTAAACACTTCCCGATTTACTTGGAAAAATGTCCAAAATGATAAATACTTAAATATTGCCTGATTATAGAGATATAAAATCCTACTAAGCTCTTTGCTCACTCTACGTTTTGGTAAATTATTGTAGGAAATGAAATTGAACAAGGGAATGGACAAGAGTGAAAGAGTATTTTTTTCTTTTCCTTAGGATTTCTGTAGATCATTAGTGTTTTTACAAGAATGATGTACTTTGGGATTGAAAGTTGTAATTTGCCTTTATGGCTTATGAATTAGTGATGTAAACTTCTTTTGATGGAATAAAAGTATCATTTTCCCATTCATTTCTGTCTTTAGAAATAAAATTGTACATGCTCTGATCGACACGCTTATTTATGACTCGCTCACGTTCCTGATATTCAGCGTCGGGTCGTGACAGTTTTCCCTCCCTCGGCCAGTGCCTTCAGTGTCCGGGCCTCTTTATACCGGATGTGCCATTCCATAGCTTCAGGAGCCTTGCGAGAAAAACTCCGGAAGGGTCCCCCCTCCACGCTTTTTGAGCAACTTATGGAAGGTGGGCTGGTCTTGGCCCAGCTTGGAGCCGAGGTAGTGAATGTGTACGCTCGTGTGGAGTCGGAGTGGGAGACTCTTTCATGGGCCCGTGGTGTGGTGGATCGGAAGGTCGAGCGTTTGACCCTCGATCTTCAAGACCTTCGTCAAGAGGTGGCCCCGCTCCGAGCACAGGTGCAGTCGAGCCAGGCGGAGGCTCAGTCGTTGGCGGAGCAGCTGGCCTAGGCCCGTCGAATGGTCGATCGGAAGAATGAGCTCTTGGATGCGGAGCGCAGCATTTAGGTTGAGCGCGGCTAGCAATGGAGGGCCGAGCGGGAGGTGCTCGAGGGCCGAGTCCGGGGGGTCGAGGATGCACGGACCGAGGTCGAAAGGAAGCTGTCCAAGTCAGAACAGAGGATAGCCGAGCTTGAGGGGAAGGCAGAGCTGGCCGGGGTGGAAGCGCTCGAGCAACATAAATGCTCAGAGGCTTACCACGCGGCTCTTCTTCAGGCTGCCTTCCCTTATTATGAGCCGGGCTATCGTCGGGGCCTTCGGAAGGGCTTCTCCCGGGGCTTCAATCGAGCCATCATAGAGGCTGAGGCCCAAGAGAATGGGCTCGTTTTTCCTTCCGGGCAACGTTATGACTCGGACTGGGGCTCTACCGACTCTTCCCACTACACGTCGAGCGAAGAGGGGGGGTCGGGAGTCCTCGAGCTCGTCCAAGCGATCGCTAACTCCAGTAGCCTCAGGATGGCACGCGACCGAGATAGTTCCCACGCAGGTGGGGTCAGTGCCTGGGTCAGCCGTCATCGAGAATACAGGGGGCATATCGTCTGGTGCTGAGGGGGCCTTGTCTACCGAGCCTGGAGATGGGCCCGAGGCCTGATGTATAAGCTTTTCCTTTATTTTCCCTTTTATAGCCGTGCAAGACCTTTTTGTTTTTTGGAAAGTATAGTAGAGGCAATATTAAGTGATGAATTGATTGTTTCTTACCGCTTTTGGTGTGATTTGACTAATATATCCGTAGTCGTTGGGGAAGGTGTCGATTTTCTCTGCAGATATCACGCGTGCCGATCTGTCAGATAACTGACATGGCACTGGCACCTTTCCGCTTTTCCATGCCGCTGTAAATGACTTGCCGCTTCGCGCGTCCCGCTGAGGGGCAATGTTGGGAAATGAGGTAACCGTCTCAGGGAAGGCTCCTTTTAGCGTGTTTTTAAGGGGACAGTCATTTAAGGCGATCAGCTCCCCCTTCAGCTTATAAAAGGTCCGAGGGGCGTCTCCTCCTTCTTCCATCGCTTAAGGCCATCCCTGATGATTTCTCCTTCTTCCCTTTCCGTGAAGCGTTGTATTGTCGGTCTCAGCGGAGCATGGAGAGTGCTTCGGAAGATGACGATGCAGACGGTAGTAGGAGGGAAGCTCCTGCTATTCCGGCGTGGAAGAGGGTTCGACAGCCGGGGGTCAGTTTGGGAGAGGGTTCGACATGTGGAAGCATGTCACCTTCCTGTCCCTATCCCGTCGATGCCATCTTAATCAGGAGGGGGAGCTTTTCAAGCTCCCTTCTCACCTCAGCCTCCGCCTCCCTCCTCTTTCACTCTTTGGAGGATGCCTGCACCACTATTCCGGCGTGGAAGAGGGTTCGACAGCTGGGGGTCAGTTTGGGAGAGGGTTCGACATGTGGAAGCATGTCGCCTTCTTGTCCCTATCCCGTCGATGCCATCTTAATCAGGAGGGGGAGCTTTTCAAGCTCCCTTCTCACCTCAGCCTCCGCCTCCCTCCTCTTTCACTCTTTGGAGGATGCCTGCACCACTATAGGGTGCTTGCTCTTTGTTCGGCTTCCGTCCTCCTTCCAAAGAGTTGGCAGAGGAGGCCTTCTCTTGTTGTCCTTCAAATCTCTCTGGCACCTTTCCTCCGAGCTTCTCAAGCCAACGAGGCCGGCTATCCCTTATCAGAGCCAATTTTCGTACGAGGCAGAGTCAGTGGCTGGACGTAGGAGTGCCTACCAAGTCGGCCGAGCGTTTTGCTCGCGTCATAGTACCAGTGGATATAATTTTTTTGTTGTACATGCATATTGTATTGGCTGCGGCCTACTTGATGTACACCAGAGTTTAATGAAAAGAGAAGAATGTTTTTTCTACTTTGCTTACATGTGTGTGCTGGCAAGATGATCAAAAGTAGAATTTGCGAAGTGTAGTCGCGTTCCATGGCCGAGGGATGGGTGTTCCTTCCATGGTGGACAGTCGATACGCCCCTTTCTTGAGCGTCTCGACCACTAGGTAGGGGCCTTCCCAGGTAGGGGCTAGCTTCCCCGTCGCCTCCAGTGGTCGAGAGGCTTCGGCCTTTCTTAGGATGAAATCCCCTGGCTGGAAGTGTCTGTCTCGGACTCTGGAGTTGTAGTATCGAGTGATACGCCGTTGGTATTCCATTGCTAAGATCTTTGCAATCTCTCGGATCTCGTCCGCTAAGTCGGGGTTTTCTAGCAGTTTCTGCTTGTTTACCTCGGGTTCGAAGTAGACGACTCGGAGAGAGGGATTGCCGACCTCCAATGAAATCATGGCTTCCGTGCCATACACCAACTGAAAAGGTGTTTCACGGGTGGCCGTTCTCGGAGTAGTTCGGTGCGACCATAGTACGCTCGGTAGTTCTTCGAGCCAGCTTCCCTTGGCCTTGCCGAGCCTGGTTTTGATGCCTTTTAAGATAGTTATGTTGGCATTCTCGACCAATCCGTTGTCCTGAGGGTGGGCTACCGAAGTGAAGTGGTTGCGAAGTTTTAGGTCGGCACATTTGTCTCTGAAATAATGAGAATCGAATTGCCGACCATTATCGGTTACTATCACTCGGGGGACACCGTAATGACAAATGATCGACTTCCAAACAAAACTCCATACGACTGACTCGGTGATCCTGGTGGTGGCCTCGGCTTCGATCCATTTGGTGAAGTAGTCGATGGCGACGATGACGTACTTCTTCTGAGCCTGAGCTGTGGGGAACGGCCAGAGAATATCTATTCCCCACCGAGCGAAGGGGCATGGCTCGGCAAGGGTAATGAGCTCCATAGCGGGCTGGTGGATCAGATGGTCGAAGCGCTGACATCGGTCGCACTTCTGTACATAGGTCGTGCAGTCACGTTGGAGAGTGGGCCACCAGTAACCCTACCGAAGCAAGATCCTGGTGAGCGATCTTCCTCCTTGGTGCGCGCCATAGATGCCTTCGTGTACTTCCTAAACCGCTTGGCTGGCTTCGTCGGCGCTGATGCACTTGAGGAGGGGACCTGAGAAAGATATGTGGTACAAGTCATCATTCAGCATGACGAAACGCCGAGCTTGGTACTTGAGTTTCGGAGCCTCCTGAGGGTCGGGGGTCTCTTGGGAATCCCAAAGCCAGGATATATAGGGGGGTCCGCCAGTCGCTCGGGGGTGCCGGGTCAACGGTCATAAGCTCGAATTCGATGCTCGGTCGCTCGAGCTCTTCAAGGAAGATCGATCTTGTACCTTCGGGGTCGAGGGAGGAGTCCAGGCGAGAGAGGGCGTCCGCTCGGGAGTTTTCCTCCTGGGCTATCCGGACTACCTCAAAGCTCTCGAAGAGTTGGGCCATCCTCTTGACCACCTGGAGGTACTTGATCATTTGTCCTTCCCGAGCTTCGTAATCACCGTTAACCTGGCTAGCGACCAGTTGGGAGTCGTTGTGGATCCTGACACGCTCGACTCCCAGTCGTCGAGCCATCCTGGCCCCTGAGATAAGGGCTTCATACTCGGAGGCGTTGTTGGATGCCTGGAAGTTGAATTTCAAGGCGTACCGCAGCTCCGCTCCTTCGGGGGACTTGAGAAGGATACCGGCGCCGCTTCCAGCTGAGTTGGAGGACCCGTCGATGAACAAGTCCCAGGAGGGACCGTGCGCAGGTGGAAGTGCTTCCTCAATCGGGACGGTGCTTTCAGCGATGAAGTCTGGACGTTGTCGTAGGCCCCGAGCATGATGGCCCATTTGACGAGGCATCCCGAGGTTTCAGGGTGAAAGAGAATCTTCTTCAGGGGTTCACCGGTCAATATGACGATGGAGTGCCCTTGAAAGTAGGGTCAGAGGTGCTTGGCTGAGGTAACCAACGCTAGCACGAGTTTCTCGGTTGCGGGGTACCTTCTTTCAGCCTCGTTAAGCACCTTGCTGGTATAGTAAACTAGCCTCTCGATCCTTGCGTCATTCCTGACTAGGACCGAGGTCATTGTGGAAGGGGTCGTCGAGAGATAAAGGTGTAGAGCTTTGCCCAGGGTTGGCTTGGATAGCACCGGGGGTGAGGCTAAGAATTCCTTGAGTTCGGCGAACGCCTTCTGACATTCCTCATCTCAGGCGAACGTAGTAGATGCTATTTTGGGTCCCCTCAATAATTTGAAGAAGGGCAGGCATCGTTCGGCCGCCTGGGAAAGGAAGCGATTGAGTGCAGCAATGCGTCCCATAAGGCGTTGAACGTCCTTGATGCAGGTGGGCGATCGCATGTCCAGGATGGCCTGGACGTTGTCGGGGTTGGCCTCAATCCCTTGTTGAGTTACCAGGAAGCCTAGGAACTTCCCGGATCTGACTCCGAAGGCACATTTAGCAGGGTTGAGCTTCATGTCGCACTTCAGGAGGGTGTCGAAGGTCTCGGCTAAGTCGGCGAGGTGGTCTTCGGCCTTCGGCGTTTTGACGAGCATGTCATCAATGTAGGCCTCGACGTTCCAACCGAGCTGTCCCTCGAAGATGTGGTTGATCAATCTCTGATATGTTGCTCCGGCGTTCTTCAATCCGAATGACATTCGGGTGTAGCAGTGTACGCCGAACTCGGTGATGAAGGTGGTCTTCTCGATGTCCTCCGAGTCCCTCCTGATCTGATGGTAATCGGAGCAGGCGTCCAGAAAGCTGAGTAACTCATTGCTAGAGGTTGAATCGACCAGTTGATCGATGCTCGACAGCGGGTAGCAATCTTTCGGGGTAGCCTGGTTGAGGTCGGTGAAGTCCACGCACATTCGCCATTTCCCCGAAGCCTTCGGTACCAAGACGGCGTTGGTGAGCCATGTAGGGCACAGGACCGGACGAAAGAGGCTAGTCTTCTGCCCCTTGATGACTTGCTCTTTGATGACCGCTTGCTTCTCCAGGGTGTGTTTTCTCCTACGTTGCTGGACAGGATTCACCGTTGGGTCGAGGTTGAGCTTGTGCATTACCACGTCTCCCGGGGTCCCGGGAAGGTGCTCGTCAGATCATACAAAGACTTGGATGTACCGGGCAAGGAAATCTTTATATTTTTCCTGTTCCTCAAGTGGTAGATCGGCTCCGATCTTGACTCCTAGAGTTGGGTCACCGTTGAGGAAGACTATTAGCAACTCGCCACCAGGCTCGGATGTTGCTGGTCCCTCCTCGGCTCCCTTTACTCCTTTGTTTCTCTCTTCCGGCCTCGTGGCTTCAACCGAGATTATATAGCACCGTCTAGCCAATGCCTGGTTACACTGGACCTCCCCCACGCCATACTTGGTAGGGAACTTCATTTTTTGGTGAGAGGTAGAGGGCATCGCTTTTATTCGGCTGAGGATACCTCGGCCGAGGATGGCGTTATATGCCGTCATCTCCTTAATCACGAT
The DNA here is from genome assembly GCA_022559845.1 of Amorphophallus konjac. Taxonomy (NCBI): domain Eukaryota; kingdom Viridiplantae; phylum Streptophyta; class Magnoliopsida; order Alismatales; family Araceae; genus Amorphophallus; species Amorphophallus konjac. The sequence goes on along the minus strand of CM040120.1, from coordinate 366,278,109 downwards.
GAAGTCCACTATAACCGTGACGGTTTTGGGCGGGGTGCCGATAGTAACTGGCAGGCTCAGGGCTCCCTCGGGATAAGCTGCCTAGCCGTTGAACCCACAGAGGGGGGTTCGGATTGGGTGGAGTTTAGATGGATTCTCTCCCATCTTGAGGAAACATTCATAGGATAATACATAAGGGGCACGACCATTGTCAACTAAGATCCTATCTACGTTACAATGGTTTATTGTAGCTGATACAATGACAGCGTCGTCATGCAGGGTGGTTAACCCTTCCAGGTCCTGATCGGAGAATACCAGGGCTTGTGATTCGCTCGCCTGCGGGGCCGTAGAGTGCGCAACAGAGGCTCGGCTCGTCCGCTCAGCGTGACGCTTTCTTCCTCGACTGCTATCTCCGCCTGATGCCACGCCGCCCGTGATGACATTGATGTGGACTCCGCGAGGAGCATTGTCGATTTCTTCAGGGGTGCCTCCGTCTTCTTTCTGCCCGGCCACGTATCGGGACAGGTGACCCTGGCGGACGAGGCACTCGATCTCATCTTTAAGTTGATGGCAGTCGCTGGTGTGATGCCCGTGATCGCTGTGGAACATGCAACACTTGCAGCGATTGCGGTGCTTGGCCTTCATAGGCTCGGGTTGGTGGAGGAGACCCGAGCCTTTGATGTCTTCGTAGATTTCGTAGATGGGAGCGATAAGGGGGGTAAACCGCTCATACTTCCGGGACGGCTCTTTGCTGTCTCTGTCCTGGTTCCGCCTTTTTCCTTGGCCCGTCCCTTGCTCGGACAGTCGCTTCTTGTCCCCCTCCCGACCCGAGCCTGTCGTGCCTCGGGAGGCGCTGAGGACTTCCTCGCATTCTGCGTGGCGCAGTGCCAGGGTCACTAGCTCGACGAGGGAGGTGGGAGGATGAAGCACTAGCTCACGCCGCAGGTTCTCGTCACGGGTACCCCCGGTCAATGCGGTGATGGCCGAGGTAACATCCAGGAGGGGGATGCGCAGGGCTTCTGATTTAAATCGGTTGATATAAGCCCGCAACTTCTCCCCTTGTTCCTACTTGAGGGCCAGTAATCCCGCTACTGATCGGGGTGGACCGCTGCCGACGAAGCTTTCCTTGAACACTCGCCCGAACTGCTTGAAGTTGTGAATGCTGCCGGGGGCGAGGGCCCTGAACCATGCTTGAGCTCCCTGGACCAAAGTGGTCACGAACGCTCGGCATTTGATCACATCGGACGCCCCATGCAAGGTCATCAGGCTGTCAAAGCTGTCGTAGTGATTGGCCGGGTCTCCCTGGCCGTCATACGACTTGAAGGTCGGGAGTGAGATCCTGGGGGAGATCTCGGCCTTCAAGATGTAGTCGGAGAACGGGGATCACTCCTCGTCCTCCACAGGAGAGGTCTTCTGCAAGGCGCAGAGGGCACGCTCTTGCTCTGCGAAATGCCTCTCAAAGTCTTACAGCCGGAGGGATAGTTCCGATTGTCGCTGGCCTGCATGGCTGGGGGGCGCACTTGCATGCTATCCCGGTGCTCCTCAGGGACCTCGATTTTCAGGAACTGTCGGTGTGCTCCGAACTTCTCCCTCCTCGGGGTAGAGGAGGCTTCCTGCTCCAGGGGAGAGGCATGTGATGGTCCTCCTGACAGGTTACGGATGAGCCGCCGCCCCCGGAGGGCAAAACGGCCTCCAGCGGTTTGCTGGGAGGCATCTCCGCGAGGAGGGCTCTTCCGGGGGAGATGCGACTTCTCCTCCCTGGCCGCCTGGGCCCTCATGAGATCCACGAGGACATCCAGTTTTGTGTTGAGGGTTTAGAGGGCGTTGGTACTCCTGCCGGGAAGCTGTTCCCCCACCGCTGACAGTTTCAATTCTCCATGTAAAAACTGTGCTGAACTAAAAAATGTTCATGATACTTGCATGTCTGATATTCAAATGCTAAAGAAATAAATTTCATTACTGAAAATTGAGAATCAAGATCATGTAAAAGAAAACTCTGAACTTGAGAAGAAGCTTAGCCAAACTTGTCATGAGTCTGTTCAGAGTAATGATTTGCTGAAAGAAGTTGAATGTGTTAAATCTGATCTAAACAAGCTAAAATCAGAAAATGATTCTCTTAGAGGGTTTTCCAAAGAAAATGAAGAAAAATCAGAGAAACTTAAACAGGAGAACAAATTGCTAATTGAAAAACTTAATGTCATAAAGTCTGTAAACATAGAATTACAGAAAGATCTTGAAAAACAGCAAAAAGATATGAAGGAAATTGAAAAATTGAAGCTGTTAAACAGTGGCATGTCTGAAAGACTTCTTACTTTGGAAAGAGGAAAAACTGTTTGTATTGAAGATTCTGATAAACTGAGTAATCTGGAAAATGAAATTGAAAAATATAAAACTGCCAACAAGGTGTTAACTGAATGTGTGAATTACAGTGAACAAGAGATTGCCAGTTATGAGCTATATATTTCCTCTTTAGAAAATGAAATTCAGGATTTGAAAGTTTCCTTGTCTAAGTTTGTTGATGGGCAGAAAAACATAGACAAGCTACTAGGTATAAAAATCAACCCTAGGAAGGAAGGGCTGGGCTACAATAAGATAAACAAGAAGGAACTTTAGAACAAAGTTATGACATCTTTTGTAAGTGGTTCAGATGTAGCCACCACCTCTAAAGACAAACAGCCCATTGCTCAGAAAAAGCTGGGAACAAAGATTAATTTTAAAAAGGAAGGACTGGGTTACAGTCCAGTCATGAGGAAGGTTGATGGAGCCAACCTGAAAACTGTCTTTGTCAAATCTTCTGAACAAGAAAAGCCTTCTACTTCATCTCCAATTCAGTACAAGGCTAAGAAAACAGAGAAACAGGATAAAAATCAGAAAATGACTGGAGAACAGAAAATGAATAAAAAGGGTCCATCAGTGTTTGCTGATCACAGTCCTCACACACACTCACATGCATCTAAAAAGAAGATTATCTGTCATTACTGTCATAAAGTTGGACATCTGATGCATGAGTGTAAGTTGATGGAGAAGGATGATAAGAATGCTAGGAGATCTCATGATAAAAATTCTTCACCTCAGAAAAGGAGTGTCACATGTTCTAATTGTGGCAAATTAGGACACTCAATTGCTCATTACTGGTTTGCTAGTGGTAAGAAAACCTTTTATTCATATCATGCTAAATTCCCTGCAAACCAACATGTTTTTAATAAAAACAAATCTGTTTCAATGAACCAGCATATCATCTATTTTAATTGCAACAAAATTGGTCACAAGACATCTGAATGCTGGTCAGACTCTTTTAAAAGAAATTCTATTTCATGCTTTGAATGTGGAAAGCATGGCCACAGAGCCATTAATTGTTGGCATGCTCAAGGTAGAAACGTGAATCTTAAACATGCTAAATTCCCTGTAAGACAATTTGCAAAACTTTCATGTTATAACTGTGGGAAGCCAGGTCACAGGGCTGCAACCTGTTGACTGGCAGGATATCAAAATCAAACTGGTTTTGGCAAACAGAATTTTTATTCTGTTAACAAGAAATCTCATGCTTATGCACATAGAATTCATGCTAACAAGAATGTGCATAAATCAGATCTGAAAACTGCTCCTAGAAATGTGCTGAGAAAACCTGCTAGGAATAATACTATTTTGTCAGGACCCAAGATTTCTTGGGTACCTGTTTGTGCAAAATAACATTGCTATGCAGGTGTGCCTTGGGACTGGAATAAAAAGGGGTAATGATCCAAGGCACTCAAGAATGAAAACCCCTTCCTGAGTCTTTCATGTAAAATTCTTGCACTTCCTATTTTTAGTTCTACTGCATGACATACTAAATCTATTTTTGCATAATCATTCTTCATCTGCATTGTCTGAATTGATGCCTCTGAACTCTCCTCATCTGAAGTGCATATATGTGATTTGCATATATTGTACATTGAAAAATCTGAACTGCATCTGAATGCTGTTTGAAATCTGTCCATTGATTTCTGAAAAATCTGATCAGCTGAAATTTGATCCATGCATGCTGCCCATGTTGAAAAATCTGATAGGACAGTCTGATTGTGCACAAGTCACAATATCAATTGGTTTCATATGTTCAGTTTTCAGTGCAAACATTGCATGTTTCAGGGGGAGTAAGTTGCATATCCTTGCATAGCATTCAATGTTGAGTCTTTGCATGCATGTAGTTACTTGCACTGCATTTCATGAAAAATGCCAAAAAGATTGTCTGAATGTATAGTGTTAGGGGGAGTGAATGCATTGCATATAGGTTGTCAAATGCATACTCATGTGAAAATTCATTGCATATCCTTTCATTGATTCCTTTTGACCAAGCCGTGATTATTTTTGAAATCTTAAGCTTCAATATCTCTCCTATCAATTGATAACAATTAGTATCATTTAGTATCAGAATTCTATCAGTCCTTCATGAAGATTTCAATGGGCTATCTCGATCATAAATCTAAAAACTTTTGAACTAGAAATCTTCTATTATACGTTTTTATGAATATCTGAAATAACTCAGGTGGTTTAAGTTTAATGTACTCAAGGTTTGACTTTAAAATCTCTTAAAAATATCTGAAGCATGTTTAATAAACATTAACCATCTGTTTCATGCTGTGTCTTGAAAACCTCTGAAATCTGCACTTTTGAATGCATGACTTCAACTGATTAAGTACATGAAACTATTATTGATTTGAAACAAATGAAGTTTTCTGAAATGTCTAAAGGGTAATATCTGTCAGAGCAATGACATTGGTCACTGAGAAACACATGTCCAAAGGACTGTGTCATGAGGTGCCTTAGTTAACTCTGATTAAGAATTCATTGAAATTCAGGCAGAGCAATGGCTTGCACACTGAGAAATATAACTCACTCATCAAGAAATGATTTGGAGTGTGTCATGATGTGTAAATGCTATCTCTGTTCATATATAGCATGACAGTCAGTCACACTAAGTGCTTAGGGATATTAGCCTCTGATCAAGGTATATCCTCTAGTCACAAGGTGTGAACTGAACTAGACTGCTCGTAAAATTTGTAGCATGGAAAATTATTGAACAAATTGAAATATCTGAATATTGATGCTAAAATCAAATTGCTACAACCCTAGACAAAATCATATGACTTCATAATTGCTTGACATCAATACTAGTGCATGTAATTATGGAAGAAGTCAATAGATTTGATTGTGTAAGAGAAAGGGAGATTAATCAAGATAAATATGAGGGCTTGGTTCATCTTTATTAAAATATGGTTTTAGATATCAATACAGAATTTTATTGATAAACTCTGCATACATCATGTTTAAACCATGCTGTTCAAAAGGCTCATTCATAAGTCCCTATAATGGAAGACGTTGAAAAATTATGTTTTAGATTTATGAGATTGATATCTCCTTGAAAACCTTTCTGCTCACTTTCCTTAGATCATTGACATGCACTTCTCCTTGTCTGCCCCTGTGGTCTCCTTCTCATCTATCTCATAGATTCCACTTATTGAAGGGGAGCTTCCATGTCATGCATCACTTGCATATCAAGTGGCATCTATTCAGGGGGAGCATTCCTTGTCATACTAAATCACGTTCATATCATTTGTGACCTTGCATTCAAATCCCTCATGATCAGATTTATGCATGATCAACAAAAACTGTATAGTCAACTCCTTTCTTATCAGTTGACTGATTCCATCTGCATTTTTTTGACCATACAAATGTGAGGTGCCACTCCCATTATTACCTTGTTCACTTGCAGCCTTCTGAACCTCAGAATCTTTATGATGGTGGATTTCAGATTGATTCCTGACTATATTTCTCTCCACACTGTTGGAATCTTCCATCTTGTTCTGCAATAAGTTCTGATTCTGTGGTATCTTCACCAGAATTCAGATTCTTTGTAATGGCTGACTTCAAATTGATTCATTGGATAACCAGAGTCCATTCCAGTGCTTCAGGGGGAGTTATGGTTTATTTTCATCTAAGGGGAGAGTAGTCAATCATGCATGTTGATAGGGGGAGAACTGTTTTATGGTCATAAGGGAGATCTTCATTCTAAAGAACCTTGACTCATTCTCTGCATTGTTGTGCTGCATTTGACTATCAAACCATTTCCCTTCTTTTTGATTATGTCAAAGAGGGAGAATAGTTTGATGAGTCAGTGTGACTCATTATGTTGCCATCATCAAAAAGGGGGAGATTGTTGTGCCCCTTGTGCTTTGTTGATAATGTGATGTTTTAATGATAGCAACATGAATGAGTCACCACATTGTCTTGAATATGTCTGACCTTTTCTGTGGGAGATTGCATAAGTGTGCCATGTCTGAATTGTGAAGAACGCATGTGTATGCTTGAGTCATGCTGTGATATATTGGCTTGTGCTTGATTTCTGTTCTTGATTTCTGTTCTGTGCATTGCTTCTCTGCTGATATGTTCATACATTGTCTTAGGCTAAGTCTATACAGACTTTAGCGTCTCATTTAGCGTCTAAGGCAAAGTCTACACATTGGCTAAGTGTGTACATCGCTTACATTTCTTGAGATCAAGTCCATACGTTGCACTGTTTCTTCAAGTCCATATAGTGGTAAAGTCTGGACATTGTGCTTTGAAGATCACCAAGTCCATACATCGTGAAAGTCTATACACTCCTCTTGGCCTTAGCATCTGTTTTAAAGTCCATACATTGGTCTTCAGTTCAAGTCTGTACAGCGTTACGTTATCTTTGGAAAGTCTGTACAGCGTGAAGTCTGCACATTGGTCTTCGAATTCAAAGTCTGTACATTGGGTTTTTCACACGAAGTATGTACAGCCGTTCACTGTTGAAGTCCATACCTGGTCGGTGGAATTTGAAGTCTGTACAACATGTCTTGTTATTCACAACTTTCTTGTTTGTGACTTCCCTAGTGTTTTGATGATGAGCATCACTATGTTAAGTATTCTCTTTTTAATCAGATATCTTGCGTAATGTTATGCATTTGAAATTTCCATGATTAACAGGAAAACTGCTATGAGGTAGTACCTTGTATGTCCGTACTATTCCTTTCATACTTCGTGTTGTTGGTGTTTACTACACTTCGTGTTGTCCTTTTGTACGTCGTGTTGTTCCAACTATGTTTGTTGATTGTCTTCGTGTTGTTTACTGAAGCAGCTCGAATTATTCTGATGAACTTCGAGTCATTTTCTTGTGAACCTCGTATCGTTTCTTCAGTATTTAGTTGCTCATCTCGAGTCATCCGTTTTATTTTTGCTCTTGTGTTTTCGTGTCATTTACTGTAGTTACTCGAGTCATTTTTTCGGCTTTCACTGCTTTATCACGTGTCGTTATAGCTGTTCCTATTTTTCTGTCTTCGTGTTGTTTCTCCTAGACCCCGTGTCCTTTTGCTTTGTGACCACACTTCGTGTCGATTTCTGTTTTCGTCTTCGAGTTGGTTTTAGCCCGTGTCGTCCTCGTCTTCGAGTCGTTTGTAAGTTCGAGCGAGTTTGTTATGTCGTGTTGTTTTTGTATTGATGTCTTCATGTTGCTTTTGTATTCGTGTCTTCGTGTTATTCTTATGTTTATGTCCTCGTGATTGTTTATTTCTATCTTCGTCCTGGTTCCTTCTGATCGCGTGTCTGTCTACCTTTTTCACTCCGTGAGACTTCCTTCTCACCTCGTGCTGTTCTCTTCTGACTTCGTGTCGTTTTCTTTGTGGTGTTAGCTTTATTTTTATGTATCTCGTGTCGTTCTCTTCGTAATGTTTGTTTTGTTACAGTGATACTTCGTGTCGTTCTCTTTTTACCTCGTGCTGTTTGCATCTGACGTCGTGTCATTCTCTCCTTGTCTCGTACTGTAATAATCTTATGTATCTCGTGTCGTTCTCAGTAAAGTGCATCTCGTATTGCTATCACATACCTCATGCAGTTTTAGTTCTTGTGGCCCTCAGTGTTAATGGTTTTTATCTCCTTGCAGGTCCGAGGAAGAACATACACCGGTGTCTGGGCTGCACGTGATCCGATACTAAAGGAACCAATGCTATAAGGGCACGTGGCAAGAAGGTTCTGGATGAAGCGTGGGAGGCACACGCGTTCTGCACCTTACCCACCTGCTGCTGCTGGTATATAATGGAGCCTTCGTCTTCAGATGAAGGTTGATCGAAGAAAAAGCCTGAAGAGCAGAAAGCCCTTCGATCCAGAATAAGAGAAAAAGAAGGAAAAGAGAGGAAGAAGAGATAGAAGAGAGAAGCCGTGAAGAGAGAGCGGTGAGTGAAAGATTTGGAGAGCAGAAGAGAAAGAAAGAGAGAAAGAGAGTGAGCGAGAGAGCTCGTGGAGAAGAAGGAAGAAGCTGCTTGAAGATCTGTCTTCACTGGACCGTGGATTAGATCCAGGCCAGTCAGCTCCGTTGAGAGCCACATTGTGCATTTCGTTTTACAGCTTTCTGATTGCTGTGTTATTTTCCTTTATTGTTTTCCTTTATTTTCTGATCATCTTTGTTCTTCCGATTGCCCTGTTGGGGATCGGGTTCCTCCTGTTGGTTCAGGAGAAGGGAGATCTGATCTCCAGGTTGCAAGTGACAGGTTGTCACTTGTGGGTTGCCCTCTGGTTAGAGGAAGAGAGGCTAGTCCTCCGGTTCTGGGCTTGTGGTTGCAAGTCTAGTGGTCCCTCCTGGTCTGGAGGAAGAGAGGTCTTCGACCTCTTATTTCCAAGTGGCTGGGAGTCACTTGGGTGTCCCTCCGGTTGGGAGGAAGAGGGGAGGCTGTTCCCCTGGTCAAGCTGTGTGGCAGCAACTGTTTGCAGACTGAGTCTGCTTGGTTCTAGCGTTTGCTAGTGAAGCCTCACTCCGGTTGGGAGTGAGGGGTGGATGTAGGTCTGGAGGACCGAACCACCTTAAAATCTTTGAGTAGTGGTTTGCTTGTAGTGTGTTCTTCCATATCTCCTACCACCCTTCACAGATTGTCTTGAGATTTCTTATTCTCATTTGTGCTGCTTCCGCTAGTTGGTTATTTGGGGGCCAGTTACATATTTGCTCTTTTGTTTAAAAGGATTTTCAACTGGTTCATCAGATTGCTTGATTTGCTTCCGCTAGATGCTTGGATAGGCATGCTCCAAGTGTTTGTATTTGAGTTGAATCAAATTGGTTCTATTATGTGTCTATCTCTAGCTTCCAAGTTTTTATTTGGCCATTATACATAGAAGGATACATTCAGCCCCCTCTGTATCTGGGCCTAGCACCCCTAACAGTTGGTATCAGAGCAGTGTTTGCATACAAGGTGCAACGACCTGCAGATTCGATCTCTGGTTTTCGGTGCTAATTTATTTTTAGTGCATCAATATTCCTATTACATTAATTTGATTTGTTTTCAATGGTTCATCCACCGATTTTCAGTGGTACGCATTTTAATGCATGGTTCGCTAGTCTGAAGAATTATGTTAAATCTGTGAATCCAGACATGTGGAAAGTAATTTCACACGGTCCTCATGAACTACCAAAGAAAAAATCCAAATGGACTGACAGTCACAAGTCTAAGCATGAAGAAAATCAGATAGCTATAAATCTGATGAAGGCAGCTATTGATAGAGCTTTCCATTCATGTTTCTTTGATTGCAGTTCGGCTAAAGATATTTTGGATACACTGAAGCGAATTCAGGAGATAGATGTGGACAGCTGCATGATGGTCAACAGAAGCAATCAAAGTGGCAGCGATCAAGGCAGCAATCAAAATGAAGAAAATGATGATGATGAGGTAAATGTCTTCGAGAATTTTTCTCTAGAAGATTGGGAGAATGCATATGCTGAATTATTTGAATCTCATGAACAGTTAAGAAAATAATACAAAAAATTGAAGAAGAATAGTAGGTCAGACAGTTTCAATTCTCCATGTAAAAATTGTGCTGAACTAAAAAATGTTCATGATACTTGCATGTCTGATATTCAAATGCTAAAGAAACAAATTTCATTGCTGAAAATTGAGAATCAAGATCATGTAAAAGAAAACTCTGAACTTGAGAAGAAGCTTAGCCAAACTTGTCATGAGTCTGTTCAGAGTAACGATTTGCTGAAAGAAGTTGAATGTGTTAAATCTGATCTAAACAAGCTAAAATCAGAAAATGATTCTCTTAGAGGGTTCTCCAAAGAAAATGAAGAAAAATCAGAGAAACTTAAACAGGAGAACAAATTGCTGATTGAAAAACTTAATGTCATAAAGTCTGTAAACATAGAATTACAGAAAGATCTTGAAAAACAGCAAAAAGATATGAAGGAAATTGAAAATTTGAAGCTGTTAAACAGTGGCATGTCTGAAAGACTTCTTACTTTGGAAAGAGGAAAAACTGTTTGTATTGAAGATTCTGATAAACTGAGTAATCTGGAAAATGAAATTGAAAAATATAAAACTGCCAACAAGGTGTTAACTGAATGTGTGAATTGCAGTGAACAAGAGATTGCCAGTTATGAGCTACATATTTCCTCTTAAGAAAATGAAATTCAGGATTTGAAAGTTTCCTTGTCTAAGTTTATTGATGGGCAGAAAAATCTAGACAAGCTACTAGGTATAAAAATCAACCCTAGGAAGGAAGGGCTGGGCTACAATAAGATAAACAAGAAGGAACTTCAGAACAAAGTTATGACATCTTTTGTAAGTGGTTCAGATGTAGCCACCACCTCTAAAGACAAACAGCCCATTGCTCAGAAAAAGCTGGGAACAAAGATTAATTTTAAAAAGGAAGGACTGGGTTACAGTCCAGTCATGAGGAAGGTTGATGGAGTCAACCTGAAAACTGTCTTTGTCAAATCTTCTGAACAAGAAAAGCCTTCTACTTCATCTCCAATTCAGTACAAGGCTAAGAAAACAGAGAAACAGGATAAAAATCAAAAAATGACTGGAGAACAGAAAATGAATAAAAAGGGTCCATCAGTGTTTGTTGATCACAGTCCTCACACACACTCACATGCATCTAAAAAGAAGATTATCTGTCATTACTATCATAAAGTTGGACATCTGATGCATGAGTGTAAGTTGATGGAGAAGGATGATAAGAATGCTAGGAGATCTCATGATAAAAATTCTTCACCTCAGAAAAGGAGTGTCACATGTTCTAATTGTGGTAAATTAGGACACTCAATTGCTCATTGCTGGTTTGCTAGTGGTAAGAAAACCTTTTATTCATATCATGCTAAATTCCCTGCAAACCAACATGTTTTTAATAAAAACAAATCTGTTTCAATGAACCAGCATATCATCTGTTTTAATTGCAACAAAATTGGTCACAAGACATCTGAATGCTGGTCAGACTCTTTTAAAAGAAATTCTATTTCATGCTTTGAATGTGGAAAGCATGGCCACAGAGCCATTAATTGTTGGCATGCTCAGGGTAGAAACGTGAATCTTAAACATGCTAAATTCCCTGTAAGACAATTTGCAAAACTTTCATGTTATAACTGTGGGAAGCCAGGTCACAGGGCTGCAACCTGTTGGCTGGCAGGATATCAAAACCAAACTGGTTTTGGCAAACAGAATTTTTATTTTGTTAACAAGAAATCTCATGCTTATGCACATAGAATTCATGCTAACAAGAATGTGCATAAATCAGATCTGAAAACTACTCCTAGAAATGTGCTGAGAAAACCTGCTAGGAGTAATACTGTTTTGTCAGGACCCAAGACTTCTTGGGTACCTGTTTGTGCAAAATAACATTGCTATGCAGGTGTGCCTTGGGACTGGAATAAAAAGGGGTAATGATCCAAGGCACTCAAGAATGAAAACCCCTTCCTGAGTCTTTCAGGTAAAATTCTTGCACTTCCTATTTTTAGTTCTACTGCATGACATACTAAATCTATTTTTACATAATCATTCTTCATCTGCATTGTCTGAATTGATGCCTCTGAACTCTCCTCATCTGAAGTGCATATATGTGATTTGCATATATTGTACATTGAAAAATCTGAACTGCATCTGAATGCTGTTTGAAATCTGTCCATTGATTTCTGAAAAATCTGATCAGCTGAAATTTGATCCATGCATGCTGCCCATGTTGAAAAATCTGATAGGACAGTCTGATTGTGCACAAGTCACAATATCAATTGGTTTCATATGTTCAGTTTTCAGTGCAAACATTGCATGTTTTCAGGGGGAGTAAGTTGCATATCCTTGCATAGCATTCAATGTTGAGTCTTTGCATGCATGTAGTTACTTGCACTGCATTTCATGAAAAATGCCAAAAAGATTGTCTGAATGTATAGTGTTAGGGGGAGTGAATGCATTGCATATAGGTTGTCAAATGCATACTCATGTGAAAATTCATTGCATATCCTTTCATTGATTCCTTTTGACCAAGCCGTGATTATTTTTGAAATCTTAAGCTTCAATATCTCTCCTATCAATTGATAACAATTAGTATCATTTGGTATCAGAATTCTATCAGTCCTTCATGAAGATTTCAATGGGCTATCTTGATCATAAATCTGAAAACTTTTGAACTAGAAATCTTCTATTATACGTTTTTATGAATATCTGAAATAACTTAGGTGGTTTAAGTTTAATGTACTCAAGGTTTGACTTTAAAATCTCTTAAAAATATCTGAAGCATGTTTAATAAACATTAACCATCTGTTTCATGCTGTGTCTTGAAAACCTCTGAAATCTGCACTTTTGAATGCATGACTTCAACTGATTAAGTACATGAAACTATTATTGATTTGAAGCAAATGAAGTTTTATGAAATGTCTAAAGGGTAATATCTGTCAGAGCAATGACATTGGTCACTGAGAAACACATGTCCAAAGGACTGTGTCATGAGGTGCCTTAGTTAACTCTGATTAAGAATTCATTGAAATTCAGGCAGAGCAATGGCTTGCACACTGAGAAATATAACTCACTCATCAAGAAATGATTTTGAATGTGTCATGATGTGTAAATGCTATCTCTGTTCATATATAGCATGACAGTCAGTCACACTAAGTGCTTAGGGATATTGGCCTCTGATCAAGGTATATCCTCTAGTCACAAGGTGTGAACTGAACTAGACTGCTCGTAAAATTTGTAGCATGGAAAATTGTTGAACAAATTGAAATATCTGAATATTGATGCTAAAATCAAATTGCTACAACCCTAGACAAAATCATATGACTTCATAATTGCTTGACCTCAATACTAGTGCATGTAATTCTAGAAGAAGTCAATAGATTTGATTGTGTAAGAGAAAGGGAGATTAATCAAGATAAATATGAGGGCTTGGTTCATCTTTATTAAAATATGGTTTTAGATATCAATACAGAATTTTATTGATAAACTCTGCATACATCATGTTTAAACCATGCTGTTCAAAAGGCTCATTCATAAGTCCCTATAATGGAAGACATTGAAAAATTATGTTTTGGATTTATGAGATTGATATCTCCTTGAAAACCTTTCTGCTCACTTTCCTTAGATCATTGACCTGCACTTCTCCTCGTCTGCCCCTGTGGTCTCCTTCTCATCTATCTCATAGATTCCACTTATTGAAGGGGAGCTTCCATGTCATGCATCACTTGCATATCAAGTGGCATCTATTCAGGGGGAGCATTCCTTGTCATACTAAATCACGTTCATATCATTTGTGACCTTGCATTCAAATCCCTCATGATCAGATTTATGCATGATCAACAAAAACTGTATAGTCAACTCCTTTCTTATCAGTTGACTGATTCCATCTGCATTTTTTTGACCATACAAATGTGAGGTGCCACTCCCATTATTACCTTGTTCACTTGCAGCCTTCTGAACCTCAGAATCTTTATGATGGTGGATTTCAGATTGATTCCTGACTATATTTCTCTCCACACTGTTGGAATCTTCCATCTTGTTCTGCAATAAGTTCTGATTCTGTGGTATCTTCACCAGAATTCAGATTCTTTGTAATGGCTGACTTCAAATTGATTTATTGGATAACCAGAGTCCATTCCAGTGCTTCAGGGGGAGTTATGGTTTATTTTCATCTAAGGGGAGAGTAGTCAATCATGCATGTTGATAGGGGGAGAACTGTTTTATGGTCATAAGGGAGATCTTCATTCTAAAGAACCTTGACTCATTCTCTGCATTGTTGTGCTGCATTTGACTATCAAACCATTTCCCTTCTTTTTGATTATGTCAAAGAGGGAGAATAGTTTGATGAGTCAGTGTGACTCATTATGTTGCCATCATCAAAAAGGGGGAGATTGTTGTGCCCCTTGTGCTTTGTTGATAATGTGATGTTTTAATGATAGCAACATGAATGAGTCACCACATTGTCTTGAATATGTCTGACCTTTTCTGTGGGAGATTGCATAAGTGTGCCATGTCTGAATTGTGAAGAACGCATGTGTATGCTTGAGTCATGCTGTGATATATTGGCTTGTGCTTGATTTCTGTTCTTGATTTATGTTCTGTGCATTGCTTCTCTGCTGATATGTTCATACATTGTCTTAGGCTAAGTCTATACAGACTTTAGCGTCTCATTTAGCGTCTAAGGCAAAGTCTACACATTGGCTAAGTGTGTACATCGCTTACATTTCTTGAGATCAAGTCCATACGTTGCACTGTTTCTTCAAGTCCATACAGTGGTAAAGTCTGGACATTGTGCTTTGAAGATCACCCAGTCCATACATCGTGAAAGTCTATACACTCCTCTTGGCCTTAGCATCTGTTTTGAAGTCCATACATTGGTCTTCAGTTCAAGTCTGTACAGCGTTACGTTATCTTTGGAAAGTCTGTACAGCGTGAAGTCTGCACATTGGTCTTCGAATTCAAAGTCTGTACATTGGGTTTTTCACACGAAGTATGTACAGCCGTTCACTGTTGAAGTCCATACCTGGTCGGTGGAATTTGAAGTCTGTACAACATGTCTTGTTATTCACAACTTTCTTGTTTGTGACTTCCCTAGTGTTTTGATGATGAGCATCACTATGTTAAGTATTCTCTTTTTAATCAGATATCTTGCGTAATGTTATGCATTTGAAATTTCCATGATTAACAGAAAACTGCTATGAGGTAGTACCTTGTATGTCCGTACTATTCCTTTCATACTTCGTGTTGTTGGTGTTTACTACACTTCGTGTTGTCCTTTTGTACGTCGTGTTGTTCCAACTATGTTTGTTGATTGTCTTCGTGTTGTTTACTGAAGCAGCTCGAATTATTCTGATGAACTTCGAGTCATTTTCTTGTGAACCTCGTATCGTTTCTTCAGTATTTAGTTGCTCATCTCGAGTCATCCGTTTTATTTTTGCTCTTGTGTTTTCGTGTCATTTACTGTAGTTACTCGAGTCATTTTTCCGGCTTTCACTGCTTTATCACGTGTCGTTATAGCTGTTCCTATTTTTCTGTCTTCGTGTTGTTTCTCCTAGACCCCGTGTCCTTTTGCTTTGTGACCACACTTCATGTCGGTTTCTATTTTCATCTTCGAGTTGGTTTTAGCCCGTGTCGTCCTCGTCTTCGAGTCGTTTGTAAGTTCGAGCAAGTTTGTTATGTCGTGTTGTTTTTGTATTCATGTCTTCGTGTTGCTTTTGTATTCGTGTCTTCGTGTTATTCTTATGTTTACGTCCTCGTGATTGTTTATTTCTATCTTCGTCCTGGTTCCTTCTGATCGCGTGTCTGTCTACCTTTTTCACTCCGTGAGACTTCCTTCTCACCTCGTGCTGTTCTCTTCTGACTTCGTGTCGTTTTCTTTGTGATGTTAGCTTTATTTTTATGTATCTCGTGTCGTTCTCTTCGTAATGTTTGTTTTGTTACAGTGATACTTCGTGTCGTTCTCTTTTTACCTCGTGCTATTTGCATCTGACCTCGTGTCATTCTCTCCTTGTCTCGTACTGTAATAATCTTGTGTATCTCGTGTCGTTCTCAGTAAAGTGCATCTCGTATTGCTATCACATACCTCATGCAGTTTTAGTTCTTGTGGCCCTCAGTGTTAATGGTTTTTATCTCCTTACAGGTCCGAGGAAGAACATACACCAGTGTCTGGGCTGCACGTGATCTGATACTAAAGGAACCAATGCTATAAGGGCACGTGGCAAGAAGGTTCTGGATGAAGCGTGGGAGGCACACGCGTTCTGCACCTTACCCACCTGCTGCTGCTGGTATATAATGGAGCCTTCGTCTTCAGATGAAGGTTGATCGAAGAAAAAGCCTGAAGAGCAGAAAGCCCTTCGATCCAGAATAAGAGAAAAAGAAGGAAAAGAGAGGAAGAAGAGATAGAAGAGAGAAGCCGTGAAGAGAGAGCGGTGAGTGAAAAATTTGGAGAGCAGAAGAGAAAGAAAGAGAGAAAGAGAGTGAGCGAGAGAGCTCGTGGAGAAGAAGGAAGAAGCTGCTTGAAGATCTGTCTTCACTAGACCGTGGATCAGATCCAGGCCAGTCAGCTCCGTTGAGAGCCACATTGTGCATTTCGTTTTACAGCTTTCTGATTGCTGTGTTATTTTCCTTTATTGTTTTCCTTTGTTTTCTGATCATCTTTGTTCTTCCGATTGCCCTGTTGGGGATCGGGTTCCTCCTGTTGGTTCAGGAGAAGGGAGATCTGATCTCCAGGTTGCAAGTGACAGGTTGTCACTTGTGAGTTGCCCTCTGGTTAGAGGAAGGGAGGCTAGTCCTCCGGTTCTGGGCTTGTGGTTGCAAGTCCAGTGGTCCCTCCTGGTCTGGAGGAAGAGAGGTCTTCGACCTCTAGTTTCCAAGTGGCTGGGAGTCACTTGGGTGTCCCTCCGGTTGGGAGGAAGAGGGGAGACTGTTCCCCTGGTCAAGCTGTATGGCAGCAACTGTTTGCAGACTGAGTCTGCTTGGTTCTAGCGTTTGCTAGTGAAGCCTCACTCCGGTTGGGAGTGAGGGGTGGATGTAGGTCTGGAGGACCGAATCACCTTAAAATCTTTGAGCAGTGGTTTGCTTGTAGTGTGTTCTTCCATATCTCCTACCACCCTTCACAGATTGTCTTGAGATTTCTTATTCTCATTTGTGCTGCTTCTGCTAGTTGGTTATTTGGGGGCCAGTTACATATTTGCTCTTTTGTTTAAAAGGATTTTCAACTGGTTCATCAGATTGCTTGATTTGCTTCCGCTAGATGCTTGGATAGGCACGCTCCAAGTGTTTGTATTTGAGTTGAATCAAATTGGTTCTATTCTGTGTCTATCTCTAGCTTCCAAGTTTTTATTTGGCCATTATACATAGAAGGATACATTCACCCCCCTCTGTATCCTGGCCTAGCACCCCTAACATGCTCATTACCCTACTTTCCAATCTTTTTCAGGAAATTCTAGCGGGTCGGATTCGGATTACTCAAGTGATGGATCTGAGAGTGATTGATGGTTCGAGAGAAGCCGTAGTGGGCCTAGTCAAGAGTCACTTATGTAATTTTCACTTTATTGAGTCCAGTTAGTCAATGAGTCAAGATCATGTACTTGATTATTATTATCAATAAAAGTTAGATTTTTTGATCAATTATTAGTGTCCATTCATCTTATGTGTGAATGATTTGCGCTTTAATTGTTATTATCACTTGAGGTTTCTCTTGCCTGCTGGTCACGTTCCCGATGAGTTTTCGCTGCATAATCTCGGGGCTTGATTGTTAAGGTGGTATTAGAGCATAGGTCTCAGGACTTAATTATCCCAAAGAAAGAGATATGTCATAGGCTAAGTCCAAGGTTTAAGGACCCACACCTATGAACTAGGAAAGAAGTTTCCCACCTATGTGAGAATCGGGTAGAACCCAGGATGAGATAGCCAATAAGAAATTATCTCTAGGATAAATTCCTCTTTACTCCGTATGAAGTAACATAATGTTCTTCTCAGGTACCCTATCCTCCTAATGGCTCACCGTGTCAACTGGGATGAGATGCAACAAACAGTCGCAGGTCTTACGCAGGCTCTGCAAATCGTGGCCCAAGCTGGTGCAAGGGCTGGCGCGGGTAGCTTGCACGGCAATTTTCAGAGTTTAAATCCCCCATGATTCTCTGGATCTTCTAATCCAGATGAAGCGGAGAACTAGATTGATGAGATGAATCATATATTCGACGTCATGCAATGCACTGATCAGGAAAAAGTCCGTCTCGCCACCTTCTATTACGCCTCGACGCGGAATATCGGAACGTGGCAGCAGAAAGCGATAAAAACATGTTGATTTCTAGACATGCTGTGCCTTGGGCTAATGATTAGATGCATCCACCATGCACCACAGCAGAGCGACATAGAAGGAATAATACCACCATAGGCAAATGCCATTAATTAGAACATACCGTAGAATATACCCAATACTCTATCAACACTGACAATCTCAAGTTTAACAACTTAACAGAGTTTACATCACAACCGACAGAAACAAATTACAATCTTCATCAACTACAATCTTTTTTAAAAATAAAGACTCCTCGAGACTATCTGGTAGGTTCGCTCCAAGGTCTTCACTCTTGCCCATCCCCATCAGTTTGAGATTCCTCACCTGAGCTACCTGAAAAAGGGGGAGACAACTGGGTGAGCGAACACTCAGTAGGTAATAACAGGCAAGTTTAAGTAATTAACCATTTTCAATAATGTGATGCGATAACAAAAAGATAATTAATAACGAACTAAACAAAAGAGCAAGAATATAGCATATCCAAGAATTGGCCGATCAAGCATGTAACAAGCAAGTCATGTAGATATTTCCATGAAGGAAAGTTCAAGAGAAAGAATCATGTGAATGGAACATCATAGACATCACGCTAGTCATGCACTCGGTGCAATGTCTCACCATGTCATTACAAACTCCCATGGGCACAAGTACTTTTCGGGCGCTCTCCCTAGGACCAGACTGGGCCCTTACGGTGCGTTGGCATTGATTTGGTGGATCCAAGATCCCAAGTTATGTCTAGACATTCACAGGAATTCGGCCAAAAAGTTTCAATATATAACGAGAATAATCTAGGAATATAAACAGTACAAGCCATTCCTGGCCCGACTATCGGGGCACACACACAAGAAATCATGAAAAAACTCACAAGCTAGAAGGTACGCGGTCATATCTGGACCGCTTACAATAAAACGGTCTAACACTGGACCGTGAAGGATGAACTGGGAGAAGGACAACCCAGCTCGGTGCCAAGAGAATAAACGATCCTCTCATGAGCCGTTCAGTAGCTGAACGGTCGAAAAAGGGCCGCCGAACGTAATTCTGGGCAAGAAAGAACAAGACCCAGAGTCAAGGGAGTACACGGTCCAATCTGGGCCGTTCAATCAATAAAATGGTCAACCATGGGCCGTGCACACTCTACGTCGGTGCAAGTCAGGTAGGTCGGTGTACATCCAGCTCTAAACGGTCAGAAATGGGCCGCTTGACAACAGAATGGTCCATATGTGGCCGTGTACAAAACTGGAGTCGACCCATAATAGAGGCCGGTGCACAACTCAAGAAGGTCAGTGCATAACCAAGAAGGTCGGTGCACCTGGCAATTGTACACGGTCTTATTAGGGCCGTTCAATGACTCAAACGGTCTGGATTCAACCGTGTACGGCTTAGATGGTCCAAGATGGGCCGTGACAAGGAACAGAGCCAAACGAGCGATCCGATCGAGATAATCAGGTGCATGATTTGTGGTACAACCTGACTGGCATCCTAGTGGGAATCCCAGGCTCGCGGGGGCTTACGGAGGTCCCATAATGGAGGTCCTAGTCCGACGGAAGGAGTATCCGACGGAGAGTTCCAACCATTACAAGAAATGAGGGCTAGTAAGACATCGGAAAATGATATGAAGCGGTCAGTCAGTTCCACCGGAGTGGAGTGACTGTCAAAATACTCCTAATGAGAGGTCCTTCTTTATTGAAATAAGATTAAGGTTATACATGCATGAAATAACAACAAGAAGGACAAGATTGATAACAAGGATCAACGGTAAATTAGACGAGATTAAGCATTCTAATCTTTCATTTATTTCCAATAATTTTGTGGGTTCACTACCTTAGTTACAGACTAGATCAAAGAGAACTCGACATTACTTAAAAATCAGTGATAATCCATTCTGCGTGATAGAACAGTCCATCCATAACCGTTCAATAGGTGTCAGCGGTCTATCGATAGGCCGTTCAGGTCCGACAGCCCCGTAGGTTATACAGGCCCTGAGCGGTCTATCGAGGGGCCGCTGAGGTCACTGCACAGTCTAGTTGGAACCGTCGCCCAAGACCACACGGTCTATCGAGGGGCCATTCAACACAGAGCGGTTACTGTAAGACCGTTAACGAAAATAGTAAGGCAGGACGATAACGATCATGATAACCACCATTTAAAAGGTCAAATCCACGAGATATACAACATGAAATTTGGGCAAAAATATACCAATAGAAAGATCACGAAAAACTACATAATATGGATGGATTAATTGAGTTGTTTAAGCCTGTTTAACCCAACATTAATCGATGATAACAAGATAAACCCTAATTCTAACATGCGCCATCCAAAATGATGATTTCTCTCTGGATACGACATAACTTTTAGGGCTTCTTATATCAATGGGAAGAGGACTGAGAGACGAATCCAACCATATATAACTCTTAGGGTTTGGTATGCTAAAACCTACCTTAAATGAAGGAAGAAGATGACAATAGGTCGCCGGTCGATCGCGCGAAGAATACCAAATCTCTCCCACGATCTAACTCCTCGTCGGTCGTCACGACATCCAACGGTTTCTAGGTTGACTAGGGTTTAGTTTTATAGGGTCAATTGATCTCTAGGGCGCCGATTAGGGAGGATAGAGTCCACGAACTCCAATCGCGCGCGATTCACGCTTGACCTGGTCAAGCCGCCGTTTCGCCTCCAAATTCAAAGTCTAGCATTAAGGTTTCAGCGGAGAACGAGGGGGAAAATGATCTACACATCGAGGCCGTTCAATAGGGTCCGATTTTAGCTCAAACGGTCGGGTATTGGGTTTGAATTCAACGATCCAAGGTCCGACAACTAAAACATGGATTACGCCCTAATTCTCTGAATTCGGCTTGCTTAAGATTTTAATTAGGGGTAGACCCAGAAGAATAAAACTTTAAACTATTCACCCTCTATGTGATTATAAATTTTTATGGATTTTTATAAATTGGTTGGAACTTGACCTATCGAAATTTCCCTTAATTTCTTTATGATTTCCCTTTTAATTTATTCAATTATACATTGGGATGTTACACCTTCCAACTGAACAAAGATACGCGTACTTGGTGGAAAGCTATTCCAGCACCGCTTGCAAATGCATCGCACACTTGGGAGGGGTTCCTCACACTCTTCCATGCAAAGTATTTCTCTGAGCACGTTAAGGAGAGAAAGGCCGCGGAATTCACCGCACTTCGCCAAGGCATGATGTCAGTGGTGGAATATGAACTTCAATTCTCTCGATTAGCACCTTATGCTCCCCACCTGGTTAGCACAGACCTATTAAAGGCCAATCGATTCATGGACGGTTGTTGTACCACGATAATTTCTCAGCAAAATGCCAAGAAATAAGGGTCCGAGAATTTTCCCGAACACCTTTAAGGCAAGAGCTACCCGGCCATCCCTACAATTCCCAGGACCCCACCAGGGGTCTCGGCCAGTTTGTCGTGATAGGCGGCTACACAAACAACCAACTAGGACCGATCCCGACCACTCATCTATGGGCTTTGCCCACACTCCACATGGCCACCCGGGCCAACCCGAGGGCGCTCTGACTCTAAGCCGCGCCACGTGGCACCCAGTGAAAAGTGGCAGGGAGCTAACCCCGAGATGCCTTCTTCTAACCCTTCAAGGTCAAACGGGGACCTAATTGTGTCAACCACGGACTTTGGAGGCCTACCGCACATGTATACGGCTCACACACGCGTGTTCGGTATTTTCCCGAACACCTTGTGGGTGCGTATACTCCAACCCTTCTACACCAAACCACGGGCCGTCCCATGGTTCCAGCATGCTAATTGGGTCCTACAACAACCCCCCAACAAGTCGGGGCCACCCCCGACCCTCAGACACGTGGCGATGAGCCACTTAACTTTAGCACTCGGGCCAACCCGAGGCTACCCCGCCAACCTACCGTGCAACGTGACACGTAGCTCGAGACACGGCCCATGTGCCTGAAGTACCTCTCCTTAGCTCCCATGAGCTCCCATCTTCGGTCCAAGGCCCACCTTGGGGCCCCTCAGCCAACTACCCAAGCCGTTCAACAACCCGAGGTGTGCCGGGTATTTACCCAAACACCTTACGAGCGGCTACTATGACTCGAAGAACAACGGCCCCCACGGGCCCATTCCAGCACCTCGGAACCTAGTGTCCCTCAAAGGACACTCCCAGACGATGAAACAAGACCCCCGTGGGCTATCCCTCGGGGCTCCGGCACGCCCGGGGCCAGTTCACCCCAGGGCGCGGCCCCATGCCCCAGAGAGGGCGAACTCCCTGGCAGCCGTGCCCTCCTCCCAGCCCGGTGGCCTCATGTAATGCCCTGGATCCTTGGTAGGTCTTACTGGATCTTCATTGGATCTTTTGGATTGGTTTCGGTGAGTTTCGGTTCGCTTTGGTGGCTTCCGAGTTGAGTTTTACGAGCCGTGTGGGTTTTTTTCACGTACTAGTTACGGAACCCTACGGTGAGTTTACTTGTCTGTTCCACGACTCGTGGATGCTGCAGCGACGATGTACTCTTCGAGCCGGTCGTTTCAACTATTTTTGCGTATTTTTCTGAATTTGTGCATTTTCGGCGCATTTTCGGAATTTTCAGAAAGTAGGAAAATTTCCTAATTTCTTTTCTTTTTCTTTTCTTTCCTCTCTCCTCCCTTCTCATTTCACCGCCGCCGTCTCTCTCTCCCATTTTCTCTCCCGTTTCGCTCTCTCGGCTCCGGCTGCAGACGTGGTACCTTGGGGCGTGTGCTGGGGACGTGGTGGAGCTGGCTAGGTGCGCGATGAGGCGAGGATTGGATCGATTCTGGCGCGATCTCGAATGGTGGATTCAAAGCCGACGGTTCGGTTCGTGGCGCGGTTTTCGGCGTGGTTTAGTCCCTTCGGGGCACGGTTTCTTCGGTGGAGGTAGGGTCACTGATCCTCACTTCTTCCTCTCCGTTTTCCCTGCCATTGCACGTCGTTCGGCAAGGAAACGGTCGAGTTTGGGCTTGGTTTGCCTAAACGTTGATTTTCGTAGTTTATAGGATTGGCTGGAAAATGGCAACCGTTCTTAGCGTAGTTAGTTTTAAACTGACCGCTGGGATGTCAGGATCCCAACCACGTTAATTTCGTGTTGATTGGTGTTCATTCGAGGCCGGTAGGAGTCCGGGAACCTCGGTGACCCATTTTGGGTGGATTCGTTGGAATCGCCTGGATCTTGTGTTTTTGAGCTTGCATGTGGGCTTTTTAGCCTTCTTATGTTGTTTTTTAGCATTTGGGTTTGTTTCCCCTGCGCTTCGGCATGAATGGGGCGTGGAACGGGCCGATTTGGCCATTCCTATGTTTTCTCACCGTAGCCGATTTAGCGGTCGTTCCAGGGACCGTCACTTACTATGACGGCCCAACGACTGACCGTTACATTGTCTGGGTTGATTGAGTTCTTCGGGGTTTTGAGAGAGTGACGTCCCAGGGCTGGCGCGTCACATTTCTCTGACGCGTCCCGTGAAGCGCGTTATATCTCTTTTGTCGTTTATTGCTTGAGTTAAGTCGGTTCCTCTAACGCGCTTGACCCAGCGCGTTAGATGGATGTAACGCGCCCTGTTCTAGCCGTTACATTCCGTTTGACTGACGTTGACCATTTGAGGCGGTGCCTCTGGCGGTGGTTTCCCCGTACGTTAGGTCTTTGTAACGTTCCTGCCCCAGGCCGTTACATGCTGTGTTGGCTGAGTTGGGTTGTTGCACCGTTGGATATAATGGGGGGGCCCCTGTGCGTCAGGCATTTGTAACGCGCCCTGTTCTGGCCGTTACATGCCTCTCAGCTAGCGTTGGTTGTGGGTGTGTTGGCCCTGACGCGCCTGGTCTTGTGCGTCAGGTGGCTATAACGCACTCGCTCCCATGCGTTAGTTCATTGTAACGCGCCTCGTCTAGCGCATTACATGCTTCATGTGTTTTATGTTTGAGGGTGGTTGGCCCTGACGGCCCTGGTCTGGCGCGTCAGGTGTGTGTAACGCGCCCCGTGCTGGCCGTTACATGCTGTTTTCTGTGTTTTAGAGTTGGTTAGGGCGGTGTGAGTGATGGCTGCTCCCCCGACCGTCGTTCGGACTGTAACGGCCCAGGTCTAGACCGTCATATTCTTGTAGCGGTCAAGGGGTGGCGCGTTACATGCCCTGTGCTCCGATTTCCGTTCCTTCGGTTTCTGTTTGTCTTGGCTTGGCCTTGTGGTTTGCCCGCTGTCCCGTGGAGGTCTTCTGACATCCTATGAGGGCTAAGACTACGTTGTAAGGTGGCCAGGAGTCTTCTTGCTTGAGGTAGGATTCTCTTTCCAACTTTTCGAGCATTGTTGTTAGGTTGTGGTCAACTCGGTCTGACCCAGGGGTTCACGTGTGACCTAGTGTGTGCGTGTCTTGGTAGTTCTGTCCAGTCTGAGACACTGGTTCTAGATGCCTCGAGGTGTCGCTTTACCTTGATTTGCGTATCCAGTGGTGTTTGAGGGTTTTTGGTGTTCCCTTTGGTCTCCGTGTGTCGTTTTATGCGGAGTGTCATTTTCTCTGGCTTAGGATTAGACCAATTGGCGGCTTGTTCCGCTGTGTGTGATGATCTTGCCGTTGAGTCGTCCGACTCAAGGATCGTTACATTGTAGGTCTAGTTGCCTGGTCCTGAGTCTGTTGGTGGTTGTTTGGCTGCCTTGGTGCTTTGTTGTGCACGAGACAGGTCTTTCTTGACTGTCTGTGCTTTAGCACCTGTGCTTTTGAGTCGTGCCTTGTGATCCTCCCCTAGTCATAGCCCTAGGTCTCTTGAGTACCGACCCACCGGGAGTGGTGGAGGGGTGTTTCCTATGAGACGGTTCTTAAGCTAGTTCTGTGGGGCCCGTCAGCGGTAGCGTCCTACCGAGGGGAATACTAGCTAGAGGCCTGGCCTAGGTAGTGGTCAGTGTGTGCACACGTGGTCAGGGACTGAGAACTTGCGCCGACGGGCGTGACCCTAACTAGTCACTCGCGGTTGGTACTGCGGTCCTGTGTCCGTAGTTGCCATTTTTCCTTGGAACGTCGTTGTTCCTCGGACCTGGTTCTTGGTGTGCCTAGTCTTCGTTGTCCTCTTGACGAGTTGGACGTGGCACTTGTGGCGGAGTGTAAGTCGTCAGTGGACGCATCTGGCTGTTCTTCTGGGAGGAGGGTGCTCCTATCGCTTGGCCTGTGACTCTCACGTTTCTTGCGCGTTGTGACCTTTCCGAGTTAGCCCTCTCGTGGCCCTACTCGAGGTTAGTGCCCTATTGCGTGCGCGACGTTCTGGTCGTGCGTGGGGCTACGTGCACAACATTTCTGGTCGTTCTGGTTGTCGTCCGTCTGGGTCTTTTCTAGACCTTTTCCGTTGTGGTGTTGGCTTTTGCCCTCTTCTCGGTTTTGGCCGACGGACTGGTGTACCCTACCGTGTGAGTTTAGGGTTGACCGTCTGTTGCCTTTTGGAGTAGCTTAGAGTGCCGAGTTCTCCTCGGTGGCCGTGTTCCGGGTTTTGCGGCCTCGCTCTTTCTTTTGGTTAACTTCCCCTTGCTCTTAGCCTGTTCCCTACTCTTGTTGTCCCTGTTCTATTTATAGCTTTGTAGTGTAGCTTTTCCTACTTTGCTGCACTTGCTATTTTACAGTTGCTTCCGTTGCACTGTGTGTTTTCCAGTGGGGATCCGCGTGACCCCTACTGAGTTTCTGGTTAGAGACTCACCCCTGCTTTTCAGGTGGGTTTCGCCTTCTGCTTCCGCGTGGTTCCTGGAGTGCGCGTGCTCGTTGCGTACCATTGCTGCCAGCTGGTACCTGCGTCGGGCTTCTCCCGACCTGTTGGTACGTCTTTCTTTTCTGTCGACTGTACTGTGCTAGACTTGTTGTCTTTAGCTTTGGATTGACTCTGGGATATAATTGTTAATTTGAACAGTTAATTAAAAAGTAATTTTATTTCTGCTACTTTAGCAAACCTATCTAATGAAATTTAATTGCTTCTATTATATCTCTGTGGTTTCAATGTACTCTACACGTGCCTTTTTCCCTTCGGAGCTTTCTCGCTCTTGGGAGGCCTCGCGGGTTCCATGCGGTATCACGCGTATCCGGTAGTTCTACCGGGTATGCCGGGTATCCAGAATCCGGGTCGCTACAGAGTGGTATCAGAGCAGTGTTCTGAGATGTTTGGAGTTCTTTTCTGAGCTATCAGAGCATTGTCGTGTGAAGTACATGGGAATCTGAGATATGCAGTTTCCAGAGTCATGAAGGTCCAGTACAGTCTTCAGCTGGCTTCGGTTTGTGATTCTTTGTCGCGTTGTTTTTTTTCGTATGTTGTCTTGTGCGTGCTGTTCTGGCACTGTACGAGATGGTTCTGCTCTCGTCAGGAAGTGATGAGGTGTTTCTTTTTCGTCGTTGCGTTTGTTCCGATCATATTGTACTTGGCAGTGTTCGCCGGAAGGCTTGAATCTGCGGTACGTTGTTCGAGATTTTTCTGTGTGTTGTTCAGGTTGCTGTTGACCTTCAGCCTTGGTTTGATGACCGTATACGTTCTTACATTGTCTTGGTCGTCCCGGCTTGAGTCTGTTCAGCTCCTGATGTGTTTCGCTTCTGTTGAAGTGCTCGATTAGATCCCGTGTTAGAGAAGTTGCTCAGGCAAGCTAGGATTTTTCCTTCCTGGTGAGCTTTGGTGGTTGAGCTTCTTGCTTCTCGTCCTTTCTGGTGGAATCTTTTCAAGGTTTGCCTTGGAATTGCTATCTTGGTAATGCCTTTGTCCTGTGTCTGCTTAAGTGTGGACAGCTTTGTTCTGAGCCTGACCTGCTCTCAGCTATATGGTTGCTTGGCTTTGGACTCCATGATGGTGTTAAGAGCTGTTGTACACCGTGTTGTCGTGCCGTGTCCAGCGGCCGATGTATCGTGAAGGCTCATTTATCATTTTTAGGGCGTGAAGGTAAGCTGAGATTGATGCTTTCCTTGTGCTTTGTGCTGAAGCTGGTGCTCTTCTCCTGTTGCGTTTAGGCTCCTTGTGATCGATTGTTTGCGGGATCGGTACTCGTGGCGTGTGATTTGTGATCTTTGTTGATTGCGAAGGCGCTTGGTGTGTGCTGAGGTGCGACTATCGAGGTTGTTCTGTTGCCTGTGCGTGTTGTTGAGAGTGCAGTGGAAGTGTGTGGGCTAGCTACCCACTGGTCGAGAGATCTGTTTCTTCTCGATGTGACTTCTTCTTGGCTTCTTGTGCCTCGATGTCGTCTGTTGCCGTGCCATTGTTGGTGGTTTTCTGGTGTTGGCCCTGGCATTTGCGAGTATTGGGGAATTTGTCGGCATTCCTGCTGATTGAGTACCCTTTGCTCTGCATTTTCTTCCTTGGGTGTTGTGCTCTCGAGGCGTGTTTGTAGTCCTTGAGTTGCGTTCCCTGAGATTGTTGTTGTTTCTCGTTGTTGTGGGTCTTCTCTTGGTGAGCAGTCTGATGCGTGACCTGTCTCTGATGGTCGTGTGTTCAGATGTTCTTGTGCCTTGATGTGACCCTGCTTGCTGTGGTGTTCCGTGGCTCTGTGTGTTGTACGAAGTTGGAATCCTACAGGTGCTGCCGTTGTGTTGTTTCTGTGAGCACTGTTTCTCTATGATTTTGTGTCTCTGTTTTGGACCCAGTCTTGTCAGTTAGCCTTGCTGTGCTCTTTTCCTAGAGTTAGCTTGTGACTCGATCAGGTGTAATATCTGAGTGAGGACTGACTTGTTGGTGCCTGTGGTCCAGCAGTGCTGATGTCGTTGGCGTCCTGTGTGCCAGGTGTTCTCTATTGCCTTTGGCACTAGAGCCGATAATGTCGTCGAGCCGTCAGCTGTGAGGACTGTGTCTCCTTGTGTAAGCTGCCGCTTGCCGTACTTGTCGTTGTGTTTCTCGATCGGTTGTTTGTTGTTGTGGCAGTCATGTCTCTTTCCCCTGTGAGACGTAAACGACGTTGCCCTGTTTCGGAGGTGTCGGACTTGTGTTCACTTGTGTCGTGCTCGATCCAGAGCATGTGCTCGTGATTGTGGTCTGACGGTGTTCCTCTGAATTGTGTTTCTCGAGATTTGTGTTGTTTTTGAGGTTGTGTTGTTGGGTTGATCTTCCCTGCTTCTCCTTGGTTAGTCCTTAATTTTGAGGGTGAAATTTCTTAAAGGAGGGGAGGATGTAATGGCCTGGATCCTTGGTAGGTATTGCTGAATCTTCATTGGAACTTTTGAATTGGTTTCAGTGAGTTTCAGTTCGCTTTGGTGGCTTCCGAGTTGAGTTTTACGAGCCGTGTGGGTTTTTTTTACGTACTAGTTACGGAACCCTACGGTGAGTTTACTTGTCTGTTCCTCGGCTCGTGGATGCTGCAGCGACGATGTACTCTTCGAGCCGGTCATTTCGACTATTTTTACGTATTTTTCTGAATTTGTGCATTTTCGACGCATTTTTGGAATTTTCAGAAATTAGGAAAATTTCCTAATTTCTTTTCTTTCCTCTCTCCTCCCTTCTCATTTCGCCGCCGCCGTCTCTCTCTCCCGTTTTCTCTCCCGTTTCGCTCTCTAGGCTCCGGCTGCAGACGGGGTACCTTGGGGTGCGCGATGAGGCGAGGATTGGACCGATTCTGGCGTGATCCCGAACGGTGGATTCAAAGCCGACGGTTCAGTTCGTGGCACGGTTTTCGGTGTGGTTTAGTCCCTTCGGGGCACGGTTTCTTCGATGGAGGTAGGGTGACTAATCCTCACTTCTTCCTCTCTGTTTTCCCTGCCATTGCACGTCGTTCCGTAAGGAAACGGTCGAGTTTGGTCTTGGTTTGCCTAAACGTTGATTTTCGTGGTTTGTAGGGTTGGCCGGAAAACGGCAATCGTTCTTAGCGTAGTTAGTTTTAAACTGACCACTGGGATGTCAGGATCCCAACCACGTTAATTTCGTGTTGATTGGTGTTCATTCGAGGCCGGTAGGAGTCCGGGAACCTCGGTGACCCATTTTGGGTGGATTCGTTGGAATCTCCCGGATCTTGTGTTTTTGAGCTTGCATGTGGGCTTTTTAGCCTTCTTATGTTGTTTTTTAGCGTTTGGGTTTGTTTCCCCTGCGCTTCGGCGTGAATGGGGCGTGGAACGGGCCGATTTGGCCATTCCTATGTTTTCCCGCCGTAGCCGATGTAGCGGTCGTTCCAGGGACCGTCACTTACTCTGACGGCCCCACGACTGACTGTTACATTGTCTGGGTCGATTGAGTTCTTCGGGGTTTTGAGAGAGTGACGGCCCAGGGCTGGCGCGTCACATTTCTCTGACGCATCCCGTGAAGTGCATTATATCTCTTTTGTCATTTATTGCTTGGGTTAAGTCGGTTCCTCTAACGCGCTTGACCCAGCGCGTTAGATGGATGTAACGCACCCTGTTCTGGCCGTTACATTCCGTTTGACCAACGTTGACCATTTGAGGCGGTGCCTCTGGCGGTGGTTTCCCTGTGCGTTAGGTGTTTGTAACGCGCCTGCCCCAGGCCGTTACATGATGTGTTGGCTGAGTTGGGTTGCTGCGCCGTTGGATATAACGGTGGGGCCCCTGTGCATCAGGCATTTGTAACGCGCCCTGTTCTGGCCGTTACATGCCTCTCAGCTAGCTTTGGTTGTGGGTGTGTTGGCCCTGACGCGCCTGGTCTTGTGCGTCAGGTGGCTATAACGGGCTTGCTCCCATGCGTTAGTTCGTTGTAACGCGCCTCGTCTAGCGCGTTACATGCTTCGTGTGTTTTGTGTTTGAGGGTGGTTGGCCCTAACGGCCCTGGTCTGGCGCGTCAGGTGTGTGTAACGCGCCCCGTGCTGGCCGTTACATGCTATTTTCTGTGTTTTAGAGTTGGTTAGGGCGGTGTGAGTGACGGCTGCTCCCTCGACCGTCGTTCGGATTGTAACGGCCCAGGTCTAGACCGTCATATTCTTGTAGCGGTCTAGGGGTGGCGCGTTACATGCCCTGTGCTCCGATTTCCATTCCTTCAGTTTCTGTTTGTCTTGGCTTGGCCTTGTGGTCTGCACGCTGTCCCGTGGAGGTCTTCTGACATCCTATGAGGGCTAAGACTACATTGTAAGGTGGCCAGGAGTCTTCTTGCTTGAGGTAGGATTCTCTTTCCTACTTTTCCAGCATTGTTGTTAGGTTCTGGTCAACCCGGTCTGACCCAGGGGTTGACGTGTGACCTAGTGTGTGCGTGTCTTGGCGGTTCTGTCCAGTCCGAGACACTGGTTATGGACGCCTCGAGGTGTCGCTTTACCTCGGTTTGCATGTCCAGTGGTGTTTGAGGGTTTTTGGTGTTCCCTCAGGTCTCCGTGTGTCATTTTCTGCGGAGTGTCATTTTCTCTGGCTTAGGATTAGACCAATTGGCGGCTTGTTCCGCTGTGTGTGACGATCTTGCCGTTGAGTCGTCCGACTCAAGGATCGTTACGTTGTAGGTCTAGTTGCCTGGTCCTGAGTCTGTTGGTGGTTGTTTGGCTACCTTGGTGCTTTGTTGTGCACGAGACATGTCTTTCTTGACTGTCTGTGCTTTAGCACCTGTGCTTTCGAGTCGTGCCTTGTGATCCTCCCCTAGTCGTAGCCCTAGGTCTCTTGAGTACCGACCCACCGGGAGTGGTGGAGGGGTG
Organism: Amorphophallus konjac; assembly: GCA_022559845.1. Classification (NCBI taxonomy): domain Eukaryota; kingdom Viridiplantae; phylum Streptophyta; class Magnoliopsida; order Alismatales; family Araceae; genus Amorphophallus; species Amorphophallus konjac. Next base: position 366,247,502 of record CM040120.1, on the reverse strand, counting down.
TTTCTTGTGAGACGGTTCTTAAGCTAGTTCCGTGGGCCCCATCAGCGGTAGCGTCCTACCGAGGGAAATACTAGCTAGAGGCCTAGCCTAGGTAGTGGTCAGTGTGTGCACACGTGGTCAGGGATTGAGGACTTGCACCGACGGGCGTGACCCTGACTAGTCACTCGCGGTTGGTACTACGGTCCTGTGTCCGTAGTTGCCATTTTTCCTTGGAACATCGTTGTTCCTCGGACCTGGTTCTTGGTGTGCCTAGTCTTCGTTGTCCTCTGGACGAGTTGGACGTGGCACTTGTGGCGCAGTGTAAGTCGTCAGTGGACACATCTGGCTGTTCTTCTGGGAGGAGGGTGCTCCTATCGCTTGGCCTGTGACTCTCTCGTTTATTGCGCGTTGTGACCTTTCCGAGTTAGCCCTCTCGTGGCCCTACTCGAGGTCAGTGCCCTGTTGCGTGCGCGACGTTCTGGTCGTGCGTGGGGCTACGTGCACGGCGTTTCTGGTCGTTCTGGTTGTCATCCGTCTGGGTCTTTTCTAGACCTTTTCCGTTGTGGTGTTGGCTTTTGCCCTCTTCTCGGTTTTGGTCAACGGGCTGGTGTACCCTACCGTGTGAGTTTAGGGTTGACCGTCTGTTGCCTTTTAGAGTAGCTTAGAGTGCCGAGTTCTCCTTGGTGGCCGTGTTCTGGGTTTTGCGGCCTCGCTCTTTCTTTTGGTTGAGCTCCCCTTGCTCTTAGCCTGTTCCCTACTCTTATTGTCCCTGTTCTATTTACATCTTTGTAGTGTAGCTTTTCCTGCTTTGCTGCACTTGCTGTTTTACAGTTGCTTCCGTTGCACTGTGTGTTTTCCAGTGGGGATCCACGTGACCCCTACTGAGTTTCTGGTTAGAGACTCACCCCTGCTTTTCAGGTGGGTTTCGCCTTCTGCTTCCGCGTGGTTCCTGGAGTGCGCGTGCTCGTTGCGTACCGTTGCTGCCAGCTGGTACCTGCGTCGGGATTTTCCCGACCTGTTGGTACGTCTTTCTTTTCTGTCGAATGTACTGTGCTAGACTTGTTGTCTTTAGCTTTGGACTGACTCTGGGATATAATTGTTAATTTGAACAGTTAATTAAAAAGTAATTTTATTTCTGCTACTTTAGCAAACCTATCTAATGAAATTTAATTGCTTTTGTTATATCTCTGTGGTTTCAATGTACTCTACACGTGCCTTTTTCCCTTCGGAGTTTTCCCGCTCTTGGGAGGCCTCGCGGGTTCCATGCGGTATCATGTGTATCCGGTAGTTCTACCGAGTATGCCGGGTATCCGGAATCTTGGTCGCTGCACCCCATGGCCCCATCCAGTGCCAGTTCATGCAAGTTCCCAGTCCTACGGTGAAGTTAGTGTGCCGTACCAGTTCGTGGGAACCACACGTAGAAGCACGAAGCAACAGCACGGAGGATTGGTCCTCGGCAGTCAACACGCTCACAAGGCTCCACGTATCCTCCTAGCACCTTTCCTTTTCTTCTTAGTTTAATTTAGGAATAAAAACATAGAAAAATTGAGATTTTATAGGGTGGGGACCCTCCCCTCTTTCCCTCTAGCCAGTCCGCCTAAACCCCCCTAGGGAGGGGTTTAGGATGACCAGCCCAGTCCCCCTGGCTGGTCCGCCTATACCTCCTCCGTAGAATAAAAAAAATTGATTTTTATTAATTAAAAAGTCCTCCGCCAGCCCGCCTAAACCCCCTGGGGAGGGGGGTTTGGCGAACTAGCCCAGCCCCCTGGGCTGGTCCGCCTAAACCCATTCCAGCCAAAAAAAAAAGAGTTTTCATTAAAAGAAAAAACCCCTCCGTGAGGGGTTTAGGCGGACCAGACCAGCCCCTTGGGATGGTCCGCCTAAACCCCATCCAGGGGAGGGGTTTAGGTAGACCAGACCAGCCCTATGGGCTGGTCCGCCTAAACCCTCCCTCCCCACTTAGCCATGCACTATTCAAAGGGTTTACCCGGGCTAGGTTGAACCATTCACCCTAGCCCGCCTAAACCCTTCCCTGACCTTCCAAATTCTTTATAAAAGCCCCTTAGAAGCTCAAGGGGTGGGACATGGATCAATCTAGGCCTCCAGTGATCAAAGGCTCCAAGCTTCAAGCAACAGCAAGGCAATCGGCAAAGAGAATTGTGTGTGGGTGACTTGGTCGTCGGCTAAGGACGTCGAGGGTATGTCGCTTGTACTTCCCTCACACGGTGTTTAGCCATGACACACAAGTCTATCCCCACCATGGGTGAGAAGTTATGACAAGGGTGAACGCCCCCTCATGCCGGGATTTCCCTTCGCGTGCCCGTCAACCGCAACCATGCATGCACTATGACGTTACGGTTCCCCGCAGTCGCGAGGCCTTGTCCGACCGCTCAACTCGAGCCGTGATCGACCTTCGCCCAATCACCAGTCCGATACTTTCTCCAGCTATCCGGTTGTAGCCCTTCGTTCGGCGGAGCAAACATGGCCCCCGTCACGAGAGGAGCCCTCTGTAAAACACGCGGATATCCGCTTTGTCACGCATTGACCCGGGGACCGACCAGCGTGTCGGAACTATCTCGTGGCTTGTGCCTGTTGTACCTCAGCCACTACGGTCTGCCTGTAAAGCCATATAACTCTCAGAAATTATACTGCCACTTGGATGAATGCGCTCACATCCACATTCGGGCTCTCAGTCCCCTTTTGTGTCACCTAACGTGAATTCCCAGTACCCCCGACCCCAGCCAACGTCATCCAGTTTAGTGCGAACCTACAGCTGTGAAGTGCTCCCTGCTCTCCACCCAGAACTTTAGGAACATACAGACTTCTCTTCAGCATGGAACAAAGGTGTTCAGATTCAATCCGATGTAAATAAACACCGACCGCTTACAGTCGGTGGGGAAAGACGTCCTGTACACGACACCCCATAATCGCCTGCGCACTCGCACCCACGGAACCACCCTTCCCTCGACATGTTTCTCACCCCCTGAGTCCACGTGCCACACCCCGGAGGTGCTTTCCCCGTGTTGGGTATGTGTTCCCACATTATTTTTGACCTTGGATTTGATGATAACAAATATTGTGATTTTGTTGGAGCAAAAACATTGTGTGCGGTTTAATGAATTCAAAACATTGTGTGTTTGGAAGAGCATGTGTTCTGTAATGGCATTTGGTTGCATTGTGATGGAATAATGTTTCTTATTTGATTGTATGAGTTTTAATGGAACAATCATGTTTTGGGAATGGCATCTATCATTCAATGAAAGTGCTCATTCTTGTGTAAATGAATATCCCTCACTTGAGGTTTCTTGTTATTGAGCATATGGGAGATTCAAGAATGTCAATTGCATATTAAAGCTTCCATGACTTTGTATTTGACAAATATGTGTTTGTTGGTTGAGGATGGAAGTCAAATTTTTGTTAAAAGGGGGTTCATTGTAGTATATTTGAATGATCAAGCTCAAAGTGCCATATTTGATGCTCATATTTTGATTATGATCTAATTGCTTGTTTTATCATGTGTTTCAGGTTAAAAAAATCATGGTTAGTCATCATGGGATTATGGTAATATTTAATCATTTGTTTTCCCTTGAATTCTTGGAGGTTTGAAGTGTTTTTGTAACACTCTCTGGCAGGGGTCGACCCTTGGGGTTGACCCTTACAGTTTCTGGTAGAACATAAGTTATTTTTTTGTTGTCTGCCTGCAGGGGTCGACCCCTGAGCGTTGGAATTATTTTCAGCCCCGGCCGCCCTCTGGTTGCCCGAGGGTCGACCCATGGGGTCGACCCCTTCCGGAACGGGATTTTCGGGAGCATCCTAAACCAAATGAAAACCCTTCTAAACTTTACCAAACTACCCCCCATTGGTTCCTAAACATATTAGGGGGTTTCTAACATATATTGGGAGGGTTTTATGTGTCTTTTGTCCACTCCTCTATATATATGAATGTGAACTCCAAATTTGGGTGAGATGAACCCTAATGTGCTTGTTTTCTATCTTGTAGGTGAAGAAAAGGGGGAAAAGAAGGAGGAGCTCTTGAAGGAAGGTTTTGATCTACATCCAAACATTTTTGGAGCTCGTGGCTAAAGAAAGAAAGGAGCGGAACAAGAAGGGGAACGCGTGGACGTTCTCATCGTCGACATCCGGCCACCCTCCGATTTGAAGCTTAGAGAAGAATTTCTACAACCCCTTTCTACTCATGAGAATTCTTTTACACATATTGTTTGCACTTATTTGAGTCATTCTCTTTTGGTTTACAAGTGTGTATTGATCAGATCTATCATTTTTTGAACTCCGACTTTGTGAGTGTGTGGAACCATTGGTGAACGGTTGAGGTTCTTTGTGCTGCGGTGTTGCAGCTTGTGTTTGTGGTTAGATCCGTGGTGGATCGTGTAGGAGACGACGTCTCCGTGTCTGTTAGAGCGGAAGCTCCATGCGCTTCATTTGAAGCGAGTGGATCCTCCCCGTTTTGGTGAGGGGTGGATGTAGGGAGCCCGTCGTGGTCCCGAACCACCTAAAAATCTATCTCACATTGTGGTTGATTGTGGTTTGCTTGTTTACATTGTTTTTGTTGAACGTGTGAGAATGGTAAGCTTGAGAGAATTAATTTCTTCATAGCTTGTATTTCGTCCATTCATCATTTGCATTGGTAGTTATTTAATTTGCTGCGTTAAATTCAAAAATTACCATCGTGCTTGGCGGGGACAATTCAACCCCCCTTCTTGTCCATACGAGAACCTTTGGGACAACAATCTGGTATCAGAGCAGGTTTCTGAATTTAGGACAACCTCACGGTTGTAGAGCAAAGATCCTTTGCTATGGCCAACAAGGGAATGATCCCCGAGGGACATTCGATACACCGACCACCCTTCTTTGATGGGACTAACTATCCCTATTGGAAAAACCGAATGACTATGTTCATGCGAGCACAGAACTATGATACTTGGAAGGTCATTAACAAAGGTCCTTATGTGTTACCTCCCAATGAGGATGGATGGGAAGAAGAGCATATTAAGAAATCATGTGCAAACTTTAGAGCTATGAATATCATTTTTTTTCCCAAAAAAACCTTGCCTAGTGTTGGATGGGAGAGTGCACCCTTTACCAGAGGTAAAGAGAAAGCCACTCCACCATTCAGAGACTAGGAGGTAAATTTTATTAAAGGTCAAATGAAATTCAATTACATCAAACGAATATTGGGCATACCCAGTTTATCTAAACGAGCTGCTCCCTTTATAAAGGAAGGAAGCTCCTCATAAGAAAAGAAAGAGTTACATTTGGTGGAGCATGCTAACGAAGCAAGAGAATCAGCAACCTTGTTCCCTTCCCTGTAGACATGAGCAATTGTATCATTCTCGGTAAGAAGATCTCAGATCTCTCTAGCGTAGGAAAGAATGGACCATGGGCAATGGATTTCCTTTTTGATAATTCGAACTAAAGAATTGGAATCACATTCAACCTGGAACGACTTAACATCAATGGTATGAAGGTACTTGATGCCATCAATCAAAGCACGAGCCTCAGCAATAATACTATTCGCACTGCCATAGAAATGAGAGAAGGCAAGAATAGTGTTGCCTTTGTTGTCTCTAATAACACCGCCTCCACTAGAGTCACCATTACTCATTCAATGAGCTATACATCCTAATGAGTACTCACGTATTTCTATGTGTTCATATGCGCAGGAAATGTGGAACAAATTGAAGAGCATTTATGAAGGTACTTCAGAAGTATGAGAGACAAAAGTAAAACTGTTGGTTCGAGAATATGAACTTTTTGCAATGAAGACCGAGGAGAACATTACGCAAATGTATGCAAGGCTAAGCAAGATCACAAACAACCTAAAGGCCTTGGGAAAGGAGTATTCAAATCAAGACTTGGTGAGAAAGGTGCTACGGTCCCTCACACCTCCGTGGCACACAAAGGCGGCCATCATAGAAGATTCGAAGGATCTCACCACACTCACGGTGGATCAACTTATCGGATCACTGATGACTTATGAAATCAACATCATGAAGCCAGCTGAGGAGGAAAGCAAGAAAAAGAAATCCATTGCACTAAATGCTTATCCAGGATCATCAGAGGAAAGTGATGGAGGCACATCTATGGATAGTGATGAGGAAGAGCGGATGGCTCTTGTAACAAGGAATGTCCGAAAATACTTCAGAAGTGCTCGAAGAGATGGAAATCTTCCTAGAAGACTCATGGGGAGAAACTTCAACAAGAAAGGCGAGTCGAGCAAGAAGGAAGAAATCATTTGTTATGAGTGTAAGAAGGCTGGGCATATGAGAGGTCAATACCCCAAGCTCCAAAAGAAGCTGAACAAGAACAAGCCAAAGAAAGGGAAAGCGATGAAGGCAACATGGAGTGATGAGGACTCGGATAGCTCAAAATCCGAAGGTGACAAGAGAGGACTGAGCGAGCTAGTCCAAAATCTTTGCCTTATGGCGGATGAGAACAATTCTGAGGTAAACTTCGATTCTAAAAATTTTACTCCTGAACAATGGTATCTAACTTATGCGGATTTGTTTCAGAAGTATAAGAAATCAAAAAATGATGTCAAAAACTTGAAGAAGAGATTTTGTGACTTGATTGGCTCTACTAATCTATGTGATAGGTGTAGCTTTTATGAAATGCAAATTGAAAAATTCAAGGATGAAAGAGAAGACTTTCAATCTAAGCTAACCTTGTATATGGATGAATTGGAGTGCTTGGAGGCAGAAAAACATCATGCTTATGAAAATATTGAAAAATTAAAACATGAGAATGCTCAATTGGTTAAGGAGTTGGATGAATTTAAATTGAGACTGAGTGAATGTGAGAAATCAAAGGAAGAGTTAGAAACCAACTTCGAAACCATGCATGTTGAATTAAAAGATTTGAAAGATGTTGTTCAAAGACAATTGAAAGGAAAAGAGAAAATGGTTGAACATGGTGAGACTAGCAATGAAAATGCTAGGAATGAGAAAATTGATGTGGGACGTTCACCCACAAAGAGAAATTCATTTGTGAAAAACAAAGTTCAAAAATCATTTGATTCATATGGCTTTAATCATGTTGACTCATGCATGAACTCTTTTGTTGATAGATCTTACATGCATATGAGTTGGTTTAGAATGCCAAATGTCACATGCTTCTATTGTGGAATGTTCGGCCACTCAATGTATGTTTGTGATTTGATGAGGGCTGATGATGAATATTTTGAAAAGAAAAATAGAATGCATTTCTCTCATGGTAGGACTAACACTTCGGGACCCAAGCTTGCTTGGGTACCTAAATTAATTTGAGAGTTATTTTGATTATGCAAGTCTATCTAAGAGCCAATTGGAACAAATGGTACCTGGACAATGGATGCTCAAGACATATGAAGGGAAATAAGGAACTCTTTTCAGACCTGAACGAAAAGGATGGCGGATTGGTCACCTTTGGCGGAAACGATAAAAGTAAAATTGTGGGAATTGGACGAATAGGTAAGGATTCAAATCAATCCATTGAAGATGTCTTGCTTGTGAATGGTTTGAATCACAATTTACTTAGTATTAGTCAACTCTGTGACAAAGGTCACAAAGTCATTTTTGAAAACACACTGCTCCATTGTAGATAAAGTTTCACATGAAATAAAGTTCATTAGTCTTAGAGATGGAAACATCTACTCTGTTGATCTTGAAAATTCTCAAAATGAAAATCTTTGTTTGGTTGCTAATAAGTCGGATGATGCATGGTTATGGCATCGACGACTTGGTCATGCTAGCTTTAGTGTTCTTTCTAAACTATTTAGAAAATACTTGGTAAGAGGCTTACCAAAATTGAACTTTGATGCAAATAAAATTTATGATGCTTGTGCTATGGGGAAACAGACCAGAGTATCTTTTAAATCTAAAAACATTGTCACCACCACTAGACCCCTTGAACTCCTTCATCTAGATTTATTTGGTCCCACTAGGACACACAGTCTTAGAGAGAAACTTTATGGGTTTGTTATTGTAGATGATTACTCAAGATTAACTTGGGTATTATTTTTAACCCATAAGAATGATGCTTTGCAGGAGTTCAAAGATCTTTGTAGGAACTTACAAACTGATAAGGGGTATCAAATTAAAGCAATTAGAAGTGATCATGGAAGAGAGTTTGATAACCATGACTTTGATGATTTTTACAGGAAATAGGGGTTTACACATAATTTTTTAGCACCTCGAACCCCACAACAAAATGGAGTCGTGGAAAGAAAGAATAGGACGCTCGTGGAGATGGCGAGGACAATGCTTGGAGAAAATGGCTTACCAAGGTATTTCTGGGCCGAGGCGATGAGCACGGCCTGTTACATCATCAATCGAGCCATGGTAAGACCTATACTCAAGAAAACTCCATATGAGCTGTATAAAGATAAGAAGCCGAATATTGCATATCTTAAACCTTTTGGTTTTCCATGTTTCATCTTGAATAATTCTAAAGACTATTTGGAGAAATTTGCCACAAAAAGTGATAAAGGTATATTTCTCGGTTATTCTTCATCATCTAGAGCATATTGAGTACATAACCGACGTACTCTTGTGGTAGAGGAAAGCCCTCATGATGAGGACATCTCACGACACTCCCTCTAGATCGGGTCGCCTACACACTCTTGATATGGGCTGACTTTGATCTACACTTGTTATCTTCATTCTCTAAGTCTCATCTTATGTATTTTCATTTTATTGAGTCCTATCTTATATATTTTCCTTTATTGAGTCATGTTGTTCTAGTCCATTTCTCTTGTTATGCTTAATTGGGCCTTAGTACCTTAGTTTTAGGCCTAATAGATTGAGTCTAGGACATGTTAGATCTTTTATCTTATTGTCAGGGTTATTGTGGTCATGTAAAGAGTGGTTGCCTATAAATAGGCCCCATCTCTCTCCATGTAACAACTTTTGCATGAATATTGAAATCAACTTCCAAATCCCTCTAGTTCTCTCGCTCATTCTATCTCTTCTCTCTCTCTTTTCTCTCTCTTTTCTCTCTCCAAAGAGGGGGCTGTGCCCCATTCTCTCTCTCCCCTCTCCCACCTACCTCTTAACTCCCCTCCCCTCATTCAATCACCTCCCCAACCACCCACCACCCCATTAACTCCACCCTTGTTCCAAGAAAGCTTCCACCAATCTCTACTCCACCCTCCAACCACCACCTACCTCAATCCCTTCCCCAAGCACCCTTCTACCTCCCCAAGGCTGAAGGGTCTCCTCCCAAGACCCCAAATTCGAAATTCCCTCCCTTTGGGTTGTGCCCTTTCATCTCCCCCACCCCCTAATCACCCTAGTTCGCCCCCCACATCCCCACACCCAAGCCAAGTTCGCCCCCCTCCCCTTTGCCCTCCCTTTGCTCACCCAAGGCTCCACCCTCCCCTCCACTCCACTCACAACCCTCTCCAGCCCCATTTCGCCCTCCCCCACCTTCATCTCCATAGCCCTCACCATCCCTAACACACCCCATCTCCTTCCCACAGCCACTAATCATCCCCCCCACTCCATAGTCTCTTGGCCATCCCCACCCCACACCCACTTCTTCACTATCTTCTTTCTCTGTTGTAGGCAGTAGAGTTGTAGTGATTTGCAGAGGCAGCCACGAACTCCCCTTGAGGATCCAGGTGGCCAATCTTATATTGCTGGAATCATCTTCGAGTCGGCTTTCCAATGGTGGTGGTCCCACCAGCTTCCAAGGTCGGAGCTACTCAGTGGAGCAGATCTCGTCCGACTGCGCGCTCAGGCCCTGTCTGAAGACCTGAAGCTGAGAGCTGAAGCCACCACGTCCAGTGCGGGAAAGATTTGTTGTGTCCCCTGTGGCTCTGTGGTTTTGATGATGACAAATGTTATGGGGTTCTGTGATTTTGATGATGACAACTGTTATGACTCATTATGTATTATTTATCTAATCCTGATGAAATATGAGGAACTGTCAGAACAGGTTTAAGGATGACTCACACTCATGAAGTCAACCTATGTCAAAGTCAAATCTCTGACAGGTACAGTCAATACACAGTTAGATCAGGTAATGTTCTATCCAATCTCAGATCTGTGCATGTGTTAATTTTTATGTCTATACAGTCTATACATTCATGCATAATCACTCTCAGCACAGTCTTTACATTGCATGCGTAGCAGACATCTTAAGTCTATACATTGCATGTGTTGCAGACGAGCATAGTCTACACATTGCATGTGTTGCACATTCACAATGTCTATACAACGCATTCCTCGTAGGCACAGCAAGTCTGTACACTGCATTCCTCGCAGGCACAACTGTTTCATGCATTCATACAGTCTGCACATTAGTCAGGCAGCAAGTGTGTACATCGCTTAGTGTAAGCATGGCAAAGTCCAAAGTCTATACATTGCATGGCGAAGTCCAAAGTCTATACATTGCTGCTTTGCTCGCATTTGTAAAGTTCATACATCGGTTGAAGCACTGCACGCACACTCAAAGTCCATACACTGCATTGTGGCATGCACACTAGCAAGTCTATACATTGGTGACTTTACCTACGTTGCACTCACAAGTCTATACATTGGTATTTTTACCTACGCTACACTTGCAAGTCTATACACTGGCATCTTTACCTACGTTGCACTTGCAAAGTCTATACATCGTGCATTGTTAAGTCTGCACATTGTGGTAAGTAAGTCTGCACAACGCCTTGTTAGGAAGTCTATACATCGCCATAGCTCGCATGCAGAGTCTAGACAGTCTTAACTAAGTCTATACATCGTGCCTGCATGTAAGCATTCAAGTCTGTACATCATCCAGCTTCCTTTGGAAAGTCTATACATCATGCTTTGCTCAAATCTGTACGACCCTTGAATTGGTAAGTCCATACATCGTTCAGTTGTCTTGGCTAAGTCTATACATCTTTGTCTTGTGCATGCATCAGTTCTCAAGTCTGTACATTGGGCTATAAGGCAAAGTCTGTACATCCTTTAGCTAGAACTGTGCAAGTCCATACATCGCTGCATTGGCCAAGTCTATACATTACAGCTGAGTTGAAGTCTGTACAGCCCTTCCTTTGGCAAGTCTGTACATCCTGAAGTCTATACATTGGCTTTGCTTGCACGGGTTGAAGTCTATACATTGGACTGTGTCACTTAGCGTCTTGTGCATGCATTAATCAATGTCTGTACAGCCTGTGCACAGCAACAGCAAGTCTGCACATTGCTATAGCACACATGCAGAGTCTAGACAGTCATGAGCAAGTCTAGACATCGTCTGGTTGCATAATGCATAGTGAACATGAAGTCTGTACAATAGTCGACGGCATGTTAGTGCATTCAGTTCTGTTGTGCATACTTCACCTTGTGCACACTTTAGCAAGTCTATACAACGTCTACTCATCATGCATTCATGTTTAAATGTTAAGCACAGAATGTCTGTACAGCCTGTGCATCCTTTGATTCAATGTCTACACATTGCATTAAGTCTGCATACTCATTTGGCATGTCTGTACAACCATATGTAATGCTCATAGTCTGCATGCGTGAAGTCTGTACATGCTTCAGTGATGCGGGACGAGACCGCGGACACGACAAGCTCGCGATCGTCCCTAAACAAGGGAAGCGTCGGATGTGCGCGGTTGAGAAACCGGCAATGAGCTAGGGTGATCGGCTCTCTTTTGTGCCCGGATCGGGTCACGGGACGGTCACGTACTCTCTCGCAGCAGCGGTAATGAACATATAAAGCGAGCTAGATATCCCTACACATGCTCTCTAGCAGTGGCATAAACAAGCATAAATGAAATTAAGCAAAATGTCAAGTAAGGAGCGAGGACGATACCTCCACGCGCTCGGCGTGGGGATGACGGACCCGGCCGAAACTCGTACTCCCGGGATAAATATTTCACAATGATGACAGCAATGAAATATCACCCACTCCACGTAGGGAGGTAAAGGGCTACACAACTGGGCCCGGGAGGACCGAATTCGGGTTGACGGGCGGCTTCTCGCGTTGATTCGGCAACACCCGAACACGTGACGGTGGGGCCCACGTGCTGTCCGGAGGGGCCGTGTGGGACCCGGTGGCACCGCTGTAGTGGGGAAACTTAGGGAAGCGCTCCCCGGGCTGGCGGTACGCTGGTTCACCTGTCGGAGGCCGGGCGGCTCCGATCGGCACCGGTCGGAATAACCGGCCACGGACCTGCCGGTTCTATTTTCCGGCGCGCGCTCCGGCGAGAACGGACGCTGCGATCAGCCCCGACGTCGGAAGGCAACGAAACTAGCGCCGTTGGAAAGACGCGTCGAAGGGATTCCACCCAAGGTGATTATAGAAAAATAATCAAGCATGTACTTCTGATTGGAGAATTTTGAAGGTTGCTGTTGTACAGTGTCTGAAATCTCAGGTCAGCAGAGAACTTTCCTGTGGATTGCCTTTGACCGCGAGGTAGACGTCCGAATCTGGAGTTGTGTCTTCCAAAAAGCTGTGGGAAATCAAGTTACGAAACCAGGACTATTTTTGGATCTGGATTTGGAGGTGGTGGTGATTTGTTCTGATTTTGGAAGTGGAGGGTGGTCGGATCTGGGATCTGACTGACAACACTGTAGCTGAGGAAGAACACAAATTTCTAAAAATAGATAGAAGGCTGATAAAAAATTAAGAAAATTTGTGGATGTAGGGGGTGATGGACAGAACTCCCAGTAAAACTGGGAGGGTTTGTACAAATCAAAAAGATGGCCGGAGGTGAGAAAAATAGGGCTGCTGTCACTGTAGATAGAGATAAAACAGAACTAGGAATGAAAGATGCATGAAAATGGGAAAAGACTAAACGATGGAATTTGGGCGTGAAAATTTAGGTGGAGCTTGGGATACAAGGGAAGAACACACCATAAAAATTTCAGCTTGAGATCGTCACGTGGTGGAGAGCAGATATTCGGACAAGAAGCCTCTATCCAGGATGGACAGAACACCGAAGGCAGCTCCGCGGCGGCGTGATGGCGGCACGAACGGCGGCGGCGGCGACACCGATGATCACCGGAGGTGGGGGGAAGGAGATATCACTCTAGAATGGGTGTTGGGGATGAAGAAACTAGGGGGAGAGAAAGGAGAGGTCGAAATTCTCCAAGAGAGGGGTTCTTGCACAATGATTTTTTCACTTTCATTAATATTCAAATGGAAAATACAAGTATTTATATGCCTCCAATCTAATCCAATCTCCACCATTGGATCTAGGGATGGGGAATGAATGGACTAGATTAAATGTGACCAACACACACAAAAAAAATAAAATAACCTAAGTGGGAGACAAGCTTGATATGGTAGGTAGCCTACCTTAGACTTTTTACTCCCTTTGTCTACCCATGTGGCATTTGACATTCAACCCTTCTAGATGGCCACCTAGGATGGTTGACCAGCCCCACATAGGGGACATGGATCAATGGGAAAGGGCTGAGGGCCCCCTTGCTGGTCCTACTGTATAATTGCATAAAAACCCACACAATCCATGAGAATGACTCCTTGACTTATAAAGCCTTACATTTACGTACATACTTTCCCAAGGATATAAACACAAACTAAAAGGACATAAATGCAAAAGAAAAAGTACATGCTCAGCGTCGATTCCCATCAACTCTCCCCGGGTGGGAGGAACTCGACCCCGTCGAGTAGGGGTATGGATGCTCGAGTACTCCGGCGGATCCGTCACTGTGCCAAGTAACGCGGGTACACTCCACTCCGAGTGATCGTCACCTGCTCATTCCATATATACTCGATATGCGCGGACTGCTATGGGCCGAAGGTGGACACTCCGGGTGGGGCACTCTCAAAAGGGAAGGAAGCAACTCGAAGACTCACTAGGAATCACCGGTGAGTCCCTGTAGGTGACCGATCCGGGTGTAGATATGGAACCGATCCCATACTCATCGAGTGAGTCCAATCGCCTCTTACTCATAAGAGAATGACAACGAGCTGACACAAGACACATGTAAACTCACCATGAACTAACACACAAATGCAAACCACACAAATAAGAAACAGACTCATGCATGACTGTAGACAAATCTATGGTTAGTCCGACCCGTACATGGATGACGGCGGGCCAGAACACCCGAATGTGTGCCATGCATGCATTTGACGTAACCGGAGGTGGGTGGCATGGGGTACACCTAAATGTCCAAGTATGACCCAATCATGCATGGACGGCCCTTTAGATTTAGGAGACTTGAGTGGGCTAGGAAAGCCGGGTGTGGAAGAGCCAGGTGTAGGTGTATCGTGGACGGGCTTGGTAGGTATGGAGGACCCGACCCGTAGGAAAGGGGTATGAAGGTGGACTTCCCCGAAGAAGTGAAGGGAATATGAAGGGTCTAGGGATCCACTAGGGAAGGGGTCAAAGGGATCAAAGAAGGTATGACCCCTTATGGTGGGTTCCAACATGACATGGTCCCAAGTTTGGAATTCATAGTCACCGTCATACATTATGATCGGTGGGACGACGGACATGTGTAGAAAATAGGATTCCTCCCTTGGACAAAAGGGAACGAAGTCAGACTCGGCCGGCATCGGGAGGAATAGAAGAATCTCCGTGGTGACACACCCCATGGTGCACTCGGAGGTAATGGACCCGAAGGCCGGATGGGTGAAGCTAAGACTAGCTGGTTGGTCAAAGCCTCGGGCCAGTAGGTGCGTCAACTTCCATTGCGTGTCTAATCCCATAATAAGGTCATCCAATGTATCAATATGGTGACTAGACCGAAAGGTAGTGTGGAAGGAGTTGACGGGCACTATAGGTAAGGTGGGGTCCATAGAAGGGTAAGGACGTGGGACCAAGCCATCCTTGAGCCAACTAAGAAGTGGCTCGACTATGTATAGCGTACCCGTAAGAAACACGGGTGGCTCGGGATGGACATCCTCTAAATGTGGCTCCTCGAAGGGAGGATTGCTCCCATGATGGGTGGCTCGAGGGGTGGGCTCCAGGAGAGGTGGCAAGCATGAATCCGAAGGTGGTGTGGGCGACTGGGGTTGGGTGGCAGGAAAGACAAGGGTGCTCGATTAAGCCCTATCCTTAAGGATGATCTTGCCAGGTAGGTAAGGTGGGTATAAGGTGCAAGTCCTTTTGCCCCAATCAAGATTAGCCTTTCTTTC
Source organism: Amorphophallus konjac (assembly GCA_022559845.1). Taxonomy (NCBI): domain Eukaryota; kingdom Viridiplantae; phylum Streptophyta; class Magnoliopsida; order Alismatales; family Araceae; genus Amorphophallus; species Amorphophallus konjac. The sequence continues at coordinate 366,232,433 of CM040120.1, read as the reverse complement.
TCCTAACCACGTTTGCCCTAAAATGATGCATGGACCAGCAAGTGTGCCGATCCTGCACCATGCACCATCGGTGTAAAGAATGGAGTCGACCTTCCTATAGAACTCAACACAAGCAAAATCACCATCACGGATAATCTCGCCTGTCTTGGAGAGAGACTCCACGATATCAAAAGTAACCCAATTATCCGACTCCCTATCGGTGAAATGGAGTTCCGTTGTGGATACATTAGGTAGAGTGGCTTTAGAAACGATATAGGGTCGGGCTAGGAAGGCCTTGGCTTGGGCCACCAGAGATGACCACTTGGACGCATGGCCTTGGGGAACGGCCATGGATAGCGGACATGGACATGCATACACACGGAGACAAGACACTAGACCGACTAATGTAAAGGTTGGGATGCATGCACACTAAGGATAAGACACCAAGACTCGGTACGTGGCGGAGTTAATCGATCCGAAGATCACTCGCGCAAGTGTGCGGCCTTCCCGATAGGCGTAGCCTAATGTTCGGACAACACCTTTTTATATACCGATTAATGGTATGCAAATGCAACTCCTAAGACCGACTTAGACACTTAGACTTAAATGACACTCTTTTTTTTTGTTTTGGACACTCTCGACTCAACTTGGCTCTGATACCAAATTGATGCGGGACGAGACCGCAGACACGACAAGCTCGCGATCGTCCCTAAACAAGGGAAGCGTCGGATGTGCGCGGTTGAGAAACCGGCAATGAGTTAGGGTGATCGGCTCTCTTTTGTGCCCGGATCGGGTCACGGGACGATCACATACTCTCTCGCAGCAGCGGTAATGAACATATAAAGCGAGCTAGATATCCCTACACATGCTCTCTAGCAGTGGCATAAACAAGCACATATGAAATTAAGCAAAATGCCAAGTAAGGAGCGAGGACGATACCTCCACGCGCTCGGCGTGGGGACGACGGACCCTGCCGAAACTCGTACTCCCGGGATAAATATTACACAATGATGACAGCAATGAAATATCGCCCACTCCACGCAGGGAGGTAAAGGGCTACACAACTGGGCCCGGGAGGACCGAATTCGGGTTGACGGGCGGCTTCTCGCATTGATTCGGCAACACCCGAACACGTGACGGTGGGGCCCACGTGCTGTCGGGAGGGACCGTGTGGGACCCGGTAGCACCGCTGTAGTTGGGACACTTAGGGAAGCGCTCCCCGGGCTGGCGGCATGCTGGTTCGCTGGGCGGAGGCCGGGCGGCTCCGATCGGCACCGGTCGGAATAACCGGCCACGGACCTGCCGGTTCTATTTTCCGGCGCGCGCTCCGGCGAGAACGGACGCTGCGATCAGCCCCGACGTCGGAAGGTGACGAAACTGGCGCCGTTGGAAAGATGCTTCGAAGGCTTCAACCCAAGGTGATTACAGAAAAATAATCAAGCATGTACTTCTGATTGGAGAATTTTGAAGGTTGCTATTGTACATTGTCTGAAATCTCAGGTCAGCAGAGAACTTTCCTGTGGATTGCCTTTGACCGTGAGGTAGACGTCCGAATCTGGGGTTGTGTTTTTCAGAGAAGTTGTGGGAAATCAAGTTATAAAACCAGGACTATTTTTGGATCTGGATTTGGATGTGGTGGTGATTTGTTCTGATTTTGGAAGTGGAGGGTGGTCGGATCTGGGATCTGACTGACAATACTGTAGCTGAGGAAGAACACGAATTTCTAAAAAAAGATAGAAGGCTGATAAAAAATTAAGAACATTTATGGATGTAGGGGGTGATGGACAAAACTCTCAGTAAAATTGGGAGGGTTTGTACAAATCAAAAAGATGGCCGGAGGTGGGAAAAATAGGGCTACTGTCACTATAGACAGAGATAAAATAAAACTAGGAATGAAAGATGCATGAAAATGGAAAAATACTAAATGATGGAATTTAGGAGTGAAAATTTAGGTGGAGCTTGGGATACAAGGGAAGAACACACCATAAAAATTGCAGCTTGAGATCATCACGTGGTGGAGAGCAGATATTTGGACAAGAAGCCTCTATCTAGGATGGACAGAACACCGAAGGCGGCTCCGCGGCGGCGTGATGGCGGCACGAACGGCGGCGACAGCGGCACCGATGATCACCGGAGGTGGGGGGAAGGATATATCACTCTAGAATGGGGGTTGGGGATGAAGAAATCATGGGGAGAGAGAGGAGAGGTCGAAATTCTCCAAGAGAGGGGTTCTTGCACAATGATTTTTTCACTTTCATTAATATTCAAATGGAAAATACAAGTATTTATATGCCTCCAATCTAATCCAATCTCCACCATTGGATCTAGGGATGGGGAATGAATGGCCTAGATTAAATGTGACCAACACACACACACAAAATAAAATAACCTAAGTGGGAGATAAGCTTGACATGGTAGGTAGCCTACCTTAGACTTTTTACTCTCTTTGTCTACCCATGTGGCATTTGACATTCAACCCTTCTAGATGGCCACCTAGGATGGTTGACCAGCCCCACATAGGTGACATGGACCAATGGAAAAGGGTTGAGGGCCCCCTTGCTGGTCCTACTGTATAATTGCATAAAAACCCACACAATCCATGGGAATGACTCCTTGACTTATAAAGTCTTACATTTGCGTACATACTTTCCCAAGGATATAAACACAAACTAAAAGGACATAAATGCAAAAGAAAAAGTACATGCTCGGCGTCGATTCTCATCATTCAGCGTCACATTCACTAAGTCTGTACACGCTTCAGTCTTGCATACACGAAGTCTGTACACGCCATAGCATTGCATGCACGAAGTCTATACATGCCATAACTTTGCATTTACAAAGTGTGTACACGCCACAGTCCTGCATACATGAAGTCTAAACATTGCATCACTTGTACATGCATTGCCTTCACGCAGAGTCTACGCATTCCCCCACAACCTCCACAGCAAGTCTATATAGCGTCCAGCAGCCTGCACGCAAAGTCTATACGTTGTGTTCAGCAGCCTGCACGCCAAGTTTGTACACTGCATACACACTGCATCCTTAAGTCTATACACTGCTGCCTTATATGAAGTCTGTACAGCCTTTGCTTTTTTGATCGACTGAACTCTTCTTTAATCCTGCAGGTGTCTGGGCATGTGATCCGAGGTTGGCACCTGGCACGTGATCCAAGAAGCTGAGACACCGCCACGTGGACTAAAGCTTGGGCGGGAATCGTGGAGAGCATACGCCCTAGCTGCTGCTGCTATATATAGAAGACTTCTCCATCTGGAGAAGCAAGATCGTGAGACAGAGAGCTCTAGCAAAAGAGAGATAGAGAAATAGCAAGAGTAGAAGAAAAAGAGTAGAAGAGCAGAGCGCTTGCACGATCCATGAGAAGAAGAAAGAGAGTGAAGAAGAGAAAGAGAAAGAAAGAGAGATATAGTGAGAAAGAGAAAGAAAGAGAGACTGAGTGATCTGAAGAAGAAGAAAGGCAGAGAGAAGCTTCGTTCTGAAGATCTGTCTTCACTGGACCGTGGATCAAATCCAGGCCAGTCAGCTCATTCTGAGCCACATTGTGCTTTATCGTTTGCAGCCTTCCGATTACTGTTGTATATGTTTTTCCTTTCCATTTTACACCATTTCTTCAAGCTGTTAGTCAGCGGATGCAGTGGAGGATTCCACTGGACGGGTAAGCTATAATCCCCAGTGGTTGCAGAGAATGTTCTTCTCTGGACAACAAGCTGTGTTGCTCAGCGGTTGCAGAGGATCTGTTCCTCTGGTCGGCAAGCTGTTAAGCCCAGCGAAGCTGTGTATCAGCGGTTGTAGGCAAGCTGTGATGCCCAGCTGTTCAAGCTGTGAGTCAGCGGAATCCACACTCGGCTTGAGTGTGCGGTGGATGTAGGTCTGCTGGACCGAACCACCTAAAAATCATTGTGCAGTGGTTTGATTTCATATTTGCTTCCGCTAGATGAATGTTTAGGCTTGATATGCTTTCATATGTTCATTGAGCTAATTGACTGCACGTTCACTATTTGATTGAATACTTCACAGTACTTAAGTTTCAGTAGAACTGAATCTGTCTTTGTCTTAGCATCCTTGAGTGTTCTGAGTTTTTAATCAGGAAGAATTTTTTAATTGAGCGAAGTTTTAAAGGGTTGATTCATTCACCCACCCTCTGAATCCATAACACCGAATCCAACACTTGGTATCAGAGAGGGTTACTGTGCATAGGATCTAACAATCCGCAGCAGATCCTGCATTTCTGGTTGGTGCATTGCAGAGTGGGTTTCCTGTGTTCTGTGTTTTGTTTCACTGAGTTAGTGTCTTGATTTGCTCTTTTGATTTCAGTGCATTTATCATCTCTCGATGGGTCGTCCTCTTGTTTTTGATGGTTCTAACTTAAATAGTTGGCTAGGCGGCCTATGTGTTTACATAGACTCAGTTGATCCAAATCTGTGGAGTCTACTGTCTAAAGGCCCACACAAATTACCTCATGATGAGACCAAGTGGTCTAGAGAGGACAAAATAAAGAACCGTGATAATGTCATAGTTCTTAATATCATGAGAGCTGCTATTAATACTGACATATATCCTTTTGCGCTCAGGTGCACTTCTGGAAAGGAGATATATGACAGAGTGATCTCTGATCAACTGCATGAGGATCAATGCTTAATGGTCAACCGTAGAAATGATGATGAGGAAACCTCATCCAAGGTAAGCTCTGAATCAGAAGAGATTTCAATTGATGAATTATGGGATATAAATGAGGAACTTTCTAATAGATGTGAAAAATTGAAATCTGAATACAAAAAGTTGAAAAAGAAATGTGATAAAATAAATTTGAAAGCTTCCTGTGAAAATTGTCCAAATCTGAAACAATCTTATGATGCAAGTATGCTAGATGTTCAGAACCTTAAGAAACAAAATGATTCTCTAAAAATTGAAAAATTGGAGTTTATGTCTGGAAATGGAAAATGTAATGAAGGAGTCATGAAGCTATCTGAAGAGAGCAAAGAACTGAGGGAACAAAACAAAAAACTGGTGGTTTTAAATACTGTTTTCTTACAGAGGTTTCTGACTATCGAAAAAGAGAAATATGTTTTTAAGGAAGCTCAACCTCAAAAATTTGAGAAGGAAAATACTGAACTGAAAGCTGAAATTGAAAAATTAAAGTGTTTAAACAATGGCTTATCTGAAACACTTCTCACATTAAAAAAGGGAAAATTCACTTGTGATGGAGAATCACAAAGGGTGATCAGTCTAGAACAAGAAATTGAGAAGTACAAAATTACAAACAAAGTTCTAAGCGAATGTGTAAATTACAGTGAACAGGAGATAGCCAGTTATGAGCTTCACATTTCTATCTTGGAAAGTAAAATTCATAATCTGGAAAACTCAGTATTCAAGTCTGCTAAAAATGAAGGAAAGATAAAAGATGTCATGAAAGATAAGAATGCTAATTCAAGAAAGGGGATAAGTTGTAGTTCTGATGTTAAGGAAACTACTAAAAACCAGCTATACACTACTTTTGTGCAAAGCTTTGATATAGCTGGTACCTCAAGTCAATCCCCAAAATAAAATAAAAACCAGAAATCACCTTCAAAATCTATTTTTCAGTTCAAAGCCCAGAAAATTGAAAAGCAAACAAAACCTGTTGAGAATAATCAGAAATTGAAAAGAAAGAGTCAAACAAAGAAGGCAAAGAATATTACTGGTTATACCCTGAAATCTGTTAGCTCTGCTGAATCTGATGGGTCAATGCAAAATGATCATGCCTCTTGTACTCATTCGCATGCATCTAGGAATTCATCTGATAGAAACCATGCCCCTAGGAAATCTGATGCTTCTTGCTATTACTGTGGTAAGCATGGTCATTTCATGGATGCATGTTTCATCATGAAACAGGATGATAAACTGCATGCTAAATCTTCTGATCATCATGGGTACAAAAGAAACAAACTTAAGTTCAACCAGCACATCACATGCTTCAATTACAACAAGCCAGGTCATAAGGCTGTTGAGTGTTGGTCAGGGAATTACAGGAATAACTCTGGATCTAGAAGTAAGCATGTTAGGTACTTCTAGTGTGGCAAGTATGGGCATGCAGTCAAGGACTGCTGGTATGCTCAGGGAAATCACTCATACATGCATTGCCTTCACGCAAGTATGGGCATGCAGTCAAGGATCTACAAAGTGTGTACACGCCACAGTCCTGCATACATGAAGTCTAAACATTGCATCACTTGTACATGCATTGCCTTCACGCAGAGTCTACGCATTCCCCCACAGCCTCCACAGCAAGTCTATACAGCGTCCAGCAGCCTGCACGCAAAGTCTATACATTGCGTTCAGCAGCCTGCACGCCAAGTTTGTACACTGCATACACACTGCATCCTTAAGTCTATACACTGCTGCCTTATATGAAGTCTGTACAGCCTGTGCTTTGTTGATCGACTGAACTCTTCTTTAATCCTACAGGTGTCTGGGCACGTGATCCGAGGTTGGCACCTGGCACGTGATCCAAGAAGCTGAGACACCGCCACGTGGACTAAAGCTTGGGCGAGAATCGTGGAGAGCATACGCCCTAGCTGCTGCTGCTATATATAGAAGACTTCTCCATCTGGAGAAGCAAGATCGTGAGACAGAGAGCTCTAGCAGAAGAGAGACAGAGAAATAGCAAGAGTAGAAGAAAAAGAGTAGAAGAGCAGAGCGCCTGCACAATCCAGGAGAAGAAGAAAGAGAGTGAAGAAGAAAAAGAGAAAGAAAGAGAGATAGAGTGAGAAAGAGAAATAAAGAGAGACTGAGTGATCTGAAGAAGAAGAAAGGCAGAGAGAAGCTTCGTTCTGAAGATCTGTCTTCACTGGACCGTGGATCAAATCCAGGCCAGTCAGCTCATTCTGAGCCACATTGTGCTTCATCGTTTACAGCCTTCCGATTGCTGCTGTATATGTTTTTCCTTTCCATTTTACACCATTTCTTCAAGCTGTTAGTCAGCGGATGCAGTGGAGGATTCCACTGGACGGGTAAGCTGTAATCCCCAGCGGTTGCAGAGAAGGTTCTTCTCTGGACAGCAAGCTATGTTGCTCAGCGGTTGCAGAGGATCTGTTCCTCTGGTCGGCAAGCTGTTAAGCCCAGCGAAGCTGTGTATCAGCGGTTGTAGGCAAGCTGTGATGCCCAGCTGTTCAAGCTGTGAGTCAGCGGAATCCACACTCGGCTTGAGTGTGGGGTGGATGTAGGTCTGCTGGACCGAACCACCTAAAAATCATTGTGCAGTGGTTTGATTTCATATTTTCTTCCGCTAGATGAATGTTTAGGCTCGATATGCTTTCATATGTTCATTGAGCTAATTGACTGCACATTCAATATTTGATTGAATACTTCACAGTACATAAGTTTCAGTAGAACTGAATCTATCTTTGTCTTAGCATCCTTGAGTGTTCTGAGTTTTTAATCTGGAAGAATTTTTTAATTGAGCGAAGTTTTAAAGGGTTGATTCATTCACCCCCCCTCTGAATCCATAGCACAGAACCCAACAAGATCTGGGTGCCATTTTCGGAGGGCAGGAACCACGTCCAGTTACCTTTCATTTCCAAGAAGAAGGGAACTAATCGGCCACCAGAGCTTCCATTTCTAATTTTCTTCGCCGGAGTGTGCAGACTGCTCCCTGTGGCTCCAGGTTTGACCTGTCCCCACTCATCTGGATACTGTTCTCTTCTCCGACCTCCGATTGTGACCCCGTCAGTTCCTGCTCGAAGCTACTCCGACCACGGTCGCGTTGCCACCATTTTTGTCTCAATTGGAGTTCGGGAGAGTTCGCAGCACCCTCTGCAACTGACTGCATCAGTTCTGCACCGACCCGAGACAGAACACTGCTATCCTGCTCCAGTCAATGCCCCGATCAGCCCTGAGTTCTAGAGCTTCCCAAAAAATTCAGACATCATCCTTCATCAGTTAGGAAGTTTTTGGCACCAGTTTCGTTAAGATCTGAGTTCCGTGGAGTCCGTGGAAGCGCTATCACCGACACCCTATCCAGTGATTCTGAAGATTGGCAGAACCGGTAGAGCTTGCAAAGTCAGGTTTTCTTTCATAATTCCCCCACCCCGCTTGGCCGGCTGAAGGCCCCTCCCTGAGTGGAGGTAGTTTTGGTTGTAATAAGTTTAACCCCCACCCCAAGACCCCCCTCCTGTGAGAGGCGTAGTGCTGTACTTCATTTAATTTTCAGGTCAAGCATCCTCGCCACAGCGTTCGGGTGTATACCCACGCTTCCCGGTGCGCCCTCGTCTCCGAGCGGGATCGGTGTCTTCACACCGATCAGGTGAGCACCTGATACTACCCATGATTGCCTCTACTTTGCAAATTTAGTATTGCTTCGCATGCCCGTCGGATGGTGAGAAGAGAGCCTGATCTTGTATGCTATTTTGAGTGTGTCCACCGCGGACCGTGAGTGAGTGCCACCCAAACCCCGCCCCTGCGGGCCAGCAGCCCATGAAGTTGGGTAACCTAGACCCTTACAGGTCAGCCTAAGCTTGCTGGGACTTTAGAATTGATTGGGTTCCCCCTCGGACCCTTGCCATCATCCCCGGTCACCATCGGGAGATCACGGTGCCGTGCGAGTGAGCCGCTAGTGTAAGTTCGTTAACTACTCTTATATGCTTGCGGGTCTAGGTCCTAGGCTCATCAACTCATACTTAGTCAACCTTGAGCTGTTTCACATCAAGTGATATCAGAGCAAGTTCACAACTTGTCTCTATCAAGTTGGTCCTAGGGCATGTTTATGCATTTAGAGTCCTCGGTTGCATCTCTTTGTCCACTAGTATGGCCACCTCATACCGACCTTACCAATCGGCCCTCTCCATAAGTCCAAACCACCAAGGGATGCCTACCACTAAAACACATAACTTCCCTGGCCATGTCAACTACCTTATGAAGGCCTTGACCCATGCCAATAAGCGGCTTGATAACATATCGGGTCGACTCAACCAACTTGGAGAAAATGGGCCCGCCCCAAGGACGGACGATAGAAGGACATGTTCCCCACCTCCCATATTTGATGGAACTCAACCTATTGACTATTTAGAGTGGGAAGTCTCGATGGACCATTACTTCACTTGGTATCCCATGTCCGAGGATGAGAAAGTCCGATTTGCCAAATTGTAACTTACCAAACGGGCCCACACTCATTGGTTGAAAATTGAAGGCTTAATGATAATTAGAAGGGAAGCTCCCCTCACAACATGGGGGGACATGAAGGAACAACTTAGGGCTAGATATATTTTCCCCTCCCATTCCGAACACCAAAGCCCAAAGAGCATTTCAACTCCTTCATTTCCCCTTGGCCAACCCAAGACCCTAATCACGCATTCCTCACCATTTCCCACCTCTCCTACTCCAACCACAACATCTACATCCTACATCCAAGTCCTCACCACAACCATATGTCCACATACCCAATTAGACCCCATGTCCACCCCTCCACCTAGGCCCATAATGGCCACCAACCCCAAATCCCCTCACCAAAACCGCACCCCACAAGCCCCCTTGGCCACCACCGCAACCTCACCATCGTCCCCAAAAGGGGACACATCGCTCAAAATATAGGAAATCCAAGGGCCACACAACTCACCCAGCACTCCTAGCCTAGCTTCTCAAGAGCTACACACCCTTCCCTATAACACCGTCACCATAGATGAGTCTGTACTCCAATGGCTCAAGCGAGGCCTCACCATTCCTAGTTCACAACCAAGCCACCTACCCATAGGACATCAATCCCAAATCATTCCCACTCAGCCTCATGTCACTTATCAAATCTCCTATTGTGTGGAAGATTTGGGAGACTTAGTGGCCTACCTACATTGGCAAGTCCACTTGACCGATATGCTAGCCATGAGGTCGTCGGAGCCTAGCACCATTAGCCTAGCTTACCCCGCCGTTGGCTCCATCACTTCCATCTACACTAATGGCCAATTTACGAGTGAGATCATACTCTTTCTTCCCATGGAGGAGGAACCCATCCTAGTCTACTCCCTAACCATTGAGATCCCAAGTGCTTTGATTGGCCAACCCATTAGCAACCTTGGCCCAATTATTTTGGAGGAGGATGACTCACCATTTGAGGACCTTGAGAACATGGAGTACCCCTACCTAGGTGACCCTTACCATGATCCCTTTAACCCCTTCCTAAGGGAGCCTAGATCTCCATGTAACCCACTCCCCCTATTCACCACCCACCTCACCCTACCCATATCGCCCATGTTGACCCAAACTCTTCCCTTCCTAGAATCGGGTTACACTATGAGAGCCTTGACCTTAGGCAAAAAATACCTTGGGATTGATGAAATGCCCCACCCCATAACCACCTTCCTAGATCCCTTCGACCCATTCACATTGAAGTTCAAAAGTCATCCCACATCTATGCACATGGAAGTCACCTTTGGGATAAACATGCATGTGTCTAGGCTTACCACACCATTTGACATGATTCATAAGTCGGGTACATTCATTCACATCACCCACATGTCAAGTAGGAAGCATAAGTAGACCATATTCGGATGTATTGGCCCACCTTCATTCATCATGAGTCTTAAGCATGAGAGGAGCATACATGGATGTCTGGGTCCCCCGACATTTGTCACACCCATGCATAAAAGGTTAATCTATGGATGTCCCAGCCCTCCTAAGTCTGTCACAGTCTTCATGGCATCAAAGTGTGATCGGTCTACATTTGGCTGCCCAGGTCCACCTTTGCACACCATACTTTTCACACCAACATCGCATCATAGTGCATGGCATACGCATTCTCGCAAGCATGTAGGAAAAAGCAATGAGGCTTACAAAAGGTAGGAAGATGCTCGAAGGCGCCACTGTGAGTTCCAAGTGGGAGACTCGGTGATGGTGAGGACAGAGCGGCTCCTTCCGGGGCCTACCTCCAAGTTGAGGGCACGGGGTTCGGGACCCTTTCGAGTTCTGAGACGACTTGGCAGTAATGCTTATATGCTAGACCTACCTGAGGGTTTTGGGGTACACCCTACCTTCAATGTGGCGGACCTGGTACCCTACAAGGGCCCCGCGGTGGGACCCAGTGAGGAGCTCGAGCCTTTACCCCCCCCCCCCCTTGAGAGAGACACTCACGGTGGGACTCCACTTCCTAGCTTGAGAGGCCGACGAGAGCAGGTAGATGCAATACTAGATGAGCAAAGTATCATCACTAGGCACAAGGTGTATCAACGCTACCTGGTTAGGTGGAATAACTGTCCCCCGATAGAGGATACTTGGGTGAGTCGGGAGGACCTGCTACGCTTGGACCCCAACATTCTGGATCAATACTACAGCCAGACAGACCCATACTCGACGGGGTCGAGCTCTCCCCACCCCGGGGGATTTGATGAGGACATCTCACGACACTCCCTCTGGCTCGGGTCGCCTGCACACTCTTGATATGGGCTGACTTTGATCTACACTTGTTATCTTCATTCTCTAAGTCTCATCTTATGTATTTTCATTTTATTGAGTCCTATCTTATGTATTTTTCTTTATTGAGTCATGTTGTTCTAGTCCATTTCTCTTGTTATGCTTAATTGGGCCTTAGTGCCATAGTTTTGGGCCTAATAGATTGAGTGTAGGACATGTTGGATCTTTTGTCTTATTGTCAGGGTTATTGTGGTCATGTAAAGAGTGGTTGCCTATAAATAGGCCCCATCTCTCTCCATGTAACAACTTTTGCATGAATATTGAAATCAACTTCCAAATCCCTCTAGTTCTCTCTCTCATTCTATCTCTTCTCTCTCTCCAAAGAGGGGGCTACGCCCCATTCTCTCTCCCCTCTCCCACCTACCTCTTAACTCCCCTCCCCTCATTCAATCACCTCCCCAACCACCCACCACCCCATTAACTCCACCCTTGTTCCAAGAAAGCTTCCACCAATCTCTACTCCACCCTCCAACCACCACCTACCTCATTCCCTTCCCAAAGCACCCTTCTACCTCCCCAAGGCTGAAGGGGCTCCTCCCAAGACCCCAAATTCGAAATTCCCTCCTTTTGGGCTGTGCCCTTTCATCTCCCCCACCCCATAATCACCCTAGTTCCCTCCCCACATCCCCACACCCAAGCCAAGTTTTCCCCCCTCCCCTTTGCCCTCCCTTTGCTCACCCAAGGCTCCACCCTCCCCTCCACTCCACTCACAACCCTCTCCAGCCCCATTTTGCCCTCCCCCACCTTCATCTCCATAGCCCTCACCATCCCTAACACACACCATCTCCTTCCCACAGCCACTAATCATCCCCCCCCCACTCCATAGTCTCTTGGCCATCCCCTCCCCACACCCTCTTCTTCACTATCTTCTTTCTCTGTTGTAGGCAGCAGAGTTGCAGTGATTTGTAGAGGCAGCCACGAACTCCCCTCGAGGATCCAGGTAGCCAATCTTATATTTCTGGAATCGTCTTTCCAACGGTGGTGGTCCCGCCAGCTTCCAAGGTCGGAGCTGCTCGGTGGAGCAGATCTCGTCCGACTGCGCGCTCAGGCCCTGTCTGAAGACCTGAAGCTGAGAGCTGTAGCCACCACGTCCAGTTCGGGAAAGATATGGGTGCCATTTTCAGAGGGCATGAACCACGTCCAGTTACCTTTCATTTCCAAGAAGAAGGGAACCAATCGGCCACCGGAGCCCCCAGTTACAATTTTCTTCGTCGGAGTGTGCAGACTGCTCCCTGTGGCTCCCGGTTTGACCTGTCCCCACTCATCGGGCTACTGTTCTCTTCTCCGACCTCTGATTTTGACCCCGTCAGTTCCTGCTCGAAGCTACTCCGACCACGGTCACGTCGCCACCATTTTGGTCTCAATTGGAGTTTGGGAGAGTCCGCAGCACCCTCTGCAACTGACTGCATCAGTTCTGCACCGACCCGAGATAGAACACTGCTGTCCTGCTCTAGTCACTGCCCCGATCAGCCCCGAGTTCCAGAGCTTCCCCAAAAATTCAGACATCATCCTTCATCAGTTAGGAAGCTTTTGGCACCAGTTTCGTTAAGATCTGAGTTCCGTGGAGTCCGTGGCAGCGCTATCACCGACACCTTGTCCAGCGATTCTGAAGATTGGCAGAACCGGCAGAGCTTGGAAAGTCGGGTTTTCCTTCATAATTCCCCCACCCCGCTTGGCCGGCTGAAGGCCCCTCCCTGAGTGGAGGTAGTTTTGGTTGTAATAAGTTTAACCCCCACCCCAAGACCCCCCTCCTGCGAGAGGCGTAGTGCTATACTTCATTTACTTTTTAGGTCAAGCATCCTCGCCGCAGCGTTTGGGTGTATACCCACGCTTCCCGGTGCACCCTCGTCTCTGAGCGGGATCGGTGTCTTCACACCGATCAGGTGAGCACCTGATACTACCCTTGATTGCCTCTACTTTGCAAATTTAGTATTGCTTCGCATGCCCGTCGAATGGTGAGAAGAGAGCCCGATCTTGTATGCTATTTTGAGTGTGTCCACCGCGGACCGTGAGTGAGTGCCACCCAAACCCCGCCCCTGCGGGCCAGCAGCCCACGAAGTTGGGTAACCTAGACCCTTAGAGGTCAGCCTAAGCCTGCTGGGACTTTAGAATCGATTGGGTTCCCCCTCGGACCCTTGCCATCATCCTCGGTCACCATCGGGAGATCACGGTGCCGTGAGAGTGAGCCGCTAGTGTAAGTTCGTTAACTACTCTTATATGCTTGCGGGTCTAGGTCCTAGGCTCATCAACTCATACTTAGTCAACCTTGAGCTGTTTCACATCAAGTGGTATCAGAGCAAGTTCACAACTTGTCTCTATCAAGTTGGTCCTAGGGCATGTTTATGCATTTAGAGTCCTCGGTTGCATCTCTTTGTCCACTAGTATGGCCACCTCATACCGACCTTACCAATCGGCCCTCTCCATAAGTCCAAACCACCAAGGGATGCCTACCACTAAAACACATAACTTCCCTGGCCATGTCAACTACCTCATGAAGGCCTTGACCCATGCCAATGAGCGGCTTGATAACATATCGGGTCGACTCAACCAACTTGGAGAAAATGGGCCCGCCCCAAGGACGGACGATAGAAGGACATGTTCCCCACCTCCCATATTTGATGGAACTCAACCTATTGACTATTTAGAGTGGGAAGTCTCGATGGAACATTACTTCACTTGGTATCCCATGTCCGAGGATGAGAAAGTCCGATTTGCCAAATTGTAACTTACCAAACGGGCCCACACTCATTGGTTGAAAATTGAAGGCTTAAGGATAATTAGAAGGGAAGCTCCCCTCACAACATGGGGGGGCATGAAGGAACAACTTAGGGCTAGATATATTTTCCCCTCCCATTCCGAACACCAAAGCCCAAAGAGCATTTCAACTCCTTCATTTCCCCTTGGCCAACCCAAGACCCTAATCACGCATTCCTCACCATTTCCCACCTCTCCTACTCCAACCACAACATCTACATCCTACATCCAAGTCCTCACCACAACCATATGTCCACATACCCAATTGGACCCCATGTCCACCCCTCCACCTAGGCCCATAATGGCCACCAACCCCAAACCCAGATCCCCTCACCAAAACCGCACCCCACAAGCCCCCTTGGCCACCACCGCAACCTCACCATCGTCCCCAAAAGGGGACACATCTCTCAAAATATAGGAAATCCAAGGGCCACACAACTCACCCACCACTCCTAGCCTAGCTTCTCAAGAGCTACACACCCTTCCCTATAACACCGTCACCATAGATGAGTCTGTACTCCAATGGCTCAAGCGAGGCCTCACCATTCCTAGTTCACAACCAAGCCACCTACCCATGGGACATCAATCCCAAATCATTCCCACTCAGCCTCATGTCACTTATCAAATCTCCTATTGTGTGGAAGATTTGGGAGACTTAGTGGCCTACCTACATTGGCAAGTCCACTTGACCGATATGCTAGCCATGAGGCCGTCGGAGCCTAGCACCATTAGCCTAGCTTACCCCGCCGTTGGCTCCATCACTTCCATCTACACTAATGGCCAATTTACGAGTGAGATCATACTCTTTCTTCCCATGGAGGAGGAACCCATCCTAGTCTACTCCCTAACCATTGAGATCCCAAGTGCTTTGATTGGCCAACCCATTAGCAACCTTGGCCCAATTATTTTGGAGGAGGATGACTCACCATTTGAGGACCTTGAGAACATGGAGTACCCCTACCTAGGTGACCCTTACCATGATCCCTTTAACCCCTTCCTAAGGGAGCCTAGATCTCCATGTAACCCACTCCCCCTATTCACCACCCACCTCACCCTACCCATATCGCCCATGTTGACCCAAACTCTTCCCTTCCTAGAATCGGGTTACACTATGAGAGCCTTGACCTTAGGCAAAAAATACCTTGGGATTGATGAAATGCCCCACCCCATAACCACCTTCCTAGATCCCTTCGACCCATTCACATTGAAGTTCAAAAGTCATCCTACATCTATGCACATGGAAGTCACCTTTGGGATAAACATGCATGTGTCTAGGCTTACCACACCATTTGACATGATTCATAAGTCGGGTACATTCATTCACATCACCCACATGTCAAGTAGGAAGCATAAGTAGACCATATTCGGATGTATTGGCCCACCTTCATTCATCATGAGTCTTAAGCATGAGAGGAGCATACATGGATGTCTGGGTCCCCCGACATTTGTCACACCCATGCATAAAAGGTTAATCTATGGATGTCCCAGCCCTCCTAAGTCTGTCACAGTCTTCATGGCATCAAAGTGTGATCGGTCTACATTTGGCTGCCCAGGTCCACCTTTGCACACCATACTTTTCACACCAACATCGCATCATAGTGCATGGCATACGCATTCTCGCAAGCATGTAGGAAAAAGCAATGAGGCTTACAAAAGGTAGGAAGATGCTCGAAGGCGCCACTGTGAGTTCCAAGTGGGAGACTCGGTGATGGTGAGGACAGAGCGGCTCCTTCCGGGGCCTACCTCCAAGTTGAGGGCACGGGGTTCGGGACCCTTTCGAGTTCTGAGACGACTTGGCAGTAATGCTTATATGCTAGACCTACCTGAGGGTTTTGGGGTACACCCTACCTTCAATGTGGCGGACCTGGTACCCTACAAGGGCCCCGCGGTGGGACCCAGTGAGGAGCTCGAGCCTTTACCCCCCCCCCCCCTTGAGAGAGACACTCACGGTGGGACTCCACTTCCTAGCTTGAGAGGCCGACGAGAGCAGGTAGAGGCAATACTAGATGAGCAAAGTATCATCACTAGGCACAAGGTGTATCAGTGCTACCTGGTTAGGTGGAATAACTGTCCCCCGATAGAGGATACTTGGGTGAGTCGGGAGGACCTGCTACGCTTGGACCCCGACATTCTGGAGCATTACTACAGCCAGACAGACCCATACTCGACGGGGTCGAGCTCTCCCCACCCCGGGGGATTTGATGAGGACATCTCACAACACTCCCTCTGGCTCGGGTCGCTTGCACACTCTTGATATGGGCTGACTTTGATCTACACTTGTTATCTTCATTCTCTAAGTCTCATCTTATGTATTTTCATTTTATTGAGTCCTATCTTATGTATTTTTCTTTATTGAGTCATGTTGTTCTAGTCCATTTCTCTTGTTATGCTTAATTGGGCCTTAGTGCCTTAATTTTGGGCCTAATAGATTGAGTCTAGGACATGTTGGATCTTTTGTCTTATTGTCAGGGTTATTGTGGTCATGTAAAGAGTGGTTGCCTATAAATAGGCCCCATCTCTCTCCATGTAACAAGTTTTGCATGAATATTGAAATCAACTTCCAAATCCCTCTAGTTCTCTCTCTCATTCTATCTCTTCTCTCTCTCCAAAGAGGGGGCTGCGCCCCATTCTCTCTATCCCCTCTCCCACCTACCTCTTAACTCCCCTCCCCTCATTCAATCACCTCCCCAACCACCCACCACCCCATTAACTCCACCCTTGTTCCAAGAAAGCTTCCACCAATCTCTACTCCACCCTCCAACCACTACCTACCTCATTCCCTTCCCCAAGCACCCTTCTACCTCCCCAAGGCTGAAGGAGCTCCTCCCAAGACCCCAAATTCGAAATTCCCTCCCTTTGGGCTGTGCCCTTTCATCTCCCCCACCCCCTAATCACCCTAGTTCCCCCCCCACATCCCCACACCCAAGCCAAGTTTGCCCCCCTCCCCTTTGCCCTCCCTTTGCTCACCCAAGGCTCCACCCTCCCCTCCACTCCACTCACAACCCTCTCCAGCCCCATTTTGCCCTCCCCCACCTTCATCTCCATAGCCCTCACCATCCCTAACACACCCCATCTCCTTCCCACAGCCACTAATCATCCCCCCCCACTCCATAGTCTCTTGGCCATCCCCTCCCCACACCCTCTTCTTCACTATCTTCTTTCTCTGTTGTAGGCAGTAGAGTTGCAGTGATTTGCAGAGGCAGCCACAAACTCCCCTCGAGGATCCAGGTAGCCAATCTTATATTGCTGGAATCGCCTTTCCAACGGTGGTGGTCCCGCCAGCTTCCAAGGTCGGAGCTGCTCGGTGGAGCAGATCTCGTCCGACTGCGCGCTCAGGCCCTGTCTGAAGCCCTGAAGCTGAGATCTGAAGCCACCACGTCCAGTTCGGGAAAGTTCTGGGCACCATTTTCGGAGGGCAGGAACCACGTCCAGTTACCTTTCATTTCCAAGAAGAAGGGAACCAATCGGCCACCGGAGCCCCCAGTTACAATTTTCTTCGCCGGAGTGTGCAGACTGCTCCCTGTGGCTCCAGGTTTGACCTGTCCCCACTAATCTGGCTACTGTTCTCTTGTCCGACCTCCGGTTGTGGCCCCGTCAGTTCCTGCTCGAAGCTACTCCGACCACGGTCGCGTCACCACCAGTTTCGTCTCAATTGGAGTTCGGCAGAATCCGTATCACTCTTTGAAACCGACTGCATCAGTTCTGCACCGATGGGAGACAGAACACTGCTGTCCTGCTCCAGTCACTGCCCCGATCAGCCCTGAGTTTCAGAGCTTCCCAAAAAATTCGGACATCATCCTCCATCAGTTGGAAAGCTTTTGGCACCAGTTTCGTCAAGATCTGAGTTCCGTGGAGTCCGTGGCAGTGCCATCACCGACACCCTGTCCAGCGATTCTGAAGATTGGCAGAACTGGCAGAGCTTGGAAAGTCGGGTTTTCTTTCATAATTCCCCCACCCCGCTTGCCGGATGAAGGCCCCTCCCTCCCAGCGTGGAGGTAGTTTTGGTTGTAATAAGTTTAACCCCAACCCCAAGACCCCCCTCCTACGAGAGGCGTAGTGCTGTACTTCATTTAATTTTCAGGTCAAGCGTCCTCGCCGCAGCGTTCGGGTGTATACCCACGCTTCCCGGCGCGCCCTCGTCTCCGAGCGGGATCGGTGTCTTCACACCGATCAGGAGAGCATCTGATACTACCCTTGATTGCCTCTACTTTACAAATTTAGTATTGCTTCGCATGCCCGTCGGACGGTGAGAAGAGAGCCCGATCTTGTAAGCTATTTTGAGTGTGTCCACCGCGGACCGTGAGTGAGTGACACCCAAACCCCGCCCCTGCGGGCCAGCCTCCCACGAAGTTGGGTAACCTAGACCCTTAGAGGTCAGCCTAAGCCCGCTGGGACTTTAGAATCGATTGGGTTCCCCCTCGGACCCTTGCCATCATCCCCGGTCACCATCGGGAGATCACGGCGCCGCGCGAGTGAGCCGCTAGTGTAAGTTCGTTAACTACTCTTATATGCTTGCGGGTCTAGGTCCTAGGCTCATCAACTCATACTTAGTCAACCTTGGGCTGTTTCACATCCCCTCATGTGATCATTGATGAATACACCTTAAGAATGTCTGACAAAGATAATCATTTTCTTGATATAGGGCATGAAGATGGAGAAGAAAAGAAAGACAAGGAAAATCAAGATGTGGTTCAAGCAGAGTCGAGCAAGAAGAATGATAAATCTCCAACCCAAAATGAAGAGCTCCCCAAGCAATGGACATTCCACAAGGACCATCCACAAGACAATGTCATAGGAGACGTGGAACAAGGCGTAAGAACAACGACTTCAATCAGGGAAGTTGAAGAAATTGATAATCTTACATTTCTTTCCGATATTGAGCCCAAATCTGTAAATGAAGCATTAAATGATAATTCTTGGATCTTGGCTATGTAGGAGGAATTACACCAATTCCAAAGGAATGAGGTGTGGTTTCTTGTGCCTAGACCTAAGAAACACCCGGTGATAGGAACTAAGTGGGTTTTTCGAAACAAACTTAGTGAGCAAGGGGTGATGATTAGGAATAAAGCCCGGCTTGTAGCCCAAGGCTATAGTCAAGAATTAGGAATTTATTTTGATGAATCATTTGCACCCGTGGCTGGGCTTGAGACTGTTAGAATATTACTTGCCTTTGCATGCTCTAGGAATATAAAACCTTTTCAAATGGACGTTAAAAGTGCCTTTTTGAATGGTGTAGTGAAGGAAGACGTCTATGTTGAGCAGCCACTCGGATTTGAAGATGAGAAGAACCCGGACCATGTGTACAAACTTGACAAAGCATTGTATGGTCTGAAGCAAGTGGTATGAAAGGCTAAGTACTTTTCTTTCAGAAAATGACTTCAAGAGAGGTAATATCGATCAAACCCTTTTCATTAAGAGCAACAATAAACACATGCTTATTGTTCAGGTATATATTGATGACATTATCTTTGGAGCCACTTCTGATTCATTAAACAATGATTTTGTAAAATTGATGCAATGGGAGTTTGAGATGAGTTTGATGGGGGAGTTAACATATTTTTTGGGTTTGCAGGTGAAGCAGTTGAAAGATGGCATCTTCATCAATCAAAGAAAATATACAAAGGAGCTCATCAAAAAGTTCAAATTCGACAATGCAAAGCCACACAAGACGCCTATGTCAACAAAGGTGAAATTGAAGAAAGATGAAGAAGAGAAGTCTGTCGATCAGAAACTCTTTAGAGGAATGATTGGTTCCTTATTGTACTTGACTGCTAGTAGGCCAGATATCATGTTTAGTGTTTGTATGTGTGCAAGATTTCAATCTGATCCTAGAAATTCACACATGTTAGCAGTCAAAAGGATTTTCAGATATTTGCTAGGCACCACGGATCTTGGTCTTTGGTTTCTACGTAGCTGCACTTTTGATTTGGTAGCTTACATGGATTTCGATTATGCTGGGTGTTTAGTGGATCGTAAGAGCACGAGAGGGTACTGTCAATTTCTTGAAGGTTGCATGGTCTCATGGGCCTCTAGGAAACAAAATACTGTGGCATTGTCAACTGTCGAAGCCGAGTACATGGCGGTAGGTAGTTGTGCAGCCCAAGTGCTTTGAATCCAACAACAATTAGTTGACTTTGGCATTTCTTTGAATGACACACCCATTCTTTGTGATAACACTTCTGTGATTAATCTTTCCAAAAATCCTATTTTACACTCTCGCACAAAGCACATAGAGATTAGACATCACTTCTTGCGAGATCATGTGAGTAAGGGTCATTTTGAACTTATACATGTAAATACAGAAAATCAACTTGCAGACATTTTCACAAAACCCTTAACTCTTGAAAAATTCACTCAAATAAGGAGAGAACTTGGAATTTGCTGTTCGAATGAGTAACTATGCCTTAATGCCATGATTTTCCGGTATATCAAATGGCGATTGTAGAAGGTTGGATTATGTCTAGTTGGAAGCTTTCCTCATGCGCGATGGTGGTCTTCGGACCTATGTTCTCTGCCACGTACCGAAAATCATCTTGCATGACTTTACTTTCAAATCCTTGCTTATTTGCATGTATATATTTCTAGAAGTCCCTTTCTTGAAAATCTTCTAAGACCTCACCTCCTTGTTATATAAAATGCATTGATTTTTATCATTTGTGAATGTGACATATACAAAGGAGGAGGATTTATTTCCATTTGTGGATGCATTTAGGGGGAGACATAACTATGTTATGGTAAATTCATTTTTTACATACATAGCAATTACCCACACACTTTGCACAAGATGATGCATATGACTTTAATTAATAAGGATTTCAGAACTTCTTTTCAACACTTTAAGGAAAATAAAATTTCTACATGGAAATAAAGAGTAATCGTGAGGAAAAAGTTACCAACCCCAATCAATAAGTGGAATGTGGAACTGAGTAGTCGGGAATCCCCACTGAAACAAATGAGCAAACTCGCGTCGAAAAGTGAAGCTAAAATCCACAAGAATCAAAATTGTGATGAATCCTAGTAGCCGGGAAACCCCATTGAGGCACATGAGGTGACTCGCGCCGAACAGTGAAATCCAATAAAAAAAATAAGGGGGTTGTGCAAAGCTACCAAAAGTCGAGGATCTAAATGGAATTGTAGAAAGGAAATAACCCTCTAGTGTTTTCAAGAAATTCTGCCAATATCCATATATGTTTGAAGTTCATTACTCATTATCACATATTTCACTTGGGTATTATTGTGGTGTTTGTATAGCTTGAATTTGTTCTTATCATGGCTTATGCAGTGCTTCTAACATATGCATGCACTATCTTTTTTGATTATGCCTCATGCTCTACATTATGACTTGAATCAAATGCTCTTTTCGTATCCTTCTATCCCAATGAGGGGGAGATATACATATGTACATGCATGCTTGTCTCTCATGCTTGCTTGCTTGCGTGCATGAGTATTCCGTTTGATTGATATGGTTGGTTTTCATGCAAAATGCTCTAGCTCTTGTATTCCCCATTTTTGATCATGCCAAAGGGGGAGAAAAATATTTAGATTATCATAATATTTTGTCATCATCAAAAAGGGGGAGATTATTGGGTATGTGTTCTCACATTATTTTTGACCTTGATTTTGATGATAACAAATATTGTGAGTTTATGGGAGCAAAAACATTATGTGCGATTTAATGAATTCAAAACATTGTGTGTTTAGAAGAGCATGTGTTCTGTAATGGCATTTGGTTGCATTGTGATGGAATAATGTTTCTTATTTGATTGTATGAGTGTATGAGTTTTAATGGAACAATCATGTTTTTTGAATGGCATCTATCATTCAATGAAAGTGATCATTCTTGTGTAAATGAATATCCCTCACTTGAGGTTTCTTGTTATTGAGCATATGGGAGATTCAAGAATGCCAATTGCATATTAAAGCTTCCATGACTTTGTATTTGACAAATATGTGTTTGTTGGTTGAGGATGGAAGTCAAATTCTTGTTAAAAGTGGGTTCATTGTAGTATATTTGAATGATCAAGCTCAAAGTGCCATATTTGATGCTCATATTTTGATTATGATCTAATCGCTTGTTTCATCATGTGTTTCAGGTTTAAAAAATCATGGTTAATCATCATGGGATTATGGTAATATTTAATCATTTATTTTCTCTTGAATTCTTGGAGGTTTGAAGTGTTTTTGTAACCCTCTCTGGCAAGGGTCGACCCTTGCCCTTACAGTTTCTGGTAGAACATAAGCTATTTTTTTGTTGTCTGCCTGTAGGGGTCGACCCCATGAGCGTTGGAATTATTTTCAGCCCCGGCCGCCCTCTGGTTGCCTGAGGGTCGACCCATGGGGTCGACCCCTTCTGGAACGGGATTTTTGGGAGCGTCCTAAACCAAATGAAAACCCTTCTAAACTTTACCAAACTACCCCCCATTGGTTCCTAAACATATTAGGGGGTTTCTAACATGTATTGGGAGAGTTTTATGTGTCTTTTGTCCACTCCTCTATATATATGAATGTGAACTCCGAATTTAGGTGAGATGAACCCTAATGTACTTGTTTTCTATCTTGTAGGTGAATAAAAGGGGGAGAAGAAGGAGGAGCTCTTGAACGAAGGTTTTGATCTACATCCAAGCATTTTTGGAGCTCGTGGCTGAAGAAAGAAAGGAGCGGAACGAGAAGGGAACGCGTGGACGTTCTCATCGTCGACATCCAGCCACCCTCTGACTTGAAGCTTGGAGAAGAATTTCTACAACCCCTTTCTACTCATGGGGATTCTTTTACACATCTTGTTTGCACTTATTTGAGTCATTCTCTTTTGGTTTACAAGTGTGTATTGATCAGATCTATCATTTTTTGAACTCTGACTTTGAGAGTGTGTGGAACCGCTGGTGAACGGTTGAGGTTCTTTGTGCTGCGGTGTTGCAGCTTGTGTTTGTGGTTAGATCTATGGTGGATCGTGTAGGAGACGACGTCTCCATGTCTCACATTGTGGTTGATTGTGGTTTGCTTGTTTACATTGTTTTTGTTGAACATGTGAGAACGGTAAGCTTGAGAAAATTAATTTCTTCATAGCTTGTATTTCATCCATTCATCATTTGCGTTGGTAGTTATTTAATTTTTTGCGTTAAAATCAAAAATTACCATCATGCTTGGCGGGGACAATTCAACCCCCCTTCTTGTCCATACGAGAACCTTTGGGACAACACCCCGGTCAGCTTTTGGTTCCATTGTTGATTGTCGAGAAATCGACTGGCACGCCCGCACTCCAGCCATGTTTCCACTAAAACCAGGAAACCTTCCGTGCCACTCGGTCTCCCCTCGACTTTTCGTAAAAGGCGAGTGCATGGTGCCGCTTTGAGAAAGATACGGCCATGAGAGGGAGCGCCCGAAGCATGCTATATTCCGGCATCTCTCCCGTAGCTATATCGTACCCCTCCCTCCGGTCACCGCACACTTATTGCGCCCGCGGCCCGCCCGCCCCGATCGCACGTGAATAAAAAGGATGGCACGCCCGATGGGACATCTCCCGCCTTCCTTCTTTCTGCTGAAGAGAAAGCCTGTGTCAGCCCTAAAGTCCCAGTGCCTTTTTCCTGTTCTTACAGGAGAGGTAGGAGAGAGCACATGCTCGCACTTCCCAGCAACTTCCGGTTCGCCTTCCAGTTGCCGGATCGTGTTCGATGACCGTCAGCGGCCGTCACTCCTGCTCGTCCAGCGCATCAACGACTATGGCGGCCATCACCTACGGTCCCATCGTCATCGCCACCCATGCGCAGATGGGTTGCTTGGTGGTGCCGATCACTTTCGGCAATTTCACCCCGATTGTCGGATCACCCTATTTCTTTGGTGTGGTCCCCGTGGCTGCTCCACAGCTGCCCCCAGCTCCTGTCTCTTTTGGCGCCATCAACGCACCACATCAGCCTCCAGTCTCAACAGCCAGACCGAGTGTTAGACTCAGGCCGTCTGTCACTGGTCCCCACAGGGCTCCCGGACCAGCTCCTGCCCGGGTAAGCATTAACCCCCGGCCCAGTCTCGACCGACTCCCGACGTGAGCTTCCCACCCCGAGTTCTTGTCCCCACTATTACAGTTCGCTCGGGCCCCCAGCCCCGAGCCTCGGTTAGGTCGGCATCCTGTGTGGGTCTCCACCCCAAGGTGTCCGGCTCCTTAGCGCCTTACTCGGGTCGTCAGCCCCGAGCCTCAGCCGAGGCAGCTCCTCGCACGGGTCTGTCGACCCGGGGACAGGGCTCCTCATTATCTCATTCGGGCCTTTCGACCCGAACCTCTGAAGTGTCACCACTTCTCCTGGGTCCCCAACCCCCAGTTCGAGGCTGCTCAGCATGCAGACCGGGCGTGCAACCCCGGGGTTCCCTGCAGACGGCCCCTGACGTAGGCTACTAGCGTCAGGTTTCGGATCCCTCGGCTACGTCACGGGGGCACATCCCCCACAACTCGATGACACCGGCTCCCAGTACGCGTCTGCCTCTATGGGACACGGCGGCCCTGGTGTGGACCGAAGGCCCCGTATCACACCTTTCGATCCCGCCAGTTCCTAGTCCAGGAGCAAGACCTCGGGTCGCCGGCATCCCGGTACCCCTTGCGGTGTTAGCTCTGGGTGCAAGCATGTCATTGCGAGCATCTGCCACATTATTATCGGCTCGGGCTAAGGCATACACTCGAGCCACCCAGCCGTCGACCTTCCCTATAGACTCTGGGTCATGGGGACCGATTCTGGTATTCCCGGTCGACGGCCTTGTGCCACCAGCATTTACAGGTCGAGTTTTCTCGATCTACCATCTTGGGGCAGAATCATCTTCGGCTCCCCAGAAGAAGCATCGCCATGGCCGTAAAAGCAAGCGACTTGCCACTGCCACCAACAACTCCGACAAGACCATTCTTGTCGGGGACTTACGAATTTGCCTGCATGGGGGTGAACCTATTATACCCCCAGAGCGGATCGTCTCTACGGTCCCTACTACCAACCGCTTTAGCCTTCTGCGTCAAACGTAAGAAGACAAAGCGGAGCTCAGAAGGGCAGACGCCCCGGCGGTGACACAGAGACACCGGTGCCAGTTTGGTGTCCGAGCTCCCATGTCTCGTCGAAGGGATAGTGACAAGGGAGACCAACGATCTGACTTGAGAAGGATCTGGGTTACCCCGGAGGAGGCTCAAGCCGTCCGGAAGGCGCGTCTTAGTAACCCCTTTCGGGCACTAGGACACTGTGCCAAGCAAGACGTGACTGATTTCGCAGCTGCATCGTCTGACGGCGCCCAGCCATTCGGTGCCTCTCGTTTAGGGAGGCAGAGGTCGAGACGGGCTCATTCCGGGCCCCACCAACTTCCAGCCCTGAGTTCTCCTCAAGTAGATGCCATGACAAAGACTCCTCTGCAATGCACCTCGGTCTTTGATAGGCTGGGGACACACATCCGCCCCAACATGCGCTCTCAGAAGAAGCGGACGGTCCGGCTCCTCAATGATGCAGTAAAGGTGTTCGCGTGCTATACCATCGGGCACCAGCCGGAGGTTCAGACCGATGATCTGAATCAGCCTATATCCCACCTCAGGAGACCTCGTCACCCGACTCAACCGCCGGCTCCCGTCAGCCATGTCGGCACCTCTACCGGACCTCAGACCTCAGCACGAGCAGAAGAGGTCCCCGCGGAGGATCACGCCATCCCTGCCAATGTGGAGCCTGTGACGACCCGGATCCCGGATACCAGATATACCAGATAGGACTATCGAATACACCTGATACCACTTGGAACCCGTGAGGCCTCCCAAGAGCGGTAAAGCTCCGAAGGGATAAAAGGATTATCGTGTAGTACATTGAAGGCACAGAGACATAACAGTAAGCAAAAATATTTCATTAGATCGGGTTGCTAAAGTAGCAGAAATAAAATTACTTTTTAATTAACAATTTCAATTTAACAATTATGCCAGAGTCCAGTCCAAGAAATTAAAGATGAGTATAGGCTACAAGAAGAGAACGTACTCTGAGGTTGGGGGGGACCTGACGTAGGTACCGCTGGCAGCTACAGACACGCCACACCAGGAGCCACGGAAGCAGAACGACGCCACCCACCTGAAAAGCAGGGATGAGCCTCGTGTCACTAGCCCAGTTGGGGTCACGCGGATCCCCACTGAAAAACAACGCAGTAACACGAAACAACAGCTAAAACAGCAGAAGTAGCAAAGCAGAAAGAGCTACACTACAAAGCTGTAAAAAGAACGGGAACAACAAGAGTAGGGAACAAGCTAAGGGCAAGGGAAGCTAAAAGAAAAGGGAACAGCGAGGCCGTAAAACTTGGAACATGGCCACCAAGAGGAACTCGGCTCCCTAAGCTACTCCAAGCAGCAACAGAAGGGAGACTCTGATCTGACAAAGTCAGGAGTTACCGATCTGCCGACACAACGCCAGGCCTAAGACAAAAACCAGCAAGGATAGACAAAAGTCTAGAAAGATCTAGACAAACGACGGACAGACCCGATGAGCACACACGACCAGAACGTCGTGCACATAACAAAACACTGACCTCGAGTAGGGCCACGAGAGGCTAACTCGGGAAGGTCACGACGCACAAGAAATGCTGAGAGTCACGCGTCACATGACGGAAGCACCTCCTCTCAAGAAGAATAGCCAGCTGCGTCCACTGACGTCTTATGCTGTGCCACCAAACAGCCAGCTGCGTCCACTGACGTCTTATGCTGTGCCACGAGTGTCTCACCTACGGTACCGCTGAAACCACGGCAGAGTCGTAGACACGCGCTGAGTGATACAAGAACTACAGCTACAAGTAACCAGTCAGGGCTACGCCCGTCGACGTAAGTCCTCAGCCCCTGACAATGTGTGCACACACTGGCTCTAGCCTAAGCCAGGTTCTCTAGCTAGTTTTCTCCCTCGGTAGGACGCTACCGTTGGCTGGGAGCCCACGGAACTAGCTTACAAACTGCTTGTCGGGAACACCCCTCCGCCATCCGCAGGCGGGTCGGCAACTCAAAGGCCTTAGGGCTACAATAAGCGGAGGCTCACAAGACACAGAGACTCAAAAACAAGAGTGTTGTAGTACAGACAAGCAAGGAAGCACTGTCACATGTACTACGAAGCACCAAGGCAGCAAGACAACTGCCAACAGACTCAGGACTAGACAACTAGACCTACAACGTAACGATCCTTGAGTCGGACGACTCAAAGGCAAGATCGTCACTGGCAGCGGAACAAGTCGCCAATCGGTCTAATCCTAAGCCACAGGAAACGACGCTCTGCCGAAAATGACTCACAAAGACCCGAGGGAACTTCGAGGACCCTCAGCATGCCTGGACACACGGATCGAGGTAGGATGGCACCTCGAGGCATCCAGAACCAATGTCTCAAGCTGGACAGAACCACCGAGACACACAAAGCCACCTGTCAACCCCTGGGTAACCCCCGGTTGACCGGAGCCAGACAACACTGACACAAACAACTGATGCACAGACTCACATGCACCAAACACAAACACTCCTGGCTATCCCATCATGGCCATCGCCCTCATAGGACGTCAACAGACACCCTCGGGTCACAGGCAAACCACGAGACCAAGCCAAGACAAGCAGAAACCGAAATGACAAAACCAAAATCTGGCAGAACGGACCGTCATTTAACCACTAGGCAGACCCAACAATCAAGGAACAGCCGTCACGAACCCAGAGACAACGGCATTGGCAATTCTAGATTGCGTCGTTAGGGAACTGTCGCAGTCAGGGAAAAGACCACACCCAGTCACCTAAACCGACCGATCCAGAAGACCACTGCCACACAACACAGCCCTAGAACACCAACCTACGACTGCCCAACACACGGGCGAACACCGAACACCCAACGGCCAT
Source organism: Amorphophallus konjac (assembly GCA_022559845.1). Lineage (NCBI taxonomy): Eukaryota > Viridiplantae > Streptophyta > Magnoliopsida > Alismatales > Araceae > Amorphophallus > Amorphophallus konjac. The sequence goes on along the minus strand of CM040120.1, from coordinate 366,204,400 downwards.
CACGGCCACAACAGGGCTGTAACGCACCACCACAGGGGCGTTACAGGAGCCTGACGCACCAGGGCGGGCACGTCAGAGCCAACAGGTGCAAACACAAAACGTGAGCCACGTAACGCACCCGGGAAGCCGCGTTATAGCGACCTAACACACGACGACAGGCGCGTTATGCCAACCTAATGCACGGGAGCAGACGCGTCAGGGCCAACAGACCCAAGTCTGAAAACTCAGACAAACAGCACGTAATGGTCCCCGACGGACGCGTTACAACACTGTGACGCACGGGGGCTAGGCCGTTAGAGCTAACAGGCACAGCCACCCAGCTCAGCCAAACAGAGTGTAACGGCCTGGGGCAGGCGCGTTATACAACTGTGACGCACAGGGGCACAGCCGCTAAACGAACCGACTTAAATGGTTAAATCCGGTCAAACAGAACGTAACGGCCTGGGGCAGGCGCGTTACGCAAGCCTGACGCACTAGGGCAGGCGCGTCAGAGGAACTGACTTAACCAAAACGCAAGACGACAAAATAGCTGTGACGCATACACCCGGACGCGTCAGGGAGCTGTGACGCACCACACCTAGGCCGTCACACTCTCACAGCCACGAAAAATATAAAACGAACAGACGCTGTGGCGGTCTATCGTAGTTCCGTCAGAGACTGTGACGGTCTCTGATACGACCGCTACACCAGCCACGGCGGGAAAAAGGTGGAAACGCCAAATCGGGCCGTTCCACGCCCCATTCACACCGAAGCGTAGGGGAAACAACGCTAAGTGATGAAAAAAAACATCGGGAGGCTAAAAAGCCCACATGCATGGATTAAAACGCAAGATCAGGGCGATTCTAACGAATCGACTCAAAACGAGTCACCGAGATTCCCGGACTCCTACCGGCCTCGAATGACGACCGATCGACATGAAATTAACATGAATGGGATCCAGAGATCCCAACGGTCAGTTTGACACTAACCACATCACAAATGGTTTCCGTTTTCCGGTGAACCCTGAAAACCCCAAAAACTACGATTTTCACAAAACCAGCCCGATCTCCCCCAATCGAGCACCAAACAACGCACAGAAGCAGGGAAAACGTGCAGAACAGGGAGGCAATCCATCTCCCTACATTCACCGAAGAAACCGTGCCCCGAGGGGACTAAACCGCGCAGAAAACCACGCCACGGTCTCAAACGCTAGCTTTGAATCCACCGTTCGGGATCGCGCCAGAATCGCTTCATCCTCGCCCCGTCGCGCACCCGACCAACTCCACAGCATGCCCAACATGCGCCCCTAGGTCCTCCGTCTGCAGCCGGAGCTGAGAAGGCGAAGTGGGAGAGAGAGTGGGCGACAGCGAAAATGAGAAGGAGGAGAGAGGAAGGAAAAGAAATAGGAAAAGAAATTAGAAATATTCATAATTTCCAAAAATCCGATTTTTGGCCCTATCTCAGAAAAATACGCAAAAATAGTCAAAATGACCAGCTCGGAGAGTACATCATTGTTGTAGCATCCTTGAGTCGATGAACTGACAAATAAACTCACCATAGGGTTCCATAACTAGTACGAGAGAAAAACCCACACGGATCGAAAAACTCAACTCAGGAGCCACAAAAGCGAACCGAAACTCACCGAAACAGATCCGAAAGATCCAACCAGACCTACTAAGAATCCAGCTAAAATCTGGGACATTACATCCTCCCCTCCTTTAAGAAAATTTCACCCTCGAAATTTAAGGACAAGCAAGGGTAAGCAGGGAAGAACAACCCAACAGCACAACTACGAAAACAACATAAATCTTGAGAAACACAGCTCAGAGGAACATCGTCAGACCACAATCACAAGCACACGCTCTAGATCGAGCATAGCACCCAAGTGAACACAAGTCCAACACCTCCGAAGCAAGGGCAATGTCGCTTACGTCTCACCAGAAATGGAGACACGACACATGCCACAACAACAGACAACTGATACCGAGAAGCACAACGACGGCACGGTAAGCGGCAGCTTACACAAGGAGACACAGTCCTCTCAGCTGACAGCTCGACCACATCACCGGCTCCAGTGCCAAAGGTGACAGAGAACACCTGGCACACAGGACGCCAACGACAACAGCACCGGACCAAAAACACAATCAAGTCAGTTCTCACTCAGATATTACATCTGATCGAGCCGCAAGCTAACTCTAGGGAAAAGGAGTACAACAAAGCTAACCGACAAGACCTGGTCCAAGATAGAGACACAAAATCATAGAGAAACAACGATAAAATGACAACAACAGCACCTACAGGATTCCGGCTCCGTATAGAACACAGAACCACGGAACACAACTGCAAGCAAGGTCACATCAAGGCACAAGAACGGCTAAACACACAACCACAAGGGACGGGTCACGCATCAGACTGCTCACCAAGAAAGGACCCACGACAACGAGAAACGACAATCTCAGGGAATGCACCTCAAGGACCACGCTCACGCCTCGAGAGCACAACACCCAAGAGAAAGTATGCAGAACAGAGGGTACTCAATCAGCAAGGAATGTCGACAGATTCCCCAACACTCGCAAATGCCAATGCCAACACCAGAAATACCTCCAATAACAGCACGGCACGGCAACAACAACGTCAAGGCACAGGAAGCCAAGACAAAGTCACATCGAGAAAGAACAAACCTCTCGACTGGCCAGAATCTTACCACCAACGATCCTGAGACCTGTGGGTTATGGGCCTACACGCTTCAGCTGCGCACTCAACAACGCACGCAGGCACCAAAAAATATCTCGGTATCCGCATCCCAGCACACGTACGACGACATCGCAATTCATGAAAATCGTAATATAACGTGCGACAAGTACTGATCCAGCGAACAACCGATCATAAGAAGTCTCAGTGCAAAGAAAAGGAGTACCAGCTTCAGCACAAGGCACGAAGAAAATGCTAATCTCAGCTTACCTTCACGTCCTGAAAATGGTAAATGAGTCTTCACAATACATCGGCCGCTGAACATGGCACGACAAACACAGTACGCAACAGCTCTTAACACCATGATGGAGTCCAAAGCCAAGCAACCGTAAGACAAAGAGCAGATCAGGCTCGGAATAAAGTTGTCCACACTTAAGCAGACACAGGACAAGGGCATCACTAAGATAGCAATTCCAAGGCAAATCTTGAAAAGATTCCACCAGAAGGGACAAGAAGCAATAAGCTCAACCACGTAAGCTCACCAGGAAGGGAAAATCCTAGCTTGCCTGCACAACTTCTCAAACACGGAATCAAATCGAGCACTTCAATAAAAGTGAGACACATCAGGAGCTGAACAGACTCAAGTCGGGACGACCAAAACAACGTGAGAACGTGTACGGTCATCAGACCAGGGCCAAAGGTCAACAGCAACCTGAACAACACATGGAGAAAACTACACGACAAATCATCGCAACACCTAAGCCAGCAAATGCCTGTACTGGACTTTCAGGACTCTGGATACTGTATATCTCGGATTCCCATGTACTTCACACAACAACGCTCTGATACCATCTGTGATGACCCGGATCTCAGATACCAGATATACCCGATAGGTGTTGTGCCTCTTAGGCACAAGCATGTGCTATGTCGCCTTGATGATAGCAATGCTATGGTTTTGATGATAGCAAGACAGTGAGTGCATTTGAGTGTATTTGATATTGTATTTTGATGATAGCAAGATAGTGAGTGCATTTGAGTGTATTTGATATTGTATTTTATTGATAGCAACATGACTATGACTGATATATTGTTTGTGTTAGACTTCTGTTATGTGCATAGTCTAAACATTGTGCATCATAGTGTTATGCAGTGTCTTGGTGAAGTCTATACAGACTTCAGCGTCTCATTCTGCATCTTATAGCATGTCTATACATTGCATCGTGGCGTTTATGCTCTAAGTCTATACACTGCATAGCAAGCTCAAGGTCGATACATTGAGCTTCTCATGCATCATTCTTCTAAGTCCATACAGTGAACTGTAGCATGCATTTGGCGAAGGCACAACAAGTCTAGACATTGCACTGTAGCATGCATTTCTTTAAAGTCTATACACTGGATTGTGTAATTGTGCATCATGCAAGTCTATACATTGGACTCTCGTTCAAGCCCATGCATTATCTTAGGCTAAGTGTGTACAGCGCCTTAGGCAAAGTCTGTACAGCGTCAACGCACTTCATTGGAAGTGTGTACAGCGTCAACGCAAGTCTGTACATTGCTTTAGGAGCTTCAAGTCTACACATTGCTTCGCTTCATGAAGTCTGTACATCGCCTTCAATCTTCAAGTCTATACACTGGCTTATTCTTCAAGTCTGTACAGCCGTTAGCATTAGACTTCATGTCTAGACATTGCACTGTAGCATTCAACGTCTTCGTGTTGTTTGTGTTGTGTTTTCGTCTTTGTGTTGTTTTCAACTCGTGACGGTCTCTGTCTTCGTGTTGTGTTTACTTCGTGAACTTTTCTCTAAGTTCAAGCCCGTGTCTGTGCTGTCTCCATGTCGTTTTTACTTCGTGTCGGTTTCTATTTTTCGTCCTTGAGTTGTGGTCAGCCCGTGTCGTTTTCACCTCGTGCTGTTCTCATGACTTCGTGTCATTTTCCTTCTCATGTCTTCGTGTCGTGTTTCTGAAGCAGCTCTAATAGTTCTGATGAACTTCGAGTCGTTTCCCTGTAGACCTCGTGTCGTTCCTGTTTAGAAACCTCACCTCGTGTTGGTTACTGTTGTTTCTGTGTCTTCGTGTCGTGTTTCCCACACTGCGTGTCGTTGTCGCTTTGTGACCTTACCTCGTGTCGGTTACTGTTGTCTCTGTGTCTTCGTGTCGTTTTTGTTCCACTGCGTGCAGAACATTGCAGCACCTCGTGTTGCTTTCTGTGCCACTTCGTGTCGTTCTTCTTTTTATCTCGTGTTGTTTTATAACCTCACTTCGTGTCGTTCTCTTCGTTGTGTCTGTTCTGTCACAGTGTATCTCGTGTCATTCCTTCCTTACTTCGTGCTGTAGTCACCCTGTGTATCTCGTGTCGTTCTCAGTGCATCTAGTATTACTATTACATACCTCATGCAGCTTTAGTTCCTGTGGCCCTCAGTTTTAATGGGTTGTATCTCCTTGCAGGTCCGAGGAAGAACATTTCCACGTGACTGGGTAGCACGTGATCCGAGGCTGAAGGACTGACAGAATGCTGACACGTAGCCAAATATCTGGGCGGGAAATGCGAAGGACACACACGCCCAGTGCTGCCCTCCTGCTGGCTGCTGCTATATATATGAGCCTCCTTCCACAGAAGAAGGCAGATCGAGTTGGCGAGAAGAAAAGTTTACACAGAGAGCCACGATCCAGATAGAGAGCAGAAGCGAAGAAGAGGAAAAGAGAAAGAGAAAGAGTGAAGAAAGAGAGTGAGATCGAGGGAGATCTGGTCTGAGAGAAGAAGAGAGGCAGAGAGCTCGAGAAGAGTGTGAAGAGAAGAAGAAGAGAGAGAGAGTGAGAAGGAGTTCGTTCCTCAGATCTTTGGTTCAAAACCAGATCTGAAGTTGCTCATTGTTGAGCTATATTTTGTGCTTTATTGCTTCAGCTTTCCGTTGCTGTCTTGTTCTATTTTCATTTTCCTTTATACATTTCTTCAAGCTGTTAGTCAGCGGATTGCAGAGGTGCTGCCTCTGGACGGCTAAGCTGTATTGCCCAGCGGTTTGCAGTGGAGGATTCCACTGGACAGCAAGCTGTGTTGCTCAGCGGGCAATGGTGGATTCCACTGGACGAGTAAGCTGTAATCCCTAGCGGTTGCAGTGGTGGATTCCACTGGACGGCAAGCTGTGAGGCCCAGCGGTTGTAGGCAAGCTGTGAGGCCCAGCGGTTTCAAGCTGTGAGTCAGCAGGAAGCCACACTCGGGTTGAGTGTGGGGTGGATGTAGGTCTGGAGGACCGAACCACCTAAAAACCCCATATGCATTGTGATTTGTTTTGTTCATTTGTGCTTCCGCTAGATAAATGCATAGGGGCGCTCCATGTGTTTGCTAACTGGTCAAACAAAATGTTGATTAGCTTTCAGATTTAGTAAATCTGTCTAGTTAGCTTCATAGTTCTATTTTGAGCGAAATTTTATATTGGGTGAAAGTTTTTTAAAAGGGTTATATTCATTCACCCCCCCTCTGAATACTTGCACCGAACCCAACAATTGGTATCAGAGAGGTCTCTGACTTAACAGATCTAACAATCTGCAGAGGATCCTGCTAACTGTTTAGTGCATTTCAGAGTGGGTGTATTGTGCTCGTTGTTTTGTTTCACCGGTTTAGTGCTTTACCTTGCCCATCTGGTTTTGCTGCATTCCCTGTCATTTGCTTAGTGAGTTGAATCTGTCTGCCATCTGTCCAAATGGATCGTCCTCCAATTTATGATGGTTCTAACTTTGAAAGTTGGCTAGGAGGCCTAGCTGTGTATGTAGATTCCATAAATCCCCAATTATGGAGTTTGCTATCCAAAGGCCCACATCGATTACCCCAAGATCAGACCAAGTGGTCTAGTGAGGACACATTTAAGAACCGTGACAATGTCATAATTCTTAATATCTTGAGAGCTACTATTAATACTGATGTATATTCTTTTGCTCTCAGGTGCAACTCTGGAAAAGAGATATATGACAAGGTTATCTCTGCGCATAATCAACAAGGTGATAGCTGCTTGATGGCCAACCGGGATGATGAAGATGAGATCTCATCTCAGGTAAGCTCTGAATCAGATGGATACTCCTTTGATGAATTGATAGTGATGTATGAAGATTTGTTCAAAGTATCCAAGAAATTAAAATCTGAAAATAGAAGGTTGAAAAAGAGATGTGAACAGATTAACTCTAAAGTTCTCTGTGAAAACTGTCAAAGATTAAAAACATCTCATGATATGTGCTTAGCTGATCTGAATATGAGTAAGGAACAAATCTCTTTATTGGAAAATAAAAATGAAGATTTGAGATTGCTAAATTCTGCCATGCCTGAGAGACTCTTAACGCTTGAAAAAGGGAAGAATTTAGTTGAAAATGAATGTGAGAGAGTGAGCACATTGATAGAAGAGATTGATAGCTACAAAGCCATTAATGTCTTACTTAATGAAAAGATCACAGATTCTGAAATGCTCATTTCTTCTCTCAAAAATGAAATCACTGAACTAAATAATTCCCTGTTTAAGTCTCTTAAAAATAAAGAAAATCCAAAGGATGTTTCTAAGAAGAAAGTCTCTGATGGAGGCAGTAATCAGGAAAATAAGAAAACAAAGGAGAAAATAAAAGTTTTGAAAAAGAATGATAACGATCAGCATGCTAAGAAAGCTCAGGTCAAACATTCTAGTGTCAAAAATGTCAAATGCTGTTACTGTGGAAAGTTTGGCCATGAGATGGCTGATTGTTTTGTGATAAAGAATGATGAATTGAAGTATGATAGAACTCATGCTAGGAAGCCTACTGTGAGTAAACCTTCTTCTGCTCACGCCAAAAGACATCAATGTTTTTATTGTCATAAAATAGGTCATCTCATGCATGATTGTAGACAAATGAAATTAGATGATCTATATGCTGTTAGAATGCATGATAAACTGTTCCATGCTAAAAATCATGCATCTCATAAAGAGAACACTCAATGTTCTCATTGTGGCAAATTGGGCCACATGGTTGAAAATTGCTGGCATGCTCAGGGAAATAGATTGAATTCTAAATTTGTAAAATTCCCTGCTTTCTATGATTCTGGTAGAAATAATTTAATTGATAAAAAGAAAAACTCTGCATGCTTCATCTGTGGAAAGCCAGGCCACAGAGCTGCAAACTGTTGGCATGCTAAGGGAAGAACAATTAACTCCAAAACTGCTATAATCCCTGTAAAAAGGCATGCACTCTATAAGAATCTTGACAGAATGAATTCTTCATGTTTTAATTGTGGAAAACCTGGCAACAAAGCCTCTGAGTGCTGGGTGGCAGAGTTCAGAAAACAAAATGCCCATGCACACAACAGAAATTTTGATGTTCATGCACATGAATATAATGCCTACAATAAGGTGCATAAAAGGAACTCAAATTCTGTTAGTTATCATGGTAAGTCTGGTCAATTTGCTTATTCCTTGTCCAGCTATAAGTTGATGGGCTATGTTGATAATTCTGTTAAGAGATCAGTCAGAACACCTGTTAGGGCTCATACAGGACCCAAGGCAGCTTGGGTTCCTGCAAGATCATATTGATTGATATGTTGCAGGTGTGCCTTGGTGAGAGAAATAAAAGGGGTATTTTAGCCAAGGCACTCAAATGAAAGCCCCATGATTCAACTCTTCAGGTTAGTTCTGAACTTTATTTTAAAATTCCATTATCTGAAAATGTGAGCTTCATGTGATTTGCTTGATTGATTGTGGATGTTCTCTTCATGTCTAGCTGATCAGTCTGCATTCCAGACTCAGCTATTGAGTTTTACTTTGGATATAGCTGATGCTCTTCTGTTGCCATCTCCTGCCAATTGTTGAACTGAGTTTGAATGGTCTTTAGTGTATATAGTTGATGCACTATATAGACTTTGTGTCAATGCATGTGTTTTGTGTTAATGCATTGCATGCTTGTTGTTGAATGCATACTTGGACTGATTGTGTATAGACTGATTCTCATTGCATGTGTCTTATGTCTGCATATATTATTTGCATGACTGTCATTGATGCTGTTCAATGCATGTAGGACTGCTTTAAGTTGCATTGTCTTGCATAACCCTGGTATATCAAATGGTAAACTACTAAAAGGCAGGGAAATCTGCCTGGAGGTTCTTACTATGTGTGAGATGGTCCTTGAGACCAGGTTCTCTGCCAAGTACCAAGGGTCTAGTCCTCATGTAGAACAGTGTACTGCATCATATTTTTGAAAAATCTGAAAAAGGATAAAAATGTGCATGACTTGGATGCATAAACTTGAATTGATTGCATACTTGCCTCATATATCATTGTTGCATAGTCTGCATGTAGAACAGTCTACTGCATAGCATATTTTTGCATCATGGTGTCAGGGGGAGCTGAGAGGTTCTATTCAATTCATTGAATCCTATTTACTCCTCATTGTCCCCATTCATTTGATTCATATCTTTTGACATCAGATGCCATTGGACCATTTTGCCAATTGCTATCCTCTCCCCATCATTTTCACTAAACAACAGCTTTGCATCTGGTTTAGTACATTGAATGGTGATTATTGCAATTGTTTTTCTATAAGAATCACACTTACAAATTGAAAGGAACTAAAGGTTTAACCTTTATAAATTAGAGAGTTAAGTGTCTGCACTTCAGAACTTGAGATAAAAGAAAACTTTTATAGCTCTTAATCTTTATCTCATGGTAAGATTAGAAAAAGTTTTTGTAATGCCAAATGTGTTGATCTGGAAATTTCTAGAAAAGGCTAATAAGAATGTGTACTGATTTTTTTTAACAATCACTCTAAAAGAAGTAAGGGCAGTAGTAAATAAGATCATTAATGTTAAGAACTGAACATAGTGACAGAGCAATGGCTGATTGCACTGAGAAACTGTGAACTCCTCCAAAGAAGTAGGAAAATTCACATGTCATGAAGTGCTTTAGACTATCTCTGTTCATAGGGTCAAATCTATAGGGGGAGTCCTCACCAAGTAACTGAGGGTACTGGCCTCTAATCAAGGTGTACCCTTAATGTCAAAAGTGAAGACTATTCTTTGTGGGTTTTGATCTGAAATAGGTCTAGTAGTTTATGCCTAGTAACTGGGGGTACCTGCCTCTGATCAAGGTGTACACCTAATGTCAATAGCATAAATGCCACCGATCTATTTACTTAGTCCAGGTTCTGAAAATCAAAAATGAAATCAAACTGTTGTAACCCTTCGAAAATTCAAATGTCATTGAGTGAAAAATGTTTTTCTCAATACATGTTCAAATTGCCATTCTTGATCTTCCATGGTTAATCACAAAAGGGTATTATTTCTGACTTATCTATTAATACCATGTGCCTTAGATTCATTGCTATAAATGGAATCAGTAAACACTTTTTCAGGGGTCAGGTTCTTTACTCTAGATTTTTCACTGTTAAACCTGAATTTTTGTCAAAATTGTATGCTGCTGATTCTTATACTTTAACTATTGTTTATAATCAGGCTTATTCTCTGAACCTATGATTCAGCTGTTGTCAAGTGACCCTCCTACCCTCTCTATCTTGTTTATCTGTTCATATCCTTTCTCAAAGAGGGAGCTTTTATTTAGGGGGAGAAATAATTCAGGGGAGTCTTACATTCAGGGGGAGAATGTTCTAGAGGAATTTACATGCATATTACATTTTGCACTCATATTTTTACTATTTTTCTCTTTTTGATCATGTCAAAGGGGGAGAAAATCTTGTGTGTGACTCACTGTCACATTGTGTTGCCATCATCAAAAAGGGGGAGAATGTTGTGCCTCTTAGGCACAAGCATGTGCTATGTCGCCTTGATGATAGCAATGCTATGGTTTTGATGATAGCAAGACAGTGAGTGCATTTGAGTGTATTTGATATTGTATTTTGATGATAGCAAGATAGTGAGTGCATTTGAGTGTATTTGATATTGTATTTTATTGATAGCAACATGACTATGACTGATATATTGTTTGTGTTAGACTTCTGTTATGTGCATAGTCTATACATTGTGCATCATAGTGTTATGCAGTGTCTTGGTGAAGTCTATACAGACTTCAGCGTCTCATTCTGCATCTTATAGCATGTCTATACATTGCATCGTGGCGTTTATGCTCTAAGTCTATACACTGCATAGCAAGCTCAAGGTCGATACATTGAGCGTCTCATGCATCATTCTTCTAAGTCCATACAGTGAACTGTAGCATGCATTTGGCGAAGGCACAGCAAGTCTAGACATTGCACTGTAGCATGCATTTCTTGAAAGTCTATACACTGGATTGTGTAATTGTGCATCATGCAAGTCTATACATTGGACTCTCGTTCAAGCCCATGCATTGTCTTAGGCTAAGTGTGTACAGCGCCTTAGGCAAAGTCTGTACAGCGTCAACGCACTTCATTGGAAGTGTGTACAGCGTCAACGCAAGTCTGTACATTGCTTCAGGAGCTTCAAGTCTACACATTGCTTCGCTTCATGAAGTCTGTACATCGCCTTCAATCTTCAAGTCTATACACTGGCTTATTCTTCAAGTCTGTACAGCCGTTAGCATTGGACTTCATGTCTAGACATTGCACTGTAGCATTCAACGTCTTCGTGTTGTTTGTGTTGTGTTTTCATCTTCGTGTTGTTTTCAACTCGTGACGGTCTCTGTCTTCGTGTTGTGTTTACTTCGTGAACTTTTCTCTAAGTTCAAGCCCGTGTCTGTGCTGTCTCCATGTCATTTTTACTTCGTGTCGGTTTCTATTTTTCGTCCTTGAGTTGTGGTCAGCCCGTGTCATTTTCACCTCGTGCTGTTCTCATGACTTCGTGTCGTTTTCCTTCTCATGTCTTCGTGTCGTGTTTCTGAAGCAGCTCTAATAGTTCTGATGAACTTCGAGTCGTTTCCCTGTAGACCTCGTGTCGTTCCTGTTTAGAAACCTCACCTCGTGTTGGTTACTGTTGTTTCTGTGTCTTCGTGTCGTGTTTCCCACACCGCGTGTCGTTGTCGCTTTGTGACCTTACCTCGTGTCGGTTACTGTTGTCTCTGTGTCTTCGTGTCGTTTTTGTTCCACTGCGTGCAGAACATTGCAGCACCTCGTGTTGCTTTCTGTGCCACTTCGTGTCGTTCTTCTTTTTATCTCGTGTTGTTTTATAACCTCACTTCGTGTCGTTCTCTTCGTTGTGTCTGTTCTGTCACAGTGTATCTCGTGTCATTCCTTCCTTACTTCGTGCTGTAGTCACCCTGTGTATCTCATGTCGTTCTCAGTGCATCTAGTATTACTATTACATACCTCATGCAGCTTTAGTTCCTGTGGCCCTCAGTTTTAATGGGTTGTATCTCCTTGCAGGTCCGAGGAAGAACATTTCCACGTGACTGGGCAGCACGTGATCCGAGGTTGAAGGACTGACAGAATGCTGACACGTGGCCAAATATCTGGGCAGGAAATGCGGAGGACACACACGCCCAGTGCTGCCCTCCTGCTGGCTGCTGCTATATATATGAGCCTCCTTCCACAGAAGAAGGCAGATCGAATTGGCGAGAAGAAAAGTTTACACAGAGAGCCACGATCCAGATAGAGAGCAGAAGCGAAGAAGAGGAAAAGAGAAAGAGAAAGAGTGAAGAAAGAGAGTGAGATCGAGGGAGATCTGGTCTGAGAGAAGAAGAGAGGCAGAGAGCTCGAGAAGAGTGTGAAGAGAAGAAGAAGAAAGAGAGAGTGAGAAGGAGTTCATTCCTCAGATCTTTGGTTCAAAACCAGATCTGAAGTTGCTCATTATTGAGCTATATTTTGTGCTTTATTGCTTCAGCTTTCCGTTGCTGTCTTGTTCTATTTTCATTTTCCTTTATACATTTCTTCAAGCTGTTAGTCAGCGGATTGCAGAGGTGCTGCCTCTGGACGGCTAAGCTGTATTGCCCAGCGGTTTGCAGTGGAGGATTCCACTGGACAGCAAGCTGTGTTGCTCAGCGGGCAGTGGTGGATTCCACTGGACGGGTAAGCTGTAATCCCCAGCGGTTGCAGTGGTGGATTCCACTGGACGGCAAGCTGTAAGGCCCAGCGGTTGTAGGCAAGCTGTGAGGCCCAGCGGTTTCAAGCTGTGAGTCAGCAGGAAGCCACACTCGGGTTGAGTGTGGGGTGGATGTAGGTCTGGAGGACCGAACCACCTAAAAACCCCGTGTGCATTGTGATTTGTTTTGTTCATTTGTGCTTCCGCTAGATAAATGCATAGGGGCGCTCCATGTGTTTGCTAACTGGTCAAACAAAATGTTGATTAGCTTTCAGATTTGGTAAATCTGTCTAGTTAGCTTCATAGTTCTATTTTGAGCGAAATTTTATATTGGGTGAAAGTTTTTTAAAAGGGTTATATTCATTCACCCCCCCTCTGAATACTTGCACCGAACCCAACAATAGGACTATCGAATACACCTGATACCACTTGGAACCTGCGAGGCCTCCCAAGAGCGGTAAAGCTCCGAAGGGATAAAAGGATTGTCGTGTAGTACATTAAAGCCACAGAGACATAACAGTAAGCAAAAATATTTCATTAGATCGGGTTGCTAAAGTAGCAGAAATAAAATTACTTTTTAATTAACAATTTCAGTTTAAGAATTATGCCAGAGTCCAGTCCAAGAAATTAAAGACGAGTACAGGCTACAAGAAGAGAACGTACTCTGAGGTCGGGGGGGACCCGACGCAGGTACCGCTGGCAGCTACAGACGCGCCACACCAGGAGCCACGGAAGCAGAACAACGCCACCCACCTGAAAAGCAGGGGTGGGCCTCGTGTCACTGGCCCAGTAGGGGTCACGCGGATCCCCACTGAAAAATAACGCAGTAACACGAAACAACAGCTAAAACAGCAGAAGTAGCAAAGCATGAAGAGCTACACTACAAAGCTGTAAAAAGAACGGGAACAGCAGGAGTAGGGAACAAGCTAAGGGCAAGGGAAGATAAAAGAAAAGGGAACAACGAGGCCGTAAAACTTGGAACACGGCCACCGAGAGGAACTCGGCTCCCTAAGCTACTCCAAGCAGCGACAGAAGAGCGACTCTGATCTGACAAAGTCAGGAGTTACCGATCTGCCGACACAACGCCAGGCTTAAGACAAAAACCAGCAAGGATAGACAAAAGTCTAGAAAGATCTAGACAAACGATGGATAGACCCGACGAGCACACACGATCTGTGACGAACCGGATCCCGGATACCAGATATACCCGATAGGACTATCGAATACACCTGATACCACTTGGAACCCGCAAGGCCTCCCAAGAGAGGTAAAGCTCCGAAGGGATAAAAGGATTGTCGTGTAGTACATTGAAGCCACAAAGACATAACAGTCAGTAATAATATTTCATTAGATCGGGTTGCTAAAGTAGCAGAAATAAAATTACTTTTTAATTAACAATTATGCCAGAGTCCAGTCCAAGAAATTAAAGATGAGTACAGGCTACAAGAAGAGAACGTACTCTGAGGTCGGGGGAAACCCGACGCAGGTACCGTTGGCAGCTACAGACACGCCACACCAGGAGCCCCGGAAGCAGAATGATGCCACCCACCTGAAAAGCAGGGGTGAGCCTCATGTCACTGGCCCAGTAGGGGTCACGCGGATCCCCACTGAAAAACAACGCAGTAACACAGAACAACAGCTAAAATAGCAGAAGTAGCAAAGCAGGAAGAGCTACACTACAAAGCTGTAAAAAGAACGAGAACAGCAGGAGTAGGGAACAAGCTAAGAGCAAGGGAATCTAAAAGAAAAGGGAACAGCGAGGCCGTAAAACTCGGAACACGGCCACCGAGAGGAACTCGGCTCCCCAAGCTACTCCAAGCAGCGACAGAAGGGCGACTCTGATCTGACAAAGTCAGGAGTTACCGATCTGCCGACACAACGTCAGGCCTAAGATGAAGACTAGCAAGGACAGACAAAAGTCTAGAAAGATCTAGACAAACGACGGACAGACCCGACGAGTACACACGACCAGAACGTCGTGCACACAATACAACACTGACCTCGAGTAGGGCCACGAGAGGCTAACTCGGGAAGGTCACGACGCACAAGAAACGCTGAGAGTCACGCGTCACGTGACGGAAGCACCTCCTCGCAAGAAGAACAGCTAGCTGCACCCACTGACGTCTTATGCTGCGCCACGAAACAGCCAGCCGCGTCCACTGACGTCTTATGCTGCGCCACGAGTGTCTCACCTACGGTACCGTAGAAACTACGGCAGAGTCGCAGACACGCGCTGAGTCAAACAGGAACTACAGCTACAAGTAACCAGTCAGGGCTACCCCCATCGACGTAAGTCCTCAGCCACTGACAATGTGTGCACACACTAGCTCTAGCCTAAGCCAGGTTCTCTAGCTAGTTTTCTCCCTCGGTAGGATGCTACCGTTGGCTGGGAGCCCACGGAACTAGCTTACAAACCGCTTGTCGGGAACACACCTCCGCCATCTGCAGGCGGGTCGGCAACTCAAAGGCCTTAGGGCTACAATAAGCGGAGGCTCACAAGACACAGAGACTCAAAAACAAGAGTGCTATAGTACAGATAGGCAAGGAAGCACTGTCGCATGTACTACGAAGCACCAAGGTAGCAAGACAACTGCCAACAGACTCAGGACTAGGCAACTAGACCTACAACATAACGATCCTTGAGTCAGACGACTCAAAGGCAAGATCGTCATTGGCAGTGGAACAAGCCGCCAATCGGTCTAATCCTAAACCACGGGAAACGACGCTCCGCAGAAAACGACTCACGAAGACCTGAGGGAACACCGAGGACCCTCAACATGCCTGGACACACAGATCGAGGTAAGATGGCACCTCGAGGCATCTAGAACCAATGTCTCGAGCTGGACAGAACCGCCGAGACACACAAAGCCACCTGTCAACCCCTGGGTAACCCCCGGTTGACCGGAGCCAGACAACACTGACACAAACAACCGATGCACAGACTCACATGCAGTAAACAGAAACACTCCTGGCTGTCCCATCATGGCTATCGCCCACATAGGACGTCAATAGACACCCTCGGGTCACGGGCAAACCACGAGACCAAGCCAAGACAAACAGAAACCGAAATGACAAAAACCAAGCTCTGGCAGAACGGACTGTCATTCAACCACTAGGCAGACCCAGCAGTCAAGGAACAGTCGTCACGAACTCAGAGACAACGGCATTGGCAATTCTAGATTGCATTGTTAGGGAACTATTGCAGTCAGGTAAAAGACCGCACCCAGTCACCTAAACCGACCGATCCAGAAGACCACTGCCACACAACACAGCCCTAGAACACCAACCTACAACTGGCCAACACACGGGTGAACACCGAACACCCAACGGCCATCACGGCCACAACAGGGCTGTAACGCACCACCACAGGGGCGTTACAGGCGCCTAGCGCACCAGGGCGGGCACGTCAGAGCCAACAGGTACAAACACAAAACGTGAGCCACGTAACGCACCCAGGCAGGCGCGTTACAGTGACCTAACGCACGACGACAGGCGCGTTACGCCAACCTAACGCATGGGAGTAGACGCGTCAGGTCCAACAGACCCAAGTCTGAAAACTCAGACAAACAGCACGAAATGGTCCCCGACGGACGCGTTACAACACTGTGACGCACGGGGGTAGGGCCATTAGAGCTAATAGACACAGCCACCCAGTTCAGCCAAACAGAGTGTAACTGCCTGTGGCAGGCACGTTACACAACTATGACGCACAGGGGCACAGCCGCTACACGAACCGACTTAAACGGTTAAATCCGGTCAAACAGAACGTAACGGCCTGGGACAGGCGTGTTACGCGAGCCTGACGCACTAGGGCAGGTGCGTCAGAGGAACCTGAAGTCCCGAGGTTAAATGACACCCAAGAGGGGGGGGTGAATTGGGTGATAACAAATTTTTATAAAATAAAATCAAGATACCGATTTCGAGAGGACACAAGAGGGCCGCAAGCAAAACAGACTATATCTCTTAAAATAACCACTGCATAAACCCTTGGTACTCGGCGGAGTTAATAGATCCGTAGATTTACTCACGTAAACTATTATCTTTTCGGCAAGAATGACCTTGTCGGTTCGAATCCAGCTTTTGATATACCGAAGGATTTAAGTGAAGATGATTAACACACAAGATCTAAAAGAAGCAGAAAGACTAGATCCACAAGTAATCACAGAAGGGGGGAAAGAAGATAAGGTGCAAACCACGAGGAGACATCAATTTTAAGGTGGTTCGGATGCCACAAAGGCAACCTACGTCCACCCCTCACCGATAGTGAGGAACCACACACTATCTTGTAGAGTGTTACAAGATCAACCACACACACACAAAAGCAATCAACCTTGATTGCACACACACACACACGGATCTATGAAGATCCTCACACACACACACACAAAAGATTTAAGATTACAATCAAAACACACTTGAAGCTGAGAAGGATGTGAAATTGAAAGAACACAAGAACAAGAGATTGATTAATGCTCCCCCTTAGTTGATGAAGGATTCTTTGGATGCAGCTTGAGGTCGACTTGATCCAGGCCTTATCTTCTTCAGATATAGCTTGATCTTCACTCTAGAAAGGAGGAAGAAGGATGAAGAAATCTTCTCGGAGCACTGTTCGCGTCTACAGTGCAAGCTTCCTCCTTCCCACCTTTGGTAGCCTCCTTGATCCACTCTGAGCATTAGGGTTTTCCAAATCCTCTTGTATATGTTTTATAGGCTCTTGAATGGTCCAAGGACTCCCCAGACCAGATCCACAATTTCTGGAGAGTTTGGTTGCTTTGGGATTAAACAAATCCAAGAGGAATGACTTTTCTCGAAATGATAAAAAGTCAACAATTGTTGGCAGCTCGGGGCTGGCGGTCGACCTACAGAGGCCAGCGGTCAACCGCCATTGGCCGTCCTGTAGCCATTTGGCTGCTGGGAAAATAGGTCGACCGCTAGCTCCTGGCGGTCGACCGCCAGGTTCACAGATTCCCAGATTTCAGTTCTGTTATTTTAGGTCGACCTCCAAGGGTCCACAGGTCGACTGCCAATCTCCAATCCTGCAAAAGTCAAGTGTTAGCTCACTTGAAGCTATCCATTTGTTCGATGATTGAAATGGGCTTGTGTTATAGTTAATTACAAGTTGGTTTAAACTCGAATAAACACATGGAAGGATTCATTAACACACATTTGACATGGGTTAAAATTTGATGGTTTAAAGCATGAAGCTTCGCTTGAAAACAAGATACATGAGAGAGAAATGTCCTGGGTTTTGTTATCATCAAAACCACTCGGATATGTTCAACAATCTCCCCCTTTTTGATGATGACAAAAACTAGACATTAAATTTGCATTTTCACCAATGTGCCTTTGAAGGAGTTTTAGAAGCGTCAACAATTACATTTGAGATACGTGGAAATCCATCAAGTTGAATCTTTTGAACTCACGATTGAAGGCATTCAAAACGCTCATTTCAACGCAACATATCACTTCCAACACAAGCACGTCAACGAATCCATACCAACCATTCAATACTTATTTGCCACATTGACAAGAAGTGAGAAGGGAGGGGGGGCCAATCTTGTAAAGTCAAAGAGTGCATTCTTCCATTCATTTTCATTAGATCCATACAAGGTACACAGAATGCAGAAGGGAGAAATGGACTCGACACGCTAAGGAATGCAACCACTAATGCAATACAATATGCTCAAACTACAATGCAAGAGACAGACATGCATGCAAGCAGGCAAACACCAAACACACATAGCATATACATATAAGCCTAATAGCCTACTTCTCCCCCTTTGACATCATCAAAAAAGAGAGAGAAGGGGTGCAAAAAGTGGACAAAAGTGACACTAGAGACCCAAAGAGCAGCTACACAGCAGGGTGATCCTCAGCTTCCTCGCCATGAACACCATCCGGTGGACCATCACCATGGGGGGAACCAGCAGGAGCAGGAGTAGGAGGAGGAGGAAGACGATCCTCAAGGCCGTGGAGAAGATCATCATAATGACGGAGCTGGTTACGGATGAAAAGAAGGGTATGGTTGGTGAGGCGAAAGGCCTCACGGTTATCTTCATGGCTGGCAAAGAGAGTGGCCATGTGGATAGAGATATCATCCAGATCATGAGTGAAGGTGTCCATTCGTCCAGTCATGGTATCCATAAAAGTATCCAAGCGCCCAAGGGAGGAGTCAAGCCGAGTTTCCATGCCTAAAAGACGCCTGTCAAGAGCCTCATAGTCCCCCCAAGTGGAATGCCCAGCACCCTGAGTGGAAGACTCCCCATGAAAGTACTGCGGTAGAGGAGGGAGAGCCGCGGGAGGAGGCACATCTTCAGGCTGGACTGGTGCAGGTGCATTGTGGTTATCTTGCTGTGGGTCCGGTTCTTGTTCGTCTTCACTAACATTCTCTTCCCCATAAACTGGGACAGCACAACGAATTGTGCCATCTGCTGCACGGTAATATCTCATATCTGAGAAAAGCTTATGCTCATTATAAATGTCATCATGGCGGACCAGAACAAACTGCTCATCCTCCAATGGGACCCCAATAGAAGTGAACACTCCAGTGAGTTGAGAAGCATAAGGCAGGGACCGCCGTAAATGTGTCCGGCATCGACTTATCAGTTGAGTCATGAGGCAACACATATTAATTAAGTCACCATTCATAACATGATAGAACAGGAATCGGTGCACTTCCGTCACTTCATCTTGACTGCCATTCTTGGGATAAATAAGTGTAGTAAACATATGATGCAGAACCCGTTGCAAGGCGGGAAAGTGGTTGGCATTGAGCTCAATGAGGTCACTCACACCACGCACAAAATCACAGCTCGTCATGGCAATGAAACTTGCCTCAACCTCACCATGCCCAAAATTCATGTCTGCACCATGTGAAGAGACTCCCAGGGCTCGATTGAATAATTCTGAATTAATTCGGATCTCAATGCCCTTAACCATGGTGTATAATCTTCCATCTCTGTCAACCAAATTTCCATAGAACTGTTGTACCAGATAGGGATAAAACCGGTTGTATCGAGTGACAAAGTCAATCCACCCCGGTTGCATTGAAAAAACTGTATAAATGTCGGGCAGGATTTCATTCAACTCTTGAAAATCGACAAGACGAGGGTCAATGATAGACCTTGGAGGTAACCTGCGTGCGGGAGCTTGTGGTGGAGGTGCGGCCGGAGATTCACGTCTCTGAGCACTAGGTTCCCCTTGGAGAAGACGCCGCGCACTCCGTCTAGGTGCCATTTAAGACTAAGAAACCCGCTGAAGAGAAGATCCTCTTGAGAGGTAGGACCTCTACCTTGGGATGGAGAGAGAGACACCGGGGAGAACTGTGAACACCTTCTTCATGCTCTGGAACTCAGGGAAGGGTGACACAAGAGCACGGACGCCGGCGACGAGTTGTTCCGAAGTGGAGACAAATTGGCCGGATCGTGGTGGGAGAAAGGAGATGAGGGGTTTTGAGGGCTTAGATGGTGGGAGAGAGGTGTGCTAGGTTTAGGGTGGATTAAGGGAGAGAGAGTGGAAGGCAATAGAATGGAAAATGGGGAGGAAAACCCCCTTTTATTGGGGTTCGGACGTGGTTGAACCGGGCCAGTTCGCCGCTGGCGGTCGACCGGCACGAAGCCAGCGGTCGACCGCTGGGGTATAGAAGCCCCAATGTGGACCCCGAGAGGAAAAGGGTTGAGCCAGCGATCACCAGAGATAGAAACGGGCTCCATGACCCTGAGGACTCCCCCATTTTCACAGAACACATTTTTTTTTCTTTTTTTCTTTTTTTTAAAAAATCTTTTCTTCTCTTGTGCTAAGCCACGAAAGATGTCAAGCAGGAGTCGACTATGGAAACCCTTGAATGGAGACTGCTAAGAGCACTAGATCACTAGTCCACTTTTATTTATCAAGGAATATTCAGTTTTAGAAAAATGTCATGGAGAAAGTGTATATAAATATAAGTACATGCACACATGCTAGGTATAGTCATGCACAATAGAAATGAACCACACACAATGCATGCATCTCACATAATCTACCCAACGAAAAAGAAACAACCTAGTGCAGACCTAAGTACGTATGCCCTCACCCTTGCACATGCCAAGTTCTCTCATAATTTTATTGAATTGATCCTGATTTAGGGGTTTTGTGAAGATGTCAGCCAGTTGGTTAAGTGTGGCAAAGAAATTGAACTCAAAAACCCCTTTACCTGCATGATCTCTCAGAAAATGATGCCGAATGTCAATGTGTTTGGTTCTGGAGTGTTGAACAGGGTTTTTATATAGACTAATTGCACTCGTATTATCACAGAAGATCGGCACAAAATCCACTTCAACATTCAAATCAAGCAATTGATTTTTGATCCAAAGTACTTGGGCTCCACAACTTCCGGCGGCTACATATTCAGCCTCGGCCGTTGAGAGAGCTACTGAATGTTGTTTCTTGGAGGCCCATGAGACGAGGCACCCACCGAGAAACTGACAGTACCCACTTGTACTTTTACGATCGACAATGCATCCTGCATAATCCGCATCGGTATAAGCAATTAAATCAAACGAACTACCGATGGGAAACCACAAGCCAAAATCTACAGTGCCAATAAGGTATCTAAAAATGCGTTTGATAGCTGATAAGTGAGATTCTTTAGGGCATGACTGGAAACGGGCACAGAGACATACACTGAATTGAATGTCAGGACGGCAAGCTGTAAGGTACAGTAGTGATCCGATCATACCTTGAAACAGTGTAGAGTCTACTGTTTTACCATTTTCATCCTTATCCAGCTTTGTGGTAGTGGCCATGGGAGTTGATATGGGTTTTGCTTCCGTCATCCCATATTTTTTCAGCAGTTCCATAGTATATTTGGCTTGATTGATGAAAATTCCTTCTGAAGTTTGTTTCACCTGCAATCCAAGAAAGAAATTCAGCTCCCCCATTAAGCTCATCTCGAATTCTCCTTGCATAGTCTTTGCAAATTCCTCGCATAAGGTATTATCAGAAGCTCCAAAAATAATGTCATCCACATACACTTGAACCACTAAAATGCCCTTACCTAATTTCCTTGTGAAAAGTGTTTGATCAACCTTACCTCTCTTGAACCCATTTTCAGCCAGAAAAGAAGTAAGTCATTCATACCATGCCCTTGGTGCTTGTTTTAGTCCGTACAAGGCCTTTTGGAGCTTGTACACATGTCGTGGATGTTTGGAATCTTTAAAGCATGGCGACTGCTCTACAAAGGCATCCTCCTTGATATAGCCGTTAAGAAATGCAGATTTAACATCCATTTGAAATAGTTTAAAGTTCAAAGAGCAAGCGTAGGACAGTAAGATCCGGACTGCTTCAAGTCTAGCAACCGGTGCAAAGGACTCATCAAAATCAATTCCCATCTCCTGGCTGTACCCCTTGGCCACAAGCCGAGCCTTATTCTTCACAATCAATCCCGCATCATTTAGCTTGTTTCTGAAAACCCAACGAGTTCCAATAGTAGGATGGTTCTTAGGACGCGGCACGAGAGTCCACACCACGTTTCTTTCAAACTGATGCAGCTCTTCATGCATCGTCTGAATCCAGGATTCATCTTGAAGAGCTTCATGAATGTCCTTGGGCTCTACTTGTGAAAGTAAGGCCATCAGGTCCTCATGTTCAACCTGCCTTAGAGAGGACCTAGTTTTCACCCCATCCTCCAAATTACCTATGATGTTCGCAGTTGGATGATCCTTTAGAAATGTGGAGGAGCTGGGCAGATCAGGATGCTGCACTTGTGGTTCTTGCAGTGTCTCAATTGTAGGATCCTCATCTTCCTCATTTTTGCTTGAGGTTGCCTTCAATGGCTCATCCTTGGCTTTAACATTTCATGAGTTCTTAGGGTCTTCATCTGCATCCAAGATGAAAGGAATTTGATTTGTGAGTTTTGACTCGGATTCATCAAAAATAACATGAGGACTTTCTTCAACAATTAAAGTCCTTTTATTGAATAATCGGTAAGCTCTAGAATTGAGTGCATAACCTAGAAAAATTCCTTTATCACTCTTTTCATCAAACTTACCCAGATTGGACTTACCATTGTTCAAGATATAGCAAGGGCATCCAAAGGGTTTAAGATAAGAGATGTTTGGCTTCTTACCCTTGTAGAGCTCATATGGAGTTTTCTTTAGAATGGGCCTTACCATTGCCCTGTTGATGATGTAGCATGCTATACTTACCGCTTCAGCCCAAAAATACTTGGGTAGGGAATTCTCACTAAGCATGGTCCGGGCCATGTCTATCAACATTCTATTCTTTCTCTCTACTACTCCATTCTGCTGGGGCGTCCTCGGTGATGAAAAATTGTGTGTACCCCTGCTCTTCACAGATCATGCTGAATTCATGATTTTCAAATTCACCACCATGATCACTCTAGATTGTGGTGATGAGGTAACCCTTTTCATTCTGAATTTTTCAGCAAAACACTTGAAACTCCGTCACGGCATCACTTTTATTAGCTAAAAATAGCACCCATGTGAATCTGGAGAAATCATCAACAATCACAAAGCCATAGGATTTTCCTCCTAGGCTAGATGTTCTAGTAGGACCAAAAAGATCAAGATGCAACAGTTCCAATGGCCTAGCGGATGAAACAATATTTTTTTTTTGAATGAGATTCGTGTTTGCTTGCCTTTCGTGCAAGCTTCACAGATATTATCGCTTTCAAATTTCAATTTGGGCAGACCTATCACCAAGTCATGTCTAGACAACTTAGAGATCACTCCAAAACTAGCATGACCTAGTCTGCGGTGCCATAGCCATGCATTCTCATGGTTGTTAGCTACCAAACACACATTATCAACTGAAACATCATCAAGATCAATGGTGTACACATTGTTGCTCCTTTTACCAATGAATTTTATTTCATTTGAATTTTTGCACATGACAAAACAGTGAGTCACATCAAAAATAATCTTAAAACTCTTATCACATAATTGACTTATGCTCAACAAATTATGATTCAAACCTTTCACCAGAAGGACATTTTCAATTAGAGTCTCAGAATTCTTACCTATGTCTCCAACTCCGATTATTTTACCTTTGTCCTTTCCGCCAAAAGTAACTAAGCCTCCTTCCTTTTCTTGCAGCTTGGAGAACACCTTCTTGTCCCCTGTCATATGCCTTGAGCAACCGCTGTCTAGATACCATTTGCTCCCCCTGGCTTCAAGACATATCTGCAAGAAGAAAAATTCTCATGCAATCATTTTTGGTACCCAAGCTAGTTTGGGTCCGTTGGAGTTAGTCCAGTTCATGGTATATCTCCTCTTGGTCCAGAAAGCACGATTTCTTGGTGGGTTTTGTTTGAACCAACAACTTACAATAGCATGCCCAAATCTACCACAATGATAGCAATTGACGGGTGCAAAGTTTCCTTGAAACTGTCGTGATTTGGGTTGAAAATGCTTGAGTTCAGGCTTGGAAGATGACACATGGTTTTGACTTTTCTCATGGACAAGGGATGTGGTGATCTTATGCTCAAAAGGTTTTTTGTTTTGGGGAGTGTATCCGAGGCCTTCTCTTTGAAAATTGACTTTCACTCCCAATAAATTATTTAGGTTTTTCTTACCCTTAACAAACTTAGATAACGTAGACTGAAGATCATCCACTTCTTTTTCTAAGCTCACAGTTTTCTTTTCAAGTTTTGAGTTTGTGAATTTCAGAATTTGTTCTTCAATTTTCATTTTCTCACATGCTTTCTCCACTTCAATTACTTTGCAAGATAATTCTTCTTTGGCTTTATCATAGTCTGAAATTGTTTGTAATAGGCTTTCTCTTTCTTCTGTGGCCTCAAACCATTCTTGTTCCAATTTTTCAAATTTGATAAAGATATCTTCATGTGATAAGTCATTAAATTTCTGTTTGAGAATTTTGTTTTCAGATCTGATCTTCTTGTATTTTGTGTACAATTTTTCATATTCAGATTCCCATTGTTCATTAGAAATGAAATCAGGGTCAGAGTTTACCTCCGTAGATTCATCTTCATGTGCCATGAGGCACAAGCTTTCCACAAGTTCTTGAATCTCTTCATCGGATGGTTCATCTTCATCGTCGCTCCATGTGGCGACCATGGCTTTGGGTTTCTTGAACTTATCCTTCTTGAATTTCTTTTTCAGATTCGGACATTCACCTCTCATATGGCTGGGCTTCTTGCATTCGTAGCATATGATGCTACTTGGCTTGCTTGACTCGCCTTTGGTCTGTGTGGGCTTTCTTGGCCCTTTCCTAAAGTTTCCCTAAAAGTTTCTCTTCTTCCTTAGAAATCTTCTCACTTGGTGAGTAATCATTGCCAATTCTTCCTCTTCATTACTTCCGTCACTTGATTCACTTTCTTGAAATTCATCATCGGAGTGATGAGCTTTCAGTCCAATGACCTTCTTCTTTTTGATGTCTTTATCAACTGTCCTCTTAATATTTATCTCATAGGTCATGAGTGATCCTATGAGTTCATCCAAGGTGAGAGTAGACAGGTTCTTTGAGTCTTCAATTACCGTGGCCTTTGTGTGCCAAGCTGACGGTAAAGACCTTAACACTTTCCTTACAAGGTCGGAATTTGAGTACTCTTTCCCGAGACTCTTGAGACCATTCGTGATCTCTGTTAGCCTTGCAAATATTTCGGAGATGGTTTCTTCAGGTTTCATTTTAGAAAGCTCATAGTCAGTGACTAGGAGATTTTTCTTGGTCTGCTTGACTTGTGAAGTTCCCTCATATATGAGTCGCAGCTTGTCCCACATTTCCTTGGCCGAGCTGCATGTAGAGAAACGAGAGAATTCGTTAGGGTGTATAGCACATTGCATGATATTCATGGCATTATAATTAGCGGTGCATTTCTTGATTTCCTCAGGTGTCCATTTATCTTCATCATCCCCTAGTTTATGAGGACCCTTGTCCACAACTCTCCAAACTTCGTACTCTTGAGCTCTTAGAAAGACATGCATTCTATTTTTCCAGTACGAGTAGTTTGAACCGTCAAAGTAGGGAGGACGGTTGATGGAGTGGCCCTCGGGCATCATACCCTTGTTTGCCATTTAACCGGATCTTACTCTAGATCGTTAGATCTGAAAGAGAAGAGCCTTAGCTCTGATACCAATTGAAGTCCCGAGGTTAAATGACACCCAAGATGGGGGGGTGAATTGGGTGATAACAAATTTTTATAAAATAAAATCAAGATACCGATTTCGAGAGGACACAAGAGGGTCGCAAGCAAAACAGACTATATCTCTCAAAATAACCACAGCATAAACCCTTGGTACTCGGCGGAGTTAATAGATCCATAGATTTACTCACGCAAACTGTTATCTTTTCGGCAAGAATGACCTTGTCGGTCCGAATCCAGCTTTTGATATACCGAAGGATTTGAGTGAAGATGATTAACACACAAGATCTAAAAGAAGCAGAAAGACTAGATCCACAAGTAATCACAGAAGGGGGGAAAGAAGATAAGGCACAAACCACGAGGAGATAGCAATTTTAAGGTGGTTCGGATGCCACAAAGGCAACCTACGTCCACCCCTCACCGACAGTGAGGAACCACACACTATCTTGTAGAGTGTTACAAGATCAACCACACACACACAAAAGCAATCAACCTTGACTGCACACACACACACACACGGATCTGTGAAGATCCTCACACACACACAAAAGATTTAAGATTACAATCAAAACACACTTGAAGCTGAGAAGGATGTGAAATTGAAAGAACACAAGAACAAGAGATTGATTAATGCTCCCCCTTAGTTGATGAAGGATTCTTTGGATGCAGCTTGAGGTCGACTTGATCCAGGCTTGATCTTCTTCAAATATAGCTTGATCTTCACTCTAGAAAGGAGGAAGAAGGATGAAGAAATCTTCTCGGAGCACTGTTCACGTCTACAGTGCAAGCTTCCTCCTTCCCACCTTTGGTTGCCTCCTTGATCCACTCTGAGCATTAGGGTTTTCCAAATCCTCTTGTATATGTTTTATAGGCTCTTGAATGGTCCAAGGACTCCCCCAGACCAGATTCACAATTTCTGGAGAGTTTGGTTGCTTTGGGATTAAACAAATCTAAGAGGAATGGCTTTTCTCGAAATGATAAAAAGTCAACAATTGTTGGCAGCTCGGGGCTGGCGGTCGACCTACAGAGGCCAGCAGTCAACCGTCATTGGCCGTCCTGTAGCCATTTGGCTGCTGGGAAAATAGGTCGACCGCTAGCTCCTGGCGGTCGACCGCCAGGTTCACAGATTCCCAGATTTCAGTTCTGTTATTTTAGGTTGACCTCCAAGGGTCCACAGGTCTATTGCCAATATCCAATCCTGCAAAAGTCAAGTGTTAGCTCACTTGAAGCTATCCATTTGTTCGATGATTGAAATGGGCTTGTGTTATAGTTAATTACAAGTTGGTTTAAACTCGAATAAACACATGGAAGGATTCATTAACACACAATTGACATGGGGTGAAATTTGATGGTTTAAAGCATGAAGCTTCGCTTGAAAACAAGATACATGAGAGAGAAATGTCCTTGGTTTTGTTATCATCAAAATCACTCGGATATGTTCAATAGAACCGACTTAACCAAAACGTAAGATGACAAAATAGCTGTGACGCATACACCCGGACGCGTCAGGGAGCTGTGATGCACCACACCTAGGCCGTCACACTCTCACAGCCACGAAAAATATAAAATGAACAGACGCTGTGGCGGTCTATCGTAGGGCCGTCAGAGACTGTGACGGTCTCTGATACGACCGCTACACCGGCCACGGCGGGAAAAAGGTGGAAACGCCAAATCGGGCCGTTCCACACCCCATTCACGCCGAAGCGTAGGGGAAACAACGCTAAGCGATGAAAAACAACATCGGGAGGCTAAAAAGCCCACATGCATGGCTTAAAACGCAAGATCGGGGCGATTCTAACGAATCGACCCAAAACGAGTCACCGAGATTCCCGGACTCCTACCGGCCTCGAATGACGACCGATCGACACGAAATTAACATGAATGGGATCCAGACATCCCAACGGTCAGTTTGACACTAACCACATCACAAATGGTTGCCATTTTCCAGCGAACCCTGAAAACCCCAAAAATTACGGTTTTCACAAAACCGGCCCGATCTCCCCCGATCGAGCACCTAACAACGCACAGAAGTAGGGAAAACGTGCAGAACAGGTAGGCGATCCATCTCCCTACCTTCACCGAAGAAACCGTGCCCCGAAGGGACTAAACCGCGCTGAAAACCACACCGCGAGCTCAAACGCCGGCTTTGAATGCACCGTTCGGGATCGCGCCAGAATCGCTCCATCCTCGCCCCATCGTGCACCCGACCAACTCAACAGCATCCCCAGCACGCGCCCCTAGGTCCTCTGTCTGCAGCCGAAGCCGAGAAGGTGAAACGGGAGAGAACGGGAGAGAGAGAGGGCGACGGCGAAAATGAGACGGAGGAGAGAGGAAGGAAAAGAAATTAGGAATTTTCCTAATTTCTGAAAATCTGATTTTTGGCCCTATTTCAGAAAAATACGCAAAAATAGTCAAAACGACCGGCTCGGAGAGTACATCGTTGCTGTAGCATCCTTGAGTCGATGAACTGACAAATAAACTCACCGTAGGGTTCCGTAACTAATACGAGAGAAAAACTCACACGGATCGTAAAACTCAACTCAGGAGCCACAAAAGCGAACCAAAACTCACCGAAACAGATCCGAAAGATCCAACAAGACCTACTAAGAATCCAGCAAAGATCCGGGACATTACAGAGCCGGTCAATAATGACCCTCCGGCCAATGAAGTCCAAGAGGTGACTCTTGAGACTCTTATGAAGGAGAACCAACACTTGAAGGCCCTCCTCCAAGACTTGCTCCAAGAACATGACCTTCATCCTCAGCCGCCTATCGGGCTTTCTATGGAAGCGCCAGTCCCGTCAGGTGGGCGAAATGGCGTCAATACCTCAGCTATAGCTGCCCGAACCCCCACAATAGTTGGGTCCGGCACGCCTTTGGCCGAAGTTCAACCAAGGCCATCCAACACGCCAGTGCCAGAAAACCTCATGGCACAGCACCAGATGATCGAGCGGATCATTGAGACCAAGCTCGCCCAGTTTGGAGAAGGGATTGCGACTATAGACCTCTACAGTGTCCCCTACCCACTGCATCACCAGCTCAAGAAACTTCTTCCGGAGTATGCCATGCCGCCGAACCTATAAAAGTTCGACTGACACGGGTCTCCCAACGAACACTTGGCCTACTACATTACGGGCATGGGTGAGCTCGCGTTGGATGAGTCTTACCTCCTCCGCTATTTCGCCACCTCACTTACGGGAACGGCCTTCCAATGGTATTCCTGCCTGAAGCCCAACTCAGTCATCGACTAGGTGGATCTGCAGAAAAAGTTCCTTGACCGTTTCCAAACGACGAAGCGAAAGATCTCCCTAGCCGAGCTCTGCTCTCTCCGACAGAGGAAAGGCGAGAGCGCCCTCGACTTCATCAAGAAATGGCGAGACCTCAGCATGAGGTGTATCAATCCGCCAGTCTAGGAGGATGCCATCACTATCTGTAGCCGAGGCTTGGCGGCCGAGGTCAGGGAAAATCTTCTCGGCACCAACGTCAAAGGCTTCGACCAGCTCAACTCGGCGGTTGCCAAAATAGAAATGTTCTTCGTCGATAACCTGAGCTACACCTCAGCGAAGGGCAAATAAGCACGGGAACGCCAGCCTGGCAAGCCGCTCTCTCCTTCTCAGAACGTATGAAGAGACACTTCTCTTTCAAGAGGGAGCATACGAAGATGCTCTTTAACCTCTGTATGGCTAAGAAGATCATCGAGCTACCTGAAGTCCGCAAGCCGGATGAGGCCCAGAAAACTGATGATCCCATCTACTGCTCCTACCACCGCATGCTGGGTCACCCAATCTAGGACTGCTACGTCTTAAAGACTCAGGCCCAGAAGTTGATTCGAGACAGCCTTATTCAAATAAAGAGTGGTCTCATCGATCCTACGCAACCACACGTGTGGTCCAGGCCAGCTAAGGCAGTGCGAGTGGTACATCACACGGCTAATGTGATCCACATGATGGCCGCATTTTCTCTTTCTGATGACGAGTCAGAGGAGCCCAACGCCAGTCGAAGGGGACGTTCGATCTGGTATCCAGGTTGGAGGCCCTGGCACGATCAGAGACCTCTCTCCTTCCCCAGGGAGAGAACCTGGCGACTCTTCGACGTTCTCATCGAGAGGGGGCAAATCATGCCCCGTGACCCGCCGGTAGATTACACTCATTGGGACTTGTTTGCGACCTTTTCTTTCTTTCGCGCAGGTCGATCGACCTGCTGACCAACTGGTAGTCAAATGATCAATTGACGACGCGGGCGTGCCAGTCACATGAGTGACGAATTTGTGATGCGCTCATTCTGACCCATGTCGGGCGAATGTGAGGTTCGGTCGGGACCAGTAGTCCGCCATACCATAAAGGCTATGGCGTTAATTACATCCCCCACGAGGAGGGAACACCTTTGATTAATTGCCGAGATAGCGGGCTGTCGAAGCCGGATTAAAAAGAGCTACATGATGATCATGATGAAGGCATGCATGATGCATATATTTATCGTGCAGAAGATGCATAGTTCATAGAATTATGGATCCTTGGTACGTGGCGGAGGACGTAGGTCCGAAGACCACCGTCGCGCATAGCGAAGACTTCCGACCAGACGTAATCCGGCTTTCTGTCGACGCCATTTGATATACCCGAGGATCTATGCAGGCATGCACACATAACGTTCATGACTATATTAAGCATGATAATGGAATTATGGAAGCAAATGGTGATCGGCCGCATTTATTACTCCCCATCAAGGAAAGGGAAAGCAACACAAGTGTGATAGCGAAAGCAAAATGCTAACGGACAAGGTAATGAAGATGTGATAACAAGATAGTTTGGACTCGCTCGGCCCTTCCTTTATTCAATTTATTACCAATTGTGGTTTATTGACATCGACCCTGAGGGACGAGAGCCACTCTGAGGCAAATGAACAATTAAAGCAGCAAAAGGTCTCAAAACCGGCGCGGCCATGCGATAGGTAGCTTATACGGCGCGATAAGACATGGGTATAGCGTCTTAATCTGGCGCGGCAATGATGAATGTTAATACGGCGCGAAGACTTTGGGGCGCGCCGGTTTAGGGCGCGCCGGAAAGGCGCAAAGAAATATTTTTTGATTATGAGTCTAGCGTTAATCCGGCGCCGGGGGGGGGGGGGGGTACCGCGCCGGATTAGGGCGCGCCGGGTTAAGGCCGCACCGTTTTAGCTTATTTTCGATGAATTTCGAATTATTTGAGTTTGTTAAGTTTATGTTGAGGGTTTTGAAGTTATTTGGGGCCCATTGTTTGTTAAATTGAAGTCCAGAACCCTCCAAGAATGACGTGATAAACCCGTGCGAGGTTCCTACTCGAGCACCGGGATAATTGGGTCCAGAATGAGTATTTCGTTATGGTTTATTCATTATTAATCTATCCAAAATTGGACAGCATCTCCCCTGAACCTGAAGAGTTGCAGGGGAGAAGCGGGGTCATGCTCACCTATGGAACAAGCCCCTAAACCACCGGTCTACACGAAGGCAGCCAGCAAACCCCATTGGACAGGATACCCCGAGGACTAGCCTGCTAGGGGCACCAAGGTTCCATAGGGGGAAGAAACGGAGAGATGAAGCCATTGACGATGGGAACTGCACCCCGAGGGCTAGCCTGCGAAGGGTGGATGACCCACAGTGTATGACTTATCCCTTATAGGGACTGACCATTAGGAAGATGAAACTCCGAGGGCTAGCCTGCGAGGAGCACATTTCCCCGGCCTTCATTGGGTCCTGAATTGTTGGGGGCGAGCTCGTTGAGCCAAGACCCCTCTGTTGCTATCTGCTGTGGGCTCAGGGAGAAACGCCTGCCATCGAGGGGTAGGGTTCTTAGTTGCCCAGCAGTTCCGTGAAGCCACGGGAGGAATGTTCCCCTCCCCGGGTGATCGAGACGATGAGAAAACCTCGGAACGGTTTGGATGATCGCGATGCCTAGAGGTAGTAAATGCATAAATGAGATGGGCCCATTGCAGGGGCATATGCTCGAACAGTTAGAAAGCGACGTTCAGGGGATGAACCCTGCACATGGCGGAGAGAGGCATGCGCAGAAGCACAGCTCTGTCCGAGAAGAGAGAGGGCGGAAACCCTTGAATCAAACATGAGAATGATCGAAGGAAAAGCCCCCGGGGAGGGGTGTTTATGTAGCCCACGATGATTCAGGGCACGCTATAGACCTCGGAGAAATCGGAATTAGAGCTATGCAGAGAAGAACTCCGACACACGCATTGGCATAGATAGAAAGGGGGGAGGCGGAGGATCATTCATTCAACCCGATAACCCAAGCATTCAACATATATGTATTAACGTCCCAGAAACGGGAATGATTCAGTGTTTACATGGTGAGGACATGGCGCCAACCCCATTGCTCGATCGCCGCTCGCCGATCACGGAGGCAGAAGACATACAGAGCACCACGAAAATAGAGAAAGGAAGGAAGAGAAAATAGAAAATCGCACAGAGGGGGAGGAGAATCGACTCATATCATTGTCGCTCTTCCCCCCTCGCTTACATTTGATGGGTGGGAACTTCAGAAGGAGCAATCTACGGAAAGCAGGAAAAGAACCGGCACCGGCACCCTCCTCTTCCGGGAACAGGGTACCGTAGAGGAAGAAGATGACCGGCGGAAGCTCCTCCGAAGGAACCCTTCTCTCTCTGCTTCAGTAGAAAAAAACCTCTCCATAAGCCTTTCTCTCCCTCCGCTCTTCTCTTTTTTTTCTCAATCGATATGTCTCTCCCCTCCTCTGTGTCCTTCCTCGCTCTCTTTTTTTTTTCTCAATCTGATCGAACTTCACCCATTTATATAGCAGGTTGGAGGCTCTTCATCCGGCGTGGGCTTTTGTGCGCCGGGAGGAATCTTCATCAATTCATCGCGCCGGTTTAAGACGCCATCCGATAGAGTGACTTGCGCACCGGGATAAGAGCCGAAGATAAGGGGGCGCGCTGGCATAAGCGCTGAAGGTAGGGGGCGCGCCGGGTTAAGGGCACGTTGGGCTAGTGCTCTTTACGACCTTCGAGCCAGTCGATGAGTTCGGGGATGATTCCGAGAGTCACCGTGAACATTATCTTGCCAATGCTCACTGAAAGCTCGATGATATATCTTGTCGAAGCTCCCGGGTTGGCGTACGGCCATTCTCGAGGTTCCAGATAGCTTTGGGTTGATCATACGGGCTTGCCGTTGACACTGCCTTCGGTTCTATAATTTATGCCGCTGGCTCAGTCTGGCCCGTGCCCGAAGCTCGTTGGAAGGCGAGATAACACCAGGGATAGTTCCACCCGAGCTGGGCGATCATTCGGCCACTGACGGGCCCATCTTGACGGGAAGCCGCACCCGTGCCGGGTGATCGGGGTCTTCTGCTGACAGAGCTTTCGGTCCTCCGTCTCGGAGAGCCAGGGGGGACTCCTTTATCTTCAGGAGAGCCTTTCATGAGGTGGGTAGCCACAGGGTTGACCGTCGTCCTTGGTCGGGTGACGGATGTAGGGTAGCGGCATGACAGAGTCGATGCCAGTTCATTGGGCAGGCTTGGTCGCACTGTCGGTTGGTTGTGAGTTTGTCTCGGCTCCCCTGAGGTGAAGTCCCCGTGTCCATATGGAGTGACTCGAGGCTCTGGCAACCTGAGAAATCTTTGATATGTTTATCTTTATCGGCTTCCATGCTTCGGTGGGCTGGGTCATTCGTCCTTATGGCTTGGTCGCCGATGATCATATTTTGGGTGCCAACAAATGCCCCCCAGATGTGGGTGTTGCGTGCGAGGCACGAGTGTAGCAGGGCCGACGGATGTACTCCACCAGGCCTGACCTCCTCTTTGGTTGACAGAAGCTTTGAATGGCCCTTAATTTGGCACAAATGTTAGTCCGGCGCCGTTTACATTTTAACCCGACGTGCACATGGCCCTTGGGCTTTTTAATCCGGCGCGGTCCCGGGCATTTCTGAGGGTTGATAGTTTGGCAGCAGTTGCGGACCTTCAACCATTAGAAGTCACACAACAGTCAGCTCCGGAGAAGGGTGGCCCCTCCGAAATAGAAGCCGGAGAGATAGTCAAAGAACAGACATCCTTGGCTCTTGATATTCCTGTTGTGATGTGATACAACCTAAGACTTAAGCACATTCACAATCAAAAGGACCAATTTTGGGCCGCCGCTCTCCCGTCGCTCAGCCCGGGGTGACTTGGCAATGCCAAGTAGAGGAGGTGGGGTTGGGCCCTTGCTGGTAGAGGGCCAGCAAGGCCAAGATTTTATTCCCAATGGATGTGGATGCCCGATTCAAGGGGGCCGACAAAGTGCCAAAGGCACCGGTGATTCTCTTCCCACGGTGATCACTCAAGACAACGGGGCTTGAGGATCGAGCTATCACTCGCATAACCAGCGGAACTAGAACTAATATTGAAAGACAAGCACCATGAGCAAGGTTTTAGAGCACTTACTCGACTGGTTTGAAGAAACCGGTCCCGTTCGAAGACGAGGGCGAGCGGGGAGGCGGTGGATCCCCACACGCCGCGTCGGGGTTGCTTGACCTGTCCAATTGAATACAAAACTACACCTCTCGCAGGAGGGGGATCTTGGGGTGGGGGTTAAGGTATATTACAACTAATACTACCTCCACACAGGGAGGGGCCTTCAGCCGGCCAAGCGGGGAGGGGAATCGGAGGAAGGAACACCGAAGTTGGGAGGTTGCCGATTCTGCCAGGTTCTGTGAGTGCTGATAGGGGATTGAAGATTTGACTGCTGCGACTGCTACTGAATTTTATTGGGGACGAAACCACCTTGGAAATCTTTGTAGGTGACCAGGGAAGATGTACAATTTTTGTAGAATTCTTCTGTAGCCGGTGCTGGTCTGGGTAGAGGCCCGAACAGAGAGGCAGACCTTCAGACTGGCAGCTCATGGTTTCCAATAGTAGGTTGCAGAGGACGCCCCGACAGCTCCCGAGCTTAGAATCAAGCACCGTCAGAGTTGCTGGAACCGTGGATGAGTCTTCTTCACAAAAAAATTGACGGGGAAGCCAAACGATGCCGGAGAAGTTCAGGGTCTCAGAACAATGCTGACAGGTCGGAGAAGACTGTGGGTAGCAGAACCGCGTAGCTGAGGGAGAAAAATGATAACTTTGGATCACGAATGCCGATTGAAGTTCCGTTTCTTGATTCTGGAAGTAGACAGGGTGATGAAGAACTTTTCAGAAGAACTCTTGAGCTGGTTCCTCAAAGATTCATCATGGCAGAGCTTCTAATCAGGTTCAGGTCTTCAGCAGAGGCATTACTGCACAGCTGTGGGAGAACGGACCTCCCGGACGGCTCGGAGCTCGGATGGGGACGAAATCACCACCGTTGTGAAGAGGACAGGTAGCCGCTTCCGTGGATGCCTCTTGGACCTTCAGACTCGCAGGGATGTGGTCGTGATGGCCACTGTAAGCTGCTGGTTCATCTGCAACTTCGGGACTGCCAGCTGCAACCTGAATATAGCTTCCAAAGACCTATAAGAAGAAGGGGAAGCAAGAACTATAGGGTGAAGGGGAGGTAGGGGATGGTGGAGGGAGTATGAGGGAGAGCTGGAAGGGTGCTAATGGTATGAGGAAGATGGAGGAAGGGGGGATAGGGCGCAGGTTACAGCAGGGGTGAATGATGGTGGGGATGCAAATGGGTGAAGAGGAGTGGAGGGCAAGGGGCGAACTAGCCCTATGGGGGAGGAGAGAGGGGCGGCCAAGACATGGAGGGAAGGGATTTCAAATTCAAAATGGACCTAGGAAGTTGTGGGATTATGTGGGAAGAGGGGTGAGTGTGTTGGGATGGGGAAGATATTGTTGGAATGGGGTAGATAGTGTTGGAATGGGGGGAATGCTACCTTGGGACTAGGGGGGTGGAGTAATGGTGGCTATGGGAAGTGGAGGGACTTTAATGGGGTAGGTGGGGGTTGGAAGTTGGGAGGGAGGAGGAGGAGAGAGAGAAAGGGGTGAACCCCATAGTGGAGGAGAGAGAAAGAGGGGTAGAGAGAGAGGTGGGGTGGGGAATCACTCCCCTAGGGCTTCTCACCCAACTATAGGATTCACTCCACTAGAACTAGATTTGAATACTCAAATGGAAATCTTTTGTATTGAATCATTCATTACCTCCAAATGAAGGGAATGGGGCCCTATATATAGGAAACCCACATTTTACAATAAGTCCCTTACAAAAGACTCAATGACAAATAACCGAAGGGGTAGGGGGGGCTTATGGGCCAAGCCCGAAGAATTGGGCCCAATAGCACATTACACAATCTAATGACACTCAAACCTAGGAAAATAAATACAAGACCTAGGGACATGACTCAAATAAAATGAAAATTACATCAAATGACTCAAAAAGATAGCACAAAAGGGATAATTGGGCCTTTATAGAGAGAGGCCCGAACTCAAACGATGTCAGAATGTGAAGAAGACCCTAGCCAAAGGGAGTTGTGGATGATGCCTCCATCATGTTGCACCTCCATCCCAGGGGGCAGGGAAGGAAATTGTTATCATTGACGCTCCAGCCACCGTATCGGCCAGCGCTGTTGTTCCCCATAGCAGTGGACTGCAGCTCATGCCATCGTCATCTTCGGGGACGGGCGACGATATCTGGGCCACTATGGATAGCAGAGTGGAATTTGAACTACCCGAGACATCGCCGCTTGGTCTCCAGTCTTCAAGTGACCTTATGTGGCAGTTTCTAGGGATCCTCCAGCAGACCATAATGGCTAGCAGGGATTTAACTTATGTTCAGCTGAAGGGCTTGATAGAGCATCTTTCTCGATCGTTGTTGGCCTTTGGTTGCCCTATGGACGATTGGACTCCGCGGGTAGTCCTGCTCCTGAAGTATGTAAACAGGAGGGAATTTCTAGGCCGGGAAGCAGCTGACCAGCTGGCGGCCATATCATTGGAGCGGGCTGAAAGCCGAACGACCCTCATTTCTCTGCAAGAGACTGCAGCTAGGATGAGGGATGAAGCCAAGGCCTCTT
This sequence comes from Amorphophallus konjac, assembly GCA_022559845.1. Lineage (NCBI taxonomy): Eukaryota > Viridiplantae > Streptophyta > Magnoliopsida > Alismatales > Araceae > Amorphophallus > Amorphophallus konjac. Next base: position 366,167,719 of record CM040120.1, on the reverse strand, counting down.
TACAACATTGAAGCTTCCTGACGGCCCGGATGGCGGCATTACAGGCCGAAGTTTCAAGGGTAGAGGCCGAACTTGAAGAAGTAGATCGCCTGGGAGTCTAGAAGGTGGAGGATGCAGAGATGGCCGAGGGACAAGCTGCTTCCCTCGAGGAGAAGCTATCTGAGCTGAAGGCCACCGAGTTCCGATTGCAAGAACTGACCCACCATCCTTCCCTGGGTATTCCTGCGCTGGAGGACATCTTCTGACGCCCTCTACCGTAGTCTTTTTTTCTCTTTATTTGCCCCCCTTTTGACGCACTTCATGTACTCCGGGGGATGGCCCGTGTAACATGTACCTTTTACTTCATAGTAATGGAAAATCTCCATCGTGCTTTTTGAATGAAGACTCCATCTTGTCATTATTATTTTCTCTTCCATTCGCCCGTTGTTTCTAATCCGAGTGTATGAGTCACTAGGGCAGGAGAGCGCTCATGCCTTCAGCAAAGGGGTGAGGTGCTCGCTCCACCGCGCCGTGACTTTTCTCGAGACTAACAACAGCCTACGCCAGCAGAGAGTCCGGGGGACTCAAAAGGGTATATCAAAACTGGCGGGTAAGCGGTCCTGCCGAGGATGGCAAGACCCGAGAATGGGTAGCGACCGGTCCTGTCGATGATGACGAAGGTCGAAAAAGGGTAGACGGTCTTGACGATGATGACAAGAATCGGACTAGGGTAGCGACCGATCTTGCCGATAGTGACAAGGGTCGAAAAGGGTAGACGGTCTTGCCGATGGTGACAAAAATCGGATAGGGTAGCGACCGATCTTGCCGATGGTGACAAGGGTCGAAAAGGGTAGACGGTCTTGCCGATGGTGACAAAAATCGGGTAGGGTAGCGACCGATCTTGCCGATGGTGACAAGGGTTGAAAAGGGTAGACGGTCTTGCCGATTGTGACAAAAACCGGATAGGGTAGCGACCGATCTTGCCGATGGTGACAAGGGTCGAAAAGGGTAGACGGTCTTACCGATGGTGACAAAAACCGGATAGGGTAGCGACCGATCTTGCCGATGGTGACAAGGGTCGAAAAGGGTAGACGGTCTTGCCGATGGTGACAAAAATCGGATAAGGTAGCGACCGATCTTGCCGATGGTGACAAGGGTCGAAAAGGGTAGACGGTCTTGCCGATGGTGACAAAAACCGGATAGGGTAGCGACCGATCTTGCCGATGGTGACAAGGGTCGAAAAGGGTAGACGGTCTTGCCGATGGTGACAAGGGTCGAAAAGGGTAGACGGTCTTGCCGATGGTGACAAAAACCAGATAGGGTAGCGACCGATCTTGCCGATGGTGACAAGGGTCGAAAAGGGTAGACGATCTTGCCGATGGTGACAAAAATCGGGTAGGGTAGCGACCGATCTTGCCGATGGTGACAAGGGTCGAAAAGGGTAGACGGTCTTGCCGATGGTGACAAAAACCGGATAGGGTAGCGACCGATCTTGCCGATGGTGACAAGGGTCGAAAAGGGTAGACAATAGATGTATATAGGCGGGATATCGGATGAAAATTCCCCGTCGACCTCGTAAGGGGCCTTCCGGACAGAGAATGAATCATCACTATTCATCATTCAATTTTTTATTCACATTACTGACCTAAGCGCCCTTTCGGGTTTTCACCGAGGCCAGCCCCCTCTTGCTTTTGCCCGCGCGCCCTTTCGGGTTTTCACGCTGCGGGGCACCCGATTTTGCCTACGACGCCCTTTCGGGTTTTCGCCACAGCTGGGTTGTAGCCATTTTTGCACTTGTCCTGATATAGGAACAAGTCTGGGGGGGTATCTCTATTTTTAATCCCATTTTCTTTTCTTTCTTTCTTTTTTCTTGAATTCGGGATGCAGAAGAACTGGACCGCGAAAATATTGACTAGCCTTGTCGATGATGATAAGGATTGGACCCTGCTTCGGTCTGTCGACACTGGTTAGATATTGAAGAAAAGGATACAGTCTATTAACAAGGATGTAAGATCCGAGCTAAGGGTAAAGATCGACCGGTCTCGCCGATGATGACGAGGGTCGAACGTGGGTTTATTCATCGGCATGGGCCACATGCCGAGGCAAAGGTAGGGTTATTAACGGGGACGGAAAGTCCAAGTTAAGGGTAGAGATAGACCGAACTCGCCGATGATGACGAGGGTCGACCATGGGTTTATTCATCAACATGGGTCACATGCCGAAGCAAAGATGGGATTATCAACAGGGACGTAAGGTCCAAGTTAAGGGTAGAGATCGACCGATCTCGCCGATGATGACGAGGGTCGAATGTGGGTTTGTTAAAGGATTTTCGGTAGGACTTTGATGGTTGTCCCTTTCGGAGTTTCATTAGGTGGAGAATAGGAGAGGAATTTGGAAATTACCACTTTACTGACTCAAGCGCCCTTTCAGGTTTTCGCCGGAGCTAGCCCCCTCTTGCTTTTGCCCGCGTGCCCTTTCGGGTTTTCACCACAGCTGGGTATCTCTATTTTTAACCCCATTTTTTTTATTTGTATAGGGTGACAGGTCGAAGTGTAATGTTCGACACCTGGTCGACAGTGGATGGCCCGTAGTGGCAACAATGTGAGAATGCCAGCTAGAACACAAAGCCTTTAACCGACTCGGGTTTATTCGTTAGCGGGAAGATAATGCTAACGCAAGGAAGGGCTTTCATGACAATCCGAATGTAAGGCTCGTAATGGCGGTGTGGCATATTCTTTTGGAAGCTCGATCAGGGCAGAATGCCACTAGACCAAGGAGTGGGTAGCTTGATCAGGGTGGAATGCCACTGGACCAAAGGGAAGGGTAGCTCGGTCAGGGTGGAATGCCACTGGACCAAGGAAAGGCAGCTCGGCTAGGGTGGAGTGCCACTAAACCAAGGAGAAGGGTAGCTCGGTTAGAGCGGAGTGTCACTAAACCAAGGAAAAGGTAGCTTGGTTAGGGCGGAGTGCCACTAAACCAAGGAAAAGGTAGCTCGGTTAGGGCAGAGTGCCACTAAACCAAGGGGAAAAGTAGTTCGGTTAGGGCGGAGTGTCACTAAACCAAGGAAAAGGTTGCTCGGTTAGGGCGGAGTGCCACTAACCAAGGGGAAAAGTAGTTCGGTTAGGGAGGAGTGCCACTAAACCCAGGAGAAGGTAGCTCAGTTAGGGCGGAGTGCCACTAAACCAAGGGGAAGGTAGCTCGGTTAGGGCTGAGTGCCACTAAACCAAGGAGAAGAGTAGCTCGGTTAGGGCGGAGTGCCACTAAACCCAGGAAAGGGTAGCTTGGTTGGGGCGAAGTGCCACTAAACCAAGGAAAAGGTAGCTCGGTTAGGGCGGAGTGCCACTAAACCAAGGAGAAGAGTAGCTCGGTTAGGGTGGAGTGCCACTAAACCAAGGAGGAGGGTAGCTCGGTTAGGGCGGAGTGCCACTAAACCAAGGAAAAGGTAGCTCGGTTAGGGCGGAGTGCCACTAAACCAAGAAAAAGAGTAGCTTGTTTAGGGCGGAGTGCCATTAAACCAAGGAGAGGTAGCTCGATCAGGGCGGAGTGCCACTAACCAAGGAAAGGGTAGCTCGATCAGGGCGGAGTGCCACTAACCAAGGGAAGTTAGCTTCGACCGATCACTCGGACATGTCGGCTGCACTGCATGATACAGCTTAATGTGTTTTCCGTTGAGGGGAGAGAACTGAATGACTCCTTTGTGGTCTACAAGGACGTAGGCACCCCCTTCATATACTCGGCGACGATATACGGCCCGACCTAGTTTTCGACCAGCTTCCCTTTGGGGTTGGAGGCCATCACTTCTTTTCCTTTGACCATTACCAGGTCTCCTTTCTTGAATTCTCGACCCTTGACTAGCTTGTCAAAAGCACGGGCCATGCGAGCTTGGCAGAGTTGGATGTTTTGCTGTGCCCGGAGGCATTTTCCTTCGAGCTCAGCGAGCTCCTCCAATCTTCTTTCTGCATTGGTCTGCTCACCACTGACTAGTCCGTGCTGGATGGCAACTCGCAATGAAGGAACTTCAAGTTCAATGGGCACTACAGCTTCCGACCCATAGACGAGGGAGAAAGGTGAACAGCCGGTTGGGGTCTTGTAGACAGTACGATAGGCCCAAAGTGCTTCGTACATCCTTTCTTCCCAATCTTTTTTATTAGACTTGACAGTCTTTGCCAGCAATGTACATAATGTCTTATTAAAGGCTTCTGTGAGTCCATTGGCCTGAGGGTTGTAGGGGGACGATGTCCTCCAGTCGATTTTGTATTTGTCGGCCAGCCGATAAACCTTCTGGTTCCTAAAATGACTGCCATTATCAGAGATGATTCGGCTGGGGATCCCGAACCGAAATATTACATTCTGCCGGAAGAACCTTGCAACTAGTTCTCCTGTCACATCTCTTAGTGCTATTGCCTCCGCCCATCTGGAGAAGTAGTCTGTAGCTGCTAAGATATATCTGCACCCTGATGAAGATGCTGGTAGCGGTCCTACCACGTCCGTGCCCCACTGAGGAAACACACAGCTTGGTAGGGTGGGATGCAATGGCACTGGAGGTCACCTTGCCACATTAGCGTGTTCTTGACACTTCTGACAAGCTTTGGCAAACCTGCAGCAATCATCAAATATAGTGGGCCAATAGTAACCCAGTTTCTTTATCTCAATTTTCATCTTCGAGCCAGCCTGGTGTGCTCCAACTGATCCTGCATGGACCTCCTGCATCACCTGTCCCGCTTCTGCTGAAGACAAGCAACGGAGTAGGACTTTCCTTCGGGCATCTGCCATAATTCGGAACAAGGTCCCGCTTCGCATCTCGTAAGAATCTTTGATCCTCAGGAGCTTCATCCTCTGTTCCTTTTCTTTTGGAAGTTGCTGGTGTTGAAACCAGTGTAGGAGATGCTCTCGCCAATCAGGCCGCTGAACCCCTTTGATGACTGCTACTTCCATTTCTTGTTCGTCGGCCAGGACCCCTGTTACGCTGGGGACCTGTCGGCGGTTGATCACTGTTATATTCAGGCTTGTGTCTGGCGGGACCGCCAATGAACTGGCCAGCTTAGCGAGGGCGTCTGCCTGAGCATTCCGACCTCGATTGATGTGCTTGATGCTGATGAAGTAAAATCTTGACATCAGGCGAGTTGCCAACTGGTGATAGGGGAGGAGCTCTTGCTTTCGCACATCAAACTCTCCTTCCAGCTGTTTTATAACTAGCATGGAGTCTCCGAATGCTTCCAACATCTGAATTCCCATGGACAGAGCAATTTGCAACCCGATTATCAGGGCTTCATTTTCCGCTTCATTATTGGTGCATTGTTTGTTTATGGAGCAGGATGTATGTACCACTTCTCCTTCTGGGGATTTCAAGACTATGCCTGCTCCTGCTCTGACCCTGGATGATCCGGTGGCAGAGGTGTCAATTCTGGAAGCGCCATCAAAGTATAGCTGCCATAGAGAGGGCTATACTTGCACGGCTTCTAGGGTTTCATCTTCAGGAAGCTCCGGCTCCAACGGGCAATCCCCGGGCACTGGGTGCTCAGCGAAGAAGTCTGCAATAGCTTGGCCCTTGACGGCCTTGCACGGCACGTAGGAGATATCAAACTCCATAAGGATTACCGCCCATTTGCCCAGGCGGCCTTTGAGTGCCGGTTGAGACATGATGTACTTCAGGGGATCCTCTTTGGACACCAAGCTCATTTCATGCGACAACATATAGTGTCAGAGCTTCTTAACTGCAAAGACCAGCGCCAGACAGATCTTCTCAATATGAGTATATTTCTCCTCAGTTCTGACTAGTCTCCGACTGAGGTAATAGAGGGCTTGCTCTTTCCCTTCTTCATTATTCTGGGCCAGCATTGCCCCCAGAGAATTATGTGTAGCTGCTATATACAGTATCAATGGTCATCCTTTCACCGGTGCGCCCAGCACTGGAGGAGTTTTCAGATAGTCTTTCAGCTTGTCAAAGGCCGTCTGGCAATCTTCATCCCAATAAAAGGGAACCTCTTTCATCATCAACTTGTGAAAAGGCTGGCATCGCCCTGACAAATTGGAAATGAACCACCGGATATAAGCTAAGCGGCCCTGTAGTGATCTCAGCTCGGAGATGTTCCTTGGCGGAGGTAACTCCTGAATTGCCTTGATCTTTGCGGGGTCTATCTCGATTCCCCGATATCGAACGATGAAACCCAGGAATTTTCCGCTCGACACTCCGAACGCACATTTCATGGGGTTCATCTTTAGCTCATGCTGCCTCAGCCTTTGAAAGATAATCCGGAGGTCTTGCAGATGATCTTCTTTTCTTTTAGTCTTGACCACCAGGTCATCTATGTAGCATTCGACCTTGTGGTAGAGCAACTCATCAAAGATTTTGGTCATTGCACGCTGATAGGTTGCGCCAGCATTTTTCAGTCCGAACGACATTCTCTTGTAATGATAAATGCCTTTAGGAGTTCGGAAAGCAGTATGGACTCGGTCAGGCTCCGCGATCCAAATTTGATTGTAACCGAAAGACCCATCCATGAATGACAGGGCTTCATGGCCGGTTGTAGCATCAATCATGACCTCGGTTATTGGCACCGGGAAGTCATCTTTGGGGCAGGCTTTATTTAGATCTCGAAAGTCGACACATATCCGGATCTGTCCATTCTTCTTCTTCACGGGGACGATATTCGCCAGCCATGTAGTGTACTTGTTTTCTTCAACAAATCCCACGTCAATGAGCTTGTCGACTTCAGCACAAATTTGGGTGATGAGCTCTGGCCTCATGCGCCGCTGTGGTTGCTTCACTGGCTCGGCCTCAGGGCTGATTGTTAGCTCATGTTGTGAGACAGCGGGGCTTAGACCTGGCATCTCTTTGTAAGTCCAGGCGAAGCAATCCCGATACTCTAGCAGCAGCTGGATGTACAGCTCCCGTTCTTCTGGGGACAATTGGGCGCTGAGGAAGGTGGGCCTAGGGTCCTCCTCATTTCCCAAGTTGACTTCTATTAGTTCATCGACTGTGGCCTGGCCTCCGTCTTCTATCTCCGGAGGTGCCGGTTGGAGGTCGATGAAGTCTGGAATACCATCTTGAGGGTCGAGTACTTCGACTTCCTCGTCAGACACCACCAGAGCTTCTTGAGGTTTCTTGATTTCTTGTGCTAGCGGCTGGGTGGATTGTTCTATTAGCAAATCCATTGCCGTCGCAGCTTCCAAGGATGAGAGAGCAGCCTTGGTGTTTGTGGATGAGGTTGCAGCCATAATGGACTGGTAGCTGTTTACAGCCGGACTCGGACAGCATACTGGTTTTATAGCAGAAGCTGAGGAAGTTTCACCTTCTGGGACAGTTGTATCTTCCGCAGAAGTGGCTTTTTCTTTCCTGGTAGCTAGCTCCCCTTGATTGGAGTTGACCAAGGCTTCCCTGATTGGCAGAAAGGGTGTTGAAGTTGTCATTAGTAGTACCCCTGTGGAGGGAGAGACTCCTACTTCTTGAATGTCTTCGGCTTCGCTGCTGCTAGCCGTATCAAATTCGGCTTGAAAGGCCGCTTCTTCAGGATGAACTTGCTCCCAGCATCGGCAAGGGGCCGAGGTTTCTACTTCTTGATTCCCGGACCGAGCCAGTTCAAGATATTCGGCTTCCATCGGATACTCATCAAAGGTTGCCCCCAGAGGGCTATCTTCAGTAGGATAGAAGGCGGAGATAGTATCCACCTCGTACCGCCCACTGTAATAATATTCCTCCAGGGTGAAGCCCAACCCTGGATACTGAGAGACACGTCTCATTTCCTTATCCAGATTTGCAGGATACCACATCTTCTGGAAAGCTTCTTTGCACTTTTGAGACTGATCGGGAGGAAGGTGTTGCTTCTGAAACATTCTGGCCATCCGATCGGTCGTGAACGCCAGACCTTGGACAGGAACCCGCGGGTTGGCTAGATCTTCAGGGAGGCTGTAGTCTGTGTCTTCCCGAGTGGGATGCTCCTCAGCTGTATAGAACAAGCTGCTGGGCCCATCTTCCTGTGTCACCTCCCAAGCTTTGAAAGGTTCGACAGTGGGGTCGTTGAGGCCGAGGACTGGCTTGGTGAGGCCGGCCGGGACTCCGATGCGGTCGTGTTGTCGATTGACCTGCACTTCCTTATCTTTGGGATATAATGCTGGGGGTGTTACCCTGCCGACGTCTCCAGAAGCTGTGATGTGGGAGACCACCTTTGGCTTGACATATCCGCGTGGCGGTGGTGGATACCAACCGTCACCCGATCTATTCTTCGAGGCCCCTATGGGGGCTTTAGCTTCAGAAACCTTCCGGGGAGGCCCCGTATATAGGTTGGCGTCTGCCAAGTGACATTCAAATACCTCGAACGGGTGGAGATAAGCAAATATCCTCTCCTCCTTCCCTTGGAGGCTGTATTTGATGCATTGGTGGAGCGTGGAGGGCACCACCATATTCTCATGCAGCCATGGGCGGCCGAGCAGCACCTTGTAGGAGGTGCGAGAGTCAATGACATGAAACTATACTGTTGTAGTGAAATCTGCCAGGGTCAGCGTAAATTCTGCCACTCCCATAGATACTTCACATTTTTGGTTGAAGCCAGCGATACGTATATCCCCGACTTTCTCAAGATGCACATTAAAGTGGTGCCTCTCGTATATTCTGTATGGCAGGATGTTGACTGCTGCACCGGGATCAACCAGTATTCTGTTCAGCTCCCTTCCATTCAGGTGCCCTTTCATATACAGCGGCCTGTTGTGGCTGGCAGTAAGTAGTAGCATGTCTTCTGGAGAGAAGGTCACACTGGCTTCTGGTATAGCCTCGGCTATGCAGGCTTCAAAATGAGCAGGCGTCTACAGAGCAGTGATGATTGCCTGTCGAGTTTCTTCACTCAAAGAGAGAATTTCCCAGATCGTAAATCAAGCGGGGAGCTTTTTGAGCAACTTCATTATTCGGCTCCCAGCCCGAACATTGGAGAGCTTCATCTCTTCAGCCCATCTGGGCTTGGGGAGGTTTTGATTTGTGGGTCCAGACGGACCTGCTTCATCTTCCTCGGACTCGGCATCCTCTTGGCTGGCACCGGGTGTCGGGTCTTCTTTACTAGTTGCTGTAGGGCAAGCTCCATCAGTAGATTGCGCTGGCTACGGGTGAATGGCCCCGGGTGTAGGGTTAGCCTCTTGACAGGGCTGTTTCCCCTTTGACATTTTCATAAATTCAAGGAATGAAGGGACTGCCTTGCCCCCACTTTTGTTGTATAGGCCTGACGGAGGGGGGATTTGAACTCCCTTAACCTCCGGCGGAGGTGTCTTGTAGGGTTGCTCCCCTCTGAACATGATGTTGTGGTTGGGTGGTGGCTGGCGCCCCCATTTTCGGCCCGACCGAGTGGCATGTGCAGCAGTTGCGGCTTCGGCTTTGCCTCCCCCAGCATGGGGTGTGAAGCAAATTTATTCTTCTTCCTCTTCTCCGGGTAGGTTGAAGAGTGCTGATAGGGTATTGCAGGAGACAACCTGTGCTTTATTGGCCCCAGCGGCCTTTCTTTTCTTATTCTTTTGCTTTCTCTTTTTTTTGGTTTCTGCGGGTGCCTGCCCCCAGAACAGGCTGCCCTCTTCAGGGGGTGCTGCTTCAGCTTCCTCCACCTGTTTGAGTGAGAGTTGTTCCAGCTCTTGCCATGGGACGTGGTCCCGTACCAGCAGAGTTTTCAATTCGGGCTGCACATATTCATCTAGCCCTTCAATCAGGTGCTGTAGTCGAAGGACCCCAGGATTGGTTTCCTTGATTACTGGTAGCGGAGTCTGTCTCCTCCTGTTAGGTGTATGTATTCTGATGGCTGTAGGTGGAGTGACCCATACGGGTGCTACCACTGGCGGAGCAGGCCGGGGTGTAACGCCACGGATATGTGCCCCTTCTTTCGGGCGAGGTGCCCTCTTCTTCTTGTGCTTTACAGGGATCTGCTGCCACCCCTGCTGTTCTTTCACGGGCTCCAGGAAATGGATTTCGTAGGTGCTCCATGTGCTTGCTTCAGAGATCTCCTCAGGTAATGCCTGGTAGAGGGAGACCATGTTGACTGCTGCTCTCCTGGGAGGAGCTTCATGTGGCTGAGGAGGGTCTACTTTGTACTCTCCCAGCTCTATTTCATTCTTCTTTACCATTCCTTCGATGATGTCTTTGAAAACATAACAGTCTTCGATTGGATGTCCCAACATCTGGTGGTAGGGGCAGAATCTTACGCTGTCTTTTCTTTTCAGGTCCTCTGGTCCTCTTGGCTCAGGTAGGGTGACCATGCCATATTCTGTTACCCAGTCGAACAGGACTCGGGTCTTGTCCTTTGGAAAGGAGTAGGCTTTCTTCATCTTGTCCCTCAGCGAAGGACCTTCTTTGTCATCCGGAGCTTTTGCAGGCTGCGGGGGAGCCGCCTTCTTGCCTTTCTCATTCTGCTGTTCGAACGCCTTGATATCAAGCGCATTCGCTTCTTTAGGTGTGGGGCGCCGTTCCGCAGCCTTGCCTTTCTGGGCTGTGCTGGCAGCTGACGCCGGGACAGGCTTGGCTAGGAAAGCCTCCACTTCGGCCACCACATTATTCAGCCGATCGAACGACCGTATTTCCATTCCAATCATCTTCTCCAGGACCTCCCTCCTGAGGTTTTGTTTGCATATTTGTACCGCGTCCTCCTGATGCGGGGGCCGCTTGCATCTCATTCCGAGGTTCCTCCACCTCTTGATGTAATCAAGGGCTGTCTCATCTGCCCTTTGTTTTGTTGAGTAGAGTTCGGCCACTATGACCGCCCTCTCTATGACATGGAATCTTTCTCTGAACTTTCTCTGCATATCCGACCAATCACTGATTGACCCGGCCGAGAGACTAGAGTACCATTCAAATGCGAGCCCTGTCAGCGAGGACCCGAAGAACTTCAGCAAATATGACTCGTCGCTGGCCAGATCACCCATAACGGTCATGTAATACGCAATATGCTCTTTCGGGGATCCCTTCCCATTGAATTTGTCAAACTTAGGCGGCTTGTTGACCCCTGAGGGAAGTCATTTAGCCGCATGGTGTTGCGGGTAGGGCACCCGATAGGCATCAAATGCGACATAGTCACCTTCACTTTTCTCTACGAGCTTCAGCTCGATCATCCTCTCCACCATCATCCGGTTCATGACCGTGGGGTCAACCGGTTCTGGATAGAAGTGTGCCGGCTGCAAGTATGGGGTGACCAGGGTGGTCGCCTGTGGAGGACGCAGCAGCGGGGGTGTCGGGTGCACCTGAGGGAGCACCGGAGGTAGCAGCGGCTGAGGCTGTGGCGGCCGCTGTTGTGCTGTCGCCATGCTTGGCTCTGACGGCTGGGGCAGTGTATAGAGCGGTGGAGGGTCGTCGCGACGAGCCGCTCCCCGGGATGACTCACCCTGGACTTCGGGTGGTTTAGAGGCCAATGAGTGTTCAGTTTTTTCCATCAGCTGCTTCTTCAGAGAGTCTATCTCTCGTTGATATTTTTGTAGTAGCATCAGAACTGATGGGTCTATGGTGGTGGGGATACCCTCTGTTGTCTCCCCGGACGTACCCTCAGGCAGGATGTCGAGGAGGACGTCGTCTTCTTCTTCCACCGTCACCACATTAGCGGTCAAGACGGGGGCCTTGTCATCCCAGTGGGGATAGACCTGGGACTGTTTCCCTTTAACCATCATCAGAAGCTCTCTTGCTGCTTCTGTTCTGTGGGTAGTCGGCCCCGGCCGTGCGGCCAATTGAGCCAATTCTTGGGGGTCTTCAGGAAGCTCCCCATATTGGTTAGATATACTAGCCATGTTGCAGGTGAAAACCTGCATCCTTCTCTTTTGTTGATAGACCCTCCTTCTAGCATGCTGCGGGAAGGTCAGTCTTTCAAACACAGAGATCCTTCTCCTTTCTTCCCGCTCGGGGAAAACTTCATCGGCTTCGATCTCGAAGCCGTCATTATATCCGTTGTCGTCGACTGACGACACCATCATTATATCTCCCATATCTCCTTCATCTGCCGTCGACGGGCAGTAATCTTCCTCAGTGGCGACTGTCTGCATCAGTCGCTGCTGTCCGAGTGAGGGGTTGCCGAAGCCTCGAAAATAATTTCTGACCAAGCACGTCATCTCTTCTCGACCCCTCTCTTGATGTAGGACGGGGGATGATTGTCGACCTCCAGCAGGAGGGATATAGGCCAGCCGAGCTCTGTCGGCCGGCTGTTGGAATCTTCGTCCCGCAGCAGGGACGTTGGCTTGACGGGCCGCAGCCCGGGAACTTCTGTGGCGCGGAGGATCCGCAACCACCTCTTCTTCCTTCTTCGGGGGCAAGCCCCTTTCTCTTCTCACTTCCGCCTCATTGTTCACAAGACGACGGCAGATGGGTGTTAGCTGGTGGGCAAGTCGGGTTCGCTTGGGAACCCACACCTGTTTAAACTTCCTCGGCCTGGGTGCCGGGCTTCCTTGGCCACAGTGGCTGGCTTCTTCTATTTCTGCCCTCCTTCCGGCGAGGGCCTGATAGGCATTGTGGACAGGAATGTTGGGGATGACTCGGTCCGGGGTCACCCGTGCAGTGCGTCCGTCGAGGAAGACGCGCATACCCCCGACTAGCATAGATTTCCCGGACTGAGACAGAGTTCTGGTGATTACAGCGGCATTCTTGCTGGCCTGGCGACGCTGGCATCCTCCAGGGTGTTTGTTGATGACATTGGGGTGGGTCCCACGTATGACATGGTGCACCAGACAGCTAGCGGCCGAGGCCGGACTTTCGGACAAGTCTTTGCAGCAGGGAACCTCTAGAGGCTCCATTTTTTCCACAGCTTCCTTGACAGGTTCTGGGGCTTCGACCTCCAGCATATCTACAAAGGCTAACCCCAAAAAGTTGGGGAAGCCCACAGTGGCAGGGAAGCTGCCAAATTCCATGGGTACCGCCAGGTACCCTTGTGCATGTCCAGCGACAATCGAAAGATCGAAGTCAACGCCAGCTATCCCGTTGATCGTCATTGATCTGCCTGCAAAGACAAACGGAGCAATAATCAGTAGCCTTTGAGAGGGCTTCGAAGCCCGAATATCCCGGCAAAGAGATGAAAGGTGACACTGGTCCCACCGGGCGTGCCAGACTTGTTTGCGACCTTTTCTTTCTTTCGCGCGGGTCGATCGACCTGCTGACCAACTGGTAGTCAAATGATCAATTGACGACGCGGGCGTGCCAGTCACATGAGTGATGAATTTATGATGCGCTCATTCTGACCCATGTCGGGCGAATGTGAGGTTCGGTCGGGACCAGCAGTCCGCCATACCATAAAGGCTATGTCGTTAATTACATCCTCCACGAGGAGGGAACACCTTTGATTAATTACCGAGATAGCGGGCTGTCGAAGCCGGATTAAAAAGAGCTACATGATGATCATGACGAAGGCATGCAGGATGCATATATTTATCGTGCAGAAGATGCATAGTTCATAGAATTATGAATCCTTGGTACGTGGCGGAGGACGTAGGTCCGAAGACCATCGTCGCGTATAGCGAAGACTTCCGACCAGACGTAATCCGGCTTTCTGTCGACGCCATTTGATATACCCGAGGATCTATGCAGGCATGCACACATAACGTTCATGACTATATTAAGTATGATAATGGAATTATGGAAGTAAATGGTGATCGACCGCATTTATTACTCCCCATCGAGGAAAGGGAAATCAACACAAGTGTGATAGCGAAAGCAAAATGCTAACGGACAAGGTAATGAAGATGTGATAACAAGATAGTTTGGACTCGCTCGGCCCTTCCTTTATTCAATTTATTACCAATTGTGGTTTATTGACATCAACCCTGAGGGACGAGAGCCACTCTGAGGCAAATGAACAATTAAAGCAGCAAAAGGTCTCAAAACCGGCGCGGCCATGCGATAGGTAGCTTATACGGCGCGATAAGACATGGGTATAGCGTCTTAATCCGGCGTGGCCATGATGAATGTTAATATGGCGCGAAGACTTTGGGGCGCGCCAGTTTAGGGCGCGCCGGAAAGGCGCAAAGAAATATTTTTTGATTATGAGTCTAGCGTTAATCCGGCGCGGGGGGGTACCGCGCCGGATTAGGGCGCGCCGGGTTAAGGCCGCGCCGTTTTAGCTTATTTTCGATGAATTTCGAATCGTTTGAGTTTGTTAAGTTTATGTTGAGGGTTTTGAAGTTATTTGGGGCCCATTGTTTGTTAAATTGAAGTCCAGAACCCTCCAAGAATGACGTGATAAACCAGTGCGAGGTTCCTACTCGAGCACCAGGATAATTGGGTCCAGAATGAGTATTTCGTTATGGTTTATTCATTATTAATCTGTCCAAAATTGGACAGCATCTCCCCTGAACCTGAAGAGTTGTAGGGGAGAAGCGGGGTCATGCTCACCTATGGAACAAGCCCCTAAACCGCCGGTCTACATGAAGGCAGCCAGCAAACCCCATTGGACAGGATACCCCGAGGACTAGCCTGCTAGGGGCATGAAGGTTCCATAGGGGGAAGAAACGGAGAGATGAAGCCATTGACGATGGGAACAACACCCCCGAGGGCTAGCCTGCGAAGGGTGGATGACCCACAGTGTATGACTTATCCCTTATAGGGACTAACCATTAGGAAGATGAAACTCCGAGGGCTAGCCTGCGAGGAGCACATATCCCCGGCCTTCATTGGGTCCTGAATTATTGGGGGCGAGCTCATTGAGCCAAGACCCCTCTGTTGCTATCTGCTGTGGGCTCAGGGAGAAACGCCTGCCATCGAGGGGTAGGGTTCTTAGTTGCCCAGCAGTTCCGTGAAGCCACGGGGGGAATGTTCCCCTCCCCGGGTGATCGAGACGATGAGAAAACCTCGGAACGGTTTGGATGATCGCGATGCCTAGAGGTAGTAAATGCATAAATGAGACGGGCCCATTGCAGGGGCATATGCTCGAACAGTTAGAAAGCGACGTTCAGGGGATGAACCCTGCACATGGCGGAGAGAGGCATGCGCAGAAGCACAACTCTGTTAGAGAAGAGAGAGGGATGCGGAAACCCTTGAATCAAACATGAGAATGATCGAAGGAAAATCCCCCAGGGAGGGGTGTTTATGTAGCCCACGATGATTCAGGGCACGCTATAGACCTCGGAGAAATCGGAATTAGAGGTACGCAGAGAAGAACTCCGACACACGCATTGGCATAGATAGAAAGGGGGGAGGCTGAGGATCATTCATTCAACCCGATAACCCAAGCATTCAACATATATGTATTAACGTCCCAGAAACGGGAATGATTCAGTGTTTACATGGTGAGGACATGGCGCCAACCCCATTGCTCGGTCACCGCTCGCCGATCACGGAGGCAGAAGACATACAGAGCACCACGAAAACAGAGAAAGGAAGGAAAAGAAAATAGAAAATTGCACAGAGGGGGAGGAGAATCGACTCATATCATTGTCACTCCTCCCCCCCTCGCTTACATTCAATGGGTGGGAACTTCAGAAGGAGCAGTCTACAGAAAGCAGAAAAGAACCGGCACCGGCGCCCACCTCTTCCGGGAACAGGGTATCGTAGAGGAAGAAGACGACCGGTGGAAGCTCCTCCAAAGGAACCCTTCTCTCTCTGCTTCAGTAGAAAAAAACCTCTCCAGAAGCCTTTCACTCCCTCCGCTCTTCTCTTTTTTTCTCAATCGATCTGTCTCTCCCCTCCTCTGTGTCCTTCCTCGCTCTCTTTTTTTTTCTCAATCTGATCGAACTTCACCCATTTATATAGCAGGTTGGAGGCTCTTCATCCGGCGTGGGCTTTTGCGCGCCGGGAGGAATCTTCATCAATTCATCGCGCTGGTTTAAGACGCCATCTGATAGAGTGACTTGTGCGCCGGGAGAAGAGCCGAAGATAAGGGGGCGTGCCGGCATAAGCACTGAAGGTAGGGGGCGCGCCGGGTTAAGGGCGCGCCGGGCTAGTGCTCTTTACGACCTTCGAGCCAGTCGATGAGTCCGAGGATGATTCTGGGAGTCACCGAGAACATTATCTCGCCAATGCTCACTGAAACCTCGACGAGATATCTTGTCGAAGCTCCCGGGTTGGCGTACGGCCATTCTCGAGGTTCCAGATAGCTTTGGGTTGATCATACGGGCCTGCCGCTGACACTGCCTTCGGTTCTATAATTCGTGCCGCTGGCTCGGTCTGGCCTGTGCCTTAAGCTCCTTGGAAGGCAAGATAACACCAGGGATAGTTCCGCCCGAGCTGGGCGATCATTCGGCCATTGACGGGCCCATCTTGGCGGGAAGCCGCACCCATGCCGGGTGATCGGGGTCTTCTGCCGACAGAGCTTTCGGTCCTCCGTCTCGGAGAGCCAGGGGGGACTCCTTTATCTTCAGGAGAGCCTTTCATGAGGTGGGTAGCCACCGGGTTGACCGTCATCCTTGGTCGGGTGACAGATGTAGGGTAGCGGCATGACAGAGTCGATGCCGATTCATTGGGCAGGCTTGGTCGCACTGCCGGTTGGTTGTGAGTTTGTCTTGGCTCCCCTGAGGTGAAGTCCCCATGTCCATATGGAGTGACTCGAGGCTCTAGCAACCTGAGAAATCTTTGATATGTTTATCTTTATCGGCTTCCATGCTTCGGTGGGCCGGGTCATTCGTCCTTATGGCTTGGTCGCCGATGATCATATTTTGGGTGCCAACAGGACTTCAGCCACCCCCAGTACTGCCCTTTCCATGCACGAATCTGCCACGCGATTGAGTCTTGTGGGGAAGTCCAATACCTTATCCAGGAACAAATCTAGTGGGAGCAGATCGATGCCGAGGGGAATTCTATGGCACTCGTCAGACTCTGACAAGCTATCAAAGAAACTCTGGTCATCGCTAGAGATGCGTCAGAGCAACCAGATCCTCCCCGAGAAAATGGACATGGGTTGCCTTATCAGCATCCCCCAGAATGGCTCGAGTTCCGAACCAATAATCAGGAAGCACTCGAGCGATTGCGGAGGCACTAGGAGCAAGACACCAGCTCGGAGACGGGGCCGAGCACCTTCTCGGTCAACGTCATCCATCCTCCTACTCCCCCAGCCTCTCCCGACTCCCTGACGCCACTGGCCGGCTAGTCGGCCCCTGCCACTCTGGCCGTGCAATGGCGGCCATGATTGGAGCTGGAGTCTCTTCCCTTCTCCAGAGAAGACACTGCCAGGCTTCTCCAGGTCCTTCTTGGCCGCGAGAATGTTCTGGTGGGCGGGGCGATGACAAGTTCCTCAGAGCTCTTCTGACCCTCTCCCTACCCTACCTCCGTCCTCGACACCTGAGGATAGGAAGGGGAAGCAAAAGCAGGGTAATGCCCCAGCTCAGTAGGGCCTTCCCCCCGTAGTTGTTCACGAGTCGGTCGTGTCACTACGATGACTGTCCGACGTGTGGAATCGAGACAGTCACCCGGGGCAGCCATTCCTCAGGATGTCGTCAGGCGTTGCCCGACCCTATTATCAACCGGACCATAGAGGCGAGGCCAGGAAGTAGGATCCTAAGCATGCTCTCCAGGCCGCTCCTCAGTAAAAATCTCCTCAGCCATCGTTGCTAAGGCATCAAACCGCGCATGCATCTTCGGACGCAGGTCCCAATACATCGGCTCAGCAGGAGGAACCTCCTTTGCCACCGCGGCTAAGGCATCAAACCGCGCACACGTCCTCGGATGCCAGTACCAGTTTGCCAATTTATGGTAAGCCGCTTCCGCCATCGCGGTTAAGGCATCAAACCGCACCTACGTCTTCGAATGCCAGTTCCAGCATCCCGGCCTATCGGGAGCTACCACCAGAAGTCATCGAACAGGCAATCAATGCTACCTTCCAACTACAACAATCTGAAGGTGCTTGGATTGAGATCCGGGCAAAGAGGAGCCGCCGGCCTTGGTCCGCGAATGTGTTAGCTCGACAATATCCCCGTAGGGATCTATCAGCTCCAGCTCTAGCACCTCTTCCTCCTCCCACTCCCCTGGAGGCGGCCATCGCCAAGAAGCAGGAGGGGAATAGAAGGAAGAACCTCAAGAGGCAGCTCAAGAAGCAAGCCAAACAAGCGGCAGCCTTGCAATCCCCAGCAGAGTTGACGCCTCTTCAGAGGTTACAGCGACTCATCAATAATTTGGAGGAATACACCCCCTCCTTGTCCTACCGGTCCTATCCCACTCGATAGTTACATCCTGTGGGAGGAAATGCAGAAGCAAACCCACCTCAGAAACTGGGTCCAGGAGATGATCCAGAAAATCAAGGACGGCAAAATGCTCTTTATTCCAAAAGAGCTCTCCTTGTTCTATACGGACAAAGAGATCACGGTGGAGCAGTTGGAACACATGCTTCGTGGCTGCACCTACAACATGGTGGCTATTCCACCTCCAGATAACATCAACGCCTCCCAGCGAGGCGAGCCGGTAACAGCCAGAACCCGACAAAGGACTGCAACTCCACTCATACTACAGCCAGTCCCAGAACACACCGGCCATGGCCGGGGTCGCGGTCGTGGACGCGGTAGAGGCTGCGGGAGAGTCCCCGAGCCACCTCTTCGCCCGTCTGCCTTTGATCCGAAGCGAGTCATCCTCTTTCGAGGAGAACAACCGGCCCCGATCCCACCAGTGGAAATCCGGGGGGAACCCAGCACCTTTTATCCTGCTTGCTCCGAAAAGATCGCCGCCAGCATCCCAGTCCCGGCACCAATTTTGACTCATCCTGCAGAACAAGCAGGGCCATTCGGCAAGGACGGGCCCGCCCTTCAGCCTTCCTCAGAAGAGTCGTCATTGGCCTCTCTCTTTCAAGAGTCTACGGGTGGCCAGAGTCAGCCCGATCCCAGTAACAAAGGCAAGGCGGTGGAACTCCCCGACGAGGAGCGGCACGGCAGCCCACAACAGAACCAGCCTGACATACTACCGTCACTGGAAGACGCTCAAGCGTGAGCTGACCGAAAGGTTCTCCACCAGATGAAGCGCTTCCCTGCCAGCATCACGATCTGGGAAGCCATCGCCTGGAGTAAAAATTTGAGGGAAACGCTTATCAAGATACTCCAAGAGCATGAAGTCTATGAAGCACATGCGGCAGAAATAAAAGACGCCACGTACGAGGCTTTCACGCCCGCTGTCACCTTTACGGAGAAAGTCTTTCTGCTCTCTCCTCCGTGCCGTAATCAACCCCTCTATATGAAGGGGACAATCAATGGGCATGAAGTAAACCAGATCTTGGTAGATGCCAGTGCGGCTGTCAACATCATGCCTCTCAAAACATTCAAGACTTTATATCTGACCCCCTACCTCCAGAAGGTCCAGGTAGTCAAGATATCCGACTTCAATCAGAAAACTGAGGAGGTCCTCGGTCGGGTGGATGTTGACTTGGTACTCGATGATTTTGCCTCCAAGGCGACCTTCTACATTATCGACTCCAGCACATCCTACAAGGTGTTGTTGGGCAGGCCCTGGCTCCATGAAAACTGGGTCGTCCCCTCAATCCTCATCAATGCATCAAATATATGAAGGATGGGGAACAGCGTGTAGTCTTCACAGACCTGTCTCCATTCACTCCAGCAGAATGCAACCTGGTCGATGCGGCCCTCTACTTCAAGGGAACCAGTCCCTTCCCCGTGATCAAGAGCAAGAGCAACGACTGGCTCTCAGAAGAAGAAGAGGATGACCTCTTCTCCGTTGACGAGGAGAAGGCCAAGCTTCATCGGCTACGCCTTAGCACCAAGTCAACCACAGACCGCCCTGAGAGGCGCAAAGTCGATTTCGAGGCTAATCTTATTAGCCGAGCAATCGACAAGAGCATATGCTTGCCACCAAACTGCATTCAGCTCGTGTGTGCCTCGGACGAGCACAGGGTCGAGCGGCTCACAACATTCTTTGTCACTTAAGAACTACAGCACCGGTCCAAGAAAAAGGCTACAAGGGACAAGCCCATCATTTTCCACAAAGGAGACATGGTCCCTCCAGCCCCACCGGAAGATGATTTCAACTGGTCCAAGTGAGCCGACAACGTCCCAGAAGCCGTCCAAATTCTGGACGACCTATCGCCTTGCATTTGAGAGATGTGCCTCAAGCAGCATATTCCCCAGTGGCAAGGCTCCGCACAGTGGAAATATTTCCACAATATGTGGATGCCCTCACAAGCCCGGGGGCAACCCCCATTCTCCCAAAAAGATACAAGAGGTCTCGGTTATGACCAAGACCTAGACTCATGTGTCTACCATGCGGTCCACGTCGTAGGGCCGATGCAGCCAGCCGTCGACCCGGTTGTCGCTAATACCAAGTTCAATAGCTCGGGAGATGAGGGAGAGGAAATTTTAATCCCACTCCCTTCCAGAACCAATACCCCAGTTCCAGCACCTGGTGAGGCTTCCTCGTCCGTCCATGAGGATGTTGGGATGGAGAAGGCCCCCGCGGCCTCCCAACCAAGTGAAGAACCCACTTCGCCACACTTTCCCCATGAGGAAGGTCCCCGGAACAAAGATTGTGAGGCGTCATCGGCATTGGCAGACAACTCCAGCCAAGCTCCCGGGATGCCAACCGATAGCTGTCAGTCCGACGGGGATGACCTGGGAAAACCTCAGGCCGGGCCTAGCAGCAACAATCTGTTGGGACCGGTGCGTAGATTCAGAGGGGGGTGAATGAATCAACCCTTCAAAAATTTTGCCTAATTAAAATCTGTAACTAGACATAGTTGCGGAATAAAGATCAATTGAGCTTCTTAAGAAGAGATTACAAGAAACAATTGATCAACCAGTTGGACTGTGACAATGCAGGCACCTAAGCAAGTCTAAGCCGTAGACAGAATCAAATCAAAGGAGCGTGTGCCTTAAAGCATTCAGACAGAGTACACAATTGAAGCGCTCCTAGCCATTCATCTAGCGGAATCAGATAAGAAATCAAACCAATGCACAGAGGATTTTTAGGTGGTTCGGTCCTCCAGACCTACATCCACCCCACACTCAAACCCAAGTGTGGCTTACTGCTGCGCAACACAGCTTGCGTCTGCTGGGCCTTACAGCTTAGCCTACAACCGCTGAGCATCACAGCTTGCTTCCGCTGGGCAATATAGCTTAGCCATCCGCTGCCTAACAGCTTGCGCTGAGCCTCACAGCTTGCTGTCCATAGAACCACGTTCTCTGCAATCGCTGAGCTTCACAGCTTTCTCCGCTGGGCAATACAGCTTAGCCGTCCGAGGTATCCACCTCGCCACTGTGCATCACAACTTGCACTGCTGGCAAACAGCTTGATGAAAGATTCAAAATAAAAATAAAAACAGGAAGGCACAGCAACTGAAAGCTGAAAAAGAAGCACAAGTAATATAGCTCTCGAAGGAGCAGGTCTGGCTTGGATTTGATCCAAATGCCAGAGAACAGATCTTCAAGGATTTCTGATTTCTTCTCCATGAACTCTTTCTTTCACTCTCTTCTTCTTCATTTGGCTCTTCTCTCTCTTTTTCTCTCATTCTTCTTCACACTAGATCGTGCAGGCCCTCAGTTCCTTCTATGCTTCAGTCACAATCTCCTCTACTCGAGCTGCTTCTCCAGATGGAGAAATCTTTCTTTTATAGCAGCAGCAAATTAGGTGGGCGTGCGGTTTCCAGATTCCCACCCAGAGAGCCTAGACCACGTGGCAGCATTTTACACACTGCATTCCACGTGTTACGTTCCTGAGCCATCTCCACTCTTGGATCACGTGCCCTCATTAGGCTCCTCGAGTAGCAGTCCTGTCAGATGAAAATTATTTTCAGTTTGAATGAGCAAAGTATGTACATTAGAAATGGATGCACTGACTTGGTTATGCTTAGTACAAGTCCTGCACGGACTTTGCGATGCAGCTAGTGTGCAGACTCGATGAGCATGCAACAACCAATGTATAGACTTGCTAGTGTATGGACTTGGTGATCATGCAGCACCCAATGTATAGACTTGTGTTCTGAACGATGCCCAAATGCATAGTGTATGGACTTGGTGTGCATGTGACAACAATGTATAGACTTGATAGATGATGCATGAACAAGCCACCAATCGAGTGTACATACTTTGGAAATGCGTGAAGCACACGATGTATAGACTTGTTAAAGAAGTGATGCATGAACTATGCACATGCATGAAGAGCACTGACGATGTACAGACTTGGTGTGTAGACTTTGTGTGTGCGTGCGAGACAATGTATAGACTTGATGCACGGACAAAGCATATGCATGAACAAGCCACACATAATGTATAGACTTTGCGTGGATGAGGCAAGGCTAACGGGTGTATAGACTTGCTCAGCCGTGTGGCGTGTAACCAGACAATGTATAGACTTGTGTTCGTGCAACACACAGGCTCTACTGACTTCGTGTGTGTGCTACAACAGTGAACGTAGGTAAAGATAGGAATGTATAGACTTGGAATGCATGGAACACACAGGCTGTACAGACTTAGTGTGGACTTGTGCAAAGACAATGTACAGACTTTGCATGTACTTGAGCAAAGACGATGTACAGTGATGCGGGACGAGACCACAGACACGACAAGCTCGTGACTGTCCCTTAACGAGGGAAGCGTCGGACGTGCGCGGTTGAGAAACCGGCAATGAGCTAGGGTGATCGGCTCTCTCGTGTGCCCGGATCGGGTCACGGGACGGTGTCGCACTCTCTCGTAGCAGCGGTAATGAATAGATAAAGCGAGCTAGATATCTCTACACATGCTCTCTAGCAGCGGCATAAACAAATATATATGAAGTAAGCAAAATGCCAAGTAAGGGAGCGAATGCGATACCTCCACGCGCTCGGCGTGGGGAAGACGAACCCGGTCGAAACTCGTACTCCCGAGATAAATATTACACAATGATGACAGTAATGAAATATCGCCCACTCCACGCAGGGAGTAAATGGCTACACAACTGGGCCCGGGAGGACCGAATTCGGGTTGACGGGCGGCTTCTCGCGTCTCTTCGGCAACACCCGAACTAGTGACGGTGGGGCCCACGTGCTGTCCGGAGGGGCAGTGTGGGACCCGGTGGCACCGCTATAGTGGAGACACTTAGGGAAGCGTTCCACGGGCTGGCGGCATGCTGGTTCGCCGGCCGGAGGCCGGGCGGCTCCGATCGGCACCGGTCGGAATAACCGGCCACGGACCTACTGGTTCTATTTTTCGGCGCGCGCTCCGGCGAGAACGGATGCTGCGATCAGCCCCGACGTCGGAATGTGACGAAATGGGCACCTTTGGAAAGATGCTTCGAAGGGCTTCAACCCAAGGTGATTACAGAAAAATAATCAAGCTTGTACTTCTGATTGGCGAATTTTTAAGGTTACTATTGTACAGTGTCTGAACACTCAGACTAGGAGGGAACTTTCTTGTAGATTACCTTTGACCGTGAGGTAGACGTCCGAATCTGTGGTTTTGTTCTTCAGAACAGTTGTGGGAAATCAAGCTACAAAACCAGGACTATTTTTGGATCTGGATTGGGGGAAGGCTACGAATTTCTATGATTTTTTCACTAGTAGTGGGTCGGATCTGGAATCTGGCTGACAACACTGTAGCTGAGGAAGAACACGAATTTTTAAAAATATATGGAAGGCTGATCAACAATTAGAAAAATTGGTGGATGTAGGGGATGATATACAGAACTCCCAGTAAAATTGGGAGGGTTTGTAAATATCAAAAAGAGGGTCGGAGGTGAGAAACACAGGGCTACTGTCACTATAGACAGAGACAAAATAGATCTGGGAATGAAAGATGCACGAAAATGGAAAAATAGTAAACGAGGGATTTTGGACCTAAATTTTTTTGTGGATGATGGGGTGAAATATAGGAACATACCATAAAAATTGCAGACCACGAAGAGGCCGTGGCTGATAGCAAGAATTTCGGGAAGACACCTCTATCTAGCAGGACAGAATACCGAAGACGGTTTCGCGGCGGCTCGAAGGCGGCACGAACGGCGGCGGCGGCGGCACAGATGATCACCGGAGATAGAGGGGAGGGGATAGAAGATAGAAATCACTTTAGAACTGGAGGTTGGAGGAGAGAAACCAGAGGGAGAGAGGGGGGGCTCAAGA
This sequence comes from Amorphophallus konjac, assembly GCA_022559845.1. Lineage (NCBI taxonomy): Eukaryota > Viridiplantae > Streptophyta > Magnoliopsida > Alismatales > Araceae > Amorphophallus > Amorphophallus konjac. The sequence goes on along the minus strand of CM040120.1, from coordinate 366,143,789 downwards.
ACACTCTTGATTTTCCAACAATTTTCTCTTCATTAATGCTAACAAATGGAAAATACAACCCTTTTATGTGCCATGTGTCAAATCTAATCTACACCATTAGATCTAGGGGTGGGGAATGGAGGGCCTAGATTAGATGTTAGTAACACACAAAAAATAATAAAATATTAAGGGGAGAGGGGCGCCCCCTTGACCATGGTTAATGGGGTTGAATGGGTAGGTGAGGTAGGTAACCCACCTTGGACTAATTAAGCCACTTGTCTCCCATGTGGTCAAATGGCATTCAACCCTTCTAGATGGCCACCTAGGATGGTTGACCAGCCCCACATGGATGACATGGACCAATGGGAAAGGGCTGGGGGCCCCCTTGTTGGTCCTACTGACAAATTACATAGAAACCCACACAATCCGTGGGAATGACCATTGGCTTACAAAGCCGTACAATTGCGTACATACTTTCCCAAGGATATAAACACAAACTAAAAGAACATAAATGTAAAAGAAAAAGTACAAGCTCGGCGTCGATTCCCATCAACTCTCCCCGGGTGGGAGGAACTCGACCCCGTCGAGTAGGGGTATGGATGCTCGAGTACTCCGGCGGATCTGTCACCGTGCCAAGTAACGCGGGTACGCTCCACTCCGAGTGATCGTCACCTGCTCATTCCATATATACTCGATATGCGCAGACTGCTATGGGCCGAAGGTGGACACTCCGGGTGGGGCACTCTCAAAAGGGAAGGAAGCAGCTCGAAGACTTACTAGGAATCACCGCTGAGTCCCTGTAGGTGACTGATCCGGGTATAGATGTAGAACTGATCCCATACTCATCGAGTGAGTCGACTCGCTTCACACTCATAAGGGACTGACATCGATGAGCTTGCACAAGACACATGCAGACAAACAAATGACACACAAGCCATGCAAACAAACCACACAAAACAAACCACACAAGAAAAAAAAACACGGACTCATCTATGACCCTAGACACACCTAATGTTAGTCCGACCCGTACATGGGTGACGGCGGACCAGGACACCCGAATATGTGCCATGCATGCATGTTATGCAACTGGGAATGGATGGCATGGGGAACACCTATAGATCGGGTGTGGTTATGCGTGGATGGTCTTTTGTATGTGGGTGACTCGAGTGGTTTAGAAGGGCCGGGTGTAGGTGGGTCGGGATTGGTGGATGTAGATGGACCATCCCGAGGGGAAGGGGCATAAAAGTGGGCTTCCTTGAAGAAGGGGAGTATGGGTGGTAACTCGGGAAGCCTAATAGTGAAGGGGTCAAAAGGGTCAAAGAAGGTATGACCCCTTGTGGTGGGTTCCCACAAGTCACGGTCCCACGTGTAGAAGGTTTGAAGATGTGGGTAGTCATCTTCTTGAATTGTAACGGGTGGGACGGGGATCGTAGGCAAGAAGTATGATTCCTCCCTCGGACAAAAGGGTATGAATTCGGGCTCGTCCGGTAAGGGGAGGAGTAAGAGGACATCCGTGGTGACACAACCGACGGTGCACTCGGAGGTAATGGACCCGAAGGCCGGATGGGTGAAGCTAAGACTAGCGGGTTGGTCAAAGTCTCGCGCCAAAAGATGCGTCAACTCCCATTGTGAATCTAATCCTATGACAAGATCGTCCAACGTGTCAACATGGTGACGAGATCGAAATGTGGTATGGAATGAGTTGACTGGCACTATAGGTAGGATTGGGTCCATGGATGGGAAGGATGTGGGACCAAGCCATCCTTGAGCCAACTAAAAAGTGGCTCGGCGATGTATAGTGTACCCGTTAGAAATACGGGTGGCTCGGGCCTTGGTGGCTCCAAATGAGATGGTTCCGAATCACGTTCGGAAAGAAAGGGCGGTGAGCATGGGTCCGTAGGCGGAGCGGACTGATATGAGTGGACGGGTGGTGACATGGAGATGGTCGGCCGAAGGATGTCATGGAAGACGAACTTGCCGGGTAGATAAGGTGGATATAAGGTGCAGGTCCTCGTATCCCGGTCAAAGATCGCTCTCCTCTCTTCCAACCAAGGTCGCCCTAACATAATGTACGGGCCTGTTGGCGTACCAAGGTTGCACCATGCACCATCATAGTAAAGAGTGGAGCCGATCATCCTTTCAAACTCGACAAAAGCAAAATCTCCATCGCGGATAATCTTACCCACCTTGGAGAGGGACTCCACGATATCAAGAGAAACCCAATTATCTGAATCCTTATGAGCGAAATGGAGTCTCGTTGTGGACCCATTGGGTAGAGTAGCTTTAGTAACGAGATGAGTGAAAGCTAATGGTCGGGCCATGAAGGCATTGGATTGGGCCACAAAGGATGTCCCTTCGGACGCATGGTCTTGGGGAACGGCCATGGGTAGCAGACATGGACATGCATACATACGGTGACAAGACACTAGACCGACTATGCACGTTTGGAATGCATGCACACTAAGGACCCTAGACGTAAACCAAGACTCGGTACGTGGCGGAGATAAGCGATCCGAAGATCACTCGCGCAAGTGTGCGGCCTTCCCGATAGGCGTAGCCTAACGTTCGGACAACACCTTTTGATATACCGAGTAAAGGGATGCAAATGCAAAAAGACACTTTTTTTATTTTAAAACAATGATGACCCTAAACACGACTTAGACAATGACTAATGACTAGACGTAAATGACACTTTTTTTTTTGATTTGGACACCCAAGACTCAACTCGCTCTGATACCAAATTGATGTGGGACGAGACCACAGACACGACAAGCTCGTGACTGTCCCTTAACGAGGGAAGCGTCGGACGTGCGCGGTTGAGAAACCGGTAATGAGCTAGGGTGATCGGCTCTCTCGTGTGCCTAGATCGGGTCACGGGACGGTGTCGCACTCTCTCGCAGCAGCGGTCATGAATAGATAAAGCGAGCTAGATATCCCTACACATGCTCTCTAGCAGCGACATAAACAAATATATATGAAGTAAGCAAAATGCCAAGTAAGGGAGCGAATGCGATACCTCCACGCGCTCGGCGTGGGGAAGACGGACCCGGCCGAAACTCGTACTCCTGGGATAAATATTACACAATGATGACAGTAATGAAATATCACCCACTCCACGTAGGGAGGTAAAGGGCTACACAACTGGGCCCGGGAGGACCGAATTCGGGTTGACGGGCGGCTTCTCGTGTCTCTTCGGCAACACCCGAACTAGCGACGGTGGGGCCCACGTGCTGTCCGGAGGGGCCGTGTGAGACCCGATGGCACCGCTGTAGTGGGGACACTTAGGGAAGCGTTCCCCGGGCTGGCGGCACGCTGGTTCGCCAGCCGGAGGCCGGGCGGCTCCGATCGGCACCGGTCGGAATAACCGGCCACGGACCTGTCGGTTCTATTTTTCGGCGCGCGCTCCGGCGAGAACGAACGCTGCGATCAGCCCCGACGTCGGAATGCGATGAAACTAGCGCCATTAGAAAGATGCTTCGAAGGGCTTCAACCCAAGGTGATTACAGAAAAATAATGAAGCCTGTACTTCTGATTGGCGAATTTTTAAGGTTGCTGTTGTACAGTGTCTGAACTCTCAGACTAGCAGGGAACTTTCCTGTGGATTGCCTTTGACCGCGAGGTAGACGTCCGAATCTGAGGTTCTGTTCTTCATAAAAGTTGTGGGAACTCAAGCTACGAAACCAGGACTATTTTTGGATATGGATTTGGAGAAGGCTACGAATTTCTATGATTTTTGGACTAGCAGTGGGTTGGATATGGAATCTGGCTGACAACACTGTAGCTGAGGAAGAACACGAATTTTTAAAAATAGATGGAAGGCTGATCAAAAATTAAGAAAATTGGTGGATGTAAGGAATGATGGACAGAACTCCCAGTAAAATTGGGAGGGTTTGAAAATGGAAAAATACTAAACGAGGGATTTTGGACCTGAATTTTTTTTGTGGATGATGGGGTGGAATATAGGAACACACCATAAAAATTGTAGACCACGAAGAGGCCGTGGCTGGTAGCAGGAATTTCGGGAAGACACCTCTATCCAGCAGGACAGAATACCGAAGGCGGTTTCGCGGCGGCTCGAAGGCGGCACGAACGGCGGCGGCGGCGGCACAGATGATCACCGGAGATAGAGGGGAGGGGATAGAAGATAGAAATCACTCTAGAACTGGAGGTTGGAGGAGAGAAACCAGAGGGTGAGAGGGGGGGCTCAAGAACACTCTTGATTTTCCAACAATTTTCTCTTCATTAATGCTAACAAATGGAAAATACAACCCTTTTATATGCCATGTGTCAAATCTAATCTACACCATTAGATATAGGGGTGGGGAATGGAGGGCCTAGATTAGATGTGAGTAACACACAAAAAATAATAAAATATTAAGGGGAGAGGGGCGCCCCCTTGACCATGGTTAATGGGGTTGAATGGGTAGGTGAGGTAGGTAACCCACCTTGGACTAATTAAGCCACTTGTCTCCCATGTGGTCAAATGGCATTCAACCCTTCTAGATGGCCACCTAGGATGGTTGACCATCCCCACATGGATGACATGGACTAATGGGAAAGGGCTGGGGGCCCCCTTGTTGGTCCTACTGACAAATTACATAGAAACCCACACAATCCGTGGGAATGACGCATTGGCTTACAAAGCTGTACAATTGCATACATACTTTCCCAAGGATATAAACACAAACTAAAAGGACATAAATGTAAAAGAAAAAGTACATGCTCGGCGTCGATTCCCATCATACAGACTTGACAGATGTGTAGACTTGATAGGCATGCGGCGATGTATAGACTTGACTGATGCATGGACATATCAGCAGAGAATGTGCAGACTTTGTCACCAGAGAATGTATAGACTTTGGAAATACTTGAAGCACACGATGCATGAAGACTCTGTTCAGACTTAATACAAAATCATGCAGCGCCCAAGGATTGCTAAGACCTTTAACCGTATGGACATTAGCATGTAACGAAATATGCACTGAGTATGAAACACAGCATGGCCTAGCACACTCATACAATCTCCACAGAACTAGATCATATGCATTCATGTGATGACAGTGTTGTTCTTAACAAAACAGTATGGTGACTCATTCATGTTGCTATCATTAAAACACCACATTATCATCAAAGCACAAGGGGCACAACAATCTCCCCCTTTTTGATGATGGCAACATGAATGAGTCACACTGACTCATCAAACTATTCTCCCCCTTTGACATAATCAAAAAAAGAAATGATTTGAGAGACAAAATTCAGCACACAGACTATTTTCCCCCACAAATTCAGTATACAGAGAATGAAACATAGTTCATTAAAGTGTAGTTCCCCCTATCAACATGCATGCAGAACTACTCTCCTCTTAATGCAACTAATAACCAAAGCTCCCCCTGAGAACATGAGTGAAGTCAGGATGGAAGATTTCAACAATGTGGAGAGTAAAGTGATTGATGATAGGAAGGTAAAAGTAGACAACAATAATAACAAGATTTATGTTGATCAGGCTGTCAGGAATGAATCTGATCATGAGGGATTTTAATGCTTGCACCACTACAATAAGTCTTAAGAAGAATAGACTCTTCTATCATAAAGGGTTATGAATTGGCAACTTAACCAATCTGATTTAATTATGATGTATACAAAATTTGTCAAATTAAACTCAATACACATATCTGAATCCAAGTTTTAATAAAGGTGAACCAAATAGTCGGATAACACTCAAAACCAATCATCTTTATCTTACACACATGATCTCAATAGCTCCTTTGAAAGATACACAGATTAGTACTGAGGTTAAATACTTTTACAAGAACATGAGTTGATAGAATTTTCAATATATTTTCATTTGAAGCACATTATATTTTTCCTGAGCTATTTAGGTTGATCAACACCTTTTTACATGAGGCACAACACGTCTCAGGTGAAGTGACCCAGTTACTCAGTGTGATAACTGTCATTGCCTCTCAACTTTGAGAACAGAGTTAGCAATATAAGTGTCTTTTTACATGAGACGACACCTTGATCAGAGGCCAGACTCCCCAGTTACTCAACATAGAAATGCCATTGCTCTGTCAGGTTCTCAATGAATTTTCATTTTAAGTGACTATGACACTTCATGACTTGGGTTCACTCCATTTCGTTGATGGAAAAGCCAATTTCTCAGTGAACAAAGTCATTTCATTACTCACTGATTTTATTTCCTGTCAAAATTTTCAAAGTGAATGTTTAACAACAATACTCACTCTGTGTATCTTAACCAAAGTAGCCCTGATTTCAAATTTTCAGATATCTGATGAGTGAGTCTAAGGTTTTTATGACATAGATGGTTAAGATTTATTAAAGCTTATCATTCAGGTATTTTCAATTCATTTAATTACAAATCTGAGAATACATTAATCTTATATCAATCTGATTCAGTGGTAATTCTTAAACCTATATGATAGGAATTTCTACAAAGTTCTCATACTGAATTGCATGACATGCAGCTTAAGTTCCTCAGACTGAATACAGACACAGCTGATCAACAATCAACACTAGACACAATCATTCAAACCAGCTAAGAAGAATGTGAAGGATGAGTGTAAGCTGGTGTAAGAGTCAACACATGAAGGAATATATCAGAAGAGTGTATATCAACAAACAGTAGCTGAGTCTGGAATTCAGACAGATCAGCTAACAGGTAGCAACATGAAGAAAGTTGAAAGAAACTCTTCTTTGACAATCTAATGAATGGAAGGCAGAATCCATTATCAAGAGAGAGAATATGAAATCAGATGAGAGTTATTCAATTACTAGACAAGAGGTGTTCAAAGTGTGACAAACTAAACAACAATTTTAAATGCTCCCCCTGTCTAGATGCATCAACTATGTGCACGATATGAACCACTCAAACTCGGTGCAAAGAAGATTTTTCAAGTGATTTGACTGATTTTTCATGAGGAACATGAGTTCTAAAGATGGGACAGAATATGTATATATGGCAATGAATCAGATGGGTAGACAGGAAGAGTTCAGACAATTGACACCACTGAAGAATTTAGAAAGGCTCCCCCTGTCTATATGCAGTGAATCACTTCTTTTTGGAATTTTCAGTATGATGATATGCAATGCAGTCACTACGTGTATGCTTATGCAATGACTCTCCTTCAGATATTTCCTGAACATGAATGTCATGAACATTATGTAGGGATAACCAAACTCCCCCTGATTATATGCAATGAATGAGGTTTCTTAATGCAACATATGCAATATCATTATACAGGGAATTTGACATATATGTATCATAACAAGAATGTATAATGCATTCATCAAATAATTTGTCATGATCTACAAGCATCTGGAGCACACAAATTCAGAAAATAGATTTTAAACTGAGTTTTCAGAACTAACCTGAATAGTCCACTTCTAGGGGTTTCACTTTTGAGTACCTTGGATTATTAACCCCTTTATTCATCAGCTTCCAAGGCACACCTGCAACAGCTGAATCATTTCATACAAGCAGGTACCCAAGAAGTCTTGGGTCCTGAATTAACAGTGACACTCCTAGCAGGTTTTCTCAACAAATTTTTAGCTTGTTTATCATTACAACACATGATATGACAATTATGCATAGAATGCCCTACCTGCCCACAATAATGACATGATGTAACAGCCTTTAAGTTCTTTTTGTGAACATGATTATAATCATGGAATATATGTGGATAAACATGGAAATTTCTGTTACTTACATGAAATTTTGGTTTACCATAACCTTCCCACAAGCATTCTGAAGCTCGGTGGCCAAGTTTTCCACATTCAAAACATACATGAATCTTTTCTTTGAAAACAGATTTATTTCTACCAAAATCATTTCTGTTTGCAGGGAATTTGGCAATTTCAGAATTAAATTTCTTTCCCTGAACATGCCAACAATCTTTTGCCCTATGGTCTGGCTTCCCACAATTGAAGCACCTACCACGCTGGTTCATTTTAGCAAGTTTATTCTTATTGGTAACATTCTGGTGGCCATGATTAACATGAGAATAAAATTTTCTCTTGCCTTCGAGTGACCAGCACTGAACAACGACATGTCCCATTTTTCCACAATTATAACAATAAATTTTCCTTTCCCTAGAAGCATGCTTTCTACCCTGATTGTTTTGTACCGCAGCTAGGTCATCCTTTTCCATCAAATTACACTCATGCATCAGATGCCTAAATTTGTGACAGTAGTGACAGATCATTTTCTTTCTAGATGCATGTGAGTGTGTGTGAGGACTGTGATCAACATGCACTGATGAATCCTTTTTATTTATTTTCTATTTTTCAGTCTTTTTCTGATTTTTGTACTGAGGTGAAGATGAGGTAGAAGGCTTTTCTTGTTCTGAACATTTAACAAAAATAGTTTTGAATTTGTCTCCATCAACCTTCTCAGCCTTCTTCATGATTGGATTGTAACCCAGTCCCTCCTTCTGAAAATTCACATTCGCTCCAAGGACCTTATTCAAATTGTCCTTTCCTTTCACAAATTTAGACATAGAAGCTTTTAGATCATCAATTTCAGTTTGCAATAACACAATGTCATCTTCACATGAGATTATTTGATTATGCAAACCATCATTGAGTCTTTTCAAATTTTCATTTTCCTGCAGTATCTTCAAGTTCTCATTAGCTTCTTTGTCAATCAAAATTGCCTTACCTTTTTCAATGTCCATCAGTTTTTCAGAAAGCACAATGTTTAAAATCATCAGTTTCTTGTTTTGATCTTTCAAGTAACCATTTTCTTCAAACAGTTTTTCTTTACTTTCTTCAACCTCAATTTTCTTTTCCAACAATAATTTGTTTTCCTCTTTCAGGGATTTGATTAATTCCTTTTGCAAATTATCATCATGATCTATATCATTAACCAAATCTCTGAGAACAGCACATTCATTACAAGAATCATTTTCTTTGATGAGTCTATTCCTTAAACTCTCATTCTCAGACTTCAAGTGTTTCATTTCATTTTATTTTCTGTTCATATCTGACTTTAGGTTTTCATTTTCCACTTTCATACTTCTGATTTCATGCAGCATTTCTTTTCTCAATTTTCTCTTCTCAGATTTAAGTCTATCATATTTGTTCAATAAATGCTCATTCAACGCAGTCATACTTTCCAGAGAAAAATTATCAGTGTCAGAGTTTACCTGTGACGAAGTATCCTCCACATAATCTTCATCTTCTTCTGTTGCCATGAGACATTTCACTTTACCTTGGCTTCTGCTGCTTGCTATTATCTCGACCACTTCGGAGGCACTGCAGCAATTAACTACACAAGGAAACTTGTCAGTGTTTATCGCCCCTTTGATTAAATTCAGGGCCCATTGATTCGCAGAGAATTTTCGTCTGTCTGAAGTTTTCCATAAGGATTCATCCTTTGGAACTTCATAAGGACTGTGTGCAATGACTATCCACAGATCTGGATTAGTCTGCATCACATATTCCCTGAACTGATTAAGCCAATTGTAGAAGCTTTGACCCTCGTACCTCGGGAGATCAATCATGAATTCCATGCTCAGATAATATCAGAATTCTAAATAAAGAAGAGATTAAAACAATGCAAGCGAACGGATCAACTCAGATCGCACCGAAGCCAATTACGGATCGGATCTGCAGGTCGCTGGACCCTCTGTGCAGACACCCGCTCTGATACCAATTGTTGGGACCGGTGCGATAGATTCAGAGGGGGGTGAATGAATCAACCCTTCAAAAATTTTGTCTAATTAAAATCTGTAACTAGACACAGTTGCAGAATAAAGATCAATTGAGCTTCTTAAGAAGAGATTCCAAGAAACAATTGATCAACCAGTTGGACTGCGACAATGCAGGCACCTAAGCAAGTCTAAGCCGTAGACAGAATCAAATCAAAGGAGCGTGTGCCTTAAAGCATTCAGACAGAGTACACAATTGAAGCGCTCCTAGCCATTCATCTAGCGGAATCAGATAAGAAATCAAACCAATGCACAGAGGATTTTTAGGTGGTTCGTTCCTCAGACCTACATCCACCCCACACTCAAACCCAAGTGTGGCTTACTGCTGCGCAACACATCTTGCGTCCGCTGGGCCTTACAACTTAGCCTACAACCACTGAGCATCGCAGCTTGCTTCCGCTGGGTAATACAGCTTAGCCATCCGCTGCCTAACAGCTTGCGCTGAGCCTCACAGCTTGCGCTGAGCCTCACAGCTTGCTATCTAGAGAACCACGTTCTCTGCAACCGCTAAGCTTCACAGCTTGCTCCGCTGGGCAATACATCTTAGCCGTCCGAGGTATCCACCTCGCTGCTGTGCATCACAGCTTGCACTGCTGGCAAACAGCTTGATGAAAGATTCAAAAGAAAAATAAAAATAGGAAGACACAGCAACTAAAAGCTGAAAAAGAAGCACAAGTAATATAGCTCTCGAAGGAGCAGGTCTGGCTTGGATTTGATCCAAATGCCAGAGAACAGATCTTCAAGGATTTCTGATTTCTTCTCCACGAACTCTTTCTCTCTCTCTCTTCTTCTTCTTTTGGCTCTTCTTTCTCTTTTTCTCTCGTTCTTCTTCACACTAGATCGTGCAAGCCCTCAGTTCCTTCTCTGCTTCAGTCACAATCTCCTCTACTCGAGTTGCTTCTCCAGATGGAGAAATCTTCCTTTTATAGCAGCAGCAAATTAGGTGGGTGTGTGGTTTCCAGATTCCCGCACAGAGAGCCTAGACCACGTGGTAGCATTTTACACACTGCATTCCACGTGTTACGTTCCTGAGCCATCTCCACTCTTGGATCGCGTGCCCTCATTAGGCTCCTCGAGCAGCAGTCCTGTCAGATGAAAATTATTTTCAGTTTGAATGAGCAAAGTATGTACATTAGAAATGGATGCACTGACTTGGTTATGCTTAGTATAAGTCCTGCACGGACTTTGTGATGTAGCTAGTGTGCAGACTCGATGAGCATGCAGCAACCAATGTATAGACTTGCTAGTGTATGGACTTGGTGATCATGCAGTACCCAATGTATAGAATTGTGTTCTGAACGATGCCCAAATGCATAGTGTATGGACTTGGTGTGCATGCGACAGTAATGTATAGACTTGATAGATGATGCATGAACAAGCCACCAATCGAGTGTACATACTTTGGAAATGCATGAAGCACACGATGTATAGACTTGTTAAAGAAGTGATGCATGAACTATGCACATGCATGAAGAGCACTGACGATGTACAGACTTGGTGTGCAGACTTTGTGTGTGCGTGCGAGACAATGTATAGACTTGATGCACGGACAAAGCATATGCATGAACAAGCCACACAGAATGTATAGACTTTGCGTGGATGAGGCAAGGCTAACTGATGTATAGACTTGCTCAGCCGTGTGGCGTGCAACCAGACAATGTATAGACTTGTGTTCGTGCAACACACAGGCTGTACTGACTTCGTGTGTGTGCTAAAATAGTGAACGTAGGTAAAGATAGGAATGTATAGACTTGGAATGCATGGAACACACAGGCTGTACAGACTTAGTGTGGACTTGTGCAAAGACAATGTACAGACTTTGCGTGTACTTGAGCAAAGACGATGTACAGACTTGACATATGTGTAGACTTGATAGGCATGCGGCGATGTATAGACTTGACCGATGCATGGACATATCAGCAGAGAATGTGCAGACTTTGTCACCAGAGAATGTACAGATTTTGGAAATACTTGAAGCACACGATGCATGAAGACTCTGTTCAGACTTAATACAAAATCATGCAGCGCCCAAGGATTGCTAAGACCTTTAACCGTATAGACATTAGCATGTAACGAAATATGCACTGAGTATGAAACACAGCATGGCCTAGCACACTCATACAATCTCCACAGAACTAGATCATATGCATTCATGTGATGATAGTGTTGTTCTTAACAAAACAGTATGGTGACTCATTCATGTTGCTATCATTAAAACACCACATTATCATCAAAGCACAAGGGGCACAACACAATCTTCCAGCCCCATCAGCTCCAACCATTGGCTCCGGCAACCCACGGGGGTACGAAGCCGACACTGATGATTAAGACTTCGTCAACTTCCAACTAGCACCTCCCGAGCTGGAGGACGGCGGCCAGGCAATCCTCGACGAACTTGTCAAAGTTAATCTGGGCGAAGATGAAGCCCCTCAGCTAACATTCCTCAGCACTCTCCTCACTAAAGCAGAAAGATAGGACTACAAGCAACTCCTGCACAAATGTAAAAACTGCTTCGCCTGGACATACAAAGAGATGCCAGGGCTGGACCCCTCCGTGGCGGAGCATGGCCTGGCTATCGCTCCCTCAGCTACTCCAGTCAAACAGCCCTAGCAGCGCATGCGCCATGAGCTGGAGCTCCAGGTCTCGACTGAGGTCGACAAGATGGCGGAAGTCAACTTTATCGAGCCATGCATCTACCCGATCTAGCTCGCCAATATTGTCCCAGTCAAAAAGAAAAATGGTCAAGTCCGCATCTGCGTCGACTTCCGAGACCTCAATAAAGCTTGTCCGAAGGATGACTTCCCAGTTCCAATCATAGAAACAATGGTCGATATGATAACCGGACATGAAGCTCTATCTTTCATGGATGGATCATCTGGTTACAACAAGATCCGGATGTCCCTCCGAGACAAGAATCACATCGCTTTTAGATCCCCCAAAGGGATCTTTAACTACAAGCGCATGCCCTTCGGTTTGAAGAATGTCGGTGCTACCTACCAGAGGGCCATGACCAAAATCTTCGACGAGATGCTGCACAACATCGTTGAATGCTACGTCGACGACCTTGTTGTTAAGACCAGAAGGTGAGAAGACCACCTACGCGATCTGCGTCAAGTCTTCGAGCGTCTCCGGCAATATGGGCTCAAAATGAACCCCATGAAATGCGCCTTTGCGTATCCAGTAGCAAGTTTCTCGGTTTCATTGTTCGATACCGAGGAATCGAGGTGGATCCCAGCAAGTCAAAGCGATCCGGGAGATTCCGCCGCCCAGCAACCTCACTGAACTTAGATCACTTCAGGGTAGACTGACTTACATCCGGAGATTTATCTTCAACCTCTCTGGACAATGCGCGCCTTTCAGCAAGTTGATGAAGAAAGACGCCCCCTTCATATGGGACTCAGAATGCCAGACGGCTTTCCAGCAAATCAAGGAGTACCTCCTCACTCCCCCAGTCCTGGGGGCACCCGTCAAGGGTGTTAGGGTGCTTGGCCCGGATACAGAGGGGGGGTGAATGTATCCTTCTACAGAAAATGGCCAAATTAAAATAAGGATGCTAGATAAGGGCACATGATAGAATTAATTCGTTTCAACTCAAATACAAACTCATGGGCGTGCCTATCCAAGCATCTAGCGGAAGCAATCAAACAATCAAGCAAGCCACTGCACAAGATATTTAGGTGGTTCGGTCCACAGACCTACATCCACCCCTCACTCCCAACCGGAGTGAGGCTTCACTAGCAAATGCTAGAACCAAGCAGACTCAGTCTGCGAACAGTTGTTGCCACATAGCTTGACCAGGGAAATAGACTTCCCTCTTCCTCCCAACCAGAGGGACACCCAAATGACTCCCAGCCACTTGGAAACTAGAGGTCGAAGACCTCTCTTCCTCCAGACCAGGAGGGACACCTGGGCTTGCAACCACAAGCCCAGAACCGGAGGACTAGCCTCCCTTCCTCTAACCAGAGGGCAACCCACAAGTGACAACCTGTCACTTGCAACCCGGAGATTAGATCTCCCTTCTCCTGAATCAACAGGAGGTACCCGATCCCCAACAGGGCAATCGGAAGACCAAAGATAATCAGAAAAACAAAGGAAAAATAATAAACGAAAATGACACAGCAATCAGAAGGCTGTAAAAGATGAAAAACATAGATGTGGCTCTCAACGGAGCTGACTGGCCTGGATTTGATCCACGGTCCAGTAGACAGATCTTCAGTAGCTTCGTCCTTCTTCTCCACGAACTCTCTCTCTCTCTTTCTATCTCTCTTTCTTTCTCCTCTGCTCTCTTCCTCTTTCACTCTCTGCTCTCTCTTTTTCTTTCTCTGCTCTCACTCTCGTTTTTCTGGATCGAAGGACTCTCTGCTTTTCTACTTTTTTTCTTCTATTCCTCTCTTCTTCGATCACCTTCATCTGAGGACGAAGGGTTCTATTTATAGCAGCAACAGCAGGTGGATAGGGCACAAAACGCGTGTGCCTCCCACGCTCGATCCAGAAGCTTCCTGCCACGTGCCTTTAGCAGATTGGTTCCTCTTGTCTCGGATCACGTGTAGCCCAGGTGTGAGGAATGTTCTTCCTCGGACCTGTAATGAGATTAAATCCATTAACACGCTGTATGGCCACAAAATCCAAAACTGCATGAGGTATATAATAACAACACGACGTGACTACTACACGAGATAAGAAAAGAACGACACGAGATACACTGTAACAGATCAGACACAACGAAGGGAACGACATGAAGTGAGGTTATAAAACAAGAGAGACACGAGGTCTAGGAAAGGCAACACGAAGACACGAAAATAGAAACAACAAAAAGACACAAATACTAGACCAACACGAGGTTACGAATGCAAAATCAACACGAGGACACGAGTGTATAAAAATAACACGAAGACACGAATACAAATGAAAACAACTCGAGTACAAGGTTGCTCGAACGTTCGAACGACTCGAAGACGAGGACGACACGGGCTTACAACAGAAACCGACACGAAGTGGTTGCAAACAAGCAAGACACGAGGTCTACGGAAAGCAACACGAAGTGTGGTCAAGGCGAGAAAGACACGAAGTCTAAAGCGAAAAACCAACACGAAGATAGAATACAAAGAAACGACTCGAAGTGAGATGAGAACAGTATGAAACAAAGAAAACGACACGAAGTACATAAACACTGAAATAATACGAAGGACCCGGACACAACACGAAGACCAGATACAGGAATTGACACGGAGTGTGGTCAAGGCGAGAAGGACACGAAGTCTAAAAGAGAAAAAATAACACGAAGACGAAAACTGAAACTGACACGAGGTGAAGTCACAAAGCGACAAAGACACGAGGTCTAGGAAACACGACACGAAGACATGAGATAGACACGTCTTCAACAACACGCGATGAAACAGTGGAAGCAGAAGAACAACTCGAGGAACTACAGTAATTGAGACGAAGACACAAGAGCAAAACATAGAGGACTGACTCGAGATGAGCAACTAAGTGCTAACGACAGGAGGTCAAACAGAACACATCTTAAAACAACACGAGGTACGAGAGGATGACACGGCGTGTTGAAAACACAAACAGTACTAAAACGAAAACGACACGAAGGTAAACAGTGCGACACGAGGTGTTATACACAAACATGACGAAGTACCAACCAACACGAAGATAGTCCCTGAAAATACCTGAAGTGAAATGAAGGTTTATTCTTCTCAGAGAAATATTCTTGGTTCACTTTCACAGAAAAAAAATATTTTTGTTATTTTTTTATTTCACAGAGATATTTTTGAACACCACTAAGACTTATAGTGTTGTCATCATCAAAACATGTAAACATTCAACAAGACTCAACAATCTCCCCCTTTTTGATGGATGACAACACTATGAGTCTTGAGTCTTTGCAGAGAAAAAGATTTCAGCCTTTCCAAGGCTAAACAAACATCAGCACCATTATAAAACATTTTTAAAGTGTCAAATAGCCATTCTCAATGAAAAACAAACATTCTCACCGAGCTAGCAAAGGCCTGATTTCTCCCCCTTTGTCATCATCAAAAAGAGGAAACAATAAGGATGCAACAGTGCAAATGATATGAAATTTAATTAATAAATCCAAGAGTGTGAGAGAGAAAGCCTCAAAATGGGCAACAAGATACAGAGTATTGACTGTTCAAGAAAAATATCTGGCTTGTCTGCTAGAAGGGCCACGTGGCCTGCCATGAGGTGGTCTCCCCCTTGGAGAAGCAGAAGTATATTCTTGAGGTGGAGTTCTGCTGGAAGAAGCTTGACCAGGTGCTGAACCCAAGGTAGACTGAAATTCCTTTAGGTCATTTGACAGTTCAGCTAGCCAATACACCACAGAGCTTCTGACATGTGCCACTTCAGAAATGATGTCATCTTGGCGAACATTGATAGTTTCGTATCTGTCAGTCAGAAGTGTCATTTCTATTAAGAAGGCGACCAATTTATCATAGATCTGCTGAATGCCTGGACCTAGGGCACTGGAAGACTTCTTCAAAACTTCTAAAGATGTTCTGATTTCAAAGCAGTGATCTATAATGTTGGTAGATATTTTGAAGGAGGAAATTTGAACATCTTGTAACTCACTCAGTGCTTTTGCTATCTTTGAACAAACCTCCTGCAAACCTTGCATCAAGGATCTGTTTGCATCATCTGAAGCCTTTTTGTTGAGTAGGAACCTTTTCCACTCAGTGAGGAGAGATATCTCAAGCTTCAGTAGCCTGGAATGTACCTGATTGACGTTGAGAGTGACATATGTGAGCAGATCATCTAATTTCTTATCTTGTTTCTGCATCTGCTGAGTCAAGTTTATGAGAAGTTCTTCAATGTTGGGCGCCCGAGCAGATTCAATGTTGGGCGCTTGTGCAGATAGAAGTCTAGGTGGACCTAGAGGTGTACCAAAAAATTCACTGCCAGGTGCAGTTCTCTCAGCTGCTTCCTCTTGTACTGGCATATGACTACTCTCAGCTGGGACCTGATCTTCATCTTCAGCTTGAGTTTCTTTCTGAGGAATTACACCTTCAGGTGCCTCTTCTTCACTTGAAGATTCTGTATCTAGTTCTATGACAGGAGCTTTCTCCTGACACTCATCCACTATTTCTTCCATGAGATTCTGAACTGCAGGACTTTCATCAAGTGCCTGTTCTAGAAATTTAGATGTAACTACGTTTTCAGCCTCTTCCAAACTTTTCTCCACAGCTTCTCTTAGAATGACATTAACAAAGTCAGTAAGTTCTTGATCATAACTTACTTGCTCTTGATCAGGCTGTTCCACGGGCACCATCTCCTCTTCAGATATCTTCCCAAAAGAGTCAAATAGACCATCAATGTTTGCATCCAGATCAGCTTGAATACTTTCTTCAGACAACCTGATTTCTTCAGATGCAACTTCAACCAGCCTCTGAAAAGAAAAAGATACTTCAGTGGGTGCAGCTGGCAAAATAGACTCTGGTTGTTCAGCTGGTGTTTCCTGTACAGCAATCTCAGAAACTAATTGCACACCAGTTTGAGCTAAGTCTTGAAATTGTTTCAAATGCTCCCCCTGAGTTTGTGATTCCTTGACTTTTTGGGCCTTAACTTGCCCCACTATGGAAGAGCCCTCCAAGCCCAAGAACACTGAAACAAAATTCATATTAAATATGTTTCGGGCCTTAACTTCAGATGCAGCCTCTCCATTCAAGCAAATCTCTGAATACTTGAAGATGTCTGTCAGATGGGCGGCATAGGGAAGGTGTCTCTTGGATCCAATACATCCCTTCATGACAGTAAAAATGATCTCTGGCAAACATATCTTTACATTCTTGATCAGACAGAACAGTAGAAATCTCTGTGTGTCTGTAATTCTTTCTCTAGCTCCAGTCTGTGGGGTGATAATGGAAGCAATGACGTTCTGAAGGAGCTTGTGAAGAGGAGGAAATGACGATGTCTGATAAGCTTTTAGCTTCAACTGCCCCTTATCATGAATATTACTGGGTTTACCAGTAATGACTGAGAAAGCTTCATGGAGACTGTATCGAAAGCTTCCCTCTACCTCCCCTTTATCTGGAATACCGAGGGCTTTGTGGAGGGAGTCACATGTAACAGTTATCTCGACCCCTTTAACAGATGATAACAAAGCAGACTTGTCTCGGCTCAAGGACAAATTATTGTAAAACTCCATTACCGGCCTAGGGTAATAGACACGGTGATTTTCTAAGAAATTTCTCCACTCCTGAAACTCAAAGATTTTCAATAGTTCTGGAAACTTCGAGACCATGGTTTCATCTCCGAAATCTATTATTCTAGGAAGAATGATTTTCCCACTTTCTAAGAACACGGTAGACTGAGCAATCCTGGTACCTTGTTCTGAAGACACTTCCGCAGCAGGTTCTGGCTCAAGACATCTCTGTTGCTTAGATGAAGGCTCTTCAACTATTTCTTTTCCCTTCCTCTTCCTTTCACCATGAGCTGCTGACTGTTGCTGATCCATCTGCTGTAACTTCCAGAGAATCAGCGCTTTCTTGCTGGTTGCTGCTGGAGATGAGGCTAGACCCAAGAGAGGAAGAGACCTCTGTGGGGAAAGAAAGTGAGCGGGAAGAGATGGAGATGAGTTTGAAGAAACGCTCAAGGTGGAGCGGCACGAGGATGAATAGGAAGCGGCAAGGGGAAATGAGGGTTTGTGGATGAAGGCGTGTGAAACAAGAAGGGTTTTGTCGGGTTGCTTTTTACTCTTATCAAACTTTTTCTGGAAATACCCAAACTACACTCAGTCATGATGTAACGCAGCTACTGCCTGTTAAAGTTTGCCCTTCAATATATGGACTAGTTATATTCTTCCAAATTCTATGGTCAGTTAACTCAAGATATTAAATCAGCATGATCACAAAATTAGCTGTTAAAGTTGCTTAACCTAGAGAGAGTCACGATTAAATTACTCCTTATGTTTGTCAAGCAACGAAATAACACATCGATGTCAAGCAGATTTCATTTCTTCATTTAATGGACAAGAGAAGGCATACAGGGTCAACCAATTTTGTTGAGCACAAGGTAGAATAGTCCCTTTTTACACAAGGAGACATGTTTATCAGACACCAGACACCCTGGTTACTCAGGACGGACTACCTTTATGCCAATCAAAGCCAGTGAAATTTTTCTTTGTTGACTTTTCCCCTTTTTTTTATTATTTTAACATTTCTATATAGAGATAGCTAGTTGTATCATGACAGAAACTCTGGACTTCTCTGATCTAGAGTGTCTATTTCTCCACAAAAGCCATTGCTCTGCCACAAAGAATGGCGTATTCCCTGGTGGCACTTCTCATGATTTTAGACACAAGATAGATATCTTACTTAACACAATTTTTTATCTCAGAGCTCTCTACACATAAGTTTCAGTTAAGTCGAGATCCTCAACAAGTTTTTCTCAATTAACAGAAAGTTTTATAATATGTTGACCAACACTTGAGAGGATAACTTAGAAGGATCAAGGACCAAATATAACCCCCATTCATTGAAGTTATTTATTAACAGGTATGAGTTGTTACATTAGATATTGGGTGATTTAAGGTATACAGATCACATCTGATAAGAGCAAGAAGACTGTAAAAATAATTTCTTTGAGAGAATTTTTGAACCAAAAGTGATAGGAGAGATATAAGAAGGTGGCTGACTGAATGGGGAGAGATGAGATGAGATGAGTAGCATTCCTATCAGCAAGCCAACAAGTGAGAGATCACTCAAGACATTAAGCACCAAGGACACATCCAAATATAGTATTCTTGAAGAAGCTCTGTTTTATATCCAGAGAAGCTCTTGGGCAACAAACTGCAACCTCATGAGATGACAAACCTTTACACCACATTAACTGCATCGGCTGACAAAATTCTTCAGAAACCAAATGGCCTGTCAAGCTCCTTTTCAGCCCACTCAAGGACATCTCACACACGACTCTTGGAAGTATTAATTATTTATTGAATGCAGTGTTTGCCATGAAAATTAAACATGTATGTTTGTGAGTTATACACATACAGGCCTATAAGCAATTTAGATTTTCAATGAATTATGCAACATACAGTTTTCAAACAGCATTCACATTCAGTTCAGATTTTCAGAAATTTCAGAGTGCATGTTCAGAAAATAATGCAACTTGCAGATGATGAATGAATATGCAAGAACAGATTCAATATGCATGCACTAGATGAAACTAGGAGCAGGATATGTAAGAATATATCAAACCAGATATGCAATAAGTTTCAAAATGGGACATGCAGAGAGATTACCTAAACAGTGTGAGAATGGGGTTTTCATTCTTGAGTGCCTTGGATCATTACCCCTTTTATTCCAGTCCCAAGGCACACCTGCAAAACAAAGTTTATTTTGCACAAACAGGTACCCAAGAAGTCTTGGGTCCTGACATGACATTATTATTTCTAGCAGGTTTTCTCAGCACATTTCCAAGAGTAGTTTTCAGATCTGATTTATGCATATTCTTATTAGCATGAATTCTATGTGCATACACATGAGATTTTCTGTTAACAGGGTAAAAATTCTGTTTACCAAAACTGGTTTGGTTCTGATATCCTGCCAGCCAACAGGTTGCAGCCCTGTGACCTGGCTTCCCACAATGATGACATGAAGGTTTTGCAAATTGTCTTACAGGGAATTTAGCATGTTTGAGATTCACATTTCTACCCTGAATATGCCAACAGTCTTTGACTGTATGGCCATGCTTTCTACAGTGAGAGCAAATGAAAGAATTTCTTCTAAAGGAACCTGACCAGCATTCAGAGGCCCTGTGACCCATTTTGTTGCAGTTAAAACAGATGATATGCTGGTTCATTGAAACAAATTTGTTTTTATTAAAAACATGTTGGTTTGTAGGGAATTTAGCATGATATGAATAAAAGGTTTTCTTACCACTAGCAAACCAGCAATGAGCAATAGAGTGACCTAATTTGCCACAATTAGAGCATGTGACATTTCTTTTCTGAGGTGATGGATTTTTATCATAAGATCTCCTAGCATTCTTATTATCCTTCTCCATCAACTTACACTCATGCATCAGATGTCCAACTTTATGACAGTAGTGACAGATATTCTTCCTTTTAGATGCATGTGAGTGTGTGTGAGGACTGTGATCAGCAAATGCTGATGGACCTTTTTCATTTATTTTCTGATTTTTATCATGTTTTCCTGTTTTCTTAGCCTTGTACTGAATAGGAGATGAAGTGGAAGGCTTTTCCTGTTCAGAAGATTTAATGAAAACAGTTCTTAGCTTGGATCCATCACCCTTTTTCAACTTTTCAGTTTGTTTCTGATTCTTCTGAACATTTGGTTGTTTACTTTCTGAGGTTGTGGCTATATCAGAAGCTTTAACAAAGGATGTCGTCAGCTTGTTTTCAAAAACCTTTTTATTGACATTGTTGTAGCCCAACCCTTCCTTTTGAGTATTTACCTTAATTCCTAACAACCTGTCCAGATTTTCTTGACCACTCACAAACTTTGACAAGGAGCTTTTCAGATCCTGAATTTCATTATCAAGAGATGCAATGTGTATTTCATAACTAGCGATCTCTTGTTCACTACAATTGACAGTTTCATTCAAAACCTTATTAGCTGTTTTGTATTCTTCAATTTCCTTTCTCAGCTCATCTACTTCATAAGTTTCGTTTGTACAGATGACTTTTCCTTTCTCCAATGTGAGAAGTCTTTCAGACATGGCACTGTTTAACAATTTCAATTTTTCAACTTCTTCTTTAAGCTTATCATTTTGAATTAACTCATTTATTAGAAGCTGATCTTCTGAGTCAACCATGCTTTCTCTCCTAGCTTCAAACTCCCTCAATTCCTTTTGTTATTTTTCAAAATCTTTCTGTAGTTCTATGTTTACAGATTTTATGGCATTAAACTTTTCAATCAGCAAATCATTCTCTCGTTTAAGTTTCTCTAATTGTTCTTCATTTTCTTTAGAGAACTTTCTGAGAGAGTCATTCTCATTTTTCAGCTTGTTTAAGTCAGATTTAACGCGTTCAAATTCTTTCAGCATTAGATTATCAGACATACTAGCATTTTTCAGTTCAGCACAATTTCTACAAGGAAAGCTTGAACTATCTAAACTAGTACCCTTCTTCAATTTTTTATACTGTTTTCTTAACAGTTCATGAGATTCAAATAATTTAGCATAAGCATTCTCCCAATCTTTTAGAGAGAAATTCTCGAAGAGATTTACCTCATCATCATCATCTTCTTCAGTTTGATTGCTGCCTTGATCGCTTCTGTTGGCCATCATGCAGCCTGTTTGATTTCCTTTCCCGGCTCTCTTCATCATTTCCAACATATCCCTTGCAGATCTGCAATCAAGGAAACATGAGTGAAAAGCTTTGTCAGTGGCTGCTTTCATCAGATTTATAGCTGTCTGATTCTCCTCATACATTGATTCGTGACTCTCAGTCCATTTGGACCTTTTCTTTGGTAGTTTATGAGGACCATGTGAAATCACTTTCCACAGGTCTGGATCAACGGATTTAACATAAGCACGTAAAGCACTGTGCCACTGGTTGAAATCAAAACCACTGAAGACAGGTGGACAAGCCATTGAAGCAAATAGCAGATAAATTCAATGCAATAGGAATATTGATGCACTAAAGGCAAATAAGCACCTAAGACCGCAAGAACGAATCTGCAGGTCGCTGGACCTTATATGCAGACACCCGCTCTGATACCAACTGTTAGGGTGCTTGGCCCGGATACAGAGGGGGGGTGAATGTATCCTTCTACAGAAAATGGCCAAATTAAAATAAGGATGCTAGATAAGGGCACAGGATAGAACTAATTCATTTCAACTCAAATACAAACTCATGGGCGTGCCTATCCAAGCATCTAGCGGAAGTAATCAAACAATCAAGCAAGCCACTGCACAAGATATTTAGGTGGTTCGGTCCACAGACCTACATCCACCCCTCACTCCCAACCGGAGTGAGGCTTCACTAGCAAATGCTAGAACCAACCAGACTCAGTCTGCGAACAGTTGCTGCCACACAGCTTGACCAGGGAAATAGACTTCCCTCTTCCTCCCAACCGGAGGGACACCCAAATGACTCCCAGCCACTTGGAAACTAGAGGTCGAAGACCTCTCTTCCTCCAGACCAGGAGGGACACCTGGGCTTGCAACCACAAGCCCAGAACCAGAGGACTAGCCTCCCTTCCTCTAACCAGAGGGCAACCCACAAGTGACAACCTATCACTTGCAACCCAGAGATTAGATCTCCCTTCTCCTGAATCAACAGGAGGTACCCGATCCCCAACAGGGCAATCGGAAGACCAAAGATAATCAGAAAAACAAAGGAAAAATAATAAACGAAAATGACACAGCAATCAGAAGGCTGTAAAAGATGAAAAACATAGATGTGGCTCTCAACGGAGCTGACTGGCCTAGATTTGATCCACGGTCCAGTAGACAGATCTTCAGTAGCTTCGTCCTTCTTCTCCACGAACTCTCTCTCTCTCTTTCTATCTCTCTTTCTTTCTCCTCTGCTCTCTTCCTCTTTCACTCTCTGCTCTCTCTTTTTCTTTCTCTGCTCTCACTCTCATTTTTCTGGATCGAAGGACTCTCTGCTTTTCTGCTTTTTTCTTCTATTCCTCTCTTCTTCGATCACCTTCATCTGAGGACGAAGGGTTCTATTTATAGCAGCAACAGCAGATGGACAGGGCACAAAACGCGTGTGCCTCCCACGCTCGATCCAGAAGCTTCCTGCCACGTGCCTTTAGCAGATTGGTTCCTCTTGTCTCGGATCACGTGCAGCCCAGGTGTGAGGAATGTTCTTCCTCGGACCTGTAATGAGATTAAATCCATTAACATGCTGTATGGCCACAAAAACCAAAACTGCATGAGGTATATAATAACAACACGACGTGACTACTACACGAGATAAGAAAAGAACGACACGAGATACACTGTAACAGATCAGACACAACGAAGGGAACGACACGAAGTGAGGTTATAAAACAAGAGAGACACGAGGTCTAGGAAAGGCAACACGAAGACACGAAAATAGAAACAACAAAAAGACACAAATACTAGACCAACACGAGGTTACGAATGCAAAATCAACACGAGGACACGAGTGTATAAAAATAACACGAAGACACGAATACAAATGAAAACAACTCGAGTACAAGGTTGCTCGAACGTTCGAACGACTCGAAGACGAGGACGACACGGGCTTACAACAGAAATCGACACGAAGTGGTTGCAAACAAGCAAGACACGAGGTCTACGGAAAGCAACACGAAGTGTGGTCAAGACGAGAAAGACACGAAGTCTAAAGCGAAAAACCAACACGAAGACAGAATACAAAGAAACGACTCGAAGTGAGATGAGAACAGTATGAAACAAAGAAAATGACACGAAGTACATAAACACTGAAATAATACGAAGGACCCGGACACAACACGAAGACTAGATACAGGAATTGACACGGAGTGTGGTCAAGGCGAGAAGGACAGGAAGTCTAAAAGAGAAAAAACAACACGAAGAGGAAAACTGAAACCGACACGAGGTGAAGTCACAAAGCGACAAAGACACGAGGTCTAGAAAACACGACACGAAGACATGAGATAGACACGTCTTCAACAACACACGATGAAACAGTGGAAGCAGAAGAACAACTCGAGGAACTACAGTAATTGACACGAAGACACAAGAGCAAAACATAGAGGACTGACTCGAGATGAGCAACTAAGTGCTAACGACACGAGGTCAAACAGAACACATCTTAAAACAACACGAGGTACGAGAGGACGACACGACGTGTTGAAAACACAAACAGTACTAAAATGAAAACGACACGAAGGCAAACAGTGCGACACGAGGTGTTATACACAAACATGACGAAGTACCAACCAACACGAAGACAGTCCCTGAAAATACCTGAAGTGAAATGAAGGTTTATTCTTCTCAGAGAAATATTCTTGGTTCACTTTCACAGAAAAAAAATATTTTTGTTATTTTTTTATTTCACAGAGATATTTTTGAACACCACTAAGACTTATAGTATTGTCATCATCAAAACATGTAAACATTCAACAAGACTCAACAAAGGGTAAACCCCTCATACTCTACATTGCCGCCATGGATGCCTCGCTGGGGGCTCTGTTGGCGCAAGTCAATGAAGAAGGTAAAGAGCAGCCGCTCTATTACCTCAGCCAAAAATTGATCGGTGTCGAGTATCGCTACTCCCCCATGGAGAAAGTATGCTTGGCATTGGTGTTTGCCGTCAAGAAATTGCAGCACTACCTACTGTCCCATCGGGTTGAGCTCATATCCAAGCACGACCCCCTGAAGTTCCTTCTCAAATAGCCCGTTCTCTCAGGCCGACTAGGGAAATGGGCTCTCCTGCTCATGGAGTACGACATCACTTATGTCCCTAGAAAAGCGATCAAGGGGCAGGGCATGGCTGAATTCTTGGCAGCCCATCCAGTACCAGACAATTCTCTCTTCAACACGGACCTTCCAGATGAGGAGTCTCTTACTCTTTAACATCAACAATTGGCTAAACAGAGCGAAGATGTCTTGCATTACTGGCAACAAGACGCCCTCACAGCCAGCCTGCCTTGCTGGGAGTTATACTTCGATGGCGCTTCTCGAGGTACTACTCGGAGCAACCTCAGCTCAGGCATTGCGGCAAGTGTCGGAATTGTCTTCCTGACTCCTCAGGGCGGAGTTTTGTACAACTCTTGCGCCCTCATGAAGGCTATGACCAATAATGAAGCTGAATATGAAGCCCTAATCATCGGACTCCAGATGGCTATCGACATGGGCGTCAAATGCCTCAAAGCCTATGGAGATTCTCAACTGATAGTCCGACAGTCCTTGGCATCTATGATGTGCGGAAATCAGAGCTGGTCCCGTACCACGCAGCCGTCACTCGGCTAACCCAGAAGTTCTATTTCTTTGAAATAGACCACATTCCCAGAAGTGGCAATGCCCAGGCTGACGCCCTGGCAAAATTGGCTGCGGCCATCAAGCTACCGCCTGAGGGTGAAGTTGACATCACAGTCAAACACGGAAGACTGATGCCTAGCTTACTCGAAAGCAACTCCGGTCTCACAGTTTACGAGGTCCAAGGCTTTGACCAGGACACTCCTCCAGAGAAGAAGATTGGCGTGAGCCCATCATCAAACTCAAGAGGGGATGGCTCCTCCCTGACCGAGCTCAAAGGGTCCGACTACTTCATCGGGCAATGTCATATGAGTTGATCGGCGACTCCCTGTACCGACTCATCCACGAGAAGGACAAGTCCATTCTCTTGAGATGCGTCTCCCCAGCAGAGGCTCGAGCCATTATGCGCGAGGTTCATTCTGGGCTGTGCTGTGCACATCAGGTCGGAGACAGAATGAAGTACAACATTAAACTTAAAGGCTTCTATTGGCCTACCAGGTACGCAGACTACATTCAGTACGCTCGTACATGCCATCAATGCTAAGCTCTTGGCCCAGTACCCAGAAGGTCTCCTAACCCACTACGTCCCACAGCCCCTACCTGGCCATTTGCCGAGTTGGGTATGGACATCGCGGGGCCTTTCCCGCCATCTTCCAAAGGCCACAAGTACATTCTGGCCGCCATCGACTACTTCTCTCGTTGGGCAGAAGCCCTGCCCCTACGGGAAGTCACCGGCGAGGTGGTTGCCAGATTTGTCCGACATAACATCATCTAACGATTCGGCACTCCCAGTCGCATAGTCTCCGACAACGGGACGTCATTCAAGAACATGGCCATATACCAATTGGCAGCCAAGTTCCACATTGACTGGAGAACCTCTTCGGTCTACAACCCATAGGCCAACGGTTTGGCCGAGGCCTTCAACAAGACTCTCTGCAAGCTCCTGGCTAAGATTGTTAGCCACCGGAAACATGACTGGGGTGAAAAGGTCTCCGAGGCATTATGGGCCTACCGGATGGTCTACAAAACCCCCACGGGATGTTCGCCGTTCTCCCTTGTTTACGGAACGGAGGCCGTCATCCCCATCAAAATCCAACTAGCATCCTACCGTGTAGCGATACACACCGGCTTGGCCGGCTCTGATGAAAATGAATACCAGAGAAGGCTAGAAGAGCTTGCTGATCTGGAAGGCAAATGGCTCGAAGCCTACAAACACCTGCAGATATACCAGGCCCGCATGGCGCGAGCCTACGACAAGCTCGTCAAGCAACGAGCCTTCAAGCAAGGCGACCTCGTCATGATCAAGGAAAGAGAAATCATGGCAGGGCGTTCCAGTGGTAAGCTTCAACCGAATTGGTGAGGCATGTACATCATTTGCGACGCCTATGAGGGTGGAGCCTACATGGTCATAGACCATAAGGGCCACAGACCCTTCCCGCCTCTCAATGGCAAGCACATAAAGCTGTACCATGCAACAGAACATGAGTTCGTGCGCCAGCCAGACTAAGGCACGCATTCCAGCTACTACAAGTAAGGCCGATCTTTCCCCGAGAAGGGTCTGACCAGCCAGTTTTTCCAGTCTTCAGTTCCCAGTCAAGCAGCGGGGCCATCCAAGCCCTCCCAGAACCACCCCCAAGCATTTTTGGGGACTAATTCCTTGACCTCGTTCTCGTCACGACGAGGGCAAGGGCACCTCGGTGCCAGCACCAGTCCAGCCGTCAGGCTCCCAGGTAAGTCAAAAAAAAAATAAAAAAATAAAACAACAAAAAATGGGGTTAAAAATAGAGATGTCCCGGCGGACCCGACCGTCCCCCTCTACGAGGAGGCGACTGGGGGCAAAAGGCCAACAACCCGACTGAGGTGAAATCCCGAAAGGGTGCCTCGGGCATAATTGGGGAACCCCTCGATGTGAAAACCCGCAAGGGCGTGTCGGAAAAAGCTAAAGGGGGTCGGCTCCGGTGAAAACCCGAAAGGGTGCCGGAGTCGATAACGGGAAAATTTCTCTTCGCCCACTAGTCAAGGTGGTCTTCACCTGCTCCCTAGTAAATCGCGGGACTCTCTCACGCCGATCGCTGGTCAATTTGCATCCCCAAACCGACAGCCCGACACTTCCCAGTCATCCCTCATATCACCTTCTCCAGTGATGGGGACATCACCTCCCATGCCCACGTTCACAGCTCGTCTCCTCGCCCCGGTTGCATCCGGCATGGTCTAGTCATTTAATTTTGAGTCCTATGTAATTTTTATTTGAGTCATTTGATGTATTTTCCCTTTTATTTGAGTCATGTTCCTAGGTCTTGTGTTCATTTCCCTAAGTTTAAGTGTCATTAGGTTGTCTAGTTAGCTATTGGGCCCAATTCATTGGGCTTGGCCCAAGGGCTCTCCCCTACCCCCTCGGTTATTTGTCATTGAGTCAATTGTCAGGGACTTTTGTAGAAATGTGGGTTTCCTATATATAGGACCCCATTCCCCCCCATTTCAACTTAATGAATCAATCAATGAAAAACTTGCCATTTTGAGAGTTTACACTTCTTATTTAGTGGAGAGATTCCATTTTCGGGGTGAGAAGCCCTAGGGGAGAGATTCCCCACCCTTCCCTCTCTTAATCTCTCTTTTTCACTCCACTTTCTCTCTCCTCAACACCCAAATGCGAATTTTCTTCTCTCTCCTCCCTTCCCAACCACCTCCACTCCCCACCTACCCCATTTAAGCCTCTTCCCATTCCCCACAACCCTCATCAATACTCTACCCCTTCCTAAGACCCCCTCCACCAATCCTCTTCTCACCATCCAACCCCCAACTACCCCTCCCACTTTCCCAAGCACCCTTCCCACTACCCCAAGCACCCCTTCCCTTCCCCAACACGACCCCCCCATTCCCAAGACAAAGAATTAACCCCACCCTTAAACCTATTTTCGAATATCCTTTCCCTCTCTCCATTCCAACCAAATTCGCAGCCCCCACTACCACCATCTATTGGACCCTCTTCCAGACCTTATTCTCCACCTCCCACACCTTAGAACACCCCCTCCAAGATCCCCTTACAGCCAGGGGTCACTCCCACACTCATCTACCCCCTTCCCCTTCTTCTTTCTTGGTCATTGGAAGCTACTTCGAAGTTACAGTTTGCTGTCCAGAGGTTGCAGATGAACCAGCAACTTGCAGCTGCCACCACGACTTCCTCCGGATGAGTTTGAAGGCACAAGAGACATCCAAAGAAGCGTCTCCCTATTTTCTTCCATTCGAGCTGTGTGCTGCCCAGGAACTTTGTTCTTCCACAATGGCGCAGAGCTGTCCCTGCTGAGTACTAGAACTGGATTAGAAGCACTGCCATGACGAACCTCGGAGGAATCTGCCCCCAAGCTCTTCTACAAAGTTCTTCATCGCTCTGTCTACTTTCAGAATCAAGAAGCAGAACTCTGTTCGGCATGCAGTAGCAGAAGTTATCAATTTTCTCCCTCTTCTACATGGATCTGCTTCCCCACAGTCTACCCCGACCAGTCATCCTTGTTCATAGCCTCTAGGTCTTCTCCGGCATCTTTTAGCATCCCCGTCAGTTTTACTGTGAAGAAGACTCGTCCACGATTCCAACAACTCTGGCGGTTCTCGATTTGGAGTCCGGGAGCCATCGAAGCATTCTTTGCAACCTGCGGTTGGAAATCTGAAGCTGCCAGTCCCAGAACTTGCCACTCTGTTCAAAGCTCCACCCCGGTCAGCAGTGGTACCAGAAGAAATTTAAAAAATTCTGAGGTGTTCCAGTACCAGTCACGAAGAGTTCCCCCCTGGTCTCGCCATCAGAAAAATTCTGTATCAACTTCTGTAGCCCCAACTTCGACTGTCAGTCCTCCCTCCCAGACAGCAGGCAGATTCGGCTTCCCAACTTCTTATCGCTTTTGGTCCTAGTTTCCCCCTCCCCGCTTGGCTGGCTGAAGGCCCCTCCCTGTGTGGAGGTAGTATTGATTGTAATATCATTAACCCCCACCCCAAGGTCCCCCTCCTGCGAGAGGTGTAGTGTTGTAACTTCTTTGGGCCGGTCAAGCGACACCGCCGCGGCGTGTGGGGATCCACTCGCCTCCCCGCTCGCCCTCGTCTCCGAGCGGGATCGGTTTCTTCAAACCGGTCGAGTGAGTGCTCCAAAACTTTGCTCTAATTCATGCTTGTTCTTTCAATATTAGTTCACAAACTCCGCTGGCCGTGACGAGAGCCCGATCCTTAAGCTCATTTGCTATAAGTGATCATCGTGGGAAGAGAGTGGAACCCGTGCCCTTTGGCACTTCGTCGGACCCTTGATTTGGGCAGCCGTACCCTTGGGGAATCAAACCTTGGCCTTGCTGGCCCTCTACCAGCAAGGGCCTAGCGCACACAACCTCCCCTTGGCATTGCCAAGTTACCCCCGGGTCTTAGTGAGCATCGGGTGAGCGGTTGCTATTATCGGTCCATTTTTGAATGCTTAATTGTGCTTGCTTGTTGAGTCCTAGGTTGTGTCACATCATCCAGTCTCCAATCGATTCCAGTCTTCATGCGACATTCCAGTCACTAGTCCAGCACAACTCAATCCCAGTATATCCCAGATCTCCGTCACTACACACTCCCATATTTTATAGTCCAGTACCCCCAGTCATACTTGGCCAGGGCGATACATCCCTCGGTCCCACAGTCCCATGACTCGCAAAAGCCCCGGGTGGGGGGGGGGGGGGGTAAAGCCATGCCTGATTGCCTACATTCCCCAGTTTTCGGATACGTCCCTTAACAACATCTTGCTACGGATAATGATCTCCGAATTCAAAAAAAAATCAAAATGGGGTTAAAAATAGAGATACCCCGACGGCCTCAGTCGGTTCCCGTTACGGGACCGCTGGGGGCAAAAATTGCCATCAACCCAGCTGAGGTGAAATCCCGAAAAGGCGCCTCAGGTAAAAATCGGGTGACCCTCGGTGTGAAAACCCACAAGGCGTACCGGAAAAAGCTAAAGGGGCCCAGCTCTGGCGAAAACCCGAAAGGGCGATAGAGCTGGTAAAGAGAAAAAAAAAGAGAATCCTCTCCTCCTCTACTCCCTACCGACGAAGGTCGTCAACCACGACAATCTGCCAACGATGACCTCGGCACCACCCCACAACAATAGTGGCCACTATACCCCTCGAGGGCTGGTCAACACCAATTCTAGCTTCAACATTCGGCTACCTGCCTTAACGGTCGGCCGACCAGTCCCAGCATCGCGGCTACAATGCCTCCACAGGCCAGTCAGTTCCAGTACCAGTTACTAGTCCTAGCACCACGGCTACAACAACTCCACGGGCTAGCCGCTCAGTTCCAGTACCAGTTACCAGTTCCAGCACCACGGCTACAACGCCTCCACGGGCCAGCCGCTTAGTTCCAGTACCAGTTACAAGTCCCAGTACCGCGGCTACAACGCCTCCGCAGGCCAACCGCTCAGTTCCAGTACCAGTTACCAGTCCCAGCATCACATCTACAACGCCTCCACAGGCCAGCCACTCAGTTCCAGTACCAGTTACCAGTCCCAGCACCGCAGCTACAACGCCTCCATGGGCCAGCCGCTCAGTTCCAGTACCAGTTACTAGTCCCATCACCGTGGCTACAACGCCTCCACGAGATAGCCGCTCAGTTCCAGTACCAGTCCTAACACCATGGCTACAACGCCTCCACGGGCCAGCTGCTCAGTTCTAGTACCAGTTACCAGTCCCAGCATCACGACTACAACGCCTCCACAGGCCAGCCACTCAGTTCTAGTACCAGTTACCAGTCCCAGTACCGCGGCTACAACGCCTCCATGGGCCAGCCGCTCAGTTCCCGTACCAGTTACTAGTCCTAGCATCACGGCTACAACCCCTCCACAGGCCAGTTGCTCAGTTCCAGTACTAGTTACCAGTCCCAGCACCGCGGCTACAACGCCTCCACGGGCCAGCCACTCAGTTCCAGTACCAGTTACCTGTCCCAGCACCGCGGCTACAATGCCTCCATGGGCCAGCCGCTCAGTTACAGTACCAGTCCCCAGTTCCATTACCACGGCTACAACGCCTTTGCAGGCCAGCCGCTTAGGTCCAGTGCCAGTCGCCAGTCCAGTGGTTCAGCTACAGTGCATCTGTGGGCCGGTTACCCAGACCCAGTACCAGCGTCCAGCTCCAGCATTTCGGCTACAACCCCTTCACAGGTCAGCCGGCCAGCTCCAGTCTCCAATCCTGGCGTTTGGCTATGATGCCTCCCAAGGCCATTTGGCCAGCCCGACTCCAGTTTCTTAAGCCAATGTGAACCATGTGGCCGGCTAATGACATAAAGACAGCCGTTACCCAGGCGTCAACCTGCAATCGAAGCATTCTAGAAGCAATTCCCAGCCCTAATCCCGTAGGTCGCCACATCCTGACGGGCCTGAGCTACCCTTACACAACACGGGCTTTTCCCTTTTTTTTAAGGGACTGACCCCCAGCGTTTGGTCTTTTTCCCTATTTCTCAGTACCCAACACTCAGCTCCCAGTATTCAAAATCCAGTTACACCATTCCCCTAACCCAACCCTCTGTGTCAATGCCCGGAAACTGGTCCCTGCACTCAACATTGTCCCATAAAATGGGAAGTGGAACAACTCAGCAAATAACAAAATTAAAATCCAGATTTTGTCATTGATACTCTATAAAAAGGAGCCCAAGACATGCCCTTGGGGTAACAAAAGACATACATCCCGGATAACAAAAAGAAAGAAGAAAGAGGGGCGATACAATCAGATCCCAGGCTCGCTCCCCTCCAGTGCTACCAGGCGGGACTCTGCAGCCGCAAGCTCCAACTCCAGGGTCGACGCAAGCTGAACGCTAGCCTCGGCCTCGGTCTCGGCAGTCTGCCACTCGACCTCAGCAAGCTCCACGGCTCACCGCTGCTCCTCCAAGGCCTTATGGAAGGCCTCAGCTCTTCCCTTCGCCTCACTCAGCTGCATGGCGCGGTCCTTAGCAAGTGATACGGCCACGTCCGAATGCCTCCTCTGCTCGGCCGCCGCTGACGCAAGTAGAGCACGCTGCTCCTGCACCTCTCAGATAGCCGCCAGCCGCTACGCCCTCTACTCTTGTGCCGCCAAAGCCGCAGGTACTCTGCCCAGATACCGGCCAAGCCAGACATTTAGAGCTCACGTGAGAAGTCGAGGCTGTGGTAGCCCTGGGTGCAATCCCTCAACCGCTGCCTAAGCTCTTCCAGAGAAGGCAGGGGGTCGCCTCTTAGGTAGCCTCGAGCTCGCTGAAGCAAGGCCTCACCCACGCTTGCGTCTAGTAGCGGCTCAGGCGGGGAAGCGAACGTAGGCCACTCTACCCCTAGGTCCAGGGAGGAGTGGCCCGTCTCAGCCAACACATAAGGAGGACCTGCACAATCTCACCAAACACAAAGGAGAGTTAGCAACATTCGGGACTTCCCTATGACAAGACAAGGTGAAAAACCTGAGAAAGGTCCTGGTCCTCACCTGGCATGGCTCCCGCTGTGCCTGCGGCATCTCCGCTAGGGGTCAGTGAGGGTAACCTCTCCTCCACATCTGTGGCATCCCCTGTGAGAGTCGGAGAGGGCAGAGGCTCTCTAGTAACCCTATTGTCCCCGGCAACCATCAGGGAGACGGAAGGCTCTCCTTGGTCACCCTCAATAAGAGCTGGCATGCGCTCCCCCTCAGATTTCAGGCCTGGTCATAACACAATGATGTCAACACCCTGCTGTAAACTCTAAATCAAAGCCAAAGAGAAGGAGGGAAGGATCTATATATACCTTCCAAAGCCGCCTCCATCTCTGTGTCCCTAGCAGAAGAGGCCTCGGAGGAAGAAGAGCTCGAGCTCGAACTCTCATCAGTCTCCATCGCCGCACTGGCACTGCTTGAATAACCGGATGAGGTCTCTGACGAACCCCCGGGCATGGGTAAATCAGAGGCACCTGTACACCAAGAAGCCGAGTCAGGCTACTATAAAATCCAGCTTCAGGTAAAGATAGATCCCTAGCCAAGGGTGTTAGATAAGAAGCTCACCAGCTGGGGCGTCCCCTTCGAAAACCCCCTCGATGTCGATGAGCTCCTCTTCGCCTCCAGTGGAAGTTGGAACAGCGGGCTCATTGCCTGCTACCTCGGCTATGTCACGGGGAAGCTCGCCCTCCTCCAGAGGGGAGGAGGTTCCTGCAATCAACACCAATGAGAGCTTAGCATTAACGGGTAAATCAAAGAGCCCCACTGTAAAAATGACTAAGCACTCAGTTGCATACTTGATGGCCACACACTAGAAGACTCTACCAGCCCCACCGTGCAAGCCGATGCCACGGCCAGCAAAGGCGGGAGAGGTAGCTTCACCAGCAGCTGCGGTAGTCCACCCAGCGTGTCCTCAACATCGGGTGGGGGCACGGAGGTCACCTGCCCAGACTCACCCTCAAAGGATGGCAGGGCCACTGAACGGCACTCACCAGCTCCTGGATCATCGCCAAGGTGGCTGCCGCGTCCTCACCTGCCAAACAAAGAACACAAACCCAGTCAGTAACTCCAGCTTGCCAAGAAAGTGCATCAACGACAGGGAGATCCCCTCTACAGCAATTTGACACTTACTTGGGCAGCTGTGAGCCACCGTGGGTGCTGGCTCCCCCGCCTTTCCGGATGCTCCACCCAGTGTCTCATTAGGGGCTTTCACCCCCGATGCCTCTGTCACCCCTGAACAATCCAGACGGTTGTATTAATGACCAGAATCAAACAAAGTCGCAGCACACATCCAGCATCGGAAGCTCTTACCTGAACGGGCTCCCCCAGTAGCTTGCCATGACTCGAAGTCATGGAAGGTCTCGATATTGGGGGCAATTTCATCCATCACTTGGAGAAACCCCTCCACATCGATTTCGTACTCGGCCCCCTCCACAGGTAGAGGGTCCACCTCCTGAGGAGGAGAGAAGGCCGCCTCTACACCAGTCTCCAGCGGAGCTGCGAAAGACAAACTGATGTGACACCACCTTGGGGGTGATAGCCACAAGATTGGTGCACCTTGGACCTAAACAAACAAGCACAATTTGCAAGGGAATTGGACCGATATCGGCGGCCACTCACCCGACGCTCACCCAAAACCCGGGGTAACTCGAAAATGCCGAGTCGAGGTTGTGAGGGCTGGGCCCTTGTTGGTACAGGGCCAGCAAGGCCAAGGTTCTTCTCAAGGTTATGGAGGCCCAATTCAAGGACCGACCGGGTGTCGAGGGCATGGGATCCTCTCTCTCTCTCTCCACAGTGGTCACTCAAAGCAATAGAGCTTGCGGGACCGAGCACTCACTCTCACGGGCCAGCAGAGCTATGAAATAATATTGAAAGATCAAGCACTAGTGGGAAGCAAGGGTTAGAACACTTACTCAACCGGTTTGAAGAAACCGGTCCCGTTCGGAGACGTGGACGAGCGGGGAAGCGTGAGTTCCTCACACACTGCGCCAGTGTAGCTTGAACATGTTTAAGGAATTACACCACTACTCCCCATGCAAGGGGGTGGAACAAGGGGAGGAGAAGTCACATATATATCCAAACACTACTAGTGCGGACACCAGAGCGAGCGAGTAGCACGAACCGGCGAGCC
Organism: Amorphophallus konjac; assembly: GCA_022559845.1. Classification (NCBI taxonomy): domain Eukaryota; kingdom Viridiplantae; phylum Streptophyta; class Magnoliopsida; order Alismatales; family Araceae; genus Amorphophallus; species Amorphophallus konjac. Next base: position 366,108,591 of record CM040120.1, on the reverse strand, counting down.
GACGGTACCATACGCGGAGCACCAATCGGGCTACATCGGCATCCCTTTGAAATGGAGACAGTTTGACTTGAGTTTGGGTACTTTTAGCCTTTGTTTGCATTGAATTTGGGCTTGTAATGTGTATTGTTACTTGGGTTTTCATTTTGGGCTGATTGTAAGGCTCTTAATAAGCCATTTGGTTTAAGCCCTTTAGAGTCCATTAAGGGGGAGTGGCCATTAGGCTTCATGATGGATCCATAAACCACTTAAGGCCCAATTGGGATTCCTTCTATCATGGGCCACCTAGGTTGGAAGGGCCATAAGTCATGCATGGGTGAATGGGCTTAAGGGTGGCCTTGGACCAGACTTGGCCCAAGCTTGGCCCATGAAGGGGGCGCCCCCTTCTTTGGATGTATTAGGCTAGTTTTTTTTGTTTTCTTTTCTTCCCTCCCTCATTTACCACAAGGGAATATGGAGAAGGCTGCTGGTCCAAAAGAATGGCTGCCACCTACCCCCCCTCCCCTTTGAATTTCAAAGGTAGGTGAAAGTAGGTGAGTCTATGTCTCCTTGTCCCCCCCTCTCTCCCTCTCATTGTCAAAGGGGTGCAGCCCCTCCCCCTCCCCTTGTTCCATCGAAGCTCCCATCCCCCCTACCCCTTTCCAATTCCTATATAAACTGTGTATAGTGTAAGGGAAGAAGTTAATGAAGTTTTTGGTGAAAGAATTTTGAGTTAAGAGAGTGATTCTCTTTCCCCCCCCATGGGTGTGATGCCCTGCCCAATCCTGTGACGAGATTGAATCTGGGCGTGTGACTCGCCCCTATATCCTCCCTATCCCTTCTCATCTGGTTCCACGAAAATTATGCTTGATACTTCATCGAGTCAGGAAGATTTCAGAGGTGGTTTCGTATCGATCGGAGTTCTGGATCGTCGGCAGCAATTCTTTTCGTAACGGTGCGCAGATCTGCCTGAGCCTGCTATCCAGAACTGGAGTTTACTGATTCAAAAATTCTCCAGATCTCCTCGCAAGTCTTCTGGAGCTGATTTTCTGGGTGATCATATGATTTTGAGTCCTCTTCGCGCTGCCGCTAATCTCGTCTCGATCCAAGATCTGTGCTGATCGTGGCGACGATTTTCGTGGGATCGCGCAATCTGATCTGTGCAGACCCGAATCAGAACAAGAGCCAACTTCCTAAGTCTGCCCCGCCTCATCCCTTGCAAATCTGTACAAGCGCTTCGGTCTGCGTCTTCCTCTAGCCGTCACCTACGAGCTCCCACAAATGGCGCCTCGATCCGACATCGGCAAACAATTTTCCCATAATTATTTATCTTCCTGTGCAGTTCTGAGTGCACAAAACCAGAAGCTCAGATCAGTCACTGCTGCGCCCTTTGGAGCAGACGATCTTCGTCCTGTCTCCGACGTTCTCCAACAAACGGAACTCCAATCGGGCATCGGATCTTGGCGCACCGGCCTTCGCAAGTTTGCTGCACAGGGTGAGCAGCGCGGGCAGAACCGAGTCGACTTCCATTCGGCCCACCCGATCGGCTCCGGCTCGCTTCCCTCGCCTCCTACGAGTGCGGCCCGTCAACCCGGGTTCTAGCAACCCCAAAATTGGTGTTTGTAGCCCTTTACCTCCCTGCGTGGAGTGGGCATCAGGTTCTAAATGGTAAACTTAACAATTGTGTGTATTGGGGTTGTTTGAATTCGGCCGGGAATCCTTCCCCACGCCTAGTCATGGAGGTATGCGCTTTGTTCCTCTCTCACTTTGCTGATTTAGTATATGTTCTATCATATTGCGTTTGTGAGATTAGGGCCGTTAGCCAGCTACAATTACCATGATTGTGTGTGAGTGAGAGCCGTTCCTTAGCTCCAATCGAGCACCGAGCTCGGACTACACCACCCTAGGTGACAGTGATTCTTAACCGCTGCGATCCCCACGTTTCCCTTGCAAGGGATGATCATCGGGCTAGTTAGATTGCTGTTGAGAGACGTCTCCACCCGGAGAACGCCACGGTGGTCAGCCGCCCGCCTTGCCTTTAGCGTGTTAGTGCTGGCCGCACATCAAGTCCGTCGTACGTCTTAGCCCTGTTGTCATCCGTCCCGCATCAAATTGGTATCAGAGCGTCGGTTTAAGTCTAGGGTCATTTAAGTCCAAGGTTGCATTTGCATTCCAATATTCGGTATATTAAAAGGTGTCGTCCGATCGTTAGGTTACGCCTATCGGGAAGGTGATTCACTCGCGAGAGGAGTTCTTCGGATCGAACCTCTGCCTCGTACCAGATATCAGTTTAAGTCTAGGTTCCTAGTTAGTGCATTCCAACCTTCGTGTCTTTGCATGCCCACCCGGTGTGGTATCCAATACCATCGCCCCGCTTCTATGGCTAACCCACGAGATGCCGCCTCGGGAGACTTCCACTCCTTACATGAGGCAATGATGGACATTATGGCTCGGATGGACCGATCCGAAGCCACCTTTCGGAACTTTTCTGAAAATATGGATGGTCACCTTTGAGCCATGGAGGAACGCATGGAGACATCCGACAAGTCTGTCCAAGATCTAGTTTGACGGTTAGATAGAATTGCACATAGGGACCCCCCTGGAACGGCTCAGGGCCCACCCGCACCTCCTCCCGCGGTGGCCCAAGGCCAACCCGCTCCCATGGCCCAAGTCCAGGCCACTCCCACGGCCCAAAACCAGCCCCCACCCGCTCCTCAAAATGCCCGGCAACAGGCCATCGAACCACAACATCGTGACCTTGGTCTAGAAGACTATGGGTCCGATAATGCATATGGGGGGAATGGCCGACGCCGTCATGGCTTTCATCAGCCAAGAGATGAGGAGGACGATAGAGTCCTTAAGACCGTGCGAGCAAACCCTCCCACTTTCAAAGGGTCTTTGGACCCAAAGGCCTATCTCGATTGGGAGGCCGGCATGGATCGGTACTTCGAGTGGTTCGAAATGACGGACCTCCGGAGAGTCAGGTTTGCAAAAATGAAGTTGTTAGGGCAAGCTCAAACTTATTGGCGCAATGTGGAGAGCTTGCTCTATCAGCATCGAGAGCCCCCGGTTGAGTCTTGGGATGAGATGAAGGATAGACTTAGAACTAAGTATCTTCCCACCTCGTACCGTCAACGACTCATTGATCGGTGGTAGAACCTCACCCAAGGTGATAGGTCTGTGTCCGAGTACATCGCAGAGTTTGATGAATATTTTTTATGATGTGACATCTCAGAAGAGAGCACGATGCCTGTTTCTCGCTTCCGTCGTGGTCTGCGGCCCCACTATCAGTACGAACTCTTTCGCCGCAATGTGACCACCCTAGAGGCCGCCTATCAAGTTGCTATCGAATTAGAGCAATTTGAGTCAGATTTTTCTCCCGTCCAACGACTGGGAACCATCCCTCAGCGTGGGTCCGACTCTCGGACCACACCTAGTTTCTAAAGCTGATTTCCGGTGGTTCATCCTCCGGAACCCCCTCGCCAGGACCCCTTTGCTCTCAGGCCTCGGCCTCTCCCTCCAAGGGACCCTCTCCCTCACCCATAGGCACCAACCCCCACCCCACACCCCCAACAGCCCACATTGCCTACCCGACCTCAGCTCCCATCACCCCTTGGCCTGACGAGAAGACAAGGGAAAGGGACCGATGACCGGTGGAGCATCTTCTAGCACAGGGCCACGTGACCAGTGCTATAGGTGTGGTGGAATTGGCCACTTTGCGGCCAAGTGTCCCACTTGGGAATCATTGGCTATTTCGGACACTCCAGTCCGCGACTCCCCACCGGAGCTAGTGGAGGTCATCTATGAGGTGGACCCTGAACTTGAGAAGGAGTATTTTGATGCGCTTTTAGAAGAGCATGCTGCCGACCCGAGTACCCAGGGTGATGTGCACTTGGGTGTGATCCTCCCGAACCTCTGAACCCCCATTTAGAAGTTAGTAGGTTCATGTTAGGTGCCTAAGAGTTCCCCAACTTTGGGTTGCATTGTTTGTTTGGTGTCTAGGTTTGTCTAAGGTCATGTGTGTGTCTGTTTGTTTCTACAGTTTGTTTTCTTTCACGCATATGGTTTGCATTAAGTGTGTCCCAATCAAAGGCCAGCCATGCACGTATAAGGAGTTACCTGATGCATGCTACACGTCCGTGAGTTCAAAAGGGAGAGTACGTCATGATCAGGGTCATACCTAAACGGTTTCCTCTTGGGGCTGTGAAGCAACTCCAGGTCTGCGATACCCGCCCTTCCCGAGTCATGAAACAAGTGGGTTCGAATGCGTACGTTATTGAACTACCGGATGACTATGGTGTTAGTTCGACGTTCAATGTTTATGATCTGGTAGCATATCAAAAAAACGCGCAGTGATCCCTAGTGAGTTTTGGGCTTTATCCTTCTGTTGTAAGTGACGCATCACCCGAGAGTCCACCTCTTCCAACCGCAACGCAAACATATAGATTGTATACTGGATGAGCATGTGATCATTGTTGAACATGTGTGCAACATGATTAATTTTATGGTTTTGATGATGTCTGCCTCTGTAGTCATTAATGAACTATACCTGCATTTGATAATGTTAATATTCATACATTTCAGGTCATCATACTTCCAGTACACAGATATCAAGGCATATGACAATACAATATTGGTGGTCATTATACTTCCAGTGTAAAAGATCAAGAATGGCACACAAATCTAGGTAACTGGATACACAGATATCAAGGCATATGACAATATTGGATGCACGAAAATCTAGCATGTTTCAAGCACAGAAATCAAGCTGAATAGCATCACACATAAGGTCATTGCATATCTTTCATATGGTCAGTGCATGTCTTGCCTTATGGATGGTTCAAGGTCGGTGCAACTTCTTGACATCATGCTACAAGATAATCCAAGGAATGGAGTGGAGATGGCAAATGTGAAAGCTCAATGATTGCGCCCTCGCACGTGGATCGACCTGCTCGGTCAGCTCGCGGGGATCTAAAGAACTTCAAGATAGTCAAGGTTGATGCTACAGACATGAACGGGCAGCTAAAGAACTTAAGCGGCGGAGCTAAAGCAGTTAACGGACCGACCCAGGAAAACTCGGGTTCTGCCCAGCTGGCGGTCGACCGCCAGCATAGGGGCGGTCGACCGCCCCAGCCAGCAGCCCACCGTCTGCAGTTCTTTCAGTGGCGGTCGACCGTCAGCCCAGTAGCGGTCGACTGGAAATCCCAGGGAACATCTGTCTACAGTGTTTCTTAGTAGCGGTCGACCGCCAGAAGCCACAGGTCGACCGCCAGTCCCGAGCCTTCAATGTTGACTTTGTTTTCCACTTCGAGAAAGGACATTCCCCATGGATTTCTTTAATCCAAAAGTCACCTAATCACCCACAAAATGTGGATCTGGTCTGGGATGTGTTTATTGACCATCCAAAGAGATTTAAAACCAACACAAGAGGGTTAGAAACCCTAGTTGATCATTTGGAGCAAAGAGAGATGAAGAGAGGCTAGAGGAGCTCCAAGGAAGAAGAGGTACTGTAGTCGTGAACAGTACACCGTGTAAAAGTTCTACATCCAATCCATGGGATTCAAGCCTACATATGAAGACCTAAATCTCCAAGGAAGAAGAGAAGCAAGCAAGCTCACAAAGGAGATCAAAAGGGAAGATCGAAGCTACATCCAAACCTCTTCATCAACTCAAGGGAAGATCAAAGCTACATCCTGTATCTTCTCCATCAACTCAAAGGGATCAAAGGAAGATCAAAGCAACAGATTCAAGATCCAGCAATCTCAGACAAGATCTAGTTCATTCTAGCATATCTTCATATCTTGTTTGAGCATTTTCATCTTGTTCTATTTTCATTTCATTCAATCTATTGAAACTGAAGATCGTCCCTACCGGTGGTTAGTAGGAAGGCAATCAGAAGTTCTCCGATCTGTGGTATAGCCGTCCCTGCCGGCTTTGTGTGTAGGAAGATAGAAAGAGGGTTTTCTCTGTTCTGTGGTTTGGGGCGTGTCCCCGGTCAAGCTATGAGTCAGCAGGAAAGCCTCACCGGGTTTTGGTGAGGGGTGGACGTAGGTTGTGGGGTTGCAACCGAACCACCTTAAAAATCTCTATGTTGTGGGTTGTTCATCGTATGCGATTTCTCTATATCTTCTACACCCATTCACAGGTTTGTGTGCATCCAAACTTGGTTATCTTATTTACACACTCAAGCACTCAGATTTGCACCTTTGGTTTTATCTGTGCTTTAATTGGGCTTAGCACTTTGACTGCATCCCTTGGGCGGCCTGCTGCACCCTTGCACACAGGCGCCAAGGTGAAAGTATTGCTAAGTGATTCCCTTGCTTAGACTTGCATGCACCTTGGTTGATCACCACTACATTCACACACACGCACGGTTGTTGCAAGCTGTTTCATGCTCTAGTGTTATGCTTTATGATCCCTGCACTACAAGGCTTATTTCTTTCAAGATCACAAATGTGCTTAAAGAAGTGTTGATGCTTCATCGCCTGTAATCCAAGTCTTTTCTATTTGAGCCACTCTACTTAATTCTGCTGTGCATTGTGCCTAGGTGATTCATTCACTTTATAGGAGTGGTTCATGCTTCTGATAGCTAAGAGTTTTTAAATAGGCCAAAGCTTTTGATAGGATCTATTCAACCCCCCTTCTAGATCCATTTGCACCTCGCGGGACCCAACAAGTGGTATCAGAGCGAGGCTCTGTCATTCCCAGATCCAATGATCTGCATGGAAAGATCCCGGTGTATGTTATTTAGATGGCTCAATATGCTACACATGCTTCGATGGTTTCTCTGCCCATTTATGATGGTTCAGATTTTTCTACATGGGTAGGGAGAATGTTCATCTATGTTAGCTCCATAGATCCACAATTGTGGACTCTTATATACGATGGTCCTCATGAGCTGCCATCAAATTCAATTGATTGGTCAGCCGAACATTAGACCAAACACAATGATAATCTTGCTGCATATAACTTAATTACAGCTGCAGTTGATCTCAGACTAACTCATCTTGTGTCCTCCTGCAGCACAGCTAAGCAAGTACTGGACAGGTCGGTGAAAATCAATGAAGGGAAGGAATAAGAACAAGAATGCTTCATGGCCGACCGTGTAGAACAATCCAGCAATATATCCTCATCACTGGTAAACTCTGACTCCGAGGGATTCACTTTTGGAGAGCTTATGGAAGCCTATAATGAGTTGATTACTCAATACAAAAAGGTAAAATCAGAAAACAAAAATTTGAAAAAGGATCTCAAGAAAAGTAACCAAAATGAAAACTCTTTTTGTAAAAACTGTTCTACTTTTGAAGAGCTTAATGCCACTCTTTCTTTTGATCTAGATACGCATAAACAAAGCATTACATGTCTAAGGGATGAAAATGAAAATCTTCATGATGAAATCACTAGGTTGGAAGAAATTGTAATAAAACTTGAAAACCAACCTAAGTCAATCTCTAATGATCAAAGTATGGCCGATGGGCTAATTCATGATGAGAGGTTGATTGAAGAAAGTAAAAATTCTGAAACTCAAAGTGAAAAGGTCCTAAAAGAAACTGAAGTTTCATGCTCTGCTCATTTTGCATGCAAAGAATGCTCGTTCTTGAAAAGGATAAATATGGGTCTCCATGATGATCTTGAATGGCAACAAAATCTGATTGATTCTCTGAAAGAAGAGAATAGAGAGTTGTTGAAAAAGAAAATTGAACTTGAACAAGATGAAGAAGAACAGAATGAAAAACTGGTTGCACTTGAAAAGGGCAAGACTGTCATTGATGATTGCTCTGAAACATTGCATGCTTTAGAACAAGAAAATCAATATCTTAAAGCGGTAAATGTCGTGCTCAATGAGTAATTGGCAGCATGCGAAGAGGGTCTTGATGAATCTAAACAGCATATTTCCTCACTTGGAAATGAAATTCAAGGTTTGAATGATTTCCTGTCAATGTTTGCCTAAGACCAAGATTCTGGCTCATTAGAAGCCACCACTTCCTGTGGTCACCAAAAAGGGCATACTGCTCGAAAGAAAAGCCAAATTCAGCATGCTCATCCAAACATGCACCACAACATGTCCAATGCTAAACATCATGCTTTCCACAAAATGAATGTCCATTGTTATTATTGTGGTAGACGTGGTCACACTGTGTATGATTGTTTCATCCTGAGAAATGATGAGCTTAGAACAGGACAGCAAGTGAAAGAGCAAGGAAAGAAACATGTCAATACTGGCAGAGGGCCTACTCAGCAGATATCTACACAAAACTGCATGGAGAGTCAGAAGAGTCGACACTCCCATACAAGCAGGTCGACACTCTCCATGGCTTTAAACAAAAATCTTCCTCCTTACTGCCCTCACTGTGGTAAGTCTAGCCATACTGTCCAAGAGTGCTGTCACTTGAAGGGAAAGCACCACCTTTATGCCATGAAAGGTAAATCTCATGCTCATCCACAAAAACAAAATGCACATGCACACGCACATGAACATAAAAAGAATGCTCGATCTTTTGTGCGTTGTTTTTACTGTGGGAAAAATGGTCAAGACATGTATGATTGTCGTACAATGTGGAAGGATGATCTGATTTCCCTGAAACAGATGAGCCACATTAGTGAATATGACAAAGCTGCTAACCCACAAGGACCCAAGCAATCTTGGGTACCTAAAAATTCCAAATGAGAATTTTGGGTGCAGGATGCCTTGGAGCTGAACAAAGGATCATAAGGTAACTAAAAGCTCAAGGCACAGGTATGTACATAAACCTTTTAAGTTCAGTCATCTTGCATGTTTAGTATTGACATGTAGATATTGCATCATACGTCTGCCCAATGTCATTAGATTCTTCAAACTGAATTGCTCTTTGAAATGCAAAACCCCCATGGTGTGAGATTAAATTTTGAGCTAGATAACTTGCTCACACCATGCTTGATTTCAGCTATTTAATTCATGAAAAACTTGTTATGCTGATGAAGTTGATGTGATGATGAGATGCTTAAGTCTTGCTATCAGCCACATGAAATGCTTGGATTTTTGTTTTGATGATGCATACCATGGCTGTATTTTCAACTCATTATTCATGTTAGCATTGTTCAAAGGGGGTGTCTATTGGTATCATCATCAAGTTGCATTCATGTGTGTTTGCATCATCTTGTGATCTCACATATTTTAATGCACATCATGTTTAGAAGACACAAAAATGCACAATCATTTCGCAGCATCTTCATTGCATTGTGTATTCACATAAGTCTTAGGCTGCATAATTCATTGCCAACCCATGCATGTACTCAGGGGGAGTCAACATCAATCTAGCTTGAATCATTTCACATCATTTCACTCTTGCACGGCCATGGTATATCAAATGTTGATGTATGGAAAGACAGGTTATGCTTGCCTAGAAGCACTCAATATGCGTGAGGTTTCACCTCCGCCACGTACCATGCGTCAATGTCGCATATAGGCCATATAGTAAGGGGGAGTTGTTTCTTTGTAGCATTCATGCATATGTTTCATCTTCATTCTATTAACATCATGGCACAGAATGCTTCTTCTCAGGGGGAGTTTGCCCATCATGAAAATTCAGTCAAAACTCTGCCTTGCAGTTCAACAGGTTGACCTCACTCCTTTGACAGGTCGACCCCACAGTTCTATCTACCTGAAAATTAATTCTGTCTGAGCTCCGGGTGTCGACATCACACAATGTCAGAGTCAACACCTCCTTGCACCTGATAACTTTATCTCTTCCATTCCAGTCTGAGCTAAGTGCATAACCTCAGGGGGAGTGTTCACCATTGATTCTCAAGCTTCCACTCATATGTAACAGTCTCTTTTTATATCAAACCACTGCATCATATTGCTAACATCCTTTTGTGGTTCAACTTGGATTCAATTTGCCTTGAACTTCTTGGAAGATTCCCTATCTATTATTGAGGTTATTTTTCAGAGTAAATCTTCAAGAAGAATTTTCTTTTATAGAGTTTTGTGACTGTCTTGAACATGAATGATTTTGGTTTAACATTAATGATTTCTTGCATCTTGAAGTTTGATGGTCTTGAAAATGTTTGTGTTCGGGCTTAATAGACTTAAACTAGTTTCTCATGTTTTGACTTGTTATGCCATCTTGAATCTGAAAGCTTATTTTGAGTACAAAGGCATCCTTGATCGAGAAACTTCAGCTAAGTATTATTTTTAAACATTTGTTGAATCTGTTTATTTCAAAAAGGTGGCTACACTTAAAGTAAGCTCAAGGCAGAGCAATGGCACTGTTGCTGAGAAATATATCTCCTCATCAAAGAAAATGAGGTTCGATAAGTCATGAGGTGACTATGCTATCTCTGTTCTAAGTGAGGTAAAATCGTGAGCTACACTGAGTAACTGGGGGTGCTTGCGTCTGGTAAACGTGCACACTCACGTCAAAAGGTGGTTGCTACACTTTACTGCTCATAAAATGATAATTGTCATCTTTCAAATGATTTCAAAAGAAAAATCTGAATGTGTAGCACTCCTGAATCAAATCTAAGTCATCTAAGTGGTTAGCCTCAATACTTATTATGGTCACTCTCAAGGGAACCAATGAAACTGAATGAGTAAGCTAAGAGAAGGTTAATCTTGTTTTGACATGAATTTCTGGTTCACTACTATTAAACTTGCATGCAAATGTCTTCATGTGATTCTACTAAGTAGGCCAGACCTCATTAGCATTAAACCAATCTGAATGTAAGAGCTGGTTCATTTGGGTTCTATAACTAAAAATTCTAAAAAATCCATAACTCTGATTTATGAACTTGGTTTCAGATTAAAGAACCTTCATTCTCTCTTGAGAAGTCAGATCTTGATGCTCCTTGTTGTTTGCCTTCATCTGCCATATCTACATAAATCATTCAGGCTGCCATGATTACATCACCTTGGTATCATCCAACAAGTGGTATCATCTTGATGCTCCTTTCAAGTCACATCCAAAATCATTGGTGTCCTCTGTCAAGTGATATCACATTACTTTCTCATTCATTGGCATGTGGCATAAGTCCTAGCATCATTGGCATCATACTTTCATACAATAGGGTGGCATGCACGTCTTAACTTTATACAATTGTAGCTTGCATTTATCATTTTCATGCATTGCATAAAAATTCAAAAAAAAAATTTGAAAACTAGAAAACCACTAAAAATCTTGCAAAATTTGAAATCAAAGAGTTGCTCCTTGGCTGCTCTATCCATCTCCACTATTTGAGGAATTGCATCATGATGCTTTGGCTCCACCTCTCACACTTACATTGTCTTTGCCAAGCCACGGGACACCACCATGTTCGATACATCCATATCATTCATTGGTATCGATCCTATAACTGGCTTTCCACAATTGGTTGTTCTCTCTGGTTGTCTTCTCAACCTTAATAAATGTACAACCATTGGCATGTATTTCCACATCATTTTCTGGAATGTTGCCTGCAATGACATGTTTTCTCCACATTATGGTCGCTTATAATGATGTCACATAGGTGATAACAGAGAATCATGTAAGTCATTTTGTGTGCGTCATTAATGTGAGTCTCTCTTTCTCTTTTATGGATCTTTTGATGTTGTCAAAGGGGGAGAAGTTTATGTGAGTCATTAATCAAAGAATGTGGTAAGATTATGTGAGTCATTAATCAGAATGCACTCTATGTGTCAAAGGGGGTGAGAACCATGTGAGTCATTGTCAAAAGGGGATAGGGAGAGAATCCTCTTCTTCTTCTTCTTAAGAATGTTTTTGACTCATAGTTGCCATGTGAATTACTAATGCATGTGAATTTATAATGACTCATAGTTCAGAATGACCCATAGTTACCATCATCAAAAAGGGGGAGACTGTTGAACATGTGTGCAACATGATTAATTTTATGGTTTTGATGATGTCTGCCTCTATAGTCATTAATGAACTATACCTGCATTTGATAATGTTAATATTCATACATTTCAGGTCATCATACTTCCAGTACACAGATATCAAGGCATATGACAATACAATATTGGTGGTCATTATACTTCCAGTGTAAAAGATCAAGAATGGCACATAAATCTAGGCAACTGGATACATAGATATCAAGACATATGACAATATTGGATGCACAAAAATCTAGCATGTTTCAATCACAGAAATCAAGCTGAATAGCATCACACATAAGGTCATTACATATTCTTCATATGGTCAGTGCATGTCTTGCTATGGATGGTTCAAGGTCGGTGCAACTTCTTGACAGCATGCTACAAGATAATCCAAGGAATGGAGTGGAGATGGCAAATGTGAAAGCTCAATGATTGCGCCCTCGCACGCGGATTGACCTGCGCGGTCAGCTCGCGGGGATCGACCTGCCCGGTCAGGTCGTGGGGGTCAAGGGGGCAGCGCCCCTTGCGGGGGTTTCCGGGGGCGGAGCCCCCGGAACAAAATATTGATTATAGGAGCAATATAATCACTAGAAATCTTCAAGACAGTCAAGGTTGATGCTACAGACATGAACAGGTAGCTAAAGAACTTAAGCGGTGGAGCTAAAGCAGTTAACGGACCGACCCGGGAAAACCCGGGTTCTGCCCAGCTGGCGGTTGACCGCTAGCACAGGGGCGGTTGACCGCTAGCACAGGGGCGGTCGACCGCCCCAGCCAGTAGCCCACCATCTGTAGTTCTTTCAGTGGCTGTCGACCGCCAGCCCAGTAGCGGTCAACCGAAAATCCTAGGGAACATCCGTCTACAGCGTTTCTCAGTAGCGGTCGACCGCCAGCCCCGAGCCTTCAATGTTGACTTTGTTTTCCACTTCGAGAAAGGCCATTCCCCATGGATTTCTTTAATCCAAAAGTCACCTAATCACCCATAAAATATGGATCTGGTCTATGATGTGTTTATTGACCATCCAAAGAGATATAAAACCAACACAAGAGGGTTAGAAACCCTAGTTGATCATTTGGAGCAAAGAGAGATGAAGAGAGTCTAGAGGAGCTCCAAGGAAGAAGAGATACTGTAGCCGTGAACAGTACATCGTGCAGAAGTTCTACATCCAATCCAAGGGATTCAAGCCTACATCTGAATCCCTCAATCTCCAAGGAAGAAGAGAAGCAAGCAAGCTCACAAAGGAGATCAAAAGGGAAGATCAAAGCTACATCCAAACCTCTTCATCAACTCAAGGGAAGATCAAAGCTACATCATGTATCTTCTCCATCAACTCAAAGGGATCAAAGGAAGATCAAAGCAAAAGATTCAAGATCCAACAATCTTAGACAAGATCTAGTTCATTCTAGTATATCTTCATATCTTGTTTGAGCATTTTCATCTTGTTCTATTTTCATTTCATTTAATTAATTGAAACTGAAGATCGTCCCTACCGGTGGTTAGTAGGAAGGCAATCGGAAGTTCTCCGATCTGCGGTATAGCTGTCCCTGTCAGCTTTGTCTGTAGAAAGATAGAAAGAGGGTTTTCTCTGTTCTGTGGTTTGGGGCGTGTCCCCGGTCAAGCTGTGAGTCAGCAGGAAAGCCTCACCGGGTTTTGGTGAGGGGTGGACGTAGGTTGCGGGGTTGCAACCGAACCATCTTAAAAATCCCTGTGTTGTGGGTTGTTCATCGTATGCGATTTCTCTATATCTTCTACCCCCATTCACAGGTTCGTGTGCTTCCAAACTTGGTTATCTTATTTACACACTGAAGCACTCAGATTTGCACCTTCGATTTTATCTGTGCTTTAATTGGGCTTAGCACTTTGACTGCATCCCTTGGGCGGCCTGCTGCACCCTTGCACACAGGCGCCAAGGTGAAAGTATTGCGAAGTGATTCCCTTGCTTAGACTCGCATGCACCTTGGTTGATCACCACTACATTCACACACACGCACGGTTGTGTCAAGCTGTTTCATGCTCTAGTGTTATGCTTTATGATCCCTGCACTACAAGACTTATTTCTTTCAAGATCACAAATGTGCTTAAAGAAGTGTTGATACTTCATCGCTTGTAATCCGAGCGTTTTCTAGTTGAGTCACTCTACTTAATTCCGATGTGCATTGTGCCTAGGTGATTCATTCACTTTATAGGAGTGGTTCATGCTTCTGATAGCTAAGAGTTTTTAAATAGGCCAAAGCTTTTGATAGGATCTATTCAACCCCCCCTTCTAGATCCATTTGCACCTCGCGGGACCCAACAATAATCACAAGGAATGGAGCATACCAACACTTCTTAGTGCGTTGGTGAGGATGCCCCACGATGAGCAACGGCTTGAACACATGCGGAGAGTTCAAGCCATACGACCCTTACTCGACGGGGTCGAGTTCCTCCCACCCAGGGAAAATTGGTGCGGACACCAGAGCGAGCGAGTAGCACGAACCGGCGAGCCGATGGTACCATACGCGGAGCACCAATCGGGCTACATCGGCTTCCCTTTGAAATGGAGACAGTTTGGCTTAAGTTTGGGTACTTTTAGCCTTTGTTTGCATTGAATTTGGGCTTGTAATGTGTATTGTTACTTGGGTTTTCATTTTGGGCTGATTGTAAGGCTCTTAATAAGCCATTTGGTTTAAGCCCTTTAGAGTCCATTAAGGGGGAGTGGCCATTAGGCTTCATGATGGATCCATAAGCCACTTAAGGCCCAATTGGGCTTCCTTCTATCATGGGCCACCTAGGTTGGAAGGGCCATAAGCCATGCATGGGTGAATGGGCTTAAGGGTGGCCTTGGACCAAACTTGGCCCAAGCTTGGCCCTTGAAGGGGGCGCCCCCTTCTTTGCATGTATTAGGCTAGTTTTTTTTTGTTTTCTTTTCTTCCCTCCCTCATTTACCACAAGGGAATATGGAGAAGGCTGCTGGTCCAAAAGAATTGCTGCCACCTACCCCCCCTCCCCTTTGAATTTCAAAGGTAGGTGAAAGTAGGTGAGTATATGTCGCCTTGTCCCCCCCTCTCTTCCTGTCATTGTCAAAGGGGCGCAGCCCCTCCCCCTCCCCTTGTTCCATCAAAGCTCCCATCCCTCCTACCCCTTGCCAATTCCTATATAAACATGTGTATAGTGGAAGGGAAGAAGTTAATGAAGTTTTTGGTGAAAGAATTTTGAGTTAAGAGAGTGATTCTCTTTCCCCCCCATGGGTGTGATGCCCTGTCCAATCCTGTGACGGGATTGAATCTGGGCGTGTGACTCGCCCCTATATCCTCCCCATCCACTTCTCATCTGATTCCATGAAAATTATCCTTGATACTTCATCGAGTCAGGAAGATTTCAGAGATGGTTTCGCGTCGATCGGAGTTCTGGATAGCCGGCAGCATTTCTTTTTGTGACGGCGCACAGATCTGCCCGAGCCTGCTGTCCAGATCTGGAGTTTACTGATTCCAAAATTCTCTAGATCTCCTCGCAAGTCTTATGGAGCTGATTTTTAGAGTGATCGTAGGATTTTGAGTCCTCTTTGCGCTGCCTTTAATCTCGTCTCGATCCAGGATCTGTGCTGATTGTGGCAACAATTTTCGTGGGATCGCGCAATCTGATCTGTGCAGACCCGAATCAGAACAAGAGCCGACTTTCTGAGTCTGCCCCGCCTCATCCCTTGCAGATCTGTACAAGCGCTTCTATCTGCATGTTCCTCTGGACTTCACCGACGAGCTTCCACAAACGAGGCCTCGATCCGACATCGGCAACCAATTTTTCTATAATTATTTATCTTCCTGTGCAGTTCTGAGTGCATAAAACCAGAAGCTCAGATCAGTCACTACTGCGCCCAGATCTGAAAATATCTGATCGTGCCCTTCGGAGAAGATGATCTTCATCCTGTCGCCAACGTTCTCCAACAAACGGAACTCCGATCGGGCATCGGATCTTGGCGCACCAGCCTTCGCAAGTTCGCTGCACAGGGTGAGCAGCGCGGGCAGAACCGTGTCGACTTCCATTCGGCCCACCCGATCGGCTCTGGCTCGCTTCCCTCACCTCCTGCGAGTGCGGCCCATCAACCCGGGTTCCAGCAACCTCAAAATTGATATCTTTGTAGCCCTTTACCTCCCTGCGTGGAGTGGGCATCAGGTTCTAAAATGGTAAACTTAACAATTGTGTGTATTGGGGTTGTTTGAATTCGGCCGGGAATCCTTCCTCACGCCTAGTCGTGGAGGTATGCGCTTCGTTCCTCTGTCACTTTGCTGATTTAGTATATGTTCTATCATGCTGCGTTTGTGAGATTACGGCCGTTAGCCAGCTACAATTACCACGATTGTGTGTGAGTGAGAGCCGTTCCTTAGCTCCTGTCGAGCACCGAGCTCAGACTACACCACCCTAGGCGACAGTGGTTCCTTAACCGCTGCGATCCCCACGTTTCCCTCGCAAGGGACGATCATCGGGCTAGTGAGAGTGCTGTTGAGAGGCGTCTCCACCCGGAGAACGCCACGGTGGTCAGTCGCCTGGCTTGCCTTTAGCGTGTTAGTGCTGGCCGCACATCAAGTCCGCCGTACGTCTTAGCCCGGTTGTCATCCATCCCGCATCAACTACCTCCCACAGGGAGGGGCTGTAAGCCAGCCGGGCAGGGTGGGGAAAGGGGAGCTAGGAACTAAATGAAAGGATGACGCCAATTATGTCCACTCTCTAGAACAGCGGATAGGCAGTCGGTGTTGACGCCACTGCAGACTGTCCCGAACTCCATTTGCAACGAAATCAGCGGAAAAATCTCCTGGGTTGGCCCAGGAGGATGTCCAATTTTTGAAGGAATTTCTGAAGGACGGCGATGGTCGGGGCAGAGTCGTGAACAGGGCCTTTGCTTTCTAGTTCTGTCAGCTTCTGCACCACTAAAGCAGGAAGACAAGGCTACCATGGACGCTCCCGAGCTCTAATTCAGGCGTGACTGGAGTCACTGGATTTGTGGTCGAACCCTCTTCGAACGAAGACCCACGGGAATGCCAGAGGAGATCAGAGTAGGTGGCGAGGGCCCGAACAGTGTGGGGGTGTCATATCAGTTCCAGAGGGAACAGACCAGCGCACCCATGGGAAAAAAAGAGAACTCACAGTTCCAGATGTTGAACATGGTGCCACTTCTTGGTACTGGAAGTAAACTCATCGTAGAAACTCTCAGCCAAGGCCCACCTCTAGAACTTCAGAAGGTTGGCCGTGGGTGCCTCTACAACTCACTTCAGGTTGACTATCAGGAAGCGGATGTGTAGTCCGGCGATGACGACTCCCCCGGGTAGCCACGAACTCAGAACGGGATGAGGCCACCACCGTTGCGAAGAAGACTGGGAGATGCTTCCGATGATGCCTTTTGTGCTTTCAGGGGTGCCGTGATGATGACGTGGCCGGCCCTTCAAGTTGATGGTTCTCTTCAACACTCTCAGTTGTGAGCAG
This sequence comes from Amorphophallus konjac, assembly GCA_022559845.1. Lineage (NCBI taxonomy): Eukaryota > Viridiplantae > Streptophyta > Magnoliopsida > Alismatales > Araceae > Amorphophallus > Amorphophallus konjac. The sequence continues at coordinate 366,091,312 of CM040120.1, read as the reverse complement.
AACCGCCGGTGTAGCTCCAAGTAGGCACAAGCTTGGGGTGGAGATGGTGCTAAGGGGTGATGGGAGATGATGGAAGGGTAGGAGGGGATGTGGGGGAGGTAAGGAGGGTGGCTAGGGTGTGGTGGAGGTGCAGGGAGAGGGGGAGGATGCATGGGGGCTGGCTGTTGGTCTCTGCACAAGGGTTAGAGGGAGTGGTGGTGGAGAAGGTCAAGAGAGGATGGAGGACAAGGAATGGGGCGCCCAGATCCAAGGGTCCCTTCTTGGGGGCGACCTAGGGTATGGGGGAAGGTGAGAGAGGAGGGAAAACTTGAATTTGGCCTAGGGTTTGAGCCCCTTTAGCCTTGGGAAGGTGGAGGCTTGCTTGGGAAGGGAAAGAGGGTAGTTGGGAGTTGGATGGTGGAGCTAGGATTGGGTGGGGATCTCTTGGGGTTGGGGTGGAGTAAAGAGAGGGGTGTGAGGAGTTGGAGTAGCTTTAATGGAAGGGAAAGGAGAGAGAAAGTAGGTGGGAGGGTGAGGAGAGAGAGAGAGGGGGGCGAACCTCCCTTGATGAGAGAGAGAGAGAAGGTGGGGGGGATTCTCTCCCTGGGTTTCTCACCCTCACTAAAGGATTCACTCCACTAGAAAATTTTAATTCTGGAATAAAAATAGGCCAACTTCATTAACTTCCTCAAATGGGGTTGGGGTCCTATTTATAGGGACCCAACCTTTTACATGACCAAACTACCTCTGGCTTTACATGTAATGACAAAAGCAGTCCAATAAGCCAACCAAGGGAATAATGACTCAAACATAGAGAAATAAACCAAAGACCTAGGGAAATGACTCAAACATAGGGAAATAAACCAAAGACCTAGGGAAATGAGTCAAATAAAAGGGAAAATACATCAAACTACTCAAATAGAAAGCTCAAAATGGATAATTGGGCCCACATGGAGTGATGCCCGAGCTGAAACAACTCCGGAGTGTAAAGACGACCCGAGCCAGAGGGAGTCGTGGGTGATGCCTCCATCAAATCCCCTGGACTGCAAAGAGCTCGACTCCGTTGAGTAGGGGTCCATCCTACTATGATATTACTCGTGAAGGTCGGGATCCAGCTGCTGGAGATCTTCCCGACTCACCCACGAATCCTCCGAAGGAGGCCGATCCTTCCACCTGACGAGATAGCGCTCGTATACCTTGCTCTTAGTGGTAGTGACCTGTTCATCCAATATTCGCTCAATTCGCTCACGCTGGGCTCTCTTGGCTGGTGGACTCTTCTCACGGGTAGGTGCTCTCTCAATGGGGAGAATGGGCTCAATATCCTCACTGGGTACCACCATGGGACCCTTATATGGCACTAGGTCAGCCACGTTGAATGTGGGGCTCACTCCATATTCTTCGGGAAGATCTAACTCATAGGCATTAGTGCCAATGCGCCTCAGAACCTGGAAGGGACTAGCCCCACGAAGCCTCAATTTTGAGATGGCTCCTGGGGAGAGCCTCTCCGTTCTCACCATCACAAAGTCACCCACATGGAATTCTTGGTGACGTCGATGAGAGTCGGCCTATCTTTTATCAGTCTCATTCTTCTCGCTGATGTGCTTGCGGATTTCTTCATACAATTCTATAATGTGTCGGGCAAATGACTCAGCTGAAATAGACACTCTAGCATGCTGGGGAAGGGGAAAGAGATCTGAAGGTTTCCTTGGCTTGTACCCATGCACTGCTTCAAATGGACTGATCCCTATGGACTTATTGACAGAGTTGTTATATGCAAATTCAGCCAGAGGTAGAATGAGATCCCAATTCCCTGGACGATCCTCAACAAGACACCTAAGGAGGTTCCCTAGACTCTGATTGATAATTTCAGTTTGGCCATCAGTTTGAGGGTGGTAGGCTGTGGAGAATTTGAGGAGGGTACCCATCAGGTGCCAAAGGATATTTCAAAAGTACCTGGTGAACTTGACATCTCTATCAGAGACTATGGTTTTGGGTAACCCGTGGAGGCGATCAACCTCATCAAAGAACAACCTGGCCACTCGGGAAGCATATGAGGTTTTGGAGCATGGGATGAAATGGGCCATCTTAAAAAATCTATCAACTACCACAAAGATCGAGTCGTGTTTCCTTTGAGTCCTGGGTAGGCCTAACACAAAGTCCATGCTTAAGTCTTGCCATGGACGGTCGGGGATGGGGAGAGGGGTATAAAGGCCAATGTTTTGCTTCACCTGTTTTGCCGAAGCACATGTGCGGCATTGACTCACTATCTTGGCTACATCTCTCTTGAGACTTGGCCAAAAAAATTGACCCTCAACTAGAGCAATGGTTTTGTGAACCTCAAAATGACCCGCTAGTCCCCCTGCATGTAATTCCCAGACCAAGAAATCACGGAGTGAGGTACGTGGTATGCAAAGCTTTGGTCCCTTGAAGAGGAACCCATCCTCTAAGATAAAACCCTCATGTTCCCGGCTAGATGGGGTGGTTAAGGTGATATAGATGTGTCCAAAGTCAGGGCAGCCAGGGTACTCATCCTTGAGCCTCTCAAACTCGGTAACCTCTACATGGATAGTGGACAACAAAGAGGTCCTCCTACTGAGTGCATCCGCTGCGCGGTTCTCATTTCTTGCCTTATGTTTGATTACAAAGGTGTAGGATTAGATGTACTCAACCCAGTGGGCATGTCACGCCCCGAGCGCGGAAGATACCCGGAGATGCGCGACGTGTCTATATCAATCATGTCAATCAGAGTGGTCGTGTATTCGACACAAAGACAGAGATGCGCAAAATAGCAAGATAACCCAATCCTTTATTTCATAATGGATAGACTATTACAAATCCAATACTCTGTTTAATAAAAAGAAAAGTACATAGTTGACTCGAGAAAACTATAGAAACAACTAGACGACACTTGTAGAAGCTCTATCACTTTCACTCTTGACTATTCCCATCCGATTGACTTCCATCGTCGTCGGACTTACCTGAAAAGTACAAGGGACAAACGGAATGAGCGAACGCTCAGTAGGAAATTAGATCTCAAGTACTAGCAAGGGGTTTAAGTAATTACATTTTCATGAATGCAATAAAGCTATGCATGCTCGCATAAAACGACAAGATAGAGAGATTGTAATATCAAGAAAATAAGATGAACTTAGTCATGAACTTCCAACAAGATAACAAGTTTATTCGAGATATTCAAGCAAGTACATTTAACAAGTCATGTCAAGAACTTTGGCTATCATGTATCAAGCAAGTAAATTACCCTTTTTCGGGCCACGCATTTCATTTCATGTCAAGTACGAGTCAAGTACAAGATGTGTGTGGAATGTCCAATCAAGCAAGTCAAGTACTCGGTATAATGCCAGATACCTTATCATTTTAACTCCCATGGGCACAAGTACTTTCGGGTGCTCCTCCCAGGACCAGATCGGGCCCTATATGCGTAGGCATTTATCATGTGTTTTGACATCCACTCTTGTTTATATAGCCAATATAGAATTTCAATCATCAAGCTTGTAGACACGTATGACAACTTTGACAGAATAGAGTCCAAAAATATGACAAGGACACAGAATGGCGATCATAACGGTATAATCACGATATCGATAAAACTAGGTAGAATATGGTTCCTTTAACTTAGGTACCATGACAAATCAATATGGACATTCTTTATATAGAATTGAGGTCCACATAAACATAAGATCAAGCAAGATACCCTCATTCTTATCATAGAATTGGGGTTTACAAGAACGACATGATATGGCATGATATCATCATCCCATTAAGAATTTCTTATGATATACTCTTTGTATAATCATAAGGGCCGGTATACCATGTTTCTTTAGATTGACATGGCAAAAACTGTGTAATGGGTTTTTAGGGTACAACCAGCTCAGTCGGCCTTGAGAGAATCCAAGGCTACGAGGAGTCTTACGGAGGTCTCTATGACTAACTCGCTAGTCCAAAGGAACGGAATGTCCAATGGAGAGCTTGTATGTCAATGAGAGTTGAGTGATCGATAATCAACATGAAACGTGGGACTATACTCACGGAGTGGAGAATAGTGCCGATATATATATATATATGTATAATATGAAACCATCGGTAATAGAATCAGGATAAAATCAGTTTACAGTAAAATAATGACTTAAGTAAAGTCGTGTATTGAATAATTAACGCCTAACAGAAGGGCGTTTACATATATTGCCAATTTGCAGAATTTCCATTATTTCATTAATTTATCAAAAACACGCCTTTCCTGGGGGCGTTTCTTCAAAGTTGACGACTGCAGAGGCAGGCGTCTCATCATTTACATATTCGACAGGATATAATTATTCTCAGAAATTTATCAAAAATGCGCCCTTGGAAGGGGCGTTACTTTCTAATTCCATTTTACAGAATATGTGAATTTCAGGATTTTAACAGATACACGCCCTAGGAAGGGGCGTTACTTTTCAGATTCACGCCTTGTTCTGGGGCGTTACAATATGGAAAACGACTTTGTCCAAGTCGTGAATTTCAAGGAATTTATGATATTTTAATAAATAATATTTCGAGAGACAGGAGACATGTCATGGCAGTAAAATTTACAGGAATTCACAGAGTCATGCAAGATATTAAAAATCAATATTTCATATGTATTGTAATTTTTTAAACAGGATCAATTATTAATCACATGCGATTCTTATGAAATTAACGCCTGCGTAGAGGGCGTCAAATATTAAATTGACGACCACTAGCATGGTCGTTTCTTTTAAATTAGCGCCCTAATCAAGGGCGTTTCTTTTAAAATTTTGCAGAAAACGTAATAAAACCTTATAAACAGTATGCATGCCATGCTCATATACGTATGTATAGATATCTTGCATTAATTCTTATTTGGGCTACAATAACTTGAGAAAATCCTACCTTTTGATTCGAAGACAATCGTGAGGGGTTTTTGACTAGAAGATGATGCTTTGCTACGCTCCTGAAGACAACGGCTACTGGATGATGGAAGAAGATGTTGGCTTCGATTGTAGAAGAAGAACTCTGAAGGTTATAGATGAGTCCCGATTGCAAAACCTATAGCGGGCACGTCAAAGGTATCAACATCTTTGTACTTAGTCGTTGGAGGCGAAGGAAGAATACTTACTGTTGTTCTTCACGACGTCCAAGCCTCTTAAACTGTAGAAAAGAAGAAGAAGAATAATCAATATTCTTCATGCATCATGGAAGAAGATTATCAAAAAAAAAAAACTCACTGTTCGTTACCGTAGCAGGCGAATGATCAAATAGGTTTAGGGTTGGATCGAACAGGCTTATTTATAGGATATTGAAGTCCTAACAAGAGTAGGGTTTGATTGAGGGTAGTATATCCCTAATAGAGTCCTTACTCTAATAGACACTTACTAGATTAGGTTGATCTTCCCTGGATAAGCTCTGGGTTCGAACGATTCACGAACTGAATTAACGCCTTAGGTCAGGGCGTGTATTCTTTAATTGACGCCTTGCTTTAGGGCGTTTCTTAAAAAGCGCCTTGAAAAAGGGCGTTTCGTGTTTTAAAACACGCCCAAGATAGGGGCGTTTCTTTTACTTACCCATTTGGTCGCGTGAGAACTGACGACCGTAGGTGTGGGCGTCCTTTCTCTATTCACGCCTTTGATAGAGGCGTTTCTTTTTGAATTAACGCCCTAATGAGAGGCGTTATTTTAATTTTGTTTTATTTCGTCGAATTAACCCTATTCTTATTATCTGTATTACTACTGTAATATATATATATTTTAATTTATTTCAATTATTCATTTATTAGGGTTGCTACACCCTCCCTCACTTAAAAAGAATTTGGTCCCCAAATTCAATATATATATATAATTATACGTGGAGAGTGTAGGACATATACCTCTTAGAATAACTCGGGAAATCGTTTCTTCATAGATTCCTCGGTCTCCCATGTCGCTTCGTGTTCAGGATTCTTATTCCATTGCACCTTAAGCATGGGAATAACCTTATTCCTTAGAGCTCGTATTTCTCGATCTAATATCTTTAAAGGCCTCTGTTCATATGTGAGATCTTTCTGGATCACCAGATCTCCATGCTCAATAATATGTGACGGATCGTGCACATACTTCTTCAACATAGATATGTGAAATACATTGTGTACCTCGGACAACTGAGGAGGCAACGCGATGCGATAAGCAACCTCGCCAACTCTTTCGAGTACCTCAAATGGTCCGATGAATCTTGGCGTAAGCTTGCCCTTAACACCAAATCTTCGTATGCCACGTCCAGGCGATATCTTGAGAAATACATGATCTCCGATTTGGAATTCAAGATCTCTCCTTCTTGTATCAGCATAAGCTTTTTGTCTCGTCTGAGCAACTTGCAATCTTTCTCTGATTACTTGTATCTTCTCAGTTGTATCCCTTACCATGTCTGGACCTAATAGTTGTTTCTCTCCAACTTCGTTCCAACATATGGGAGATCGGTAACTCCTTCCGTATAAGGCTTCGAAAGGTGCCATTTGGATACTAGCTTGGTATCTATTATTATATGCAAATTCAACTAAAGGTAAGTGGTCATGCCAGCTTCCTCCAAAGTCAATAATGCATGCTCTCAGCATATCTTCAACAACTTGATTAGCTCTCTCGGTCTGACCATCCGTTTGTGGGTGGAAAGCTGTACTAAAGTTAAGCCTTGTTCCCAACGAATGTTGTAATCCCTTCCAAAAATGAGAAGTAAAACGGGGATCTCTATCAGACACGATTGAGACAGGAATTCCATGTATCCTGACTATTTCTTTGATGTATAGTGCAGCTAGCACATCAATTGACCATCGGCTTTTGATTGGCAAGAAATGTGCCGATTTAGTTAATCGGTCAATGATAACCCAGATTCCATCATGTCCTCCTTTAGATTTAGACAAACCCATGATGAAGTCCATACCAATATCCTCCCATTTCCACTTAGGAATATCTAGAGGATGTAGTTTTCCCGCAGGCTTTTGGTGTTCCGCCTTGACCTGTTGGCATGTGAGACAGCGCGATACATAGTCCGCTATTTCTCTTTTCATATTAGGCCACCAAAAGTTCCTCTTTACATCTTGGTACATTTTGGTTGATCCAGGATGAATAGTGTATCTTGATCTGTGAGCTTCATCTAAGATCTTCTTCTTTAATTCCGGACAATCAGGTATACAAGTTCTATCTTTGAATAATAATCTTCCCTCGGAAGTTAGTTGAAAATCAGATTGTCCTTCTAATCTCCCTTTGATTTCCACTAACATAGGATCATCATCCTGAAGTGCTTGTATCTCAGATAATAAGTCTGACTGTATGCTTACATGAGATAGTGTGACAAATTTGGATTCCGTGTCCAAGCTTATATTGAGCTCGGAGAATTGTTCAAGTAACCTCCATTCTTGCATCATACAATTTGCTATCATTGCTCTCGGCTTTCGACTAAGGGCGTCTGCAACATAATTACCCTTTCCGGGATGGTATTGTATATTGAAGTCGAAGTCCTTGAGATATTCTAGCCAGCGTCTTTGTCTCATGTTTAGCTCCTTTTGTGAAAATAGATATTTGAGACTTTTGTGATCGGAGTATACAGTAAACTGTACTCCATATAAGTAGTGTTTCCATATCTTTAGGGCAAATACTACCGCGGCCAGTTCTAAGTCATGGACGGGGTAATTCTCCTCATGCTTCTTCAGCTGACGTGAAGAGTATGCTATGACCTTTCCTTGTTGCATCAGGACACATCCGAGGCCAATGCCAGAAGCATCAGTGTAGACCTCGAATTTCTCTCCTTCTATCGGTAGAGCTAAGACCGGAGCTGTGGTGAGATGATTTTTGAGAGTTTGAAAACTTCTTTCACATTCCTCACTCCATTCGTATCGGATCTCCTTGCGAGTTAACCTTGTAAGGGGCACGGCGATCTTAGAGAAATCTTTGATGAATCGTCGATAATAGCCTGCAAGACCTAAGAAGCTTCTGATCTCGCTTGCATTAGTGGGTCTTTCCCAGTTTCTTACAGCTTCAACCTTTGACGGATCTACAGATAAACCGTCCTTGGATATGACATGTCCGAGAAAAGCCACTTCTTCAAGCCAGAACTCGCATTTGCTGAGTTTAGCATATAATTGATTTGTCCTTAAGATTTGTAATGAAATCCTCAAATGCTCTTCATGTTCTTCCTTAGTCTTGGAATATATCAATATATCATCAATGAAAACCACCACAAATTGATCTAGATAAGGCCTGAATATGCTATTCATCAACTGCATAAAGGCAGCAGGGGCATTTGTTAGTCCAAAAGGCATAACAACAAATTCATAGTGGCCATACCTGCTTCTGAACGCAGTTTTATGAATATCTTCATCCTTAATCCTCAATTGATGATAACCAGACCTGAGATCAATCTTGGAGAAATATTTGGATCCAGAAATCTGATCAAATAATTCATCGATTCTCGGCAGTGGATACTTGTTCTTGATAGTAAGATGATTCAACTGTCGATAGTCGATACACAATCTCATGGATCCATCCTTCTTCTTTACAAATAAGACTGGTGCTCCCCACGGGGAAGTACTTGGTTTAATAAACCCTTTTCGGATTAGTTCCATCAACTGCTCCTTCAACTCCTTGAGTTCAGCAGGGGACATTCTATAGGGTGCCTTTGAAACAGGACCAGCACCAGGGACTAAGTCAATGGTGAAGGCCACTTCTCTTTGCGGGGGTAATCCCGGCAATTCTTCCGGAAATACGTCTGGAAATTCTCGCACTACCTGAATGTCCTCTATCTTGGTTTCTTTAGCTTCTTTAATAGTGACAAAAGCAAGGAAGGATACACATCCTTTCTTGACGAGCTTGCTTGCTCGAAGAGCCGAAATAAGAGGGGATTTGCTTCGACTCTTAGGACTAGTATAAGTCAGTTCCGGAAATTCCTTGAAAACAATCTTGCTATCACGGCAATCAACCGTTGCCTGGTATTTGGATAACCAATCTGCTCCTAGTATAACATCATACTCTTTTAGATCTAAGCAGATAAGATCAATAGGAAAATTCTTTCCTCGAACCAATACCTCACAGTTTTGGTAATGATGTGTGATATCCGTCTCGTTTCCGAGAGGAGTAGACAATATTAACTTCATCCATTCTGGTTCTAGAGGTAATGGGTCAGCAAACTTCTTGGAAATAATGGAATGCGATGCACCCGTATCAAATAAGACATGTGCATATTTGGAACAAATTTTTAATGTACCTTCCACCAATCCGCCTTCTTCTTCTGGTTCGGTCTCTTGGATTGCATGAAGACGCGCGTTCCTTGTCACTGGACGTTTACCCTCACCGGCTTGGTCATTCATTAATGGGCAATCGGGAATCCGATGTTCACGACTCCCACAACGGAGACATGCTCCTAATTTCCTCCAGCATTCTTCTGTTTTGTGACCAGCCTTGTCGCAATGCTTGCATACTACGTTTGAAGGTGTAGTGGTGATAGAGAAAGGCTTGGATTTCTTGAACTTCTGATCTTGAGAGGAAGAACCTCCATTATTGGGCCTCTTCTTAAAGTTGGGTTTAAAAGAACCCGAACTTGTGACTTGCTCCTTTTTGTCTTTCCCACGGATCCTATCAGATAGTTCCGTGGCATCTTCAAGCAACTGAGCTCGGTGCACTATTTCAGTATAAACTTGAATATCCATAGGCGCCAGTTGAGTAATGTAGTGGGGCCTAAGCCCATTAAGAAATCTACGGGCTTTCATCTTTTCCGTGCTAATTAAATGCTTAGCATATCTAGACAGTCTAGAGAACTGTGCTTCATAATCAGCCACCGATAAAGATCTTTGCTTTAATGCGGCAAATTCGGCGGCCTTCTTTTCCTGGACCCTATCAGAGAAATATTTGGCGTTGAAATATTCAACGAATTCACCCCATGTAACTTGAGTTGGGTCAATAGTAGCTTCAATCGACTCCCACCAGCATCTAGCATCCTTTTCTAACTGGAAAGTAGCTAATAAGACTTTGTCCTGATCCGTGCATTGCATAACACGGAATATACGTTCAATCTCCCGAACCCAATGCTCGGCATCGTCTGGATCGGTCGATCCCATGAACTTCGGGGGATTCATATTCTTGAATGCTTGGTGTAAGCTTCCAGCTCGTGGAGCACCACCTTGTGCTACCTGTTGTAGCACTTGGGTCATCCCTTGAAGGGTACGCTGCATGTTGCGCCATTGAGCACGTTCGGCAGCCATTATCCTACAATTACAATAGCTATGTTAGTATTATATCACTATGATCTTATAAAGGACTCATTGATCATTTAACCCTTGGTTCTACCCACTCTCACTTGGTTAAAGGTTTTGAAACCTATCCTTGGACTTGGGTTTCCTAGGAATTGAATAACCTTAGGCTCTGATACCACAAAGACTGTCACGCCCCGAGCGCGGAAGATACCCGGAGATGCGCGACGTGTCTATATCAATCATGTCAATCAGAGTGGTCGTGTATTCGACACAAAGACAGAGATGCGCAAAATAGCAAGATAACCCAATCCTTTATTTCATAATGGATAGACTATTATAAATCCAATACTCTGTTTAATAAAAAGAAAAGTACATAGTTGACTCGAGAAAACTATAGAAACAACTAGACGACACTTGTAGAAGCTCTATCACTTTCACTCTTGACTATTCCCATCCGATTGACTTCCATCGTCGTCGGACTTACCTGAAAAGTACAAGGGACAAACGGAATGAGCGAACGCTCAGTAGGAAATTAGATCTCAAGTACTAGCAAGGGGTTTAAGTAATTACATTTTCATGAATGCAATAAAGCTATGCATGCTCGCATAAAACGACAAGATAGAGAGATTGTAATATCAAGAAAATAAGATGAACTTAGTCATGAACTTCCAACAAGATAACAAGTTTATTCGAGATATTCAAGCAAGTACATTTAACAAGTCATGTCAAGAACTTTGGCTATCATGTATCAAGCAAGTAAATTACCCTTTTTCGGGCCACGCATTTCATTTCATGTCAAGTACGAGTCAAGTACAAGATGTGTGTGGAATGTCCAATCAAGCAAGTCAAGTACTCGGTATAATGCCAGATACCTTATCATTTTAACTCCCATGGGCACAAGTACTTTCGGGTGCTCCTCCCAGGACCAGATCGGGCCCTATATGCGCAGGCATTTATCATGTGTTTTGACATCCACTCTTGTTTATATAGCCAATATAGAATTTCAATCATCAAGCTTGTAGACACGTATGACAACTTTGACAGAATAGAGTCCAAAAATATGACAAGGACATAGAATGGCGATCATAACGGTATAATCACGATATCGATAAAACTAGGTAGAATATGGTTCCTTTAACTTAGGTACCATGACAAATCAATATGGACATTCTTTATATAGAATTGAGGTCCACATAAACATAAGATCAAGCAAGATACCCTCATTCTTATCATAGAATTGGGGTTTACAAGAACGACATGATATGGCATGATATCATCATCCCATTAAGAATTTCTTATGATATACTCTTTGTATAATCATAAGGGCCGGTATACCATGTTTCTTTAGATTGACATGGCAAAAACTGTGTAATGGGTTTTTAGGGTACAACCAGCTCAGTCGGCCTTGAGGGAATCCAAGGCTACGAGGAGTCTTACGGAGGTCTCTATGACTAACTCGCTAGTCCAAAGGAACGGAATGTCCAATGGAGAGCTTGTATGTCAATGAGAGTTGAGTGTGATCGATAAATCAACATGAAACGTGGGACTATACTCACGGAGTGGAGAATAGTGCCGATATATATATATATGTATAATATGAAACCATCGGTAATAGAATCAGGATAAAATCAGTTTACAGTAAAATAACGACTTAAGTAAAGTCGTGTATTGAATAATTAACCCCTAACAGAAGGGCGTTTACATATATTGCCAATTTGCAGAATTTCCATTATTTCATTAATTTATCAAAAACACGCCTTTCCTGGGGGCGTTTCTTCAAAGTTGACGACTGCAGAGGCAGGCGTCTCATCATTTACATATTCGACAGGATATAATTATTCTCAGAAATTTATCAAAAACGCGCCCTTGGAAGGGGCGTTACTTTCTAATTCCATTTTACAGAATATGTGAATTTCAGGATTTTAATAGATACACGCCCTAGGAAGGGGCGTTACTTTTCAGATTCACGCCTTGTTCTGGGGCGTTACAATATGGAAAACGACTTTGTCCAAGTCGTGAATTTCAAGGAATTTACGATATTTTAATAAATAATATTTCGAGAGACAGGAGACATGTCATGGCAGTAAAATTTACAGGAATTCACAGAGTCATGCAAGATATTAAAAATCAATATTTCATATGTATTGTAATTTTTTAAACAGGATCAATTATTAATCACATGCGATTCTTATGAAATTAACGCCTGCGTAGAGGGCGTCAAATATTAAATTGACGACCACTAGCATGGTCGTTTCTTTTAAATTAGCGCCCTAATCAAGGGCGTTTCTTTTAAAATTTTGCAGAAAACGTAATAAAACCTTATAAACAGTATGCATGCCATGCTCATATACGTATGTATAGATATCTTGCATTAATTCTTATTTGGGCTACAATAACTTGAGAAAATCCTACCTTTTGATTCGAAGACAATCGTGAGGGGTTTTTGACTAGAAGATGATGCTTTGCTACGCTCCTGAAGACAACGGCTACTGGATGATGGAAGAAGATGTTGGCTTCGATTGTAGAAGAAGAACTCTGAAGGTTATAGATGAGTCCCGATTGCAAAACCTATAGCGGGCACGTCAAAGGTATCAACATCTTTGTACTTAGTCGTTGGAGGCGAAGGAAGAATACTTACTGTTGTTCTTCACGACGTCCAAGCCTCTTAAACTGTAGAAAAGAAGAAGAAGAATAATCAATATTCTTCATGCATCATGGAAGAAGATTATCAAAAAAAAAAAACTCACTGTTCGTTACCGTAGCAGGCGAATGATCAAATAGGTTTAGGGTTGGATCGAACAGGCTTATTTATAGGATATTGAAGTCCTAACAAGAGTAGGGTTTGATTGAGGGTAGTATATCCCTAATAGAGTCCTTACTCCAATAGACACTTACTAGATTAGGTTGATCTTCCCTGGATAAGCTCTGGGTTCGAACGATTCACGAACTGAATTAACGCCTTAGGTCAGGGCGTGTATTCTTTAATTGGCGCCTTGCTTTAGGGCGTTTCTTAAAAAGCGCCTTGAAAAAGGGCGTTTCGTGTTTTAAAACACGCCCAAGATAGGGGCGTTTCTTTTACTTACCCATTTGGTCGCGTGAGAACTGACGACCGTAGGTGTGGGCGTCCTTTCTCTATTCACGCCTTTGATAGAGGCGTTTCTTTTTGAATTAACGCCCTAATGAGAGGCGTTATTTTAATTTTGTTTTATTTCGTCGAATTAACCCTATTCTTATTATCTGTATTACTACTGTAATATATATATATTTTAATTTATTTCAATTATTCATTTATTAGGGTTGCTACAGGGCATGTCAGGCATTCAACTTTTGCTGGGAGTTGAGGTATTTTAGGGCCTCATGGTCGGAAACGATGACAAATTCTTTAGGCAACAAGTAGTGCCTCCAATATCGAGGGACTGAACCACGGCATCGAACTCCTTGTCATAAGTGGAGTATCTTGTCCTAGCATCACATAGCTTCTCACTGAAGAAGGACACGGGGTGTCCTTCTCGACTAAGGATCCCACCTATTCCTATCCCGGATGCATCACATGTGACTTCAAAGACTTTGGAGAAATCGGGTAGGCATAGGACCGGGGCTTGGGTTATCCTCTCCTTAAGCTCTTGGAAGGCTTTGGAGGCTGGTTTGGTCCACACAAAAGTTCCCTTTTTGAGACAATCAGTGATGGGGGTGGTGATGGTGCTAAATCCCCGGATAAACCTCTTATAGAATGTGTCCAACCCGTGGAAGCTTCGAACCTCATGGAGGTTGCGGGGTTCCGACCAATCAAGAATAGCTTGGACCTTCTCGGGGTCCATGGAGATGCCCTCGGTAGAGACTACAAATCCTAGGAAGGTAATGGACTTGGTCATGAAATGACACTTCCCTGGGTTGGCAAATAGACCTTCATACCGAAGGACGGTGCAAACTTGCCTAAGGTGGTCAAGGTGGGCCTCTTGAGACTGACTATAGATGAGGATGTCATCAAAATAGACCACAAGAAAGACCCCAATGTAAGGCCTAAGGACCTCCGTCATAAGATGCATGAAAGTACTTGGGGCATTTGAGAGCCCAAAAGGCATGACTAACCATTCATAGAGGCCATCTTTGGTTTGAAGGCTGTTTTCCACTCATCTCCGGGCCTAATTCTAACTTGGTGATAACCACTCTTAAGGTCGATTTTGGAGAAAATAGTGGCTCCAGCTAGTATGTCAAGCATGTCATCAAGCCTAGGGATGGGAAACCTATACTTGACCGTGATTTTATTAATGGCCGGACTATCCACACACATCCTGTTGGACAAGCGTATAACATGTGTAACTCCATTGTTTTGATAATGGCTGACTATGTTGTTGGGTTTATGTATAATATTCTTTTGTTTCGATGATGTCTAACTATGATTCATTAATATAGTTTGACCTACATTTGATAGCGACAAACACTCATGCATTTCAGGTCAAGCCCACATTGGCAACAAAGTGTGTCTGCAAAGATAGAAAGAAATCAAGTAAGTCACACAGATAAGGCATTAGGCTGCACAAGAAAGAAGGACCAAGGTCGATGCAAGAAGGCCAAGGAAAATCACTAAGGTCCGTGCATGTCTTTATTGCGATACAGCAAAGGAAGATCGGTGCACATACAAGGCTAATCAGTATCAGGTCGGTGCAAGTTTCTGTTACAATGAACTAAGGTCTGAGCACATAAGAAAGAAAATATCTCGACACCTTCGGATAAACAACTCTGCACATAGAGCATGTGTCGACACATCTAACCCATTTCTCGACACATCCAGAAGAAATCAAGCCGAAGCCATTCTGTCTAAGTCTCTGGACTCACTAATGTCTCGACACACTGAGTGGAAAGTGTCGACACACTCGTGTGAAAATCTCTGCACTTGGCACTTCTGTCTCGACACCCTCATGCGAGAACTCTACTCATGGCTCACATACTCCGACACCTTTTGGTGTTGTCTCGACGCATCAGCCATGGATTTTCAAGACACTCACTAAATGTTCCGACACACTGAGTGTAAAGCATCGACACATCAATGTTCAACTAGAACATGTTTGAAACTGGCAGAAACTATCTTCAAGGCTTTCAAAGGGATGCCTCGACACATTCACGTTCAACCAGAACGATTCTTCAAGGCCTTCAATGGGATGTCTCGACACACTGCTAGGAAAGTGTCAACACACCCTTGTTCTTCCAGAAATCCTCAAGCCAATAAACTATCAGATCAGTGGGCCATCTAGAGAGAGAAAAAGGAATCACAAATCTATAAAAGAAGGGATTTTGGGGTCTTGACCACGTCCCAAGGTCTGACCCTTGCTCTACCATCATATCACTCAATTTTTTGGAGATGCTTTTGTCAGAAATTCAGCTGGAAGAGCCATTTCAGTCTATCGCAATGTCAGTCTTATCTGCCCGCCTATCCAGACTGTCTGCAGTTGAGAATAGGACACTCCGCAGTCTGCCACTATCTAGCTGTCGATCAATGGGCTGTCCAACCAGCCACTATACGCAGAAGAGTACACCTGTGCAGGATGGGAAGACTGCTTATCGGAGGGAGAGTTATTGTAAATATCTGATGCCGTCTGAAGGGAGATCTGGTCTGCTTCTTCCCACAGTCTGCCAACGTACCTTCCTTGTACTGAAAGATGGGCTCAGCCAATGGAAGAAAGCAGGCCTGTAGGAGCATTTAATGAAAAGATCTCCAAGCATCCAAATGAGAAGACTCAGTCACTTCTTCCAGGGGCTGCCACCGTCGAACATAGAACTTGCCTGGAAGACTCTAAGCTCTCACTTCACCCTGGCGCATGCTTCAAGGGAAATTATGGAGGGAAAAAATACAGCCGATACAATGGTCCATCTGAGACTTCTGGGCGCCATTTTTTCCTTGGCTTTACAACTAGTTTTTACCTATTTATACCAAGCTTCCTCAACTGAAGAAGTTGCTACTGCTGCCGTCCACACAGTGCCACGCTCTAGACCATCCACCAAAAACATTTCTAAGAAAGTGTGAGAGCAGCCCCAGCACTTGGTTGACATAGTCCAGTGCTGTGAGAGTAGAAGAAGAAGAGAGAGCAGCCTTGAGAGAGAAGACAAACCCTGCAGTCTACCGGTGTTTGAAGAAAAGGATCCTTGGATCCAATCTTGTTACTGCACCCACCGGCTTTATTGTCTTGATTCATTCTCTTAGTTGGTGTCTACAAAATCTCCATTCCTTCTCCACTGCACTTGTAGTATTCAACTTCTATTTGTTACGATTCGTCTATCACCAATACATCTAGCTTTTCCGATCCCCTATTTAGGGACCGGACTCCCTCTATGATTTCAGAGGAAGAGAGGATCAGATCCTCTGGGTGATTCAAGCTGTTAGTTAGCTGAAAACAAGCTGAGTTGCTCAGCTGTGTTAGAAAGTTGTGTTGCTCAGCTGTGTAAGCAAGCTGTGCTGCTCAGCGGATCAAGCTGTGAGTCAGCCAGAAAGTCACATAGAGTTTGGTGTGGGGTGGACGTAGGTTGTGGGCTAACAACCGAACCACCTTAAAATCCTTGTGTTGTGGGTTGTATACATTGTGAGCTTGTTCTATAACTTCTATCCCCATTTCACATGTTCGTGTGCTATTTACGCTATTTATTTTCTCTGCACACTCAAGCGTTCTGCTTGCACAAATGTCTCATCTTGATCCTCCTGCTATCGTTGCTAACGTGCATCTTCTCAGGTGTCTGTAGCACTCTTGCCTACAGACACTTTGAAGCATCTCCCTAGCAGAGGAAGGTATCACGATGGGTGAGTAGCTTTCTCTCCTGTGTCTTTAAACGCATTAGCTCCTTGGGTTGCCTGCTGCACCATTGCACACATGTATCAAGGTAAAAGCTTTGCCAAGGGAATTCACCTCGTTTGACACTCATGCACCTTAGTGATCACCTTTGCTCTCACACACTAAGCAAGTCATCTCACACTCAGCTACTCCGACTTAAGATCTCTGTGGTTCATTGTATTACATCTCATTTGTATCTTAGTTGCTCATAGAAGGTGTGTCGACCTGCCCGCTGGGAGTATCGACCTGTGTTGATTCATATACCCAGGATCCGTAGAAGGTGTATCGACCTGCCCGCTGAGAATGTCAACCTGTTTGAACTGAGCATCGTGCTTTAACATTATTACTTGATCCATTCCTATCTATTCCGTTGCACCGTGTGTCTAAGTGCTTTATTGGTTTATAAGAGTGATTCATGTATTTAGGGGTCAAGATTTAAATAAGCCATCGTTATCGATAGGATCTATTCAACCCCCCCTTCTAGATCCGATTGCACTCCATCTGTCCCATCAATTGGTATCAGAGCCTAGCTCTGCTATTCCTAGATCCTACGATCTGCAGGGATAGATCCGAGTGCATTTTGAAAAAATGGCTTCATCTGCTAAAGATGCTTCGAAGGTTTCTCCGCCTATGTTTGATGGTTCAGATTTTTCGATATGGCTGAGAGAAATGTACATCTATGTCAAATTCACATATCCACAATTGTGGAACCTTATATACATTGGTCCAAATGAGCTGCCATCATATTCAAATGTATGGTCAGCTGAACATAAGACCAAACATGACAATAAACTTGCTACACTCAACTTAATCAAAGCTGCGGTTGATGACAGATTACTTGATCTTGTGTCTAGCAGGAGCACAGCTTAGCAAGTTCTGGAAGTGTTGATGAACATCCATGAGAAAGAAGATCAAGAGCATCAATGCCTTATGGCTGACCGATCAGAGCAGTCAAGCAATCCATCCTCATCTCAGGTAAGCTCTAATTCTGAAGACTTTACTTTTGAAGAGCTTATGGGTGCATATGGTCAGTTGATCGAGCAGTATAAAAAGATGAAATCTGAAAACAAAAGATTGAAAAAGGATTTGAAGAAAAGTAGTCAAGGTAAGAGTCATGCTTGTGAAAATTGTTCCAACCTTGAAGAGCTCAACAATACTCTTACTTTTGACTTGGATCTAAACAAACAAACCATCGTATGTCTAAGCGATGAAATCAAAATCCTTCAAGAAGAAATCATAAGGTTGGAAGAGACTGTTCGAAAACTTAAAATCCAACCAATCCGTCAGAATGAAAGTCATTTCTATAACAATTGTTCAGCTTTTGAAGAGCTAAATGACACTCTTGCCTCTGGCTTGGATGTGAGTAAGCAAACCATTACATGCCTAACAGATGAAAATGGAATCCTTCAAGCTGAAATCACTAGGTTGGAAGAAATCATAAGAAAACTTCAAAACCAACCTAAATCAATCTCTAATGAACAAACCATGACGGACAAGCAAATCCCTAATACAAGGCTGATTGAATAAATAAACATGGTAAAAGAACAAAATGACATGTTGCTTGAAAAATTGTCCATTTATGAGAAGGGCAAGGGTATTGCCCATGACAGTTCTAAAAAACTGAATGAACTTCAAATGGAGATTGAAAATTAGAAGGGGGTAAATGCCATGCTCAATGAGCAATTGGCTGTATGTGAGGAGGACCTCACTGAAACCGAGCTGCACGTCTCCTCATTGGAGAATGAAATCAAAGATATAAATGACTCTCTGTCTAAGTGTATGCAGGATAAGGAAAGCATGAACAGACTCTTGGAGACAAGAGTAAGTCATCATGAAAGAGATTTGGGTTACAAACCCAAAAACCAATGATTCTTCAGAAGCAAGGCCTACATCACTTCTGTCAAGGGTAATAATGAAGCCAGCACCTCTTACCGCCTCCCAATACCGCATGCTGATCAGAAAAACCAAAAACGTAATGGTAAGCAGAAAGGGAAGGCTCTCATGCAACAACATATCCCTAAGTCTGCTAGTCTTGACATGCACAACAGGAAAAGCCATGATGACTACCATGCCTCTCATGAAATGAATGTTTATTACTTTCATTGTGGCATGCTTGGTCACACTGTACATGACTGTCTCACCTTGAATAATGATGAACTAAGAGCAAGAAAGAATTCAAGAATTGCTGCTGAAGTTAAGAGCAAAAGACAGGTCAACCCTGGCAGTGGTCGTATGCAGCAGAACTCTGCACAGAACCGCATGGGGAATCAGAAGAGTCGACACTTCCATTCGGACAGGTCGACTCCCCGTGGCTTTCAACAGAAATCACCCTTCTTGCTGCTACCACTGTGGCAAGATTGGCCACACAGTCCATGACTGCTGGCGACTGAGAGGTAAGAGCTACTCTCATAATCAAAATGACAGTACATATGCTCACTCGCAATGGAACAATGCACATGTGCACATAAAAAATGATAAATACCCTGTGCGTTGCTTCTATTGTGGTAAATATGGACATACATTCATTAATTGTCCCTGGACGAGAGTGGGTGACCAAAAGGCTGAAAAGAAAAGAAGATCAATTTCTAGAACTACTGCTAACCAACAAGGAGCCAAGCAAGCTTGGGTACCAAAAAATCTCAAATAAGAATTTCGGGTGTAGGGTGCCTTGGGGCTAAACACCAGATGCTCACGGAAATAAAAGCTCAAGGCAGAGGTATGTAGATAATGTCAGTTGTTTAATTACTGCATGATAGGCTTGCATTGTAAGTCACTGCATATTAGGGGTGTTATGTGTCAATAAATCATGCAAGAAGCTGTCTCCCTGAACTGCTGAATTATCATCTTGGTGTAAGATCAGTTTCTAGATTAGATTAATTGCTTGCACCGTGCATGACCTTTGGTATTTCAAATGGTCTAGAGCAGAAAGACAAGTCAAGCTTGCCCGGAGCTCTCACTATGCGTGAGCAGGATCTCAGATCCACACCTCCGCCTTGTACCAAAGTTCAATCGGTTCAGTTTCATAATTAATGAAAAATTTGTCATGTTGATGAGATTGTTATGATAATTGAGTTGCTGTTTAAATCAAGTCTACCATTTATCAACCATGTGAGCTTCTTCCTTAGCATTGATGATCATTGTTTTGATGATGTCTTGCATGGCTGCACATATCCCAACTCATCATCCTTGTGGACAAATAAGATGCTGATTATCTGTCCTAACTTTCATGAGCACTGGATAGAGGGGGAGCTTAAGAGTTTGCACCTAAGGGAAGAAATGCATTGCATCTGGGTGTGTTGTAGTCCATGAGCATCTATTTGAAATAACAGGCCACATCATGCATTTCATGATCAAGGGACCCAACTCTGCATGACCTCTTGGTATATAAAATGGTAAGCTGGAAGAAGGACATATCACTTCTGTCTAGAAACCCACATCATGCGTGAGGTGGTCTTAAGACTTCAGTTCTCCGCCAGGTACCAAGGTCAACCTATCATGAGAACAATCTAGATGTTCATATGAATAGCTCATCAAATTTCATACTTTGATCCCACTGCATGTGAGGCACTCAGAATTCAGACACTCAATGCACATAGTCAGGGGGAGTTCTTGCATTTCATGGTTTACCAACTTGCATGTCTATTCAGAATGCATTTCATAAAATCCATGATTGCATTATATTATGGCTTCATACACTCCATTGCATATCATGTTTAAGAAACACAAAAATGCATAATCATCTTGTAGCATTTTTATTACATTGTGCATTCATTCAAGTCATATACTGCACATTACATTGCAACCCATGCATGGAACCAGGGGAAGTCAACATCAAAATTCTGCATGCATCATACTACATATTGTTGACGTCCTTGCATAGATTGCATCTGTTCTGGGAGAGTTTGTCCTTCAAGACAAATCAGTCAAAACTCTGCCCTACCATCAGAAAGGTCGACCTCACAACCTGACAAGTCGAACCCTCAGTTCAGCCTGGCTGAAAACTGCATTCTATCTGAGCTCAAATGTTGACATATTACTGTGCAAGTGTCGACACTTCCTTACATATGTTGAACATATCATTGTCATTCCAGTCTGAGCTCGGTGCATCATTCTCAGTGGGAGTGTTCATCACCAATTCCTACTTTCAATTCATGCTAAACTCTCTTCTTGAACCAATCCACAGCATCATAATGCCTATCTCTATTGTGGTTCAACTTGGTTGAACTTCTTGGAGGATTCTCTATCTGCTATCAAGGTTGTTCATCAGAGTAAATCTTTAAGGGGAATCTTCCTTTATCGAGATTTGTGACTACCTCAAACATGAATGAATCTGGTTTAACATTAATGATTTCATGTGTCTTGAAGTCTGACTGTCTTGAAAATGCTTGTGATCAGACTTAATAGACTTAAACCAATTTCTCATGTTGTTGTCCAGTTACGCCCTCTGAAATCTGAAAGTTTTCTTTAAGTACAAAGGCAAGTATGATTGAGAAACTTCTGTCCAAGTATTATTTTTAAACAATCTGTTTCTGTGGGATTTCTAATGGCAAAAATTGTCAGAGCAATGCCATTGGCTCACTGAGAAATATGTCTCCTCATAAATAAATTGAGATAAGGCATGTCATGAAGTGCCCTAGTTAACTCTGCTATGTTTTAAGGTATTTCATGAGGTAGAGCAATGGCTAGTTGCTGAGAAACATGTCCCCTCATTAAGAATATGTGGAACGATATGTCATGAGGTGACAATGCTATCTCTGTTCCATTTGAAGCATGACAGTCAGTCTTACCAATTACCTAGGGATACTTGCATCTAAACAACGTGTGTCCTTACGGATATGAGGCATGCACTAGACTAAATTGCTCGTAAAATCTTCTCCTGTACTCAATGAATATTATGGTTGAGATTGCAAAAGCTAAATGCACATCTATCTAAATTCTTAAATTTCATTTAGTCCTCATTCTTGTTTAATTTCAATACTTTTTAAGAGTTTCTCTCAAAGGAACTGATGGAATTGAATGAGTAAGATAGGAGGAGGTTAATCTGACGTCGATATGCATTTTTGGTTCATCTCTATCAAACTTGAATACAAATGTTTTCATGTGACTCTACTGAGTAGGCCAGAATTCATTAACATTAAACCAATCTAAGTGTATGGGCTAGTTCATTCGGGTTCTATAAGTGAAAATTCTAAAAATTCCACAACTCTGATTTATGAACTTGGTCTCAGGTTAAAGAACCTTCATATTCTATAAAGACAAGCTATCTTTCTATGTCCCCTGATCCTTGCCCTCTCTAGAAAAATGGTTTCAATGCTCTTTGATGACTTCTAAACATTAGAAATTAGTACATTCCTATCAATTAATGTCAGAGCATGCCATCCCTTCTTGAAATATCATATCTTGATGCTCCTTGGTGTTTACCTTACATGAAACATTTTGCTTCAGTCATCGCTAGCATTGTTGCATATGTATAACTTTACAATCATCCATTGGACATAACAATTGGAATCATCTTCCATGCGCATCTGCCATAAGTCCTAGCATCATTGGCATTATGGTTTCAACTCAACTGGTTTCAGTTCTTCATGCAATTGGGTGGACTGCATTCTTCAACTGTGTACACACATAGCTTGCATAGAAAACCCAAAAAGTCACATGCATTGCATAGAAAACCACTAAAAATGTTGAAAAATCTGAAATCAAAAATGTGCTCTTTGGCTGCTATATTGCATCATGTTGCTGCAACCATGCCTTCAAAATTCAACTATCTTTGGCAAGTCAACGGACAATACCATTATTTCTAACATTTGGCCATGTTCGATAAATCCATATCACTCTTTGGTGTTTGTCCTAAAACTACCTTTCCAAGTTTGGTTGTTTACAATGGTTATCTTGTCAACTTTAATAAGTGTACAATCATTGGCATGTATTTTCACATCATTTTCTAGAATTCGGGAAAAATGACTGCACTGCTTGTGATCATACCTGCCCACAATTTGCCTACGAAAGGAGGAGAGATTCATGCACTTTCAGAAAGGTATCTCAGGTTGTTGCACTTTAAGTTGCTCCCTCTAGGTATCTAATCTCTTTTACACTGTACATCTTGTACTAATAATTTCCAACAATTGATGTGCTGCAATTTCCTTCACTCCTACCTTCCTAATTATGCCATATATTCTCTCTAATATGATATTTTGATGATGTCAAAGGGGGAGAGAATTGTATGTGTCATTAACTAAGGAATGCATAGGGGAGAAGGAATGCATGTGGGAGAGAGTCTTGAATACTTGCATAAGATTATGTGGGGAGGAAATTGTTTGGAGAGATAATCATTGAAAGTCTTTGTGCTTTTATTCATGATTATATTCTTCTAATCTCGAACTTTCAATATACTCATAATGACTCAAAGCTGGACATCATAATGACTCATAGCTCATAGTTGCCATCATCAAAAAGGGGGAGAATGTTGGATAAGCGTATAAGATGTGTAACTCCATTGTTTTTATAATGGCTGACTATGTTGTTGGGCTTATGTATAATATTCTTTTGTTTCGATGATGTCTAACTATGATTCATTAATATAGTTTGACCTGCATTTGATAGCGACAAACACTCATGCATTTCAAGTCAAGCCCACACCGGCAACACAGTGTGTCTGCAAAGATTGAAAGAAATCAAGTAAGTCACACAGATAAGGCATTAGGCTGCACAAGAAAGAAGGACCAAGGTCGATGCAAGAAGGCCAAGGAAAATGACTAAGGTCCGTGCATGTCTTTATTGTGATACATCAAAGGAAGATCGGTGCACATACAAGGCTAATCAGTATCAGGTCGGTGCAAGTTTCTGTTACAATGAACTAAGGTCTGAGCACATAAGAAAGAAAATATCTCGACACCTTCAGATAAACAACTCTGTACATAGAGCATGTGTCGACACATCTAAGCCATGTCTCGACACATCCAAAAGAAATCAAGCCGAAGCCGTTCTGTCTAAGTCTCTAGACTCACTAATGTCTCGACACACTGAGTGGAAAGTGTCGACACACTCATGTGAAAATCTCTGCACTTGGCACTTCTATCTCGACACCCTCATGCGAGAACTCTGCTCATGGCTCACATACTCCGACACCTTTGGGTGTTGTCTCGATGCATCAGCCATGGATCTTCAAGACACTCACTAAATGTTTCGACACACTGAGTGTAAAGCATCGACACATCAACATTCAACCAGAACGCGTTTGAAACCGGCAGAAACTATCTTCAAGGCTTTCAAAGGGATGCCTCGACACATTGACAGGGAAGTCTCGACACATCCACGTTCAACCAGAATGATTCTTCAAGGCCTTCAATGGGATGTCTCGACACACTGCTAGGAAAGTGTCGACACACCCTTGTTCTTCCAGAAATCCTCAAGCCAATAAATCGTCAGATCAGTGGGCCATCCAGAGAGAGAAAAAGGAACCACAAATCTTTAAAAGAAGGGATTTTGGGGTCTGGACCACGTCCCAAGGTCTGACCCTTGCTCTACCATCATATCACTCACTTTTTTGGAGATGGTTTTGTCAGAAATCCAGCTGGAAGAGCCACTTTAGTCTATCATGATGTCAGTCTTATCTGCCTGCCTGTCCAGACTGTCTGCTACTGAGAATAGGACACTCCGCAGTCTGCCACTATCTAGCTGTCGATCAATGGGCTCTCCAACCAGCCACTATACGCAGAAGAGTACACCTGTGCAGGATGGGAAGACTGCTTATTGGAGGGAGAGTTATTGTAAATATCTGATGCCGTCTGAAGGGAGATCTGGTCTGCTTCTTCCCATAGTCTGCCAACGTACCTTCCTTGTACTAAAAGCTGGGCTTAGCGAATGGAAGAAAGCAAGCCTGTAAGAGCATTTAATGAAAAGATCTCCAAGCATCCAAATGAGAAGACTCAGTCACTTCTTCCTGGGGATGCCACCATCGAACATAGAACTTGCCTGGAAGACTCCAAGCTCTCACTTCACCCTGGCGCATGCTTCAAGGGAAATTATGGAGGGAAAAAATACAGCCGATACAATGGTCCATCTGAGACTTCTGGGCGCCATTTTTTCCCTGGCTTTACGACTAGTTTTTACCTATTTATACCAAGCTTCCTCAACTGAAGAAGTTGTTGCTGCTGCCGTCCACACAGTGCCACGCTCTAGACCATCCACCAAAAACATTTCTAAGAAAGCGTGAGAGCAGCCCCAGCACTTGGTTGACATAGTCCAGTGCTGTGAGAGTAGAAGAAGAAGAGAGAGCAGCCTTGAGAGAGAAGACAAACCCTACAGTCTACCGGTGTTTGAAGAAAAGGATCCTTGGATCCAATCTTGTTGCTGCACCCACCAGCTTTGTTGTCTTGATCCATTCTCTTAGTTGGTATCTACAAAATCTCCATTCCTTCTCCACTGCACTTGCAGTATTCAACTTCTATTTGTTACGGTTCGTCTATCACCAATACATCTAGCTTTTCTGATCCCCTGTTTAGGGACCGGACTGCCTCTGTGATTTTAGAGGAAGAGAGGATCAGATCCTCTGGGTGATTCAAGTTGTTAGTTAGCTGAAAGCAAGCTGAGTTGCTCAGCTGTATTAGCAAGCTATGTTGCTCAGCTGTGTAAGCAAGCTGTGCTGCTCAGTAGATCAAGCTGTGAGTCATCCGGAAAGCCACACCGAGTTTGGTGTGGGGTGGACGTAGGTTGTGGGCTAACAACCGAACCACCTTAAAATCCTTGTGTTGTGGGTTGTATACATTGTGAGCTTGTTCTATAACTTCTATCCCCATTTCACAGGTTCGTGTGCTACTTACGCTATTTATTTTCTCTGAACACTCAAGCGTTCTACTTGCACAACTGTCTCATCTTGATCCTCCTGCTATCGTTGCTAACGTGCATCTTCTCAGGTGTCTGCAACACTCTTGCCTACAGACACTTTGAAGCATATCCCTAGCAGAGGAAGGTATCATGATGGGTGAGCAACTTTCTCTCCTGTGTCTTTAAACGTATTAGCTCCTTGGGTTGCCTACTGCACCATTGCACACAGGTATCAAGGTAAAAGCTTTGCCAAGGGAATTCACCTCGTTTGACACTCATGCACCTTAGTGATGACCTCTGCTCTCACACACTAAGCAAGTCATCTCACACTTAGCTACTCTGACTTAAGATCTCTGTGGTTCATTGTATTACATCTCATCTGTATCTTAGTTGCTCATAGAAGGTGTGTCGACCTGCCCGCTGGGAGTATCGACCTGTGTTGATTCATATACCAAAGATCCGTTGAAGGTGTGTCGACCTGCCCGCTGAGAGTGTCGACCTGTTTGCACTGAGCATCGTGCTTTAACATTATTACTTGCTCCATTCCTATCTATTCCGCTACGCCGTGTGTCTAAGTGTTTTATTGGTTTATAGGAGTGATTCATGTATTTAGGGGTCAAGATTTAAATAAGCCATCGTTATTGATAGGATCTATTCAACCCCCCCTTCTAGATCCGATTGCACTCCGTCGGTCCCATCACATCTGCCATGATCCGTTCTTCTTGGGGGTGAGAAGGGCCGGGACGGCACATGGACTTTTGCTAATGCAGATGAAGCCCTTCCTAATGAGTTCCTCTATTTGCCTCCGAAGTTCGGCATGTTCCGTGGGATTGAGGCGATAATGAGGAAGGTTTGGAAGGGTGGCTCCCAGAACTAGATCAATTACGTGTTGCACATCACGCATGGGAGAGAGTTGGTCCGGGAGTTCCTTCGTGAACACATCATGAAATTCCTCTAGGAGATGCCGGACTTCTATGGGATGGGGGTTGGAGGGGGTGGGCTCTCCTAGACAAATGACTACCACACATAGAGGTGTCCCTTGAGCTATCTCCTCCTCAAGCTCTCTTTTGGTGATGAGATGAAGACCCTTGGTCATTCCCATAGTCTTATCTTGGTTGGGGTTTTGGGAGAGAGGTTGGGTTGGTGGGGTGGAGTTCCCCATTACTTGAGATGTGGTGGAGTGTTGATCTTGAGGGGATGGGCTCTTCTTAGGCAAGGGACGTGGTGGGGAGGGATTAAGATGGATGCTCTTTCCCTCATGATCAAAGGTGCATGTGTTAGTCCTACCCAAAATAGTGGCATCCACATCATACAGCCAAGGTCTCCCTAGTAGGATGCTACCTACTTCCATGGGGATAACATCACACCATATTTGGCCATGATAGGAAGAGAAGGTGAGGGGCACAAGGCAACGAGTGTTGACCGGGATGGAGTTGTTGTTGATCCAAGAGACCCGGTATGGACTTGGGTGGGGAGTGATAGTAAGCTCTAGGAGCTTAATGGTGTCGGGGGACACGGCATTGACACAACTCCCATTATCTAAGATCACTTTTCTCACATGACCCCCGATCGTAACAAAGGTGTGAAAGATTGAGGTTCGATGTCAGTCCTCCTCTTGGGGTTTGGTGAGGGTACATCTAATCACTCCTAGATAGGAGTCGATGGATGTCATGGTGTGGTCTAGACCTGACTCATGGTATTGGGCCTCGCACTCTTCCTCCCAATCTAGTGAGGCTTCATGGACCTCAATCATGCTCTCAAGTTCTCCTTGGGGTGGGGGAGTTTCTTCAACTAGCAAACTAGGCAACCCTATAGATGAGCATTGACCTGCGAAGTGTCAAATCCTTGACATCTATAGCATTGTTGGCGCCCACTACCCGGGGTGGTCCCTCCTACACTTGGTCCCTTGGAACTCTCTTCCCTCAGTGGAGGAGGATGGCTAGGGGCGGCCTTGGTTGGAGTGATGGTGGGAGGGGGATTGTAAGCCCGCAATGGGGCATTCCCACTTGGGCTAGGGGCCTTCATGGGGGGGGGGGAGGGGTTCGGAGCCCCATGATTTTGGGATCGGCCGGTCGGGGAGGTGCAAACCTAGAGATCCTAGAGAATCTTTTAACATCCCGAGCTATTTGGTAGGCTTGTTCAAGGTTGTCAACATCTCTCATGAAGAGTTATCTCTTGATGTGATTTTGAGCCCATTTCTAAATTGTGACAAGGTGACGGCCGGGTCCTCATGCACTCCACACTTCAAAAGATAGGAGTTAAAAATTTCAATGTATTCAACCACGGTCTTCCCTTCTTGGGTGAGGCTTTGCCACTCATCTCAGAGCATTTGGTGGTAGGATAGGGGTAGGTACTTGTTTCTAAGTTGATTCTTCATGCCTTGCCAAGTGTCAATAGGCTCCTCTCGCCTAATCCTTCTTAATCCCTCTTGGTTTAGCCAATAAGTCTTGGCTAGATTGGTGAGGTGTATTTTAGCCAATCTAACTCTCCTTTGGTCGGACATAGGGTACCATTCAAAGTATTGGTCCATGGCAGTCTCCCATTCTAAGTGGACACCTGGTTCATGGGAACCGTCAAAGTTTGGGGCTTCTACCTTGATCATCCTTAAGAGAGGGTCATCCAGGTTGTCCCGTGGATGCCTTTCATTATGTTGATGGTGGCAATGCCTCTCATAGCCATGGTAGGCGTCAGCATTCAAATCCTCCCTATCAATTTTAGCATGTGGAGGGTGAGCTCTTGGACCATTGTTCCTAGGGTGGGGATCATTTTCTTCTAGCCGAGCAAGTCGAGTGGAAAGGGCCTCTAGTTGGTCAATGATGGGGGCAAGGGCAGCATCTACCCAGCCCATTTGTCCTTGGGGTTCCTCCCTATGGGATCTTGGTTTATTTTGGGATTGGGATCCATGGGGGGAACCGAAGAGGATGGATCGGGTCGGTAAACGGCTCCACTACGGGTGGACATGCAAGGGAGGGGAGAGGATTGAACGGATGACTCAATGCAATGGTCCTAGGACTTAGACTTAGTAGAGACAAGTCTAAACTTGCTTTGATACCAATTGATGTGACATCACCATGGAGGTGATAGCCACAAGATCGGTGCACCTTGGACCTAAACAAACAAGCACAATTTGCAAGAGAATCGGACCAATATCGGTAGCCACTCACCCGATGCTCACCCAAAACCCGGGGTAACTCGACGATGCCGAGTCGAGGTTGTGAGGACTAGGTCCTTGCTGGTATAGGGCCAGCAAGGCCAAGGTTCTTCCCAAGGTTATGGAGGCCCAATTCAAGGACCGACCAGGTGCCGAGGGCACGGGATCCTCTCTCTCTCTCCACGGTGGTCACTCAAAGCAATGGAGCTTGCAGGACCGAGCACTCACTCTCATGGGCCAGCGGAGCTATGAGCTAATATTGAAAGAACAAGCACTAGGGGGAAGCAAGGGTTAGAACACTTACTCAACTGGTTTGAAGAAACCGGTCCTATTTGGAGACGTGGGCGAGCGGGGAAGCGTGGGTTCCCCACACGCTGCGCCGGTGTAGCTTGAACCTGTTTAAGGAATTACACCACTACTCCCCATGCAAGGGGGTGGAACAAGGGGAGGGGAAGTCACATATATATCCAAACACTACCTCCCACAGGGAGGGGCTATAAGCTGGCCGGGCGGGGTGGGGAAAGGGGATCTAGGAACTAAATGAAAGGATGACGCCAGTTGTGTCCACTCTCTGGAATAGCGGATAGGCAGTCGGTGTTGACGCTGCTAAGGACTGTCCCGAACTCCATTTTCAATGAAACAAGTGGAAAAATCTCTTGGGTTGGCCCAGGAGGACGTCCAATTTTGGTGGGAATTTCTGAAAGACGGCGATGGTCGGGGCAGAGTCGTGAACAGGGCCCCTGCTTTCTAGTTCTGTCATCTTCTGCACCACAGCAACAGGAAGACGAGGCTACCACGGATGCTCCCGAGCTCTGATTCGGGTGTGGCCAGAGTCGCTGGATTTGTGGTCGAACCCTCTTCGAACGGAGACCTGAAGGAACACCAGAGGAGATTGGAGTAGGTGGCGAGGGCCCGAACAGTGTGCGGGTGTCATATCAGTTCCAGAGGGAACAGACCAGCGCACCCGGGGGAGTAAATGAGAACTCACAGTTCCGGATGCTGAACAAGGTGCCGCTTCTTGGTACTGAAAGTAGACTCATCGTAGAAACTCTCAGCCAAGGCCCGCCTCCAGAACTTCAGAAGGTTGGTCATGGGAGCCTCTGCAACTTACTTCAGGTTGACTGTCAGGAAGCGGATGCGCAATCCGATGATGACGGCTCACCCGGACAGCCACGAACTCAGAACGGGACGAGGCCACCCCCGTTGCGAAGAAGACTGGGAGACGCTTCCGGGGGTGCCGGGATGATGATGTGGCCGGCCCTTCAAGTTGCTGGTTCTCTACAACACTCTCAACCGCAAGCAGAACCACCGGTGTAGCTCCAAGTAGGCACAAGCTTGGGGTGGAGATGGTGCTAAAGGGTGATGGGAGATGATGGAAGGGTAGGAGGGGATGTGGGGGAGGTAAGGAGGGTGGCTAGGGTGTGGTGGAGGTGCAGGGAGAGGGGGAGGATGTAGGGGGGCTGGCTGCTGGTCCCTGCACAAGGGTTAGAGGGAGTGGTGGTGGAGAAGCTCAAGGGAGGATGGAGGACGAGGAATGGGGCGGCCAGATCCAAGGGTCCCTTCTTGGGAAGGAAGGGGTGCTGCTGGAGTTCGGAATTGAACAAGAATTGACGACCTTGGTCAAAGCGTTAATTGAAATCATGACTAGGACAAAGGCGTTAATTCACGGATTTAATTTTAGCAATAAAAACTTTCTGTATTTAAAAATGATGAAGAGACGCCTGAGGGAGAGGCGTTATTTAAAAACATGACCCAAGGAGGGTCGTTAATTCTTATTTTTCTGTTTTGGAAATCAGAAAATTCCAGAAACTGACGCCTTTGCCTCTAGTCGTCCTTTCTTCAAAACGCGCCTCAGACCAGGCCGTTAATTAAAACACGCCCCACTTCAAGTCGTGAAATCCAAAAAATAGAGAAAACTACCCAAAAATATAGAAAAATAGGGAAAAATAAGAAGAGGGAAAAAAGGGGAGAAATCCAAGAAAATTGGGGAAAATAACTCAAACAAAGTTAATTGGAGGGTCAAATTGGGGCATTACAAGGTAATACGAGATGCACTCACAGTAACGTCAATTTTGGCGTGTCTACAGTTGCCTCGCCTTGGCGTCTGCTTTGCAAGGGAGCAGAGCAAATTGAAAAGTAGATGCCAAGGTGTGATGAGACACGCAATCAACATCACTTGATGAGAATGAAATCAAAAGCTCGAGATGAAGCAATCCCGAGAAATTCAATGAAATCAACGATGTTTGGATAAGAGGAGGAGTGTGCACGCGGGCACGAAGGAGAATGATCAACTTCCAGCGCGGTGGAAGTACCCCAGGTCACAAACCTGTAGGTTTCACCATTGGGGAGCGGTTACCAGCCAATGTGGACGTGCTGCAGCCAAGGTGGATCAAAGTAAAAGGATTGAGATAAGATGATAGAAATCCAAACAAGGAGCTTTCGAGAAAATGACCCAAAACAGTGACAAAACGAACTGAGGATTCCATCAGCAATGAATATCTCATATCTGGAAAGATTAAGATCAATTTGACTCTCCAAATCAGCTTATCAGAATGATTTTCCAAAAATTGTTTCAAACTCCTATATGAATGTATGCTGGGTTTAAAAGGAAAAATTAAAATAAATGAAAATATAAGATAATCAAGGATAATATTGTTAAACTGCCAAGATTGGGTCAAGAAACCCATTCTGCGAGCCGATACTAAGCCGAAGCCCGTTTATCCACGCATCAACTCGTAAAAGGGAACCATCATCCCCAGTCTTGGATGGCTCAACGGCCTATCCGTGTGACTAAGACTCCTCTGGAATCATCATTATTTTTGATGAAGGGGACTTAAATCCCAGATTTACCAAAGTTACAAGGTCCTTGATATAATCTAGTAGCGTATGTAACATATAGTAGAATGCATACAGGGGGGATGGTGATAGCAATGAGCGTGGGGGAACTGAGAAATGAGGTGCAAGCACCGTGGGGCTTAGATGATGATGCCCAGTCGGTGGGACCAAGAGCTTCTTCCTGCGCTCAAAGATTCATCAGCCAAGATATAAAAGATAACAAGCAATGAATAAGGCATTTAAGCATACCAAGCATAGCATGAATCAAAGCATCAATAGCAGGTATGTATCATATTCAAGAATAGTATAGATAGCATCATTAAAGCATAGATAGCATAGCATCATTGTTTGTCGTTTGTCATGAGGATGACAACTTGGCTAATCAAGATTTGGAGTTGAATGATCAAGATCTGATAATGCCCATCGGCGGAGTGATCAGTAAGATTTGATAAAAAAGATTTGGAGATGAATAATCGGAGTAATACGTAGCAAATTATGAAGATGTGATCAATTGTGAACATGGGAAGAATCAAAAGGTAGATGGCAATGAATGGAGAGGACTCATCCCGTGCTCTTGGTCCTTGCAAAGTTGTCGTTCCTGCAAAAGCACCATCAGAAAAATACAATGCATTTTTTTAGATTTTGAAATATGTAAATTTTTATGAGTTTTAAAAATATTTGAATTTTTATGTGGATTTTAAAAAATATTTGAATTTTTATTATGAATTTTGAAAATATTCAATTTTTGTTGGATTTTGATCAGGAAATATTCAATTTTTTTTAGATTTTGGCTTAGAAAATATTCAATTTTTTTAGGATTTTGACTTAGGAAATATTCAAGTTTTTTTTTATTTTTTTATTTTTTTTCTTTTGATTTTTTTTCTTTTTTTTATTTAGACATTGTTAATGCAGCATCAAAGGGTGTTTTTGAACCCCTGGCTAGGGGTCCTTGTTCCTTCCCCTTTCGCTAAAATTACCCAAAGCCAAGCGTGCATTGAAGGGTGGCGTCCTATAACTGACTGCCCTTGATTAACGGTGCTCCTACCAAGGCCATACCCGAGAAACATTCGGTCTTAGAGGGAGAAGAGAAGAATAATTGAGGATAATCTTTATGCATGATGGGAGATGTCGGGACTTGAATTCCTTCCAAGGTATTTCCCCTCAAAGAGGTAGTCTGTTGTGCCGGGACTTTGTGCCTTTGATTTTTAGACCCTTGACATGCATACGACAAGGGTTTTCCCTGCGGGGACTTTGCCTCTCTTGACATGCCATAATTCACAATTTTGCTTTTATCAAAATTTTGACTTGATTTTCATAATAGCCCTTTTGGCGAGATGTATATCATGAAAACTCATATGAAAACTCATATTGATTTTGGGTCAAGACTGTCCCTATTTGAGACTCCTCTCGTATTGGGGATTACCCTGGGTGGGTCATCTCACCCGTCAACCTCTTGCCCCTGCACTTTACCGAATAGAGAAGAGAAAAGACTTTTAGATATACTCATGGCATGGCCAAAGTAGCAACGGTGTTTAACCAAAGGAGTCGGCTAAGGACGCCGTGAAGTGTGTGGAATGCGCAGCTAAGGGTTGCTGTTAACAAGCGGGGAGAGAATGTTGAATCCCCAGCGCGGGGTTCTTATTAACCAAAGGTGCTGCATAGAAAGCCTAAAGACTTTTTTGATGATGATTTAGTTGAACAAAAGCCTAAGATAAAGGTTTAGAACACCACTTTTAATCTTGTTAAGAAGCACTTGATTTTGAAAATCATGCGTGAAGTAATGAGAAAATGATATCATAAAAATGTATACTTACGCCAATATGTTACATTGCGACCTTTCTTGAAATAATTACCGCGAGAGGCGGGGTTGATCATCGTGGGATAGTCCTCTTTGGCAGTCAAAAGGATTGGAAGCAAAGGGTTTGAAAGTGGCTTAACAAGAAGGAGTGGTGCCAAGACCAGACTCAGATGAATAAGGAAAAATAAGAAGAGAGGCGAGGGCTAGAACTCCCTCACTAAGGTGTGGAGACCCTGATCACATGAAAGGTCTACAGAAGAAGCGGAGAATTAGAAGGAGGAGTGAGGACTAAAGTCTCGAAAGCAGTGAGAGAATGGGCAGATGCCCAAGGCAGTGGATGTGGAAGAAGTTGGGTCGGACCCAGGATTAGGGGGAATCGGAAGAAGAAATTGATAGATGGAAAGAGGCAGATCCGGAGGGTCCGGAGGTTGTGGAGGAGAATCCTGATAGGAGGAATCATCTGGAGGCTCCGGAGGGATACGATATCGAAGGACGAGGTGCCCAGGGAAGAAATAGGGAAAAATATGATGGAAAAGGAGGAAGAAAATGAAGGATGTGATGTCCCGGAGGAGCAGAAAGATGAATCGGAAGAAAGATGGAGGGTCTGGAGGTTCCGGAGGAATGAGATGCCGAGGGACACGGTGCCCAGGGAAGAGTGGATGAAAAGGATCAGGAGGGTCCGGAGGGAAATATCGAGGGATGCGTTGCCCTCGGAATGGAAAAAGATGATAGAAAAGGAAGAAAAGAATGAAGGACATGATGTCTCGGAGAAGCAAGAGGATGAATTGGAGGAAAGATGGAAGGTCTGGAAGTTCCGGGGGTAGAAAATGGAAAGGGGCGTCATGCCCAAGGGATTGAGAGAGGGGTGAAGGATCTGGAGGTTCCGGGGGAAGAAGATAGAAAAGGGCGCGATGCCCTGGGAGAAAGTCCGGAGGTTCCGGAGGAAGAAGACGGAAAGGGGCACGATGCCCAGGGAGAATCAATAAGAAGCCCAGAAGATCCGGACTTTAGAGTGTGCAGGGGCGCGATGCCCAAAGAGCGAGATCCGGAGGTTCCGGAGGTTCCGGAGGAGGAAGATACTATGGGACGCGATGCCCAGGGAGGACGGGAGAGAAATTCGGGGAGTCCGGATGCAATGGTTGGAAAGGGGCGCGATGCCCTGAGGAAAGATTGGAGAGGGTGCAATGCCCGGGCAGTGTAAGGGGACCCGTAGATCCTGAGGATGAAGATGAATAAGATGGGAAATGCAAAAGATCCGGAGGTTCCGGAAGGCGGGGAAGATACGGGTCCGGAAACCCGGGAAAGAAGAAGTGCAAATGTATGCGGATGCAATGCAACAGATGCAATGAATGCATGAAATGCAAAGAATGTGAAGAATACGAGGGATGAGAGGATGAGATCCTCCTCTTCGCCTGTGGAGTGGCCCATGAAAAATCGATGATAGATGTGAATGTGGGTGAAGTTGAATAGAAGGTGGAAGGTCCCTTAGTGGAAGCATGTCTACCCCTCCACGGCAGCAAAAGTGTACAACCGGATAAAATCAAAGTCTGTGATGAAGCTTTAACAATCACTGCCAACTCCCTTGGAGGGTGAAGAGTGACAATGTGAGAGAATTGGAAAATTAGAGCATGAAGCATTGTCATATCCAAGGATTGTGGTGTTTGAAAAGTGTTGAACAAAGCGGGCGTTCGCCCCTTGTATGAAATAGAAGGTTCCAGATTGAAGGATCGGAACAAGGGGTGCCATGTCTGGCCCTTGGACATAGACTTATACGGCATCAACGCTTGGCATTCTCTTCTGGCGAGCAGCGGCGGGGGCTTGGCCTCTTCGACCATTCTTGGCACAACAACCCGGATTGGCATTCGAAAAATAAGTTCTTGCATCTTGAACATCATGGCCGCGGCCAAATCTTTCTTTTCCGGCTCTTGATCATCTTCATCACAAGTACTTACAGAAGGACACCCGTTCCGAGTAGTAAAGGAAGGTGAAGCGGAGGCGGAAGGTTCCATAGATGGTGGAGGTATAATGGAAGGTGTTGGAGAAAGGGTGAGTGGAAATGGCGGTTCAAACACGTCGAGCTTCTCCCTTTGCTCGGAAGCAGTCGGGGTTGGCTCGAGTGCAAAAAGGGGTGAATCCTGCTCAGGATTAGCCACGGGTAAGGGTGAAGGGTTAAGTAGTGGAATAGGAGCGGCTAGGTCATGGGTTAAAGGTATAATGGGGGCCGAGGTGGCGGTAATAGGAGGTTAGCTGATGAAGTGGAGGCTAATGGTATAGCAGGTGGAGGTTTAGCGGAGGCCGGTGCTGTGGAGGCTGATGGTATAGCAGGAGGTGTAAAAGTATCAGGTTTGGTCCGGAGGAAACGCCGGATGGGGCGAGCGGTGTCTGGGGTAGGAGACATGTCTTGGTGCGCCGACATGGGTGATTGGAGTATTGATCCCTCGTCATAACACCAATAAGTCTTAGAAGCGGGGGTTATATTAAGGACGATGGCATCGTCTTGAGCAGGGGGTTCATCCAGTGGTAGCGGAGGGAGAGGAAAACGAAGAAAACTCGGAAGGGATGCCTACAGAGCTTCATCATCATGTGCCGTCTTGAATTCTTCAATTGTCGGTTCTTCATTATCGAGTTCAAGTGGATGCCATGGTGGAGATGTATTAGTAGGTGGTGGAATGTAATGGTATTACAGATGATGTGGTGAATGCAAGTGTGAATGCATAGGCAGAGGCGGAGGGCCATATGAATGAACGGGGTGAATGGGTGGAGGATGGACAGCGTCCACTTGAACGTTGAAATCTGCCGGCTCTTGCTTGCTTGAACTGTCGACGCCATATCCATCTCTCCTATCCTTCCAATCTTTCTCCATCTTTGTAATGTCATTTAGAGCCGCATAAAGGGGATTGACTGGAGTAGGAGGAGCGGGCCGTGGGCTCGTAACCCTCTTTAATTATTCCTCAAACAAAGTGACTTTGTCGAGAAGAGTTTGTTGGAGGGGTGTGACTTGAGCAACAGAGGGTCGGCAGGGCCTTGAAGGAGGGGCCGCACAAAAAGGCCGTGGAAGGGGATTAATGGGATGACCCATAGAAAAACCCGGATGGGCCGGGTTGCAAGGAATAAATGGGCCTTGGGGCCGTGGTGGAGGAGGAATAAAAGGAGGCGGGTGACGGGCCACCCGAATAGGGGTATGTGTGGACGAAGGAGGCGGGTATTGGACCACCCGAGGAGAAGTGTGAATAGGAGGAGATGGGTGATGGGCTACCCAGGTAGGAATGTGAATAGAAGAGGGAAGTGGGTGATGGGCCACCCGCGTAGGATTGGAAGGAGGATGAGGGGAATGAGGTGCACCCTCAACAACGGCCTTAAGGGCTTGGATTTGTTGAGGGGTGAGATGATCTAATGCATGCAAGATCTGAGAGACCTTCTCATCTTCGGGAGGAGACGGTCCCGTAGGAGTAGTGGCTCGCGATTGAGGCGAGGGACCATGGGATTGGATATTGCCCATGGGTGGGACAAAACTGTGAAGATGAGGGCGTGGTCCCTTTAAAAGATTATGGTGAGAGTTGTGATGAATATGTTGAAATTGAAGGGAATAAGATGTGCTAGGCTGATCACCCTCATGAACATTAATTGAGTTAAACATGTTGACTTTCTTATCAAGGTAACCCAAACAATTCAATGTGCAATCAAAACAGCTCACATAGATAGCAAACAAGCTAGGATGGGGTTACCTTTGATTTCTTTTATTTGAACCTTGGCAAATTAATTGATTTTATGCAAATTGATGTGATCACTTAAGGGGGGAACCTAGTTTCAAATGTGGTTTTCTCCGATGCCAACTAGGAACACTCTCTCACCATGCATAGGCCAACTAAACCCGGGACTTCAAAGGTACAACCTGCCCAGCGTCCGTGAGGGAATCCACGGGTGCGGGGACTTATGGAGGCTTGGTTTAGGAATTTTCGGTCCAATGAGATGGAGTGCTCAATGGAGGGTCCTTCCTTCACCAAGAGGGTGGTGTGACTCCTAAAAGTGTGGGGAGAGGAGGTCTCCCAAACCAATGCAAGGATGAATGCAGCAGACGGTATCAAGCAGATAACAACACAGAACAAAAACAAATGACGACCTGTGAAGGGTCGTTACATCCATAAATCGCGTCTGAGCGTCAGTCGCTAGTCACTGTAAAAAGTGCAAGCAGAGTAAAATAGCGCCTTAGGGTGAGGCGCTTTCTCTAGAATGGACGCCCGGGAGCAGGGGCGTCAAATGGTAGTAATCAGCACGAATAAACAATGATAATAAAAATGACGCCTTACAGTAAGGCGCTATTCAAGTGAAAGACGCCTTGATGTGAGGCGTTATACTGATAAAAGATGCCTCTGAGAGGGGCGTTAATTACTTCAATACTTCGACGGCCATAGGGCTCAAACAGTGGAAAATACCGACAGAAATGAAAAACACTCACAATCTCAGTATAAGAATCATGGCAATCAAACATGACAAGGGATATATCATGCTCATCAATTTTTTTTTAAAAAAAGAGATGGATAAATGGAATTTCTAAAAACCTATCAAACTGACAAATCACATAGGGAGAGTGCTACGTGGAGCACAAAGGGAGACGCACCGTGGGTGCAAATGGGGAGATGGCACACGTGGGTGCCCAAGGGGAAAGGGTAATCAAAAGAAAAACAAAAGGTGTCCCACCGTGATCGCCAATTTGTAGATTCTAAGAAATCCACTTAGAACAATTAAAAGGAAAAAGAAAATGAATAGAAGAATGGGAAAAGAGGGAGAAAAGGGGAGCATGAGAGGATGCTAAGGGGAATGTGATCGCCAGAGATGCGAGGGCCTCAAAGGATATAACAAATAATCAATGGAGGGATCGCGATATAAATACCTTAAATGCGGGGGAGATTGTGAGTGCACCTTCTCTTTCTATCGGCCGGCCGATGAAGAGAGTTTTTCTTGATTGATTACCCTTGCAAAATTAACAAACACCAATAAAAAACATGGATTAGAAACCAAGATGTGTAGCATCAAATCCAAATGTAAATATGGACATAGAAAGCATGGATATGAACACACCTTATTGGTGTTTGGCCTTTAAACCCCTATGCAAAAGGGTAGGTAAAAGATGATGTATGATGAAGAATAGAGGGAGATGTGCAAGTGTTGCACTAAGGGAGATGTGCTAGAGTGCACAACATGGGAAGATCTCAATATTGAGATAAAAAGAGATAAAAGAAAAATATGATATGATGCATGCAATTAACTAAAGCAAAAATAAGAGATAGGAGGGTAAAAGCTTAATGGTTTTCTCCAATTTGGCTTCAAGCTAGGATGAAGATCTTCAATGGAGGAAGAAGAGGATGTAGAACTCCATGGATGTAGAGGCTTCAAATCTTCAATAGAGGAAGAAGAACTCCATGGATGAAGCTTTTAGGTGCATGGGAGTCTTCCTCCTTGAGCCTTTGGTCCGTCAGCACCTCCTCTTGAATTGATCTTGATTTTTTTTCACAAGGGAGAGAGAGATTCTATTTATAGGGTTGAAATTCGGAATTAATTCCAAGGGAAATTAGGAAAACATGTTTTAGTGGGATTTGGAATGAGATAAACAATAGACAAGTGTCCCTTCAACATTGGAAAGTCATAGGAACCCTTTCCCAAGTGGAAAAGGAGGTTAAATGAGGAAAGGAAGGGAAATTCGGAATTAATTCCAAGAGAAAATAAGAAAACATGTTTTAGTTGGATTTGGAAGAGATAAACCTTAGGCAAGTGTCCCTTCAACCTTGGGAAAGTCATAGGAACTCTTTCCCAAGTGGAAAAGGAGGTTAAATGAGGAAAGGAAGGGAAATTCGGAATTAATTCCAAGAGAAAATAAGAAAACATGTTTTAGTTGGATTTGGAAGAGATAAACCTTAGACAAGTGTCCCTTCAACATTGGAAAGTCATAGGAACCCTTTCCCAAGTGGAAAAGGAGGTTAAATGAGGAAAGGAAGGGAAATTCAGAATTAATTCCATAAAAAATTAGAAAACTTAGTTTTGGTAGGATGGAAAGGGGGATCCTTCCTCCAAGTGTCCTTTCAATATTAGGAAGCCATAGGAACCCTCTCGCAAGTGAAAAAGGAGTGTAAGTGAGGAAAGGAAGGGGTGCTGCTGGAGTTTGGAATTGAACAAGAATTGACGACCTTGGTCAAGGCGTTAATTGAAATCACGACTGGGACAAAGGCGTTAATTCACGGATTTAATTTTAGCAATAAAAACTTTCTGTATTTAAAAATGATGAAGAGACGCCTGAGGGAGAGGTGTTATTTAAAAACACGACCCAAGGAGGGTCGTTAATTCTTATTTTTCTGTTTTGAAAATCAGAAAATTCCAGAAACTGACGCCTTTGCCTCTAGTCGTCCTTTCTTCAAAACGCGTCTTAGACCAGGCCGTTAATTAAAACACGCCCCACTTCAAGTCGTGAAATCCAAAAAATAGAGAAAACTGCCCAAAAAATATAGAAAAATAGGGAAAAATAAGAAGAGGGAAAAAAGGGAGAAATCTAAGAAAATTGGGGAAATAACTCAAACAAAGTTAATTGGAGGGTCAAATTGGGGCATTACAAGGTAATACGAGATGCACTCACAGTAACGTCAATTTTGGCGTGTCTACAGTAGTATGGCTCCAAACAACTCGACGCGGACCGGTGTAGCGTCAGCACGGTCGGTCGGGTGCTCATCACCAACTCTGTCTGCAGTCCAGCCTCTGACTCCCTCTGGTGTTGGTGGGTGCTGGCCGCCCCTCCACCCGAGACCCCCAGAAACAGGTTGGAGTCTCTCATTGCACTGTCAAATGGTAGCCCTTCCTCTCCCCGGCTGGGCAAGTAACAAAGGGCTCTCCTAGCCCCCTCCAGCTGCTCCTCGGTATCTCCGTTAGGCTGCCCAGAAAAACTAAAAAGTAAAGGTGCCGTCGGGTTCGCTACGGTCCCCCGAGTCACCAACCCCGGAAACAACAATCCAGACCACGCACTTAGATAGTGAGTCGGCAACAACATGCTTCTCTCTCTAGGTGCCGGGTGTACCGCCAGGACTCCCAGCCCCTGATACACATTGGCCGATGTTATCTCCCCTCTGCCAGCAGGCATGTTGGCCACAGCAGCTCAGCCCTCAGCAGACCATGCTCCCCGTGCGGGACCACAAATGTCGCTAACTAGTATGCCAAGTATGCGGAAAGATGTGTGACGTCCGGCAAGCCTTGGGGATTCCACCCCTTCTGTGGTGCATATATATATCTGGCGTATGTCCGAAAGCGTAGCTCCACCTTGGTGTACTCCTCCCACGGAGTCTGATCCCTGGAAAACTCCTGATAGAAGCAGAAAGGCCCGTTGTAGAAGTCGTAGATCCACACATTCAGTGGCACCCTGGGAGTATGTGCAGCTATGTCTCTCCCTGCTAGGGCTAGGTCCCTCCAAGTCTTCATAAGATACCGGTAACTATAAGGTACCTGGTATCGCCCCTGTCCTCCGGTATGACTATGGTGGAGATCATCCAATACCACTTCCTCATACCATTCGCCGCTGATTGGCAACCCAGAAATCTAGATCAAAGACCATAAGTCAAGCGAGGTCTCTCCCTCCACTGTCGCCACCGTGTTCTATCGGCGGTTAAAATGCTCCAGCAGCGCCTATAGTAGCCTAGTATAGCAGGGGTACGCTTACAAAGCAGTAATCACGGTGGAGAGGGGGATTTCGCAGCCCACCACAAAGGCAGCCCAACAAGACCCACAAGGTCCAACCGGGCGAGCTCGCCCGAGTGATAGCCCACAGGGCCCACTTAGGGAAGAAAAGCCCAATAAATAAGACTCGAGGAACTAACTCTCCCCGGCGGCCTTCTAGGCTCGGAGGGCCCGAGACAACGGTCAGGTCCCAAGGAAGGTCCGGCCTAAAGCCCTCTCCCCGTCCGAGAGAGATAGGCTCCAGCCGACCTATCCGACCCCACCCTCGCCGGGCCATGCCTATCGCTCGGACATGAGCTAGCATCCCCGAGGCTTGGTAAGGCCGGTTGATTATCCACATGTGCAGCCGTTCAGAGTCCCCCGCCAGCGGGAGAGTCAGGGGAGCCGCCGGACTCCGAGGAAATAATGTTCCCACGATCAGGCCATGAAAGCCCCCGTTAAAGACGTAACTCCCGCCGGAAACCCCTCAGCTTACAGGACTCCTGAAGGCGGCGCACTATTTAAGCAGGGGATACCCTCCGGAAGAAGGTAAGAGAAACAAGGCATTCACACACCCTTAGCTCCTGAGCACGATTCGTTTCACCCTCTGGTGGAGAGGATTCTCGCGCATCAGCTCTCTCCTCCCCCCATTATTGCTTCCACCATAGCTCTACTGACTTAGCCATCGGAGGGTTTTCCCCCAGGGAGATCCCCTGGGCCCTCTGATACGTTTCCCTCTCTTGCAGATTCATCTTCTGGTGATCCATAGCCCGCTCAGGACTCAGCGCGAGATCTCGCCTCTTCATCTGGCGCCGTCTGTGGGAAACGCACGAAGAGCCAAGATGGTGAGAAAAAGCTCAGGGAGGAGATCCGCCAGTGGGACGGGTAAGGCTGTGGCAGCGGCGGGAGGCGCCCCCTCTAGGGTCTCACAGAGCCCCCCCTCCAACGCCAGCACCCCCACCAACAGGCCACCACCCCCCCGGCGGAGATAGGGGCACCCCTCGACGGTGGCGCCAACGCCTTCCAAGCCCTCAACGAAAAGATGGACATCCTCGTGGAGCTCATGAGGGCCCAGGCGGCCAGGGACGCAAGGTCCCGCGCCCTGTCAGGAAGTCCCCCTCGAAGGAGTGCGACGCAGCACACCGCCGGAGGCCGCTTCACCCTCCGCGGCCGACAGCTCCTCCGCAACGATGTCGGAGGACCCTCGCATGCTCTGCCTACGGAGCAAGAGGCTTCCTCCACGCCGAGGAAAGGGAAACAGGGGGCGAGGCCGCCGCGCCCGGGCACTAGTGCCCCGGGAGATCGCCAAGACGCCCCCCCCAGCCCCACGGTGTGACTACAGCCAGAGCTGTCCCTCCGGCTGCGAGATTTCGAGAGACGGTTCGCAGAGCAAGAGCGCGCCCTCCGCGCCCTGCAGAAGACCTCTCTCCCGGAGGACGAGGAGAAATCCCCTTTCTCCCAGTACATCTTGAAGGCAGAGGTCTCTCCCAGAGCCTCCATTCCGACCTTCAAGCTCTACGACGGCCAGGGTGACCCAGCCGACCACTACGATAGCTTCGACGCCCTGGTGACCCTTCATGGAACGCCGGATCCCATCAAATGCCGAGCCTTCGCGGCCACCCTGGTCCAAGGTGCTCAGGCATGGTTCCGGGCCCTCGCACCTGGGTCCATTCGAGACTTCAGGCAATTCGGGCGAATTTTCAAGGAGAGTTTCACCGATAGCGCCCCCCCAAGGTCAGTAGCGGGGCTCCTGGCCCTCAAACAGGCGCAAGGGGAGAGGCTCCGGACTTACGTCCACCGATTTAAATCGGAAGCCCTCAGGATCCCCCGCCTGGATGTGGCCTCAGCCACAACCGCACTGACCGGGGGCACCCGGGACGAGAATCTCCGCCGCGAGCTTGTCCTCGACCCTCCCTCGACCCTTGCCGAGCTAGTGACTCTGGCACTGCGCCACGCCGAGTGCGAAGAAGTACTCAGCGCCTGTCGAGACGCAACCGGCTCGGGTCGGGAGGGGGACAAAAAGCGGACCTCCGAGCCAAACCCTGGCTCGAGTAAGAAGCGCGATCGAGAAGGAGAGCGCAAGAGAAAGTACGAGCGGTACACCCCCTTGACCGCGCCAGTCTACGAGATCTATGAAGACATCAAAGACTCGGGACTTCTCCGCCAGCCCGAGCCAATGAGGTCGAAGAACCGCAAGCGGGACAAGCATTGCCTGTTCCACGGCGACCACGGGCACCACACCGGAGATTTCCATCAGCTCCAGGACGAGATCGAGCGCCTCATCCGTCTGGGGCATCTAGCCCGGTTCACGATCGGGCACAAAGAAGACCGAGACGCCGTAGAGGAGATCGACAACGCCCCCCAAGGGGTCCACATCAACGTCATCTCCGGAGGAGCGGCATCGGGCGGCGACACCAACCGAGGAAGGAAATGTCATGCTGAGCGAGCCTTAGAGCCCCCCAGAGGCCCGCCGATGGAGCCCCAGGTCATAGTCTTCTCCGACCAAGACCTGGAAGGGCTGAGCACCCCGCATGACGATGCCCTCGTTATCTCGGCCACGATAAATCACTGTAATGTAGACAGGATTTTGGTTGATAATGGGAGCGCCCCCGATGTATTATCTTATGACTGTTTCTCAAGATGGGGGAAGACCCATCCAAGCTCCGCCCGATCTGAACGCCCCTTTGCGGGTTTAATGGCCTGGCCACCTACCCCGAGGGAGCCCTAAGCCTGCCGGTCACTATCGGCACCCCACCCAAAACCGTTACGGTCATAGTGGACTTCATAGTGATTAAAGGTATGATAGCGTACAACGCCATTTTTGGCCGAAAATTTCTCAGTCGAATAAAGGCCGTACCATCTACCTATCACCAAAAAATGAAGTTTCCCACCAAAAATGGGTTGGGGGAAGTCCGAGGTAACCAGGCCACGGCTAGAAGGTGCTACAACATCTCGGTGGAAGCCTCAAGGCCGGACGGGAAGGATAAGGGTCCCAGGGGAGTCGAAGGAAGAGCCGTGACCACCGAGCCCGGTGGCGAGTTATTAACGGTATTCCTGAACGACGACCCGGCCCTAGGAGTAAGGATCGGCGCCGACCTACCACCAGAGGAACAACAGCAATACAAGGAGTTTCTTTCTGAGTATGTTCGGGTCTTCGCTTGGTCCGATGATCAACTCCC
Source organism: Amorphophallus konjac (assembly GCA_022559845.1). Taxonomy (NCBI): domain Eukaryota; kingdom Viridiplantae; phylum Streptophyta; class Magnoliopsida; order Alismatales; family Araceae; genus Amorphophallus; species Amorphophallus konjac. The sequence goes on along the minus strand of CM040120.1, from coordinate 366,046,806 downwards.
TGGTATACCAGAGGAAACTGTGATGCACAAGCTCAACCTCGATACCACCGTGAGACCCGTACAGCAGCGGAGGAGGAAGCATGCGCCCGAGAAACAGGCGATCATCAAGGCGCAGGTCACCAAGGGACAAGAGACTGGTCTTTTCAGACCGGTCCTGTACCCAACGTGGCTAGCCAACGTCGTCCTGGTGCCGAAGACCACAGGCAAGTGGCGAATGTGCGTAGACTTCACCGATCTGAACAAGGCCACCCCCAAGGACTGCTATCCGCTACCGAGCATCGACCAACTGGTTGACTCAACCTCGGGCAACGAGATACTCAGTTTCCTGGATGCCTATTCAGGTTATCATCAGATCCGAATGAGCCCTGAAGATGTCGAGAGGACCGCCTTCATCACCGACTACGGCGTGTACTGCTACACCTGGATGCCCTTCGGATTGAAGAATGCTGGAGCCACATACCAGCGACTGGTCAACCATATGTTCGAGGGACAGTTAGGTCAGAACGTCGAGGCCTACATCGACGACATGCTCGTCAAGACCCTGAGGGCCCAAGACCACTTCACCGACCTCGCCGAGACTTTCGGCACCCTCCTGAAGTACAGCATGAAGCTCAACCCCGCCAAGTGCGCCTTTGGAGTAAGATCCGGGAAGTTCTTGGGTTTCCTGGTCACTCAGCGAGGGATCAAAGCCAACCACGACAAGGTCCAGGCCATCCTGGACATGCGCCCGCCCACGTGTATTAAAGACGTCCAGCGTCTGACGGGGCGTGTCGCTGCTCTCAGTCGTTTCCTGTCCCGTGCGGCCGAACGATGCTTGCCCTTCTTCAAGCTGATGAGGGGGCCCAAGGTAGCATCTGCTACGTTCGCATGGGATGGGGAGTGCCAGACAGCGTTCGCCGAGCTCAAAGAGTTCCTGGCTTCGCCCCCGGTGCTTTCCAAGCCCGTCCCAGGCGAGGTCTTGTTGCTTTATCTCTCGGCGACGCCATCAACAGTCAGCTCGGTCCTAGTCAGAAATGACTCGGGAGTCGAGAGGCCGGTCTACTACACCAGCAAGGTGCTCGGCGAGGCCGAGCGGAGGTACCCCGCAACCAAGAAACTCGTGCTAGCGTTGGTTACCTTCGCAAAGCGCCTCCGACCCTACTTCCAGGGGCATCCCATCACCGTGCTAACCGACGAGCCACTGAAGAAGATTCTGGCCCATCCCGAAGCCTCGGGGCGACTCGTTAAATGGGCCATCATGCTCGGGGCCTACGACATCTCGTATCGGCCGCGATCAGCTATCAAAGGACAAGCACTCGCCGACTTCATCGCCGAGAGCACCGTTCCGGTCGAGGACAGGCCTTCGACGGCAACCGGGCCAACCTGGGGGCTGTTCGTCGATGGATCGTCCAACTCGGTCGGTAGCGGCGCAGGGATCCTCCTAAAGTCCCCCGAAGGAATAGAGTTGCAATACGCCCTAAAGTTCAACTTTCTGGCGTCCAACAATGCTTCCGAGTACGAGGCCCTTATCTCGGGAGCCCGCATGGCCCGACGGTTGGGGGCCGAGCGAGTCAGGATCCACACCGACTCCCAGCTAGTTGCAAGCCAGGTCAGTGGCGAGTACGAGGCTCGGGACAAACCTATGATCAAATACCTCCAGTTGGTCCGGAGCTTGGCCCAGCAGTTCGAGGAATTCGAGGTAGTCCGAATAGCTCGAGAGCAAAACTCTCGGGCGGACGCTCCCTCCCGACTGGCCTCCTCCCTTGACCCAGAAGGTACACGATCGGCCCTCCTAGAAGAGCTCGAGCGCCCGAGCATAGACTTGGAGCTCCTCGCCATTGACTCAGCCACTCCCGGTGACTGGCGCTCCCCCTACCTGTCCTGGCTACGGGACTCCCAGGAGCCCTCGACCCTCGGGAAGCCCGCCGAATGAAGTACCAAGCTCGGCGCTTCGTCATCCTCGACAACGCTCTCTTCCGAAGATCGTTCTCTGGGCCTCTTCTGAAGTGTCTCAGTCCCGACGAAGCAAGCCAAGCTGTTAAAGAGATTCATCAAGGCCTGTGCGGAGCACATTCAGGAGGTCGATCGCTGGCCAGAATCCTGCTAAGGCAAGGGTACTGGTGGCCGACCCTGCAGCGCGACTGCATGGCTTACGTACAACATTGCGACCGTTGCCAGCGGTTCGACCATTTGGTCCATCAGCCGGCCACGGAACTTATCACCCTGACCGAGCCCTACCCCTTCGCTCGGTGGGGGATCGACATCCTCGGGCCATTCCCAACGGCTCAATCCCAGAAGAAGTTTATCATCGTCGCCATCGACTACTTCACCAAGTGGATCGAGGCTGAAGCTACAGCAAGGATCACCGAGACAGTCGTCTGGGGCTTCGTTTGGAAATCGATCATCTGTCGCTTTGGCATCCCCCGAGTGATAGTGAGCGATAACGGGCGGCAATTCTACTCTCGGTACTTCCGAGACAGATGCGCCGACCTAAATATCCGCAACCACTTCACTTCGGTCGCCCACCCTCAGGCCAACGGGCTGGTTGAAAATGCCAACAAGACCATCTTGAAGGGCAGAAAAACCAGACTCGGCAAGGCTAAGGGTAGCTGGCTCGAGGAACTGCCTAGCATACTATGGTCGCACCGAACGACCCCTAGGACGGCAACCGGTGAGACCCCTTTTCAGCTGGTATATGGCACCGAAGCCGTCGTTCCGTTAGAGATCGCCAATCCGTCTCTCAGAGTGATCAGCTTTTCGCCCGAGGCAAACGAGCAGAAGTTACTCGAGAACCTCGACCTGGCAGACGAACTCCGAGAGATCGCGAACGTCCGAGCTACGGAATACCAGCGCCGCCTCACTCGGTACTACAACACCAAGGTCCGGGGCAGACAATTCCGACCAGGGGACTTCGTCCTTAGGAAGACCGAAGCCTCTCGACCACTGGAGGCGGCGGGCAAGCTATCCCCCAACTGGGAAGGCCCCTACCGAGTGATCGAGACACTCGGGAAAGGTGCGTACAGGTTAGCCACAATGGAAGGGGAACCCATTCCCCGGACATGGAACGCAACCACACTACGCAGATTTTATTTCTGAAAACTGTATCAACAAATCGGGTAAAATGAACCCCCTTTTTACATTTATTCAAGATAATTGTTGGCACATCAGAAAGGCAACTGCCAGTACATTACATAGTGAAAAGCAAAAATCCATCTAGCACCGCGGCAAACGGCCATCGCCCGGTCGACCCGGTCTTGACCTTCTCGCATCCAGCCACTGACTCTGCCTCGCGTAGAAACTGGCTCGGACAAGAGATGGTTGACCCAGTTGGCTCGGGTGGACCGTGACAAGGGTGACAGAGGGACAGCAAGGAGAAGGCCACCTTTCACGCGAGGAAGGCTACCTTCCAAGTTGGCAACAACCTGGAAAAAGGAGAGCCGTGAAGGTCTCCTCTCTGCCAATCTACCAACTCTCTGGAGGCGAACAGAAAGCAAGCAGCCCCCGAAGAGTGAAAGAAATGAAGAACAAAAGAGAGAGAAAGAGGCTGCGGACAGAGGTGAGGAAGGAACTGGAGCCGCCTCCTCCCCTCCCACGGAGGGGAATGGCGGCCGGCATCCCTAACTCCCCCGTCCGCCCTCCATCTCGACGTCCGCCCGGAAGCCTCGCCGGAGCCAAGAGGAGGCAAATGGCGTGCCCCCGCACGTCGAAGCCCTCTTCAGATCCGCGCGGCGACCGTCGGACCCGTCTCATGCACGCGCGGCGACCGTGGGACCCGACCGATATTCCAGGACAGCTAGAACCGGTCGCTCCCCGTCGTCTGCAGCGTCATCTTCTGAAGGGTCCTCCATGCTCCGATCATGGCGGCGCAACGCAGAGCGAAGACGAGGGAATAAAAGCAGACCACCGGCGAGAGTCCTAAGTGTTAAGAGGGAAGGAGCACCCTTCGGTCCTTTTTATAGGCCAAGGGAGGCCACGCGCCTTAAATGACTCCCCCCCTCGAAAACACGCTACAGGACCTCCCCTGGAAGGTCACCTCCAATTCCTCGGCCCCCGCCCTAGCGCGATTCGCGAAGCGCCTCGACTTTCAAAGCATGGTGGAATGAAATGACGCCCCGCCAGAAGTCTCCCGAATCGGCATGCGAAAACGGTGTAGAAAATATCGGCACCTTCCAACTGCCCCCGATACGCCAGCCAAATCACGGCAAAGATAACGATCAAACGAAGTAAGTCCTTTATTGCCTCCCATAAAGAAATCCTCTTACAGAAGGAAAAATAGACAAAAAGGGGAAGGGGCAAAATAAAGCAAAATACATCAGGCCTCGGGCCCACTTTGAAGCTCAGGAACAGCAGTAGGGGACGCGTCACCCCCGGTACCTTCGGTGACGGTCGGCCCAGATACTGACCTCGCCTGTGCGAGAATTGTCCCGGTCGTGAGCCCTCCCGGAGCCTCCGGAGTTGGTGACCCCGCTGGAGGTGACTCCTCCGGTTCTTCCCCGGCTGAGGATGAGGAGCTGGAAACTGACTCATCCGAGTCATAACTCTGGCCGTAAGGAAAATCGCCCCCGGCAAGGTGCTCATTGGCATAGCTCATCGCCCGGTGATAGCCCTGCCTGAATCCCTTTCGGGCACCCCGGCGGAGCGCTACCTCGTAGTAGGGTAGGGTAGCTTCAATCAGGTCGGCCGAGTAAGTTTCCGAGCCTTTGTAGCGCTCGATCGCCTCCGCCTTGACCTGCCCGTCCCGAGCCCGCTCCGCCTCGGCCGCACGCTCTTCCGCCCTCGCCAGACGCTCCTCTAGCTCGGTCATCCTCCGCTCGGCTTCGATCGTCCGACCCTCCGCCCCGGCTCGGTCCGCCTCGGCCTCAGCGCGAAAGTGCTCCGCGTCCTCCGCCCGATCCTGCAGCTCGGCACGCTCACGCTCCCAGAGGCCATCCAGCTCAATGTGACGTTGACGCTCGTCTTCTAGACGTTTGCTCTTCCTCTCGAGCGATTCTTGGGCCCTTGCTAGCTGCTCGGCCAGCGCCTCGGCTTCCCGCCGGCTCGACCGCGCCAACTCCCTGAATGCGAGGAACTCCTGCCGGAGCCCCTCATGCTCCCCCTCGAGTCGGGCTAATTTCCCCTCGCATCCACCAAGGGTCCAGGCGAGCCTCGACCGTTCCGCCTCCGTCCGGGCGTGCGCCTCCGCCATCACGGCCGCTGTCCGAGCTATGACCAGGCCGCCCTCCATCAAGACATCAAGGACCCCGACGGGAGTGCTGCGCCTTTCTCCCCCCCTCGTCCTCTCGGCGATCGACCGACAGAGCCGGTACAAGTCGCCCGAGATACCGAGCCTGACCAGAGGTTTCGGCAAAGGGGACTGCTCCACCCTGGGCACCTCGCCAGAAGACCCTGTTCGGGCAGCGAAGCTGACCGCCCCGTGCGCCACGGTCGGTTGGGGTTGCGGCGCCTCCCCAGGTGAACCCCCACCCTCGACCGGCGCCGCAGGATCAACCGCACCAGAAACTGCCGGCACTTGGGGTTGCGACGCCCCCGCGGGTGGACCCCCATCCGCGCCGACCGATCCCTCGGTCCCGGCGCCGGCCACATCGGCATCGGCCCCCTCTGCCCCCACAGGGGGGAGAGCCGACCCATCACCTCCCTCTAAGGGGCCCCTGGTCTCCTCGGCCCCCTCTCGCCCGGCGGATGGGAGAGCCAGCCCGGAGAGGTCGGCCCCATCCTGCCCCCGAGGGGGGAGCGCCGCCGAGCCAGAATCGCCCCCGACGGCGGTAGGAAAACCGGCTTTCTTGGCCCTTTTCCTGGACTTCGCGGCCTCCCGCAGTTTCCCCGCCAGGGGATCCTTGCGCTTCAGGCCGGTCGATCGAGAAGACCCCTCGGGGACCGCCCCCTTGCCCTTATCTCGGGCATGGACGCGACCCACCGGGGCATCAGGCTCATCGGCTGCCGAGTCATCTCCCAGATCGATGACCTCGGCCGCCTCCTCCAGAGGCTCCCGCCTCACGTCTGCAACAAGGAGAAGCCCCAGTCCGGAGGTCCCCAGTCAGGAGGAGGAAAGGAGCTACCTCTCCAAAAAAAAAAAAAGAGGAAAAAAGCCTCAAGGGCTGTACCTATCGACGTCAACCGCGAGAGAAGACACCGTTCGATGTTCTCCGGCGTCACCAGCTCCTCGGTCGATCGACGGTCCTCCAGTAGACGAGCCACCTGCTGCTCCACGTGGGGAGGGAACTCCTCTTGGCGAGGGGGCAGATTCGGATGAAAGTTGGGCGAGGTTCGACATCTCCAGATCTCGTCCGTCGCCACCGCCTTCACCCAGAAGAAGTGGGTCTTCCACCCCTTGTGCGAGGAGTCCTTCACCGCAAGCGAGATGCAGCTCCTATTCCTCCGCGCCTGGATGAAGTAGAAGCCTTTTCCCGCCGATGGGTGCGCTTTCAACTCAAAAAAGAAATTGAAGAGGTCCAAGGAAGGAAAAATGTCATGCTGACGACAAAGAATCCGGAAGGCCGAGAGCAGCAGATATGAATTGGCCACCAACTGAATAGGCGCCAACCGAAAAAAATTAAGAAGCTGCAGCACGAAAGGATCGAAAGGGAGCCGAAATCCACTCTTCCAAGCCAGAAGGAAGGTGTAAATGTGCTCATCACGATCATCCAGACTCGTCTCGTACGGAGTGGCGACAACAAAGCTGTATCTGAGAGGCAGGCGGAAACGATGCTCCAGCCTCCGCACCTCCGCTTCCCCCAACTCACTACAGTTGGGGACGGGTTCCCGCCTCACCAGCACAAGCTCCGGACTCTGATCCGCCATCGAGTCGGGAGGAGATCCCTCGTACGAGCTCGAAGACTCCGGGGGAGAAGGAAGTTGCCGGACCGCCTCTGCGGTTATCCTCGCCAACTCCTCGAACGCCGCCGCAAGGCTCCGCGTCTCCGCTGTGCTCTCACGGCGCATCAAGAAGCAAGGAAAGCCTAAAACTTTGGAAGCCTAGAACGATGAACAGCGCCCCCTAAAAACCCCTGAGGGTGGCGGCGCGCCGTTCCGTGCTCTGAGAAAAAGGGGGGCCCCTTCGTTTCGAATCCGTCAGGATCATCATTACGGGTCTCGGCGACCGCTATAAGCGGCTCCATAACGCCAACGGAATTCCACCCACCTGAGCCACGCCGGTCCAAAGCCTCGAAAAACTACTCATCCGAGCCTCCTTGGCTCGGGAGTAGGAGGGGGACAAGTGGAGAGGGGGATTTCCGCAGCCCACCACAAAGGCAGCCCAACAAGACCCACAAGGTCCAACCGGGCGAGCCCGCCTGAGTGATAGCCCACAGGGCCCACTTAGGGAAGAAAAGCCCAATAAATAAGACTCGAGGAACTAACTCTCTCTGGCGGCCTTCTAGGCTCGGAGGGCCCGAGACAACGGTCAGGTCCCAAGGAAGGTCCGGCCTAAAGCCCTCTCCCCGTCTGAGAGAGATAGGCTCCAGCCGACCTATCCGACCCCACCCTCGCCGGGCCATGCCTATCGCTCGGACATGAGCTAGCATCCCCGAGGCTCGGTAAGGCCGGTTGATTATCCACATGTGCAGCCGTTCAGAGTCCCCCGCCAGCGGGAGAGTCAGGGGAGCCGCCGGACTCCGAGGGGATAACGTTCCCACGATCAGGCCATGAAAGCCCCCATTAAAGACGTAACTCCCGCCAGAAACCCCTCAGCTTATAGGACTCCTGAAGGCGGCGCACTATTTAAGCAAGGGATACCCTCCGGAAGAAGGTAAGAGAAACACGGCATTCACACACCCTTAGCTCCTGAGCACGATTCACTTCACCCTCTGGTGGAGAGGATTCTCGCGCATCAGCTCTCTCCTCCCCCCATTATTGCTTCCACCATAGCTCTACTGACTTAGCCATCAGAGGGTTTTCCCCCAGGGAGATCCCCTGGGCCCTCTGATACGTTTCCCTCTCTTGCAGATTCATCTTCTGGTGATCCATAGCCCGCTCAGGACTCAGCGCGAGATCTCGCCTCTTCACACGGCGTACCTAATCCCAGCTCTGTCCAGCAGCACCCGGTAATGGTGTACAATCCCCATCAACCACTCGGTGGCCCCCTGACGGTACCGGTGTAAAGGGATCACGGCCCAGCGGCCGTACCAACTGATAACAGTCTGCCGCATAACTCCGTCCAGAATGTTGTGGTCGTCATAACCCTCCCCAGCATACAGCAGGCCGGCAGGCTCCAACACCAGCCCGGCTGTTCCCTCTGTCTCAGTACGGTGGTGCCCATGCAGGTCCCAAGAAGCAGGGCCTATCGGCCTGACTCTGACTCCGAACTACTTTACCCTGCTAAAGAACCCCAGGCACTCAGCACTAGGAAACTGACGGTGTCTCCAGTAGTCCTCAGAAAAGCTCGAGTAGCTATAGAATGCAATTCCATGCAGGCTGTACGTGCCTATCAGAAATGCCCGCTCAAACCGGCGACGGGCTCCCAGTAGCTGCGAGTCATCCTCCTCCATGCCAGGAGGGACGTAGCTCCCAATGAACTTAAAAAGGTGGTGGTCCAGGGGAAACTCAATGGGGTAGCCTCCACTCCGGTCATAGGTGTACAGATCGCCCGCTTTCAGAATCCGGGCCACCTCTACAACTCCGACTCCAGCTGCCCTCTCACCGACTGGGCCCTCAACTATCACAGTACGTCCCAGATCCAACTGATCAATACCCGCCACAGTAACAACTGGCGGGCCCAACGGAGGCATGTGCCGCTCAGTCCTCCTCACCCAGTGATCCTCCTCCCTAGTCACGCGCCTCGGGACCCGCTCATCTCTGCCAAAGCATGCCATGGCTGCAAGACGAAGCACAGAAAATTAGTCAGCACACCAAAAAATAGCATATACACTGCAACAAACAAAAGGCACATGAAGTGTCAATATACAACTACAACAACTCGGAATAGGGGCTCACGGGCCGTACGCCCTCGTCTCCGCCTCCGACGCACGCCCCGTGGGGGGCATTTGTTGTACCCGGACAATTTCTCAGCAAAATGCCAAGAAATAAGGGTCCGAGAATTTTCCCAAACACCTTTAAGGTAGGAGCTACCCGGCCATCCCTACAACTCCCAGGACCCCACCAGGGGTCTCGGCTAGTTTGCCGTGATAGGCGGCTACACAAACAACCAACCGAGACCGATCCCGACCACTCATCTATGGGCTTTGCCCACACTCCACATGGTCGCCCCGGCCAACCCGGGGGCGCTCTGACTCTAAGCCATGCCACGTGGCACCTAGTGAAAAGAGGCAGGGAGCTAACCCCGAGATGCCTTCTTCTAACCCTTCAAGGTCAAACAGGGACCTAATCGCGTCAACCACGGACTTTGGAGGCCTGCTGCACGCGTATACGGCTCACACACGCGTGTTCGGTATTTTTCCGAACACCTTGTGGGCGTGTATACTCCAACCCTTATACACCAAACCACGGGCTGTCCCGTGGTTCCAGCATGCTAATTGGGCCCTACAACAACCCCCCAACAAGTCGGGGCCACCCCCGACCCTTAGACACGTGGTGATGAGCCACTTAACTTTACCACCCGGGCCAACCCGAGGCTACCCCGCCAACCCGCCGTGCAACATGACACGTAGCTCGAGGCACGGCCCATGTGCCTGAAGTATCTCTTCTTAGCTCCCATGAGCTCCCATCCTCGGTGTGGGGCCCCTCAGCTAACTACCCAAGCCGTTCAACAACCCGAGGTGTGTCGGGTATTTACCCAAACACCTTACGAGCGGCTACTACAACTCGAAGAACAACGGCCCCCACGGGCCCATTCCAGCACCCCGAAACCTAGTGTTCCTCAAAGGACACTCCCAGACGATGAAACAAGACCCCCGGGGGCCATCCCTTGGGGCTCCGGCACACCCGGGGCCAGTTCATCCCAGGGCGCAGCCGCGCGCCCCATGGAGGGCGAACTCCCTGGGGGTCGTGCCCTCCTCCCAGCCCGGTGGCCCCATGGCCCCGTCCAGCGCCAGTTCATGCAAGTTCCCAGTCCTACGGTGAAGTTCGTGTGCCGTACTAGTTCGTGGGAACAACACGCGGAAGCACGAACCAATAGCACGGAGGATTGGTCCTCGACAGTCAACACACTCACAAGGCTCCACGTATCCTCCCAGCACCTGTCCTTTTCTTATTAGTTTAATTTAGGAAGAAAAACACACAAAAATTGGGATTTTATAGGGTGGGGACCGCCCCCCTCTTTCCCTCTAGCCAGTCCGCCTAAACCCCCCTGGGGAGGGGTTTAGGTGGACCAGCCCAGCCCCCTGGCTGGTCCACCTAAACCTCCTCCGTAGAACAAAAAAATTTGATTTTTATTAATTAAAAAATTCTCCTCCAGCCCGCCTAAACCCATTCCGGCCAAAAAAAAAAAGAGTTTTCATTAAAAGAAAAAACCCCTCCGTGAGGGGTTTAGGCGGACCAGGCCAGCCCCTTGGGCTGGTCCGGCTAAACCCCATCTAGGGGAGGGTTTTAGGCGGACCAGACTAGCCCTATGGGTTGGTCCGCCTAAACCCTCCCTCCCCACTCAGCCACGCACTATTCAAAGGGTTTACCTGGGATAGGTTGAACCATTCACCCTAGCCTGCTTAAACCCTTCCCTGACCTTCCAAATTCCCTATAAAAACCCCTTAGAAGCTCAAGGGGTGGGACATGCATCAATCTAGGCCTCCAGTGATCAAAGGCTCCAAGCTTCAAGCAACAGCAAGGCAACCAGCAAGGAGAATTGTGTGTGGGTGACTTGGTCGTCCGCTAAGGACGCCGAGGATATGTCGCTTATACTTCCCTCACACGGTGTTTAGCCATGACACACAAGTCTATCCCCACCACGGGTGAGACGTTATGACAAGGGTGAACGGCCCCTCATGCCGGGATTTCCCTTCGCGTGCCCGTCAACCGCAACCATGCACGCACTATGACGTCGCGGTTCCCCGCAGTCGCGAGGCCTTGTCCGACAGCTCAACTCGAGCCGTGATCGACCCTCGCCCAGTCACCAGTCCGATGCTTTCTCCAGCTATCCGGTTGTAGCCCTTCGTTCGGCGGAGAAAACATGGCCCCCACCACGAGAGGAGCCCTCTGTAAAATACGCGGATATCCGCTTTGTCACGCATTGACCTGGGGACCGACCAGCGTGTCGGAACTGTCCTGTGGCTTGAGTCTGTTGTACCTCGGCCACTACGGCCTACCTGTAAAGCCATATAACTCTCAGAAATTATACTGCCACTTGGACGAATGCACTCGCATCCACGTTCGGGCTCTCGGTCCCCATTTGTGTCACCTAGCTTGAATTCCCAGTACCCCCGACCCCAGCCAACGTCATCCAGTTTAGTGCAACCCCACAGTTGTGAAGTGCTCCCTGCTCTCCACCCAGGACTTTAGGAACATACAGACTTCTCTTCAGCATGTGGATTCAATCCGATGTAAATAAACACCGACTGCTTGCGATCGGTGGGGAAAGACGTCCTGTACATGACTCCCCACAATCGCCTGCGCACTTGTACCCACGGAACCGCCCTTCCCTCCACGTGTTTCTCATCCCCTGAGTCCACGTGCCGCACCCCGGCGGCACTTTCCCCGGTCAGCTTTTGGTTCCATGGGTGATTGTCGAGAAATCGACTGGCACGCCCGCACTCCAGCCATGTTTCTCTTAAAACCTGGAAACCTTCCATGCCACTCGGTCTCCTTTAGACTTTCCGTAAAAGGCGAGTGCAAGGTGCCGCTTTGAGAAAGATACGGCCATGAGAGGGAGCGCCCGAAGCACGCTATATTCCGACATCTCTCCCGTAGCTATATCCTACCCCTCACTCCGGTCACCGCACACACGTCGCGGCCGCGGCCCACCTGCCCCGATCGCGCACGAACAACGGTTTAAGGCCCAGATTTATTCAACAACTTGGGTCTCAAAATATCCGCACCTATACGGAAATGGTCCAAAGGGCACATCTATGTGAAAGAACCTTGGAGAAGGTGGAGAAGCTCCGAGGGAAAGAAGAAAGGTCGAGCCGAAAACATGATAGGCAAGAAGAGAGAGAAGCAGATGATAACGAACCCCGTCACAGTAAGAGGTGCCGTAATGGGAACGATAATGGAAAAAGAAATGGAAATGGCAATGGGAAAAGTAAAAGAGTTAAGGGAGACGAAGGAACGCAAGTTGCCACGGCTTGCTCATTCTGTGAAAAATTTGGGCACTCGGCTGAAGAGTGTTGGAAGCGTCTTGGCGCTTGTCTCAAATGTGGAAGTCAGGAGCATCGCTTGTCACGCCCCGACGCGGAATATCGAGGGCGTGACGAGTCGTAAACACGCGTGTCGATCAAAGCATGTACAATTTTATTTCTAAAGATAGAAATGAATGGGAAAATTGTACTTTTATTCCATCAAAATAAAGTTTACAACACTAATTGATAAGCCATAAAGGCAAATACAAACTTCCAATCCAAAATACATCATTCTTGTAAAAACACTAATGATCTACATAAACCTAGGTAAAAAGGAAAATCACTCTCTCACTCTTGTCCATTCCCTTGTTCATTTTCATTTCCTGCAACAATTAACCAAAACGTAGGGTGAGCTAAAAAGCTCAGTAGGATTTTATATCTCTATGAATCAGGCATGCTTTAAGTATTAACAATTTAAAAAATTTTCTAACTTGTATCGGGAAGTGTATAAACATGAATGGAATTTCCAAGTAATTGAGATAACATGATATCAAGCTGAATTTCCAAGTAATGACTTTGAACAAGTCAAGTAATTCATGTAACTTTTCAAGTAGTCATGTCAACAAGTAAACAAGTACGAGTAGTGGAATGCCGTATCAAGTAAATCTATCATGCACTTCGGTGCAATGCCACACAGTTGGTCAATCAACTCCCATGGGCACAAGTACTTTCGGGCGCTCCCCCCAGGACCAGACCGGGTCCCATTAATGCCAGGCATTGAGTCATATGGATCCGAAGATCCCAAGTACGTTTAGACATCCACTTTAATGTATATGGCCAATGATTTTCAAGAATATGCTGTTTGTAATAAGCATAGATTTGACAAAATTTTAGAAGTTGTAAGAAAGTAGATAACAATTTTAAGGCATCATGTTTAACGACATTAAGTCGTGGAGTTCAAAAATGAACGGTAAGTAGGAAGAAAAATTAAGATAGTAGTTTTATTTTTAAATATCTTAGCTTAATCTCAGAATCATAAAACATCAAGTTTTAGTTATGGAAATATATACTTATGAATTAAAATCATGAGTTTAGATATTAGTATTTAATCATACATTAATTAACCATATGATAAGAAAATAGATTTAACATGCTGAAAGTAATTTTTATACATCAATATGATAGAAAATACATTTTTTACATTCTGAAATAATTTTCGTACGTCACTATGATAAAAAATATAATAGTTATAGGCTGAAAAGATGTTACTGTCTGTGAACGCACTATAGCTCAAGGTCGCGTTCATACATCATATAAAAATACAGTATATATATATTCAAAATATTATATTTTTGATCATCAAAATTTTTGAGAAAATTTTTATGAACGCGCTAGCCGAGACTAGCGCGTTCATGAAGAACACGCTAGTCAAGAGTGGCGCGTTCAGGAACATATATATATATTTAAAATTTTTGAAAACTAAAGGAAAGAGATAGGTTCGGTATAAACCATAATAGATATAGACTCCTGATATATATATAAACACTTTAGGTATTATATATATATTAGAAAAATTATACTTTTGATTTCTGGTCATCCGGGTTTAAAAGGATGAACGCGCTATCCTTGACTAGCGCGTTCATGAACAGATGTATATATTTAAAAAATTTTGAAAACTAAATGAAAGAGATATGTTTGGTATAAATCATAATAGATATAGACTCCTGATATATATATAAACACTTTATGTATTATATATATATATATTAGAAATATTATACTTTTGATTTCTAGTCATCCGGGGTTAAGGGTATGAACGCGCTAGTCGAGACTAGCACGTTCATGAAGAACGCGCTAGTCATGTATAGCGCTATAAGGAAAGTATTATTAAATTATTTTATGTATATTTTTAAAATTTTGGTCAAAGAGACGGGGTCTGTCTGAACGCGCTGGGTCGGGCTGGCGCGTTCAGAACGCGCTACTGAGGTATAGCACGTTCTGGACCTGATGAAAAAACGGGAATACCCCTCCAATCAAATGACCATAACTTGCTCATTTCATAACAGAATTTAATAAATGAGCTATCAATGGAAAGAGGACAGAAAAATACATAAGATAACATGCTTTAATTAGAGTTTAGCCTGAGAGACACCTACCTTTAGACGGATCTAAAGAAATATCCCCAAATATAAGAAAACTCTTTGATCTTTCAAATCTTCCTTCAAATCTCCACCAATCTTCGCAGCAGCATATACTTAACCTCCATGGATGGTTTGCGGGTCGAATGAGATTCTATTTATAGCAAAAACTTGGCCAAATTTGTCAAGATTCCTCACCTAATTCCACCAAACCCATTAAGTCTGAATTAGAAGAAAAATGTCATTTCTCTTCTTAATCTAGCCCATCTTAGGTGTGAAAATAATGTAAAAACGGCTAGTCCAAGGTGGGCTGTTAGGTAAGGGTTGATTCTTGAGTCATTCTTCTAGAAATGAGGTTATTTTAATCCCTTAAATATCATATTAAACACATGTTACGAATTTAGGTCAATTTAACCTTTAATAAATCCTTTATTCTATTAATCCAGTCCATTATGGATTATCCAATGGGCCAATTATGATCCCAGTCCATTATATGGACTTTTATTGGGCTTTTTATGATTTATATAAAGTTTAAAGCACTTAATCTCTATTTACTTCTAGTTAATTCAAGTAAATTCAATAAACTAGTTTATTTCATATAGAAAAAATGTAATTTAATTATTTCATGAAAATTTTAATTACATAATAAAATTGAAAATTTTATTTCTCATTTTTAATTATCGGGTTTCTACATCGCTTGCCCATGTGTCCTCTTATCAAGGAACAATCTTCAAGGGATAACAACGGACGCGGGCAACGAGGCCGACTAAATGCCATCCTGGACGAGGAAGGTAAAACGATTGAAGGTACCTATTTACATTGCCTTAATCATTAGTGTAAGTGATTAGCTAATTAAAACACACACGCTCTCCATAAAAATCCATGCATTGAATTTATGGACCAAATTCTCTTAAGTGGGGGACGATGTAACGCCCAAGAATTTTCTAGAAATTTTCAAGATTTAAATAGAATTATTAAACATTTAAATGAGCTATTAAACAAATTACTATTAATTAAGTCTCATTAAGTAAAGGCCTTCTACTAATAAATAGATTAGGCCCATTTAATTGAACTCAAAGGATCTAAAACCCAAGCCCAAAAGAGTTGGCCCAGATTCTAGAAGCTTAATTTCTAGAATTTTGAAATAAATAGGATAAATAAATGGATAATAGGGGGAGAGTTTGAAACAGTTCAAACTCGACGCCCAAGGTAATTGGCGGTCTATCGTAAGACCGCATAGAGATAAAAAACGGTCCACTATTAGACCGTTTACCAGAGTCCGATCGTGAACAGCAAGATGGCGTGAAAAACCCCATTTTTCCAGACCAAATCCCTAGGGAATTGATGCAATCTGTCAATTAGAAGACTCTAGAGGGTATCAGGATTGGATTGGAGACATAATTAGGACTCTAAGTTTGTTCAAATCCATGAAACCTAGTTAAAACCTATAAATAGACCCCAGAACCACCCTGCGCGACCCTTACATTTGGCTCGCGTGGAACTAAGGTAAGGAGGTTTTATTTCAGGTAGGTTCTTTAAAATCTTTTATTCACAATACTCAGGTCGAACTCGCCTCAAAATTTCATTCTAGGAGATCAAGTCTACAAGGAGTTAGAGGCTTCCAAAGTTGCTGATCCTACACCAATAACCCAGGAATCTATGCAACGGCCCAGTGAAGATCAGGGGAATAGAAGCCCTAAATGAGGTATTTAGAACTAGTAACTTTAGAACCTTTTGTTCTCCTTTATGTCTTCTACCTACCCTCCAAATTTCACGTCTTTAGGTCAAGAGAATCAGGAGATACAAGAAGGTGAAGTTGCTGGTTTAGCATAGGACGTGCAAAACTAGGGTTTACTTCCAGTCAGAAATTCCAAGTTTTGGGAGAAGATCAGAGGTAGGTTATCTCATGAATGGCTTAAACATGATTCTCGGAGTAAAATCCCTCTTCTTACAGTCAATTTCATGCTTTCTACACGGAGTAATTATGGTTTCATCTTGATCATGTATAGCATACATAAACCTAACCCTTAAACAATAAAAATGAACTTGGGTTTATTTTACTGAAACCATGCATCTCCACGTCTTAAATATGGTGTTAACAAGCCATATTTAATTATTTCCATGTTTTATCATGCATTATTTGGCCTTAGATTAATTTAATTTTGGTTTTATTAATTGTTAATGTAGAAAAAAATAAATGGTATATTCTTAGACCGCATACGTTCATAAGCGGCCCTACGATAGACCGCTTAGCATGAAGAAACGGCCATTAATTAGACCGTTTTCATTCTTGAGTTCTGATTTTTATGTTAACCCGAAGCATAATGCAGAACGGCCCTACTTATCTTACAATATGCCTAGTTAATTAAGTCTTTACCCTGTTTTAAGTGCTATTTTCATGCTCTTGGTTATACTTACTGATCATTCTAGTGGATTTCATGTTCTTTATGCACTTAGGAATTATTTTTAAACATAGATTAATTTCATGCCAAACCATATACTCTTGTATTAAATGCATATTTCAAATGTTAAGATGAACGAGATTCACTCTTGATTTAACACTGTTCTCTTCTCATCTCAGAGTCATTTCTATAAGTACATGGCATATACTCCGGTATGTCACCATTAGTTACACTCTTTGCACTTATAGGCACACCATCTTGGAATTGAAAGCCTCTCTATTGGATATTCCTTCTATCGGACTAGGTAATCTTGTTTCAAGGCCTCCGTAAGTCTCTGTGAGCCTGGAATTCTCACTAGGATGCCAAGCTGGTTGTACCATTTAAGCCCAATTGACTAGAAAGCACTTACCGATGTTTTATGTATTCTGGACCCTAGCGGCCCTATGGACGACTGTCGGAGAAGCCTAGCGGCCATTCACTAGACCGCTAAGTGATACCAAATGGCCATTCACTAGACCGCTAAAGCTCCAGCAGGTTTTAATGCGTCGACTCATCTTTGTCATGCGTCGACTCTTCATGAAACGGTCCAGAACTAGACCGCTCTCTTCATGAAATGGCCCAGTAAACGACCGCAAGGTCCCTATTCTATCTAATCCAAGGTTTAACCCTTGAGGTTGGTTTCCTTGATATTCTGGATGATCTTAGGATTATCTACATAATCTGAACTTGTGATTAACAGGTTAATAAAGTTATGGAATTAAATTAATATACCGTTATGCTGCCAGAATGATACCGTAACATAATATCCTTTCTAAGTCATTTCTTGAAATCCCATATTCAAGTTTTAAGCATTCTATACCTTGGATACTTTATCACATGGACTTTGTTGAAATTGAAATTGCTGGCCATACTTTATTGTTATACTCGTGAAAGTAGCTTGATTTATACGTGAAGATGCAGTTCAGGCGCTGATTATGTCCAAGGGCTCTATGCTAGTCCCCTCGGCTGATTGTCAGAAGCATACTATAAACCATGGGGTATGATGCTACTGGCGTCGTATTGCACTGTGAGTACTTTCTTTATAAATAAGATAAATTCACGAGGAATCTAAGAGACTATCTCATGATTGAAGTGCTACATGCTTGTTACTTGACATTCTAGAGCGTAACCTTTATGGTTATGAAAAGTGAAAAGTGAAAGTGCGTTCTTGATATATGTAAGCATATTCTTATTCGTGAAAGGCCAAGTTACATTCTTATCAAATTCTTACTTGATCTTGTTCTTTACTCATCATATATCGTGATCTTATTGTGCTATTGTGTTACTTTGGTTTTATCCGTGTGTTTTATCGTATTTGCATGATTTATCTTTACTCTAGAGCTAAGATGTTAATTACGTAAACATTGCCTTCATGTTGATACGAAGATACCTACTGGGCATGTGTGCTCATTACCCTACTTTCAATCTTTTTCAGGAAATTCTAGCGGGTCGGATTCGAATTACTCAAGTGATGGATCCGAGAGTGATTGATGGTTCAAGAGAAGCCGTAGTGGGTCTAGTCAAAAGTCACTTATGTAATTTTCACTTTATTGAGTCCAGTTAGTCAATGAGTCAAGATCATGTACTGGATTATTATTATCAATAAAAGTCAGATTTTTTGATCAATTATTAGTGTCCATTCATCTTATGTGTGAATGAGTTGCGCTTTAATTTTTATTATCACTTGAGACTTCTCTTGCTAGCTGTTCACATTCCCGATGAGTTTCCACTGCACAATCTTGGGGCGTGATAATTAATCACCTTGGTCCTTTGGTCTTTTTGCTCATAGTTCTATTTTTCTTGTTTTGAAGCTTCTGCTTAAACATGAGTCGACTTCATAGTCTTTTGGAGTCGACTCTCCTTCTTGGGTTTTCATGTCTTCAGCGCTGTCAGCTATTTTTCACCCTTACCGAGCTATTTGTCACCCTTATGGGTCTATTTGTTACCCGTAAGAAGCTATTTGTCACCCTTAGTCTCTTCAGCTGGTGGGTGACTTTGGAGTCGGCTTGAAGGCCGAATGGAGTCGACTTTCCTTCTTGGGTTTTCTTCATTAGCAAGCGTCCCACCTATTTGTCACCACTAAGGGTCTATTTGTCACCCTTAAGCTTCATTTGTCACCCGTATGAAGTATTTGTCACCCTTAACTTCAGCGGGTATAAAGCTTATTTTGAGGTGTTTTTCAGAATTGTTTCTTCAGCGGTTGGAAGACTTCTTCTTTTGAATTTGAGCTCTTCTCTGTCTGTAACTGCTTGACCCTTAACTGTTGACTTCCGGTATTGAATCTGATGTTCTTGAGCTTAACCTCCATCACTGCCTGTCTACCCAAGTCAACTTGTGGAGTGCTAAAGTCGATTTCACTTTGTACAAGATGTGCTGTTGTCCAACCTGTTCTTTTCAGCATTTAAACACATACTTCTACACATGATAAGATCACGATGAGATCAAAATTATCAAGGTCATATCATTATCAAGATATGAAATCCATGCATCAAGATATAAAATCCATGCACAAAAAATAATGCACCAATGCACCAAAGCACTGACTCATATATAAGTCATAGTGGTTGACATCATCAAAATCATAGGGACACAACAATCTCCCCCTTTTTGATGATGGCAACATTATGAGTCATTATGACCAAGTTATTACACATAATGCTTACTGACTCATATCAAACTATTCTCCCCCTTTGACATCATCAAAATAAAAAATAGTTTGATATCGATAGTGGAAATGTTATTCCCCTTTGAAATATGCAAAGCTACTCTCCCCCAACTATTCTCCCCCTTGACATGAGAAAATTTTTCTCCCCCTTGATGAACGAACACATCTCCCAAACTAATCAAACTATCTCCCCCTTTGACAAAACAGAATGATTTGAATGGAAGTGTAAGATCTGGAGATGATTAAGGCAAGAAGGGATTTATGACAATGAAAGACTTCAAAAACATAGTCAATGAGGATATCAGCAAGCGCACAGGGAGGAACTGATCTGAAACAAGGACAATTCAGGTCATGAGGAAAACATGTCATGAAATAGTTAGAAAACAGCAACGACAATCTATTATCAAACTGAATAGACAGTGAAACAATGGGTGTGACATGAGCAACATCAAATGATTTCCAGTAGGGATGAGAATTGAACACAAAAATTTCAGCAGAGGTTTCAAAAATATGGATTATTAAGGAAAAATTTTCAATCAGATACCAATCTCATAAATCAGAAAGTAATGGATTCTCAGATTCGTCCATTATAAAGGCCTTATAAATTAAGCCTTATGTGACAACATTGTTTAAATCTAATGTTTTCAGAGTTTGTCAATAAATTTTTGTCCATATCTGAGTTCAATTTTTAATAGAAATGAATCAAACCTTCATATTCACATCTTGTTTAACCTTCCTTCATCTTACTCATTCAAATTTCAATGACTCCCTTAGGAGTTACAAAAATTAGTATTGATGTTAAACAAACATGATGCATTCTGATTTTATTCCAAGATTTTAACACTTTTTCTTTTGCTACCATTTTCAGATATTTTCTTTTGTTCAACAAATATTTTCATATCACTTTTTCAGGAGCAATCGAGTTCAGTACACTGCATACCTTGAGGGTACATGTTGTTTAGACGGCAGTACCCTTAGATACTTGGTATGACTAACTGTCATGCTTTATATTGAACAATGGTAGCATTGACACCTCATGACATACCTCAATTCATTTCATTGATGAGTAAGATATATTTCTCAGTGAACAAGCCATTGCTCTGCCTGATTTTTTAATAATTTTTCAGCAGCGATAATTATGACACTTCATGACACAGTCTTCTTTTCTTCATGGAAAAGAGACATGGTTTCTCAGTGACCAATGTCATTGCTCTGACAATTTTTACCCAAGGAATTTTTTAGGTCATCCAAATGTTTAAAAATAATACTGAATACATGTATCTCAACCAAAGAAAGCCATGATTTTAGAAGCTTTAGAATTCAACAGGTTTTTCAACACACAACATGATGAAGCTGGTTAAGGTCTATTAAAATTCACACAGATATTTTCAAGAGATTTATATCCAAACTCAAGGGATACATTAAACGTAAACCAGCTGATTATTTTTGACCATTCATAATCCTGTATAATAGAAGATTTTTTATTAAAATTATTTTTAAATTTACGATCAAGGTACACCGATTGAAATCTTCCTAAATTTCATGTAGCTCAAGGATATGACAGAATCAGTCACTTTAAGCATCAAACATGAAGGTGACTTTCAAGTGTAATAATTCAAATTGGCAGTCAACAAGAAGGTTTTTAAGATGCAGCCAAGATAAGTAGCAAGAGTAACAGAGATTTTCAATAGAAAATGCAGCAACGAGCATACAGTAAGCTCGAGTAATGACAAAGGTGTTCAAAATTTGGCAAGCAGAAATGATTTCAACAGTGATTTCATTGATACCAATTAATGTTAGAGATTTCCAAGGTGACAAGTTTAAGAATGTAGCAATGAAATTCATGCATGTAGCAGACATGAAAGGGTTTCAGGGTGACTTTCTCAAAATGAACTAAGACAACCAGAAAAATCTTTGGCAGATATCAATGATGCTGGATTTTCAGAAGAAACCAGATAGGATCAATTTTCATGGAAATTATGATCAGACATTGCAAGGCAATTTAGAAATTTCATGTGAAGCTCCCCCTCAGCAAATACATGAGCTAGCAATCAAAAGGTTCTAGAAACGAGGGAATGTGTGCACAAGATTTTTAGATATGACAGGACATGGAATGAGAGTGAAGATCACAAATAGACAGAAAGCAAATGAAGCTTTTAGATTCTTCACAGGTAAGTCAACTTGGGCTTAACAAGAAGTCGGCTTGGGAGACTTTCACAGTACAGCATGTGAACAAATAACTACATGCATTAACTCCCCCTAAATGTGTGCAAGCATTTCAAATGTTCTTTTTGGAATTTTTGAACATGAATGATATGCAAATGGGTCAGACAACATCATGCACATGAACAACCTATAAATTGTAGGAACTCCCCCTATCTGAATGCACTTGAAACATCAATCTAAAAATGAAGACCATGTAGGGAGTTACTTAACTTTGCTTATGAATATCTAAAGTGTTCTATGTGCAATTTTTGACCCATGGTACTAGGCGGAGTACTTAGGTCTGAAGACCACCTCTCGCATAGAGAAAGCTTTCAGGCAGGCCTTAGCCTTACCTGCCCTTAGGCAATACATTATTTGATATACCATGTGGCCATGCATGAAAATGCAACAACCAATGCAGTTCATACCAGTATGAACAACAAATTTCAGATGAAGTATGACAATCCAAGATGACATATGCAACAGATTCTAAATTTGCATTTTTCTGACATGTAGTGTAACTCAGAAGAAACAGATAGATTTTTCAAGTATTGTGCATGTTACTGCGTGAAGACATAAGACCGTGAACACATATGCAATTCAAGTTATTTCAACTCACAATCTGAATTTTCATTGCATGCCAAATTGTTTCAACTTCTGCTTGATTATTCAAACTAGAATTCTAAATGAACTAAATAAGCAGTCCCTGGTACCTGGCGGAGTTACAACACTCGTGCATAGTGAGGGTTTTCAGATAGACATAATCTATCCTTCCACCAACACTATTTTATATACCACAAGATTTAAGCATGATAAAATGCATGAAATTTTAGTTCACTAATAATGCATGAAATTCTATTAAACAGATGAAGAAAGATATGCAAAATTTAAAAAGAAATTTACTCAAAACATCAACTAAAAGATTGCAAAACAGAAATGGGGTTTTACCAACTGCATGTGCCTTGAATTTTATTAAACCCCTTTTAATTCCTTCTTCAAGGCACACCTGCAAAACAATTCTCATTTTTCATATAGAGGTACCCAAGAACTCTTGGGTCCTGAATGGTTAGTGGCACCTCTGGTAGGTGCTCTCCATGACTTCCAAGCATTTAACTCATCAGACTGTAACAAATAGCATTCATGCATTGTATGTCCAAGATGACCACAATAATGACAAGAAATGGAAGGCTTCGTGTTTTCTTATTCATACGAGCATGATCATGGAATTTCTGTGCAAGACCATGAACGTTATTCTTTTTAACATGGAAATTCTTTCTCTCATAAACAGCCGACCGGCATTCAGATGCTTTGTAGCCTACCTTCCCACAATTAAAACACTCAGTGTGCCTACGATTTGAAACAAATTTATTTCTATGAAAAGCATGTTGGTTCATAGGAATTTTAGCATGATCAGCATGAGAATAAAATTTTCTTTGTGCATTGGCAAACCAACATTGTGCACCAACACTTACCCTTTTCAAATGCAATCAGTTTGTTAGATAGGGCAGTGTTCAACTGATTCAGATTTTTGATTTCTTCTTTGAGTTTGTCATTTTGTACTAACTCATTTATTAGAACCTGATCATCACATGATGCTTTCTGTTTGTGTTTAGTTTCAGAATTTTTCAGATCTTTCTGAAGTTCCAAGTTCACTATTCTAACTGCCTCAAATTTCTCAAAAATCAGATTATTCTCTTCTTCAAGTTTTTTGAGTTTTTCTTGATCTTCTTCAATGTATTTTCTAACAACTCCATTTTCAGACTTCAATTTATCCAGTTCTGAACTAACAATATCAAGGTTTTTCAATTATTTTCTAAGACAATCATTTTTAGTTTTTAGAACTTCAACAACTTCATGTTCAGAACTAGTATTCATGACATCATTCAGTTTCATTTTTAGAGTTTTATTCTTCTATTTTTTCATTTAATTCAATCAAATCAGCATATGCATTCTCCCAATCTTCTCTAGAGAAATTGTCAAATGGATTACTTACCTCCTCGTCATTCTCATTTTGATCACTACTGTGATCACTTCCATCAGCCATCATGCATCTGTCCTCCTTTTTCCAATTTGCATCCATCAAATTTTCCAATATGACCTTAGCCGTGCTGCATGCGAAAACACAAGAAAGTATGTTAATATCAATAGTAGCTTTCATCAAATTTAAAGCTCTAACATTATCCTTGTTCTTTGATCTATGAGCATCAGTCCACTTACATTTATCCTTAGGCAATTCGTGTGGATCATGAGAAATTAAATCCCATAACTCAGGATCAATTGACTTAACAAACCTACGCATGCTGCTTAGCCAGATGTTAAAATTGGAACCGTTAAACTTAGGTGGGTAAGACATTGAACTCAATTCAAAGCAGTGATTCAAAGATGATAATGCACCAAAATATCAATCTATGACAACAAATGCACCAAATAAGCATGATCTACTCTGCAGATGGTTAGATCTGATCAATCAGAGACCCGCTCTGATACCAATTGTTGGGTGCAATGTGGGATCTAGAGGGGGGGGGGTGAATAGATCCCCTACAAAAACTTACGCTCAATTAAATGTTCTCACCCAATTCAAATTATGATGGAAACTAATAAGGAAACTAACACTGCAGACTTAGCAATCTACTCAATGATCAGGTCTTAGCACATGACTAAACAAAGCCTTCTCATATATATACTTGAACTAAATTATGCTATCAATTGAGAACAACTTGACTTACCAAACAGTGTGCAAAATGGATTCAAGTAGAACACATTAAAGCATCCAACAATTCACCCTGAACATGTGTCAACCCACACAAGACACATCTCAAACACTTAGCACACAGGAGATCACAAAGCAAAACCAACTCTAGCAGCTCTCACAGAACTGGACTCGAGCACTTAGCATGTGAGGAAGATTGCAATGTTGAACGAATGAAACATAAACACGATAGAGTCTATGATACACCCAGCTCATGATCAACCTGTGAAGGGAGATAGAAGATATGGAATGTACGCACAAGGCAAATCACATGATCGTGGATTTTTAGGTGGTTCGGTCTGCTACCCACAGACCTACGTCCACCCCTCACTCAAACCCGAGTGAGACTTCCCTTGCAGATGCAAGACCGCAGACTCAGTCTGCAACAAACGCTGACTAATAGCTTGAACCCGAGGGAGACAAATCCCTCAACCTGATCTCACACCCAGCAAGACTAGACGCACTACCACTGGTAGTGACCAGAGGAACAAATCCTCCCTTCTTCTGTAAATAAAGAAGGAACCATGAACAACAACCCACTGCTCACAAAACCTAGAGGATTTAATCCTCTCTTCCTCTGAAGCCATAGAGGGAACTTGGAGAAAACACTTCTCCCTTCTTCTGAACACTCAGAAGGATCTCGATCCCTAAACAGGGTATCAGAAGAACCAAAAGAAATGAGAAACCAAAACAAGATAACAAAGAAAAATAACAAAACAAATTTAGCTCCGAAGAGCACAATGACTTTGGATTTGATCCACGAGTCAATATATGAACATATCATCAATTTGACTCTAGCTGCACTCAAATATTTCTCTCACGAACTGGGTCTGCAGATCTAGAACTGGGCTCTCAATCTCTCTCTCTTTCCTTCTTCTTCTTCTCTCTGATTCTCACGAGCTCCCTCTCAATTAGCTCTTCATAGCTCTCTTTCTTTTTCTTCTTCTTAGCCTCTCTCTTTTCCCTTCTGCTGCCAATGCAACTTTCTTACTCTCACGGCAACCCTTTGCAGTAGCATTTCTTCGAAAGGAAGAAGGCTTCCTTTTATAGAATAGAAATATCAATTTCTGATATGATTCTTATCCATAAGGAAATTCTACCATTTGACCACATGGCAAGGGGAATATTCTTCTGTCAGAGAACTGCTAGGTGGCATGTTAGACTTGGCATCATGTGCCAATCATTTGCCTTTGAAGCCACATGACCACTTAAGCAACTCACGTGACCTTGCCCATTTTTCAGCCTTACGAGCTATTTGTCAGACTTATTGAGCTATTATACACCCTTACTAGGCTATTTGTCAGCCTTAAGTAGCTATTTGTCACACTTATCCTTTAATGCCTGTCGCCTTTGCTTGCGACCTATTTGTCACCCTTAGCAAGGTATTTTACACCTTTACTAACCTACTTGTCAAGGTTAACGAGCTATTTGTCACCGTTGCTTCACTTCTCTCTTGTGCTTAGTTCGACTTCCTTATGATATGTTCTTCAACATTATGATATCTTTGTCACCTGTAATCTTCATCTGACACTTGATTTCTTCATTGGTCAGCTTGTTTGATACATTTGACACCTTGATATCTTCATTAATCACCTTGGTCCTTTGGTCTTTTTGCTCATAGTTCTATTTTTCTTGTTTTGAAGCTTCTGCTTGAACAGGAGTCGACTTCATAGCATTTTGGAGTCGACTCTCCTTCTTGGGTTTTCATGTCTTCAGCGCTGCTAGCTATTTTTCACCCTTACCAAGCTATTTGTCACCCTTATGGGTCTATTTGTTACCCGTGAGAAGCTATTTGTCACCCTTAGTCTCTTCAGCTGGTGGGTGACTTTGAAGTCGACTTGAAGGCCGAATGGAGTCGACTTTCCTTCTTGGGTTTTCTTCATTAGCAAGCGTACCACCTATTTGTCACCACTAAGGGTGTATTTGTCACCCTTAATCTTCATTTGTCACCCGTGCGAAGTATTTGTCACCCTTAACTTTAGCATGTATAAAGCTTCTTTTGAGGTGTTTTTTAGACTAGTTTCTTCTGTGGTTGAAAGACTTCTTCTTCTGAATTTGACCTCTTCTCTGTCTGTAACTACTTGACCCTTAACTGTTGACTTCTGCTATTGAATCTGATGTTCTTGAGCTTAAGCTCCATCACTGCCTGTCTACCCAAGTCAACTTGTGGAGTGCTAAAGTCGACTTCACTTTGTACAAGATGTGCTGCTATCCAACCTGTTTTTTTCAATATTCAAACACATACTTCTACACATGATAAGATCATGATGAGATCAAAATTATCAAGGTCATATCATTATCAAGATATGAAATCCATGCATCAAGATATAAAATCCATGCACAAAAAATAATGCACCGATGCACCAAAGCACTGACTCATAGATGAGTCATAGTGGTTGACATCATCAAAACCACAGGGACACAACAATAACCGGGCCCAAAGGTGCGCTGAGCATGGTGAAGATCACTAGGTGACGCGGACTGGCCGGCCGATGCCCTCTTTGGGCCCGCCCGTCATCACTATGGCCAATGTTAGCCAGTTGGACCTGGGGCGGTCCTTGGTGGCTAAGGGTCCCATGGGCGAGGTGATAGATGAGGCTGGTGCAGTGGACCTGGCCAGGATCTTTGAGACGGCGGCATCTACACTTACGACCACTCTGGAAGTTACCTGAGGGAGTTCCCCTTGGACCGGCATCTATTTGAGTTCATGAGGAGCTTTGTCCCAACTGGTACAGAGGCAACAAACCCCTTAGTTGCTAGAGAGCACCATTGAATGGAGAAGGCCATTCTGCTGGGCCGAGACAGTCTATACGGGGTTACGATGTACAGCTTCCCGAGCTTTTTAGTAGACTACTAGCGATAGAGACAACTTCCCAGTGTAGATTGTTTGGGATTCTTCAGCATAGCGGACCAGTTTAGGGTCTGAGTTACAGCTTTGAGTCCTGCCTCCTGGGACTTTCATGGCTACCACAGAGTTGAGACCGAGGGCGTGACTGGTTTACTACTAGAGCCGTTCAGACTGTAGTTCGCTGAAGAGGGATATGATGATCACAGCCTTATGGATGGGACACTACGTCAAACGATTGTTAGCTGGTCTGGCCAATGGGCAGTGATCACTTCTCACTGGTACCATATGGGTATGATTGAGTGGTTGATGGGAGTTGTCCATCATTATCGAGTGCTTTTGGAGAAGGCAGGGATTCGCTATGTAGTGACAGTGGCTCTATACGGGTATCTCTACTATACAGGACTCCTTCAGTCATTGGCGGAGCGCTTCAACCGTCGATGGAATATAATGACTACAATAGAGGGAGAGACCTCACTGAACTTGTGGTCCTTGTTTAGGATTTTTAGCTTACTGATCAGTGGTGAAGTGATGCGGGACGGACTGAGGAGACGACGCTACATGAGACAGACACAACTCGGCCAGCAACGACACGACTACTAGAGCGACCTCGGCTCGACACTAAGAGCTCCTATAGGCTACACGTCGCTAATAGAAGTGCAAACTCACTCGTCGTCCCATGCGAGGGAAAGCGTGGATCGTGTGCGGTTAAGGAACCGGCAGAGTTCAAGGTAGTCAGACTCACTTCCGGACTCGGATCGAGTCGCGGGATGGGTCACTCTCACGCTCACAGCGGTGACATGGACACACGGGCTAGAATCCTACACTCACGACAGCGGCATATGACCGTATACTAGCTAAGCAAGTAAATGCCAAGAAGGTGAGACTGTTACCTCCACACACCCGGCGTGGGGAAGACGACCCGGCCAATCACGGACTCCCAGTTAAATAGTTTTACAGCAATACAATAAATTTGACCCACTCCACGCAGGGAGGTAAAAGGTCACGTGTGGGACCCAGGAATCACGCGAATTAGGTTGACAGGCAGCATCTTGATGTCGCCCGGCGGTGCCGAACTCCGCATTTTCGTGCTTTCCGAACGGCAGAGTCTACGGGCCCGTGGGGCCCACGGACGGCGCTGTCCTCCTGATTTGCGGGGGTGGGACCCACTGGGGGTGGGGACCCCTGGTGGCGTGCCTCCACGGACGGCGGTCGGCCGGAAACACCGATCGGGGGTCGATCGACCCCGATTCCCAATTCTTGAACTAATAGCCCACGGATTTCCGGTTCTGTTTTCCGGCGCGCGCTCCGGCGAAAATGGCCGCTGCGATTAATCCCGCGGTCGGATCGGGGCGCATGAGCTATCGTTGGAAAGCTCTCTTCAAATCCTTCAATATAGACCCAAAGAGATTTGCTGGATCTGGTCGGATGTGAAATTTATTGAGTTTTCAAGTTCCTGTTGCACAGTACCCGAAACCTCAGATCTGCAGGGAACTTGTCTGAGAACGGCCGTTGACCGCCTAGTAGACTTCCGATTCAGCTGTTGAGCTCTTCATCAAAGTTGTAGGAAATGGAACAAGGAAAACGGACATATTTGTTGTGAACAGATTGGTTGAAGCTACGAATTGATATTATTTTGTCACTGGAAGGTGGTCGGATCTAGACACCGGTGGAAAGCACTGTAGCTAGCTCTGAATACGATTTTTCAAAAATAGGTGAACGGCTGATAAAAATTCAAGAAAAATCATTAGTGGAGGGGTTGATGGATAGAACTCCCAGTAAAATTGAGAGACCCTAAAAACATTACGAAGGGGTCCGAACACTAGAAACACAGAGCGGGTGGAAATCTAAACAGCAAGCAGACAGATCTGAGAAAAGAGGTTGGACGAAAATGAAAAATTATCAAATGGACGATTCATGACCAACAAATTTTTGTGAATCGTGAGCAACACCTCCGGAACATCCCCTCAAAATCCCAGCTCAAAAATACGACGGGGTAGAGAGCAAGAATTCAGAGAAGACAACTCTGTCCTGGATGGACAGAACACCGGCGGCGATGGTGGAGGCGCGATGGCGGCACGTGGCGGCGGCGGCGGCGACCGGAACTGATAGGGGTGGAGTCACACCACCAGAATATAGCCTTCCCAGCTGCAAGGAGGAGAGAGGGGCGGCCTAGGCCTTGCTCAAGGTGATTTTCTTCCAATTCAAATGCATTAATTCTATCAAAATGGAAAATACAAGCTTATATAGGTTACATCTCAAATCCATCCTCCACCGTTGGATCTAGGGAAGGGGAATGGAGGGCTGGGATTAGATGTGACCAACACAAAAAAAATACATAAAATATGCAGGGGGGGGCTATTGACCAAGGGAGACAAGGTAGAATTGGTAGGTAGCCTACCTTGGACTTTGAAGTCCAATTGTCTCCCATGTGTCCTTTACCATTCAACCTTCTAGATGCCTCCATTTGAATTGTTGACTGACCCCACATGGGGCCCTAGGCTGAGGTGGATCAATGGGAGGGGTCTGGGGGGGCCCGTGGGACCCGGGGGTCTAATTTTTCAAATAAACCCCTCTTACAATCAAAATTACAAACCGAATAAAATGAAATAAACACACATTACACAAATAAAGTCTAAACAAATATGATAAATGTCGGGACTCAAGGGGGAGTCTCCAGGTTGTCTCCGAGCCAGATGGATGCTGAGGTGGCTCGAGTCGTGCTCCGTGTGCGGTACCGGT
Organism: Amorphophallus konjac; assembly: GCA_022559845.1. Lineage (NCBI taxonomy): Eukaryota > Viridiplantae > Streptophyta > Magnoliopsida > Alismatales > Araceae > Amorphophallus > Amorphophallus konjac. The sequence continues at coordinate 366,016,881 of CM040120.1, read as the reverse complement.
GGCTCGGCGTATCGCGCCGCTCAACTGCTCGGGTGTCCGCAAGAATTCTCCTCGGGTGGGAGAAACTTGACCATGTCGAGTAAGGGTCTGCATCGCTCCTGTATCGCTCCAGAAGGTCTGGATCAATCCGCTGCAACTCTCCGTGTGTGATCCATGTGTCCTCGGTAGTGGGCCGTCCTCTCCATCGCACTAGGTAGCGTGGATAGGATCCACTCCTGGTAACTGTCACCTACTCATCCAGTATTTGATCTATATGCTCACGCTGCCATGATAAGGGGGCTGGAGGTGGACACTCAGGTGTGGGATCACTCTCAATGGGAGGAGATGGCTCGAAAGGCTCACTAGGGATCACCGCTGGGTCCCTATATGCAACTAGATCCGAAACATTAAAAGTAGAGCTTATACCGTATTCCTCGGGCAAGTCCACAACATACGCATTGGATCCAACGCATTTCAACACTCTAAATGGACCGGCTCCGCGAGCTTGCAACTTCTTAACGGTTCCAGAGGGAAACCGTTCAGGTCTTACCCTGATCATGACATATTCGCCCTCTTGGAACTCTCGGTGGTGTCGGTGAGCATCGGCTAACTCCTAGTACCGTGCATTGCTGACCTCAATGTGACGACGGACGTCGTCATGCAGACTCCTAACATGCTTAGCAAAAAGAAAAAACACACAGATGCACGCACGACCCTAAATAACCCTATAGTTAGTCCGACCCAATCATATGCAAGGTGGTCCAGGATATCCGAATGTGTGCCATGCATACCCTAAGTGTGACCGAATGTCGATACAATCACAAGACGGTCCTTTGGGTTTGGGAGGTTTGGGTGGGACAGGAGGGTCGGGTGTCTCTCGCCCATTAACGGACTCGGTGGGTGCCGATGGCCCGGCCCATGGGGGAGGGGTATAATGGTGACCTCCCCTAAAGAAGTGGAATGGAGATTGTGGACCAAGGGGCCCACTAAGAAAGGGATCGAAGGGATCGAAGAATGTGTGACCTCTCGTTATGGATTCCCTCATCTCAAGATCCCATCTGTGGAAGTCTAGAAGGTGTTTTTTTTTTTAAACAAATAAGCCTGTAGCCAGGCCTGAGGGAGTGCACTCAATGAGAGTGTGCTCACTCCGCCAGACCCAGACCGAGGTGTTTTATTAAAATAAAAGGGTTACAAATACCAACGGGGCATACCCCTGAATAAAAGCTAAGTGGACATCAAAACCGGATGTTGGGAATTCCCAACTTATCCAATCTACAGGACCCACGAACCAAGGGGGGAAGCAAATCAGAATTTCCAAGAAAAAAGGAGCTAGTTCTATTTTTACAAGCATGATTAGCAAGCCCATCAGCTGCATGATTGCCTTCTCTGTATGTATGGACAATGTCAGCCTCCAGAAATGTGATCAGTGACCTCAATTCAGAAATGAGAGGTATAAGTCTCCAAGGACTAATGGAAGAGGTTTTTATGATGTTCACCAAGACCAGCGAGTCAGATTCAACGGAGTGGAGCTTGATGTCACAAGCAGCTGCATAACGAAGTCCATCTAGCATGGCGCGCGCTTCAGCCACCAGACTGTGACAGGGGCCATAGAAGTGACTGTAGGCTAGCACAAGAGAGCCATGGTGATCCCTGATTAGCCCTCCACCACCAGCAAGCCCTGGGTTTCCTTTAGAGGCGCCGTCCACATTGAGCTTGAAGTTATGAGGAGGAGGCATCGTCTAGTGAACAATATTGATAGAATTCTTCATAGCAATCGAGCAGGAAGGCAGCAGGGAGATAGAGGAGAGGAATTCAGTGTCTCCCATACCCTTATAGGAAGGGAGTTTGGTGGATCTGACAAGGTGCAGGATTTTATGACCGATGGAGGACGGGGAACTAGCAGCATTGTCATATTTGCGTCTGTTTCTTTCACACCAAATTTCCCAGAGCCATAAAAAGATGGTAAGAAGAGATATCCGTCCTGAAAGAGTGGACGTATTGGAGTGAAGAATGGTTTGCTGAAGGAAGGCTCTAATATTAGTAAAGGCGGCAGGGCTAATCTGCGAGCAGTGTTTGAGCATGGGCCAGGTAGCATTCGATAACTGGCTGTGTAGAAGAAGATGGGAGGCAGTTTCCACCGTTGCCGTTTGACAGCAAACACATTTGGAGCACAACGAAATGCCACATTTTTGTACAGCAGAGTCCGTTGGAAGGATGCCTTGGAAGAGCTTCCAGAGGAAGAGAGAAACTTTTGGTGGTATAATATCTGACCAGAGGGCCTTGTAGGGGAAAGGTTGATCAGAGCTATCGATCTGTTTTCTCCAGGATGAAATGGAGAATTTCCCAGTAGCAGTGAGGCACCAGACTCTCCTGTCAGAAGCTAAAGGAGTCTTGTTGATGCAGAAAGTAACAGCTTGGAAGATGTCATTAGGAAGCAAATGCTGAATAAGGTGCCAGTTGGAATTCAGAGGATTGCCCAGCTCATGGAGGGTAACATATTTATCCTCAATGAGAGACCACTGATTGTCAGAGATGTAGTCCACCAATGCTTTATCACCAAACCAAATATCCTTCCAGAAGGAAAAGTGCCCGGGACCTTTAAACAGTCTACTGTGCTTCATGATTTGGTCCTTTGCAAAATTCCAGTCCATTCTCCCATTACCTGAGCATTTTCTGAAATCAGCTACAGAGAGGTGGGGTTGAGACATGTGCTTTTTCCTGAAGTATTCAGCCCAAAGGGAGTTTTCTGTGGTAATAGCTTTCCAGAGCATTTTAATTTTGAATGCTTTTTGAAGGTCCCTGAGGGGGAGAATGCCCAAACCTCCATTCCGGATAGGTTGACAAAGACTAGGCCAGTTCCTCCAATGTTTCTTAAGTTTACCATCAGTATAGCCCCAAAAGAAGTTGGCAAAGGCTTGATCAATCATTTTATGAATTGACGCAGGAACAGCACAGCATGCAATGATATGCAGAGGAATAGAAGACAGGACATGCTTAATCAGGCAAAGTCGACTAGCTTGAGATAGGAGATTAGAACTCCAACCTTGAATTTTGACCTAAATTTTGCTGAGCAGAGGGGTGAAGAAAGACACCTTGGCTCTTCCAGGATAGAGGGGAACTCCAAGGTAAGTAAAGGGAAAAGAACCATGTCTCATACCAGTGAGAGCAGATAACCTTTGCTTGAGAGGAGACGAGGCATTGCTGTGGGTATAATAAGAACTCTTGCTTATATTAATAAGCTGGCCCGAAGATCTTTCATACAAATGTAGGAAGTCCATAAGGTTCTTAATGGATCTCTTACTCCCATTGGCAAATATCAGGGTGTCATCAGCAAAGAGCAGGTGGGAGATACCTTGGCAACCTCTAGGGGTAGAAAAATAGCTAACTTTCCCAGTTTGGTATAAGTTGGTTAAGCCTCTACTAAGAGCTTCCTCAGCCAATATAAATAAGGAAGGGGCCAGGGGATCCCCTTGTCTGATACCTCTTGAAGATTTGAAGAAGCCAGCAAGATTTCCATTGAGCAGGATAGAGAACCAGACATTAGCTAGGAGTCTGTGAATCATGTTGGTAAAAGTGCTGGAAAAACCAAATTGTTCCAAGACTTTAAGAAGAAAATCTCATTCAAGTCTATCATAATCCTTAGCCATGTCAATCTTGAAAACCACATTTTCCCCACGGATTTTTTTCCCAATGCCATTAATGATGTCCTTAGCTAGGATGATATTCTCCCCAATGAATCTACCTTTAACAAAAGCACCTTGCTCCAAGGATATGACTGTTGGAAGGATATGAGCCATCCTGTCATTTATAATTTTGGAGATGATTTAAAAAGAAAAGTTGCATAAACTGATTGGCCGAAAGTCTTTAAAAGTATCTGGTTTGCTGACTTTAGGGAGGAGTGTAATAATAGTGGAAGTTATACTCCTAGGAAGATCACTGCCCAAGAAGAATTCTTTGATAGCAGCACAAACATCCTTACCAATAAAAGACCAGCAAGTTGTATAAAAAAGACCAGTCAGACCATCAGGTCCAGGGGCACTGTCAGTGGACATGGCAAAAATTGTTCTTTTAATTTCCTCATCAGTAGGAATAGCACACAGAAGCTCATTGTCTTGCTGGGAGATAAGAGTAGGAATGACCTGAAGGAGTTGCTGAGAAACAGTATGTGGCTGAGATGAGAAAGCTTTCTGATAGTGATGGACAGCCATGTTAGTAATCAGAGTATCATCTTCAATAAGATTTCCATGGTCATCCTTAATGGAAGAAATTTGTTGCTTGTGTCTATTATGCAAAACAGTGGAATGAAAAAATTTAGTATTTCTGTCACCATCGTGAAGCCAGTGAATGTGGGCTTTCTGCCTCCAGAAGCATTCTTCATGTGAGTAAAGTTGGGCTAGTGAAGTTCTAGCATCTTCAAGAGCAGAAAAGTGCAAAACATTAGGATCAGAATCAAAGGAGGCTTGAGCAATATCCACATTTTCTTCAGCAGCAGAGATGTTGTTGAAAATATTACCAAAAATAGTTTTGTTCCAGTCTCGAAGTCGTATCTTAATCCCTTTCATCTTAAGATGTAAAGTTAACAAAGGAGAGTAAGAAATGGGAGCAGTAGCCCAACAAATTTTAGCAGTCTCCATAAAGCTGTCATGGCCAATCCACATATTCTGAAAGGTGAATCTTGAATTGACTTGAGGCTTAGCAGTAATAAGGGAGATGAGTAGTGGGGAATGATCCGAAGCTTCTCTAGATAGGTAAGATACCTTGATGGGAATTTGGAGAGCCATTGAGGGTTGTAAAAAACTCTGTCTAGTCTGGCCCAAATAGCATTACCACCTGTTTGACCATTATACCAAGTATAAGAGCTACCATGGAATCCTGCATCCTGAATGCCAATAGAAGTGATACAGTCATTGAAGTCAGCCATACTAGTAAAGTTGGGGAGTCTGCCACCAGCCTTTTCCTCCATAGAGAGGATGGTATTAAAATCCCCAGCAAGAAGCCAAGGAACAAGGCAATTCCAATATAAATGAGCTAACTCTGACCATAGGACCCTCCTTTCCTGAACAGAGCATTTGGCATGAACAATAGTAATAAAGAAATTTGGATCTGAAGATCCCCCATGACAGAGAGTTAGAAATTGCTCATGCTGATGCAGAACAACAAATTGAAGTGGAGATTTCCAAAAAAACCAGATATGAGCTTTGCCAATGGAATTAGCAGCCGAGTAATCCATCTTTAATTTCTTCCTGAAGGAGTCCATTCTGTTACTATCCACCATGGGTTCTATGATGGCAACCATATTGAGTTTGTGGGCTTTTATTAAAAATTTAAGCCTACCAACAGACAGGTCATTCGAAATGCCACGGATATTCCAAATGAGGGCATTCATTGAAAATTGGTATTTGGCAATTCCCCAGCAGAAGTAGATCTTCTTAACATACCTCTGGTAATCGGTCTGGAGGGCTTATCCTGGATGTCAGAGGTGCAAGACTGATGAATAATATTTTCTTTCGCAGCAAGCTGCTGAATGTCCTGAAAATGAGCATCAAATAGTGAACTTGGGATGTTATCCCTTGAATCCTGATGAGGTTGCAGTGACTCAACAATATGAGGTAGGGGCTCCTCTCCAGGAGCATTAGTTTTATCCTTCACCATGCTGCAATCTGAATTATTAAGAGAAACCTGAATTAAAGATAGAGCAGGTAAGGCAGCTCCAAGAGAGCTACTTGGGAGATCAGCAGAATCATTGATAGTAATAACTTCAGTAATAATTGCGGGATTGGAATTAGAAATCCTTGAAGGCCCAGGGATATCGGCGGCACCAGATGGTGGCTCAGACAGTGTCGACACCTTCGAGGAAATTGGAGCCACCATCGGAGGGGCCGGAATAAAGTCAACCTTGTTGGAATCATCATGTAGACTTTGAAAGGTATTACATAACGGAAGAGTTACTTTGCCCGAATCCTCTTGAAGTTTAGAACCAGAGCAGGAAGCTTTAGAACCAACCGGTACCCAGGCCATGGGCGCCTTGGTGACTAACGTGTCGACACCTGGTTGTTTAGTAGAAACAGAGCCAGAGTTCCGAGAGCAATCCTTAGCAGCATGGCCAACCTTATGACAAGTGGTGCAAAGGAGGGGGATACGATGATACTTTATGTTTTGCCAGAAACCAGCGCCTCCACAATCAATCCAGATACGTTCCACCAGAGGCTTAGCAATATCAAGTTCCACACAAACAAAGGCCTCGGAGGTATGGGTCCATGCTAACGTGGATTCATGAATCCGCAATACTTTGCCGAGGTTACCAGCAATAGACCAAAGGAAATCTTCACCATAAAAGTTAACAGGAAGAGTAGGGAAACTAATCCATATTGGCATGATGGAAGGATCAGAATTGAAATTAAAATCTGCAGTCCAACGAAAAAAACGGAATAGGAAACCTTTGACATAAATATTCTTACGAAGCAACACCTTCAGAAAATCCTCCTCCGAAGAGAACCGCAGAAGAATATGGCGAGGGTTCAGCAAACTCAACAATAAGTCTTTTTGGATGTTCAGGCGCTGGGTAAGGATGCTTTTGATCTCCGGTATCGCTGGACGACCATAGGAGCACCGAGCTATGATTGCAAACTCGAGAGGCCTGTAGGACTTCATGACTTCGTGTTTTGAAAAGAACACTGCAGGTTGTCCATCGTCGGTGAAGGCTGGAGGCTTGATGCCAATACAAACCTTCGGTGGAGAGAGCGCACGGGCTAAAGTTTGGAGGAAGGAGGGCTTAGGAGAGGAGGGGCGACCAGGGGGAGGGGGTTCACCCCCCCCCCCCCCCGGGAAGGGGAGCCGCCATAACCTAGGAAGCCATGCAAACCCTAAGCGAGAGACGTCTGAAGGGAGATGAGACGGTGGGGGTATGATGGTGGACTCTCTCAAAAGGGTGGAGTAAATATGGTGGGTCACGGGGTCCACAAGAGAATGGGTCGAAGGGATCAAAGAAGGTATGACCCCTCGGACTAGGCTTCCATAAATTGCTGTCCCACATTTGGAAATCTTGGAGGTGTAAATGATCACCTTCATTCATTGTGAGAGGTGGGACGACAGTCATAGGTAGAAAGTAAGATTCCTCCCTTGGGCAAATGAGAATGAAGTCGGGCTCGGCCGGCATAGGGAGGAGTAGAAGAACCTCCGTGGTAACATGATTCACGGTGTACACGGAGGTGATGGACCCCAAAGCTGGATGGGTGAAGCTAGGACCTGTGGGTCGGTCAAAGCCTGGGGTCAGCAAGTGCGTAAATGTCAACTTCCGGTCTAACCCTTTAAGAAGGTCATCCAATGTATCCACATAGTGACTAGACCGGAAAGTGGTGTGAAATGAATTGATTGGCACCAGAGGTAGGATAGCGTCCATAGATGGGAGGGGAGATGGGGCCAGGGCATTCTTAAGCCAGCTAAGGAGTGGCTCGGCTATAAGTAGCGTTCCCGTTAGAAACACGGGTAGCTGTGGCTGAGGTGGCTCCGAATAAAGATTGGAGAGTGAGGCTTCTCCAACCCTTTTGTCCCCTAGGGCTAGAGATGTCCGAGTGGGACACTGTCTGGCAAAGTGACCGAACCCCTGGCAGCGATAACACTGCTGCCGTGACCCACGACGCTCCTTGATAAGTCGATCTTGACCCGTCATGATGGGGAGAGGGCTTGGGGACTCCGTTGATGGGGCCGGGTTAAGACTACTAGCGATGACCTCCTTAGGCTCGGGTAGGAGTACATCACTAGGAGTACGTGTCCTATCCACCCCATCCAACCGGTCCAAAATCATTTGCATAAGTTCGGCAACGGAGTGGGTTGGAATAGGGATATCATGGTGGACTCGCCCATAGTCAACCATTCTAGGATTGGGTCTTGGCTCATCTACGTGTGGGGCTCTTTGCCTCCGACTAGGACCCACTTGGTTGGAAGTGATTGGGTGGGGCCGGTTGGAGGTGACCGGTTGGGGCACGTAGACCTTCCTAAGCTCTCTCTTCATGTCCCACCATGACTCGATGGGCCATTGCCTCCTAACCTCTCTCATTCTTTCGATGTAATCCCACTTTTCGGCAACCTCATGAAGAAGCCGCTCTTTGGCGAAAGAGAATTGCATTGCCTCGGACATAGTATAACAATCAAAGTAGGTGTCCATGGTGGCCTCCCACTTGAGGTAGATGCCCGGGTCATTGGAGCCAAAAAAATCTGAGGCTTCAGGCCTACAGAAGCGGAGAGGATGGTTGCCAAGCCCATGGGTGGGCCAACGGTCATATCGCCTGGGCGACCGGGAGTCCATTGGAAAGTCGGAACTACAAGATGGGCATGATGACAAGAGACAAGACAAACCGACTAATGCAAACACACACTAATGCAAAAATGATGCACTTAGACTTAACCAATAGCCGGTATGAGGCGGAGATAAGCGATCCGAAGATCACTCACGCAAATGTGTGGCCCTCCCGATAGGCGTAGCCTAACGTTCGGACAACACCTTTTGATATACTAGGTTATCGGGATGAAAAATGCAATTTTAAAACACACTTTGTTTTTTGAAAATAATGATGATCCTAGACTCGACTTAGACCATGATGCATGCAAGACTTATGCAAGACTACCCTAGACTCAATTGGCTCTGATACCAAACTGATGCGGGACGGACAGAGGAGACGACGCTACATGAGACGGACACGACTCGGCCAGCAACGACACGACTACTAGAGCGACCTCGGCTCGACACTAAGAGCTCCTATAGGCTACACGTCGCTAACATAAGTGCAAACTCACTCGTCGTCCCATGCGAGGGAAAGCGTGGATCGTGCGCGGTTAAGGAACCGGCATAGTTCAAGGTAGTCAGACTCACTTCCGGACTCGGATCGAGTCGCGGGAAGGGTCACTCTCACGCTCACAGCGGTGACATGGACACACGGGCTAGAATCCTACACTCTCGACAGCGGCATATGATCGTATACTAGCTAAGCAAGCAAATGCCAAGAAGGTGAGACCGTTACCTCCACGCACCCGGCGTGGGGAAGACGACCCGGCCAATCTCGGACTCCCGGTTAAACAGTTTTACAGCAATACAATAAACTTGACCCACTCCACGCAGGGAGGTAAAAGGTCACGTGTGGGACCCGGGAATCACGTGAATTGGGTTGACGGGCAGCATCTTGATGTCGCCCGGTGGTGCCGAACTCCGCATTTTCGTGCTTTCCGAATGGCAGAGTCTACGGGCCCGTGGGGCCCACGGACAGCGCTGTCCTCCGGATCTGCGGGGGTGGGCCCCACTGGGGTGGGGACCCCTGGTGGCGTGCCTCCACGGATGGCGGTCGGCCGGAAACACCGATCGGGGGTCGATCGACCCCGATTCCCAATTCTTGAACTAGCCCACGGATTTTCGGTTCTGTTTTCCGGCGCGCGCTCAGGCGAAAATGGCTGCTGCGATCAATCCCGCAGTCGGATCGGGGCGCATGAGCTATCGTTGGAAAGCTATCTTCAAATCCTTCAATATAGACCCAAAGAGATTTGCTGGATCTGGTCGGATGTGAAATTTATTGAATTTTCAAGTTCATGTTGTACAGTACCCGAAACCTCAGATCTGCAGGGAACTTATCTGAGAACGGCCGTTGACCGCCTAGTAGACTTCCGATTCAGCTGTTGAGCTCTTCATCAAAGTTGTAGGAAATGGAACAAGGAAAACGGACATGTTTGTTGTGAACAGATTGGTGGAAGCTACGAATTGATATGATTTTGTCACTGGAAGGTGGTCGGATCTAGACACCGGTGGAAAGCACTGTAGCTAGCTCTGAATACGATTTTTGAAAAACAGATGAAGGGCTGATAAAAATTCAAGAAAACTCATGGGTGGAGGGGTTGATGGACAGAACTCCCAGTAAAATTGAGAGACCCTAAAAAAATCACAAAGGGGTCCGAACACTAGAAACACAGGGCGGGTGGAAATCTAAACAGCAAGCAGACAGATCTGAGAAAAGAGGTTGGACGAAAATGAAAAATTATCAAATGGAAGATTCATGACCAACAAATTTTTGTGGATCGTGAGCAACACCTATGGAACATCCCCTCAAAATCCCAGCTCAAAAATACGACGGGGTGGAGAGCAAGAATTCAGAGAAGACAACTCTGTCCTGGATGGATAGAACACCGGCGACGATGGTGGAGGCGCGATGGCGGCACGTGGCGGCGGCGACCGGAACTGATAGGGGTGGAGTCACACCACCAGAATATAGCCTTCCCAGCTGCAAGGAGGAGAGAGGGGCGGCCTAGGCCTTGCTCAAGGTGATTTTCTTCCAATTCAAATGCATTAATTCTATCAAAATGGAAAATACAAGCTTATATAGGTTACATCTCAAATCCATCCTCCACCGTTGGATCTAGGGAAGGGGAATGGAGGGCTGGGATTAGATGTGACCAACACACAAAAAATACATAAAATATGCAGGGGGGGGCTATTGACCAAGGGAGACAAGGTAGAATTGGTAGGTAGCCTACCTTGGACTTTGAAGTCCAATTGTCTCCCATGTGTCTTTTACCATTCAACCTTCTAGATGCCTCCATTTGAATTGTTGACTGACCCCACATGGGGCCCTAGGCTGAGGTGGATCAATGGGAGGGGTCTGGGGGGGGCCCGTGGGACCCGGGGGTCCAATTTTTCAAATAAACCCCTCTTACAATCAAAATTACAAACCGAATAAAATGAAATAAACACACATTACACAAATAAAGTCTAAACAAATATGATAAATGCCGGGACTCAAGGGGGAGTCTCCATGTTATCTCCGAGCCAGATGGATGCTGAGGTGGCTCGAGTCGTGCTCCGTGTGCGGTACCGGTGGCTCGGCGTATCGCGCCGCTCAACTGCTCGGGTGTCCGCACCATGAAGGATATGAGGAGGTTATACTGGATGACCTCCATCGCAGTCATACAGACTGTCTAGGGCAGTATCAGGTGCTGCACAGCTACCGATACTTACTAAAGACTTGAAGATATCTGGCCAGGGCTGGTAGGGAGAGGCCAGGGCTAGTAGGGAGAAGCCAGTGCATACTCCTCGGGGGACATTGAAGGCATGGGTCTGCCACTTCTACAACGGGCCCTTCTACTTCTACAATGAGTTTGCATAAGACCGGACTCCATGGGATGAGTATTCAGTGGTGGAGCTGAGATTCAAGACCTATTCACACTATATTTATGCACTGAGAGAGGGGTGGAATCCCTACGAGCTTCCAGATGTCACTTATCTGGCCGCGTACCTCGCATATTGGCTAGCAACGTTCGTGGTTCCTCATGGTGAGGACAGTCTTCTGCGGGCAGAGTTGCTGTGGACTGCCTGTTTACTGGCGGAGGGACGGAGATTGGCGTTGGCCCTAGCAGCTCTGGCCAACATCTACCACTGACTGGGGGCACTGGCAGCACACACCATGCCCAGGGAGAGGAGTATTATTCTGCCGACCCATTACTTGAGTGTGTAGGCCAGTTTACTTTTTTTGGGGTTTGTTACAAGGTCAGAGGTGGCAAACCCAGCAGCTCCATTACTATTTGCTTTTACGGGACAACTGGACGGTGGTGCAGTGGATCAGTTGGAGAAGGCCTAGAGGGCCATGTCATACTTGCTAGGCAGAGGTGACAATGGCCTTTCGTTCGGCTGTGGATTGAGGGACTTCTGGCATGTACTGGTGCCAGTGAGTGGAGGGGCAGCCTACACCTTATCATTTCAGAGAGAGCTAGACGCGCCAGTGTACACAGAGTGGGTGATCAGCACCCGACCCACTGTTCTAGCGATGCACCAAACCAGTACTAGTGTCCTGGAGCCCTACTACCCACACAAGTTCTCCAGGAACTTCGGGTACGATCAGGCAATTGCGCCTAACCAGGAGTTCCCTTTGGCAAGTCAGATGTACAAGGGTCGGGACACCCACCTGGTTGCAGCGGCCTGATGGGACTTCACTTATAGAGGCAAGCCAGAGAGACTATCGATGTCAGGGTTGGATAGTCGAGGGAGGTTTGATGTCCACTCTGCCCAATGGTGGTTTGAGCACAACCACCTGTACCGCTAGAAGTCCTCAGCAATGAAGAAGGCCGAGAAGAGCAGGCTACTACGGGATGATCAACCTCCCATTTTGCTGGACGAGGAGTTACTGTGGACTCGCTTCTCCTTGATTCGTCGGGAGGTGGAGCAGATCATGCTATAGTTGCCCTGGGATAGCCGGTTGTCCTCGTCAACAAGACGGGGTTACAGCGGGGCGATTAGGCCCCTGAGACCAGCACATGCGGTTCCTGTTGCGGCTACCAGAGTTGGGAGATCGAGCTCGAGGCAGCCGAAGACCTGGTGGACATAGTTCCAAGCTGACTGCAGTTTCAAGAGGAGCAACTCTCTCGATGGCGTGCTTCCGGAGGGGAGCTTTGCTGACACTGTCGTTCCTAACTGGAGGTGGCACATCTCCCACGTGATCGGGTCAGCTGGACCGGTGGAGTTCGTCTCTCACATAGAGTGATCTTACATGCTGAGAGACATTAAGGAGGCTGTTGCGAAGGCTGCCCGAGTGTTGGGGTTGAAGCCAGAGTAGCTGGTTACCTTACCCTTGACTTCCTTTGGGCCTTCAGGTAAGACGTAGTCTTTATTATATTGTCTTTACCTTTCCCCCTTCTTCATTTAGCTGAGATATAACTTTTGGCATGTGTATTTTGCAGGTTCCCCAGTGGTAGGGAATAGTTCTTCGATGGGGATGCCTACTGGTAGCGGTGATAGAGATCCGCAGCCCCGGCCGAAGCATGCTCAGTAGATGCTAGTGCGGCAGAGATCGGGGAGTCCTCTCGTGGGCGTAAAGAGGATGAGCATATTGAAGAGGAGCCGGTTTTGAGTAAGTGTCGGTCTTTTGACCCTCTCACTTATATTTGATTAGCCACTGTGATTGACTGGTTTCATTGATATGGTTGGATTTGTAGCTCCATTAAAAGTTGGGCCAGAGATGGCTTTCTCACTGGCCTTGGAGACTGATTCCCTATTAGACGACGAGATTGAATGCGATATCAACATGGAGGAGATTCTCTAGGCGATGGAGGAGACTGGCCCTGACATTTAGGTGCCCCCCCCACTTTGAGCCAGGGGAGACTTTTGGGGCCAACCAGATAGGTAAGACACCTGGGACTAGCGGTGTTTTATGTATAGCAGTGTCGCTAGATGAGGAGACTAACATTGCCATATTCCTGCATACAGGGGCGGTGGAAGTAGTAGGAACCTCTCTATCTCTTGGAGCAGGAGATGGAGCACCTACTCCTATTGGCGGGCAGGAGCCTGAAGGGTTCAGGACTAGCTCAAGTGAGTGTTAAGTTGTTGTATGGAGGGCTGACTCCTCCTTCCTTTGTATTTGTTATGCTGGTGATGTTGACTGAGCCTACTTGTTCTGATTTACTAGCTGATGACAGTACAGCCACCCTAGAGATGGTTCAAGAGCTAGTTAGTACCAGACCTACGATGGAGCTTCCTTTTTTTGAACCAGATCCAAGGTGACAAGTTGTCTGATGGCTCTTATTATTGGAGCTGCAGCTTTGCCGGTGTCACAGCCATAGGTGGAGTTCTCTCTCCCTTCTCTGCCAGCTATGGTCTTAACTTGCACTGTGGGACTGGTTGGGTCCTCTACTATGGGGCCCTCAAGTATGTGACTGGAAACTTAAACCACATCCTGGCTCTATGTATTTTCATTAATACTGGGCTCTTCCTTGCATTTTCCACATGCACCTCGTCTCCTTTGGAGGAAGGTGAGCTTCCTCCTGATGCTGCTAGAGTTTCAACTGAAGAGCCTGTAGCTATAGTCCCGGCTGGAGAGGACGAATAGGCCATTGATATAGAGGGGATCTCAGACAAGGGTACCTCTACTGGTAAGCTTCATTTAGCACTTTTAGCTAGCTAGCTTGTCTTATAGGTCCAGATTATATGATCACTTTGCTGTTCTGGCGATCTACAGGGGATTCCACTTTCACTGCTTCTGGGAGTTCATCGGGAACTTCCTCTTAGGCCTCTTCGAGCAGTAGCAGCGTCGCTATGGAGACGAAGGAGACTTTGAGTTCCTCTTTTTCTGGGGTCTTATCTATTAAGATAGCTGAGACTAAGGTGGCTTCTACATGTATGAGGGATTCTTTTTTCCTCTTCTAATGATTATTTATGTAATCCGGTAGGAGGCTAACAGTCTTGTTTTGTACAGCACTAGCGTTAGAGGAGGAGCATGTGCCCACTCCTGTTACAGGTGATCAGGAGGGGTCCCCCACCCTTGCTGCGGCTACCGGGGAGGATAGGGCGATGGGGGAGGCTTCTCCGACTGTTGAGGAGTCGTTGCCTTCCCCCACTCTGGCGAGGGATTCGGAGGCAGTGGAGGGGTCCGTTCCAGATAGAAACTATGAATTTTCTCAGGCTTTCCAGCTTGTTTGCCATGGAAAGTGTTGTATGTATTTCTCACTCTCCACTAGTTCTTTCTGGTGTGGTGTAGCCTTGGCCGACGTGTTGACGGAGGAGGCCGACCCCTCCCTCGGTCTAGGGGTTGAGTGGCCTACACCCATTCCATTGTCGGAGCCCTTGGTGGATGAGAGCATGGCCACCTTCCTTCTTTAACACATGTGGGGGTGCTTTCAAAGTGATCCTCTCTGGTCTCCGGAGGACTTGAGGAGGCGGCTGGCAGACTGTACTCGGGACTACCACAGTCTTGGCTTTCCAAAGGAGCCTTGGATGATAGCGCTAGCAACGACATGGGTTGGGTTCCTACGGCTTCGGCACACACATGAGCGGATAGCACAGAGGTTGGCCACTATCAGGGAAGTGCAGGAGAGACTGGGTAGGCTGGCTACAACCGTGGCCGAGTAGAGGGGCCAGACTAAGGCAGCTCACGCGCGTAGCCTAGATCGGGTTGTTCAGTTGGGAGAGGCCGAGAGCAAGGCCGTGGCCTTGGGGAAGGCCTTGGAGGAGCAGCAGTTGATTGTCGAGCGTGTTCAAGTCGAGTGGTGGGAGGCAGCGAGCGTAGTCGAGGCTAGCACCCACGTCTTGTCAGCTCTTGAGGCAGAGTTTACAACTACTCGTTCTCACTTAGCAGCGCTGGAGGAGAGCGAGCCATGACCTCGTCACTGTGGTTATGCTGTTATCTCTTTTATGTATACATGCCATCCTTGTATTTTGTGCCTGGCTGCACATATTTTTGTGTTACCTCAATTGCATGTCTTGGGCTCCCCCTTTTTTCTTGAAAATGAATGACAAATCCATGCATTTTTTTCTTTGTCATTGCTCTTTGAGTTCCATTATCTCTTGGTTCTGGAATGTAGCATGGTGGTGCGGCTGGCAACCTTGTTGCGGTTAAGTGATGTCGACTTTTTGAATGCCTTTGGTATGTCAAAGGGGCATAGCTTGTCATGGGTAGTGGGGGCTCGACCAGGAAGGTAGAAACTGGTGCTGGCGGCAGAGACTGGATATCAGTGACTGGATACCGACACTTGCTTTGTTGTGATATACGGGCGTAGCCTGAGACCGAGCTAGAAACTGGAGACAATGTATTGGAAATCTCTTCGGATAAGGTGGAGGCCTGTTGCTGGGAGCTTGAGGTCTAAGGACCCGGGCACTTAAGGCCCTCATGGTTGAAGTATATAGGTCTGCTGCTGAAGCAGACCTTCCGATAAGGAACTTTGGTTTGTTCATGTGGTTGTTGTAGTTGTGAAACTCGATCATAAGGGAAGCTCACCTGGTGCCTTGCTTCTCATTGCTGAAGACTACGTTATCAGGTATCTCCTAGATGTATAGCATGCAAATTTTTTGGCTAGGGCTCAGAACAGCCGTTGACGAATGAAACTGAAGGCTGGCTATTGACGTCCAAAACAATTACTGCACGGCAAGTACGCCCTAGCAACCAAGAGCAGCTAATCAAGGGCAGAGAAGCCGAAGAAGCCCCACATCTCGTCCGAGCGGGACGAAAACACACCTAGTGGCCAGCCACCTGGTAAGGAAGCTTCTCGAGCTGAAGAAATGGCCCTGGCCCCTCGATTCACAGTGCCGAAGGCCGAATCAGCATAAAACCTTAGTAACCCGATCGGGGCACACGGTATGCCGGAAAGGTCCGTAGGAGGCCGAAGAGCCGCCCAAAGAGGGTGAAAATACTCTGGGCAGTTGTCCACCAGATGAAGACACTCCCCACAGGCAAGAAGCAGGCTTGAGGGTACAATTTATAATGCTGAGGGCCAAATCATGACAAAACCTGAGTACTCTGACGTGGGTTCTACACACGCCAACAATCAACCGAAATTACAAGCCGAAGCCCAGGAGCATCGAAATAAACACTCCGGAAGTAGTGCATTAGAACTAAGGCAGCGTCGGATGTCAAGCACTCATCTGAGCTAGTTCGGGGCTGACAATGACACACAATCGACGCCATCCCACTTGAATCGGCGTGGATTCAAAAATGGCGCGCCCCTATGCTCCTCTCCCCCTCACCTTGAAACGGCGCGGCCCAGCCTCCCTTAAAACAGCACGCCCTTGGCCCTCTTAAACCGGGGCGACGGTGGCCCCTCTCCTTATGCTTCTTAAATCGGCTCGGCATGGGCCTCTTGGCCCTTCCCAAAATGGCGCACAAGAAGACCTCATCTTCTCTTGAAACGGATTGACTTGAAGCGGCGTGAGGAGTGTCCCGTCGTGGACACGGAACTCTGTTCCTGCTGCAGTGAAGTAGGGGAGCAAGAAAGCATGAGAACGAAGCTCCTCCGGCGGTCTCCGATAGGACATTTAATGCCCGTATCAAACCCGTTGAATGAGCATTTAAGGTTCGCATGTTTGTCTCACGCTCAGCTAGATAGCGCGACGGTGGCAGCAACGGTGGCAGGCATCCTCGGACAACTTCCTGGTCTAGGCCAACGGAGGGTCGACAGCGTAACATCAAGCTAGTCACCTTGTCCTACGGATAAAGAGAGAAAGGTGAGAGTGCTATCTTGAAGGGAAGTCCCCCTCATTGTATATATAGAGCTAGCTCACGATAGAGAAAAAAGAGGAGGAAGAGGAGGGAAAAAGAGAGAGAGGGCTAAAAAAGATAGGTGAAGCTTTTTTCTTTTGGCGAACAAGAAGAGTGGGCTCCCACCTGCGAGGAAAAAATAGTGTTGTTTACTTCCGCGTCGGCAGGGTGAAGAAAGAAGGGAGAAGAGAAGAGAGGTGAGAGTGGAGGGGGAGGAGCTTATGCTCTGTTCCCCCTCCCTCCAATGTATTTTTCTTTTCTTCTCTACTATGTCTCTTGTTACGGGTTATGTTCCCCTTTTGTATCTGCTCCTCCTGCAATAAAAAAAGAAGGGATTTCGTTCTAGCATGTTTGGCGCATCCTCCATCTCGTCTCGTTTTCTCCCTCTCTCTGGTCTAGACGGGTCTCCCTTTTTTCTATGCATATATACACTGCTGCATCCTATAAGTATGTATACACACATATGTGGAGGTGATGGTCACCTTCTCACTCTAGACCATGAGTTGTGAGGGTACTGTCGATCCCTCCCTAAGTCCAAGGGAACTGGCATTTCCCCCTTCACTTCCCAAGATGCTCCCCTCATTTCCTGCCTTTCTAACTTCTCGATTTCCTCTCTTGATCATCACGGGTCTCTCAGAAGCTCACTTATTCGTAGCAAGTCTTTTGGAGATCCCACTTAAAGGGTGAATAACAACGGCCATGTCCTAAACGGCATGGTGAATATGATGCGGGACGAGACCACTGGACACGACAAGCTCGCGATTGTCCCTTAACGAGGGAAGCGTCGGACATGCACAGTTGAGAAACCGGCAAGAGCTAGGGTGGTCAATTCACACTTTCGTGCCCGGATCGGGTCACGGGACGGTAACGCTCTCTCTCGCAGCAGCGGTTATATAAATATAAAGCGAGCTAATTATCCCTACACATGCTCTCTAGCAGCGGCATAAATAAATATATATGAAGTAAGCAAAATGATGAGAAGGGAGCGAAAATGATACCTCCACGCGCTCGGCGTGGGGACGACGGACCCGGTCGAAACCCGTACTCCCGGAATAATATTACACACTTGTTACAGCAATGAAGCACTGCCCACTCCACGCAGGGAGGTAAAGGGTGACACAATGGGGTCCGGGAGGACCGAATTCGGGTTGACGGGCGGCTTCTCGCGTCTCTTCGGCAGCACCCGAACTTGTGACTGTGGGGTCCACGTGTTGTCCAGAGGGGCCGTGTGGGACCCGGTGGCACTACTGTGGTGGGGACACTTGGGGAAGCGTTCCCTGGGCTGGCGGTATGCTGGAACAGCGGTCGGAGGCCGGGCGGCTCCGTTCGGCACCGCTCGGAATAACCGGCCACGGATCTGCTGGTTCTGTTTTTCGGCGCGCGCTCCGGCGAGAACGGACGCTGCGATCAGCCCCGATGTCGGATCGACACGAAACTGATGCCGTTGGAAAGCTAACTTCAAATGCTTCAATCTAGGCCTAGAGATCAGACTTGGATCTACACAGATCTGGGCTTGAGTGAATTTACAAGTTCCTGTTGTATAGTGCCCGAGCTCTCAGATCTGTAGGGAACTTGTCTGAGAACTGCCGTTGACTGCCTAGTAGACTTCCGATTCAGCTCCTGAGCTCTTCACAAAAGTTATAGGATTTTGAACAAGGACGATGGAAATATTTGTTTTGGACTGATCGGAGGTGGCTACGAATTGATATGATTTTTGCATTGGACAAAGGTCGGATCTGGAAATAGGTGGACAGCACTGTAGCTAGCTCTGGGAACGAATTTTGACAAATAGATGGAAGGATGATAAAAATTCAGAAAACATCGTGGTAGGAGGGGTGGGTGTAGATAACTCCCAGTAAAATTGGGAGCCCTAGTAAAAATCAAAAGATGGGTCTAAGATGCGAAACTCAGGAAAAACTGAAATTCAGATCTGAAACTGGCAGAACTGAATTTGGGACTTGAACGAAAATGGGAAATTAGCAAATGGAGGGTTTATGACCCACCAATTTTTTTAGTATGTGGGGAACACCTCTAGAACATCCCCTCAAAATACCAAGTCGATCTGAGCTCGTGGCTAACAGAAAGAATTCATGGAAGTGGCTACTATTGGCTGAGGACAGAACTCCGACGGTGGCTCGATGGCGGCACGAACGGCGGCGGCGGCGGCACCGATGAAGATCAGAGGTTGAGAGGGGGAGATAGAAGGTAGATACACTCTAGAATTGCAGAGGGGCTGAGGGGAGAACTCCAGGAGAGAGGAAGGGGGCGCAAGCTTCAAGCTTTCCAAACAATTTTCTGAATTTTCATTAATTTCCACTTGAAAATACACCCTTTTATATGCTAGGTATCAAATCTAATGTAGACCCTTGGATCTAGGGATGGGGAATGAAGGGTCTAGATCAAATGTGACTAACACACAAAAATTAATAAAAATAATCAAGGGGAGGGGGGCGGCCTATTGACCAAGGGAGAGGTAGGTGGGGTGGGTGTAGAATGTTGACATTCTTCACCCTTTGTCTCCCATGTGTCCATATGACTAGTCCAACCTTCTAGATGTCCACCTAGGATAATTGACCAGCCCCACAAGGTGACATGGACCAATGGGAAAGGGCTGAGGGCCCCCTAGCTGGACCTACTACACAATTGCACAAAAACCCACACAATCCAAGGGAATGACTCATTGGCTTATAAAGCCTTACATTTGCGTACATACTTTCCCAAGGATATAAACACAAACTAAAAGGACATAAATGCAAAAGAAAATGTACATGCTCGGCATCGATTCCCATCAGAATATCTACCCCAGAAATGTTCTTGAAGTTACGACTCGTGGGCCACTAGAACCCCTCGAAGGCTAGTCCTCGGGCTTCTATGCTCATCTTTGGGTCAACGGGCAGTTGTTTCTAGCTCACCCGTAGTTTGGGGGTCGTCCCGAAGCATTCCGACTGACCGCTCCCTGTTTTGCACCTCGTAAACCCCGGTTCGGGGGAGGTGCTGCCGAATTTTACCTAGAAATGCGAATGACAAAGGTTGAACAATCAATTAGTGCTGATCACAAGAATAAAAAAATGGAATGAACAAAAGATCCTTGAAGCTCTATTCGAACATCATTAACAAACCCCTATGCATGTCTGAACTCATAAACATGAATTTCACCCCTTGTATATTAACCCGTATGCATTTTGAGTGCCCAATGAAACTCCCTTCTGTCAAGCCCCCTGTTGTACCCGGACTATTTCCCGACAGAATAACAAGGAATAAGGGTTCGGGTATTTCCCCGAACACCTTCAAGGCACGGGCTATTTAGCCCTTTCTACAACGCTGCGGGTCCCTACAATGGTCTTGACCAGCTTGCCGTGACACGCGGTGACACAAGCAATTGTCCGGGGTCAACCCCGGCCACTCACATACGGGCTTTGCCCGTATCCTACATGGCCGCCCGGGACCACCCGGGGGCGCCCCGATGTTAAGCCACACCACATGGCACTTAGTGAAAGGGCAGTGGGCCCACCCCGAGACACCTCTTTCAACCCTCCAAGGTCAAAGAAAGACCCAAGTAAGTCAACCACAGGCTCTGGAGGTCCGCAACACGTGCATACGGCCCACACACGTGTGTTTGACATTTTTCTGAACACCTTGTGGGCGCATATGTTCCAGCCCTTCCACACAAAACCACGGGCCACCCCGTGATTCCAGCACACTAATTGGGTCCTACAACGACCCCCAGTAAGTCGGGGCCACCACCGACCCTCAGATACATGGCGACGAGCCATAAAACTTTAGCACTCAGGCCAACCCGAGGCTACCCTGCCAACCCGCCGTGCAACATGGCACGTAGCTCGAGGAATGACTCACATCCCTGAGATGCCTCCCCTTAACTCCCACGAGCTCCCATCTACAACCCAAGGCCCACCTTGGGGCCCCTCGGCCCACCTTGGGGCCCCTTGGCCAGCTACCCAAGTCGTTCAGCAATCCGGGGTGTGTCGGGCATTTACCCGAACACCTTACGAGCGGCTACGACAGCTCGAAGAACAACGGCCCCCACGGGCCCATCCCAGTTTCCCGGAGCTTAAAGTCCTTCAAAGGACGCTCGTAAAAGACGTAAGGACACCCAGGGGCCATCCCTCGGGGTCACAACTGGCCCCGGGGTCAGTTTACCTCGGGGCGCTGCCGCGCGCCCCCAGGGAGGGTGAACTCCCGGGGGGTCGCGCCCCCTCTCCAGCCCGGTGGTCCCACGACCCCACTCAGCCTCAGTTCGCCCAATTCGTGGTCCTACGACACGGTTCGTGTGTCGTACCAGTTCGAGAAGTTGACACGTGGACATGGGAGCGCAAAGCAACAGCACACGGGAACTCCTCAAGCTGACGCGCACACAAGCCTCCGCAAGCTTCCACGTATCCTCCAAGAGCTAACTGTCATTTTCTTCTTAGTTAATTTAGGAAAAAAAAGGGCCAAAAAAAATGAATTTTATAGGGTGGGGACCGCTCCCTCTCTCCCATGGCGCCAATCCGCCTAAACCCCCCCCCCCCCGGGGGGGTTTAGGCGGACCACCCTGGACCCCTAGGCTGGTCCGCCTAAACCCCCTGGAGGGGGGGTTTACACGGACCAGCCCAGCCCCCTGGGCTGGTCCGCGTAAACCCCTTCTATTTAAAAAAAAATTGGTTTTTTAAAATTTAAAAAAACCAAAGCTAGCCCGCCTAAACCGCCCCGGGGCGGGGTTTAGGCGGACCAGCCTGGACCCCCAGGCTGGTCTGCCTAAACCCCCTAGGGGAGGGGGTTTACGCGGACCAGCCCATCCCCTTGAGGCTGGTCGACGTAAACCCTTCCCAACGCATTCTTTTTACGAAAAATACCCTCCGTGAGGGGTTTACGTGGGCTAGCTTGACCCCCTCAACACAGCCCCCCTAAACCTACACTATTCATGGGGTTTACGCGGGTTGGCTTGACCCTATCAACCCAGCCCCCCTAAAACTACACTATTCATGGGGTTTACGCGGGTTGGCTCCACCCTATCAAGCTAACCCTCCTAAACCCCTTCCAACCCTTCAGCTTCTCTATAAAAGCCCCTTAGGAGCTCAAGCGGTGGACACACAGACACGCACACACAGACACAGACAGACACACAGAGACACAGACATACAGGAAGCCCCAAGACATCTGGCCTTCTTCAAGCGGCTCCGGACAACGAGCTAAGGAGAATTGTGTGTGGGTGACTTGTGTGTCGGCTTAGTACGCCGGGGGTATGTCGTTTGCACTTCCCTCACGCCGTATTTGGCTGTAACATACAAGTCAACACCCACCATGCGCGAGATGTTATGACATGGGCGGACGTCCCCTCATGCCGGGATTCCCCCTCACGTGCCCGTCGGTTCCAACCCCGCACGTACTATGAGGTCACGTTCAATCGCTCTACTCGAGCCGGGACCGACCCTCGCCCAGACACCGGATCGATGCATCCCCCCAGTCATCCATTCATAAGCCCCCTCGCTCGACACTGTCACCATGGCCCACGCCACAAGAGGGGCCCTCTGTAAAACACATATGTGTTCGTCTATCAAGCACTGACCCGGGGACCGATCATCACATCGGAATTGTCCCGTGGCGTGCACCAGTTGTACCCTGACCACTATGGCCCACCTGTAAAGACATGATTACATTGCCAATTGGTCGAATGCTCTCACATCCACGTTCAGGCCCCCAGCTCGCTATCTACACCCCTCGGCATCCATGCTTGGCATCCTACCTCCAGTAAACACCCCTCAGTCATGAATGCCCCCAGCCCTCTACCCACAGCTTCAAACATATATATAGACTTTTTCTTCAGCTTAGAACGAAGGTATTCGGATTCAATCCGATGTAAAAAAACATCGGTTGCTTGCGGCCGGTGGGGAAAGACGTCCAGTACACGATTCCCGCAATCGCCTACGCACTCGCACCCACGGAACCCCTTCTCTCCACCTGTCACCCGATCGCTCGAGCCCACATGCCGCGTCCTGGCGACGCTTCCCCGATCAACCCTTAGTTCCATGAGTGATTGTCAAGCAATCGACTGGCACGCCCGCACCCTATCCGGTTAATCTGTAACCCTGACATTCTTGTGCCATTCGACCCCTTTCGACTTTCCGTAAAAGGAGAGTGCCCGATATCGTCGTGAGAGGCATGCAACCGTAAGGAGGATACCCGAGATACATCAAACTCCCGTATTTTCCTTCCCTGCTGTATCCCTTCCTTCACCTCGGTCATTCGACATAAAAACCCGCGCAACACCCCCACATCCCTATGAAACAAAAAAAATAAAAATAACAAACAAAATAGCAACACACAAAAAACAAACAAACAAAACTATCTTACTGAGAATGGAGTCAACTCCAAGATGACATGGAGTCGACTCCACCCTCTCTGCCCCCTTTATTTTCACCATTGAAATCCATTTGTCCCCTTAGCTATCTATTTTTCACCCTTAGCTACCCATTTTTCACCCTTAGCTATCCATTTGTCACCCTTAACCACCCATTTTCACCCCTACCAAACCCAATCTTTAAACCGGCGCACGCCCTTACCCCTCTCACGCCGTTTTAACCATCATCCCATGCCATCTCTAAACCGACGCGCCTTTCCCCATGCCGTTTTAACCCCACACTCTGCAAAGCCATCTCTTATTTTTCACCGTTAAAATCCATTTGTCACCCTTGTGCATCCATTTGTCATCACTATAGTTATTTGTCACCCTCGTGGATGCATTTGTCACCCTTAGTGTTGCGTTTGCCACCCATGTGCCCCCCTTTCTCTCCTTCTCTCTCCACCATGCCGTTTTAGCATCCCCCATAATGAAAGAAAGCAAACAAAGCTAGTGGCGGGTGTGAACTGGCGCGCCAATTTGCGCGCCGGATCACACCTCCCCCCCCCCCTTTTTAAACCTTTCCCCACTCTCACATACATTCCTCATTCCCCCCTTTTTTCCTCCCTTGCTTCTTAAACAAAAATATCAAATGGGAATAGAACAAGAACAAAAAAACAAGCAAAGTAAAAATAACGACAGAAAATGAATAAATGAATAAAACAAAGCAACTCTTAAAGGGACACATAATCAAACAGAAAATACATAATAACCATAATAACAATATATATATATATATATATATATCCATGCATATGAACTAATAAACTAAAAAAAATCAAAAAGCATCATAACAAAAAAATGGATGTAAGAGTAACGATAACAAAGAAACAATATACACTCGTGCATTCGAGTAAAAGTTGAATAGCCAAAAACAAAATATATATACATGTAATAACAAGCATAATACCGCCCACCCCGGCACCTCCGCTCCCCCGGACTGAGTATGAAAAGAATATCAATGACGCCCCGCTAAGTTGGATTTGAACCTTGGGAACCATCCCGGTATGGCCATGATCCGGCATTGCCACGGGCCGATAGTTCATCAAACTTGACCCGTCTCTACCGGGATCTAATCTCGCACTCTTATTAAACTTGCCGTATACACGGCAGACACATGTGCGGTTTTATCGCCATCTTTTTATGCTACAAGTGTGGACTTCCGTTCGAACATGGAATGATCCACGAGTGACCGACATACTTTGAACATTTACGCCCCAATACGGGGTCTGTCTAAATGTAATTCGAGATTCTATTGTCTTATTTCATTAACATTAACTTTAGACCATAAGGCCCCTTTTCCTGGTGACTAATCAAGGGTTTTCCCCTCTCTGAGGGGATGTAATTAACATCGTGACCTTTACGGCGGGGCGGGTCATTGTCCCGACACGACACACACAATCCTCTGACTAGTCAGATTGAGCGCACCCCGGGTCCCGGACCACTCTAGTCTCAGAACCCGAATAAATCGTCACATATGTGACTGGCACGCCCTCACACTCAATAAACCGAATAAACGAATAAACAAACGAATAAATGATTAAACAAAGAAGTATCCCAAAAGTCTGGTGGGACTGAAACTTCCCTTCATCTCCTCGCCGGGATTAGGGGCCCTATGGCCTCCTTGTGAAATTCTAACTATTTATACTTGCAAATTGCAGGTCGCATTTAGACGATTATAATGGATGTCTCATTTGGACCGCTAGTCGTTGCAAGCCACGTCAGGGAGGGCTACCTGATGGTCCCGATGTAATTCAAAAGCTTCCCTCCCGTGGTGGGCTTCCCCAACTTCTTGGGGATGGCCTTCGTCCAACTACTGGATACAGAGGGGCCCAACCCCGTTGAAGTCCACATCCCCGCCACGGTGATTTCTGCCACGAAGCCTGCTGCTGCCGGGTCGCCAACAACTACTACCGATCGCACGTCGATCAAGATCGTGGGCTGTTTTGTCCACCACGTCCGTCTCGACATGGGTTCTACCAATAAGAAGTCGACGGCCCGCCGAAGAAGGAATCGAAGAAGTGATGCTGCTGCTACGCCCAGGGGTCGGGTATCCAATACCGGCAAGTCTGTTCTGATTGAAGGTGTTAGAGTTTAACTAAATGGCCGTAGTGCCGAAGTGATCCCTGAGCGGATCGTGTTGTGTCTTCTTTGGATTTGATGTTAAGTGGGAGAATACTATGTTTTGTTGACCGGCAACAGTTTAGTTGACTTTATATTGACTTTGGCAATATTGTTCCTTTGATGTCTTTCTCTAAGTCAAAATTCACATTTAGTGTAACACCCCGGTTAAATAATGAAATACAAAAGAAAATTTTTGAAATATGTATTGGAATTAAAGAAATTTCCTTGTTATTTAATGACTTCAATGATTTTCTTAATTAAAGAATATTATCTATTTTTAAAAATGGCCAAATTATATCAATAATTATTTTTCTACAATTACCATAAAAAGAATTTCATATTCCAAGACGCAATCAAATTTTTCCTACGATGATTTGAATTTAATAAGAATAAATTAAATTAATTGAATTTCACCCGTAGGCCAAAGTTTTGACTAAATTCTAAAAATATGGAAAAATCACATCTTGTAGAGAACAAAGAGTTTAACAATAGTGTCAACTGGGCCGACCCCTGATAAAAATTGAATTAGGCTGAATTACGGAGTTTTTAGCCAAAATCGTTGTTCTTAATAGCCCGACCTTAATCGACCAAATTCGAGCCCATTTCTCAACCATTCGAGCCCAAACCAGAACCATTTGATAGATAAACCCTAGAAGATCGTTTCCCCTCTGAAACCCTAGCCTCTAGAGCCTTCTATTGGTGGCGGCGACGCGGATTTGGTCAAGGTGCGAGATTTTCGCCGAGTTTAAACCCTTGGACTCTTTAGGTTAATTCGATCCCTAGAGTGACCAATAGGCTCTATAAATAGAGGGCTTTCACTGCCCTAGACCCCTATTGCTTTTCCAACAGGTGGCGTAGGCGATCGTGGTCGAACCTAGGCGAATTTGGACGTTTGGTGGTGGTGTGTATTAGGGTTCCGGCGAGCGCGTCTTCCCTTCTTCTTCCCAAATCGGTAGGTTTCTCTCAGGCCCAACCTTAATTAAACTATACCATGACATGCACCTCGAAGTACTCTTTTATTTGATCATGTTTTGCCCAATTTTTATGATCTATATCGTACGAATTCATCGTTTCATGGAAGGCATGTGATTAGGGTTTATATTGCTATTTCCGCTTGATTTAGGTAGGCTTAGCGTAGTTAAATCCCTGAATTGATCATGCTATCCTGTGTATTTTTAAGTCCTCTTTTCAGTGATAGCTTATTGCCCAATTTTTATGCGTCGTACGATGTGTATTTAGTCGTTTTTGATAACCCTAGCCGGGCTCGCCGGAGGTGGACAGGGCGACTTTAGCGCGGTCCTACAGGAACCGCCCTGTTCTGAACGGCCCCTCGATAGACCGTGTGGTTGATATCGACGGCCAGTAGTTAACCGCTTATTATCTTTGCGTTTGAATCCTCCATGATTAGAGCGGCCATATCTAGACCGTGCAGAGACCCCCGCGGCCCTCGATAGACCGCTCAAACCCCGTCTGGCCCCCTGGCCTTAGGGATTGAACGGACTATCGACCGACCGCTAAGGCCCTCTTAGCGGCTCCGAATAAATCGTTCTGTCCCTCCGAGTGCTTTATTCTTGTTTTAGCATGATTCTTCTTAGTCAACTAATGTTAATGATAATTTAGCAACCTACATGTTAATTGGAACGTATGAAAGTTAGGAATTTATAGTTCTTTTGCTTAATTACTCTCTCATGACCTTGTTCCTCATTTCAATAAAGTTAATCTCAAACATGTTATAATGGAGAATGAACTAATGATACTAGAGTTGTTTTGACAGTCATTCCACTCCGGTGGAGTTGACTGACTGCATATATTCATTTTTCGATGATTTCTAGCCTTCTTTTCTTATAATGGTTGGAACTCTCTGCCAGATATTCCTTCTGTCGGACTAGGACCTCCATTATGAGACCTCCGCAAGCCCCCGCGAGCTTGGCATTCCCACTAGGACGCTGGGCAGGTTGTATCCCAAGTCCTGCACCTGTGAACTCGACCGGATCGCTTGCTTGTCTCTATCCAGATTCACGGCCCATATGGAACCGTTCGAGTCCCTACGCGGCCTGGATCTGACCGTTTATTTCATAAGCGGCTTATATCAGACCGTTGTATGCCATGGAACGACCCAGTTAAGATCGTGTATCCCTGGCTAAATGCCAAGTCTTGAGGGTTGATTATCCTTGATTGTTCTTCAACCAGGCCCCGTTAAATCGACCCAGAGCCTCTAGGCTGACCTAAGAATCGTGGGCTGAACCCTGGTTCAGTTCCACCATGTCTATGGTGGCCTAGGATCCCTTTTGGGTAGCTTTCTCTATCTTGATTTGCCTAGTTACTGAACGGCCAAGACTGGGCCGTTTAGGTACTGGAGCGGACTATCGTCCGACCGCCCAATTAATGCGCGGCCCAATCTAGCCCGTGTAGCCTTCTTCATGGGCTCCTTTTCCTCTTGAATTGGACGACGTCTTGTGAACCGCTCAGTTCGGTTTAGCGGCCCAATTTGGTCCGTTCTTTTATAGAGCGGCCCATTTTAGACCGTGTACCCACTTAGTTTTGGCTGAGTCGTTCTTCGGCCCGGTCATCTTTGAACGGCCCAGTGTGTGACCGTTTTGTCTTAAGCGGCCCAACATTGACCGCGTACCTTCCAGCTTTCCGAAAATTAATGTTTTCATGGTTTTGATTGTGTAAGCTGCTCTAGCCTATCCAGGCTATGGTTCCTCGAGTTGGGACCTATTGTTAGGTCTATTGATGACATTATCAATTCTAAGTCATTTCTTTGAATGGCTTTTCCTCTTGATCAAAGAGCTTATTATTTGGAATCTCAAGAAAATCAATATTCTTATGCATTTTTACCTTGATTACATGAACTTGATATTGAAACTCTTGGCCATTAAACATTGTGGATGTCTAGATTCGTAGGATCTATGATCCAAGCAAATCAATGCCAAGGCAAACACATTAAAGGGCCCAGTCTTGTCTTGGGTGGCGCACCTGAAAAGTACTTGATCCCTGGGGAGGTGAATGACTAGGTGTGGCATTTGGTACCGGTACTATCTAGCGTGTTGGGTCTACGACATTCCACATTCTCGTGAACTTGCTATTCGTGCTTGGAAGCATGAAGTACTTACTTGCATGACTCGACTTGACTTGACTTGATACATGGCCATTCACTTGAAGTTCTGATTATTTGCTCTTGCTATCGTGACTTGCAATCCTTATCGTACTAATTATCTTATCATCATGCTTAATTGTTTTCTCGCGTTATTCATGCATTCATGAAATGGTTAATTACTTAAACTATGCCTGATAGTAGAGTGTAATTCCTACTGAGCTTCTTGCTCACCCTTGTTTTCCAACCCTTTTCAGGTAACACGGTAGTTGGAACGCTTGCAATTGGGATCGGGACAGCGTGATCGAGTGAACTGGGAGCTTTAGAGACCAGAGTCTGTCTTTATATTTTCTTGAGTCTAGATAGTATAGTGAGTCTTGTCATTTTCTCTTATTTTTGTCTTTTATTGAGTCCAAATTGTAAATTTAAATGTTCAATCATCAATAAAAATATATTTTTATCAAATTGTATGGCCACCATGTGTCTAATTTTGTTTAATTTATTTTGCTCTTGCTATCATGACTGTTTTGATGTACGTTCCGAACACTGATTCCCGCTGCTATCGGTTCGGGGCGTGACAGAAGTGGTATCAGAGCCTCGGTTGTTTGAGTTCTAGGTTCTTGTCTATAAGTATAGGTTACCCTAAGTTATAGGACCCGTGTCATCCCTTTTGTCACCTAGTGAGATTGGGTAGTGTCTCAGGTTAGGTAATAAAATATGTATAAGATTGCGTAACACGACGCGTAAGGGTAATAAAATTTTTAACCTTATAATTATTTTTTTTGCAGGTATCAAAGCTCCTTTTTGAAATGAAAGCAAGAGGATCTACGAGTAAGCTAAGGTTCGGTTTCGCTAGAAGGTGGCGAGTCCATCGTAAAAAGATTCGAAGTAATAAGAAGAAAAGGCATAACCTTCAGAAAATGAAATGTTTTCACTGTCACAAAGTTGGTCATTTAATCAAGGAGTGCTGGCGAAGGAGCGGAGCGTGTCTTCATTATAGAAATAAAGAACATGTAATGTCTAATTGCCCTAAGCTACTTCCACAAGCAAACTGCAACTGATTTCTATCAAATGAAGAATTATATAAGGTATCATTTTCCCTCATCCTTAACTATAGTTAAAATTCTTTTACATTCCATTAGTTGTATGATTACCATGCTATTTTGAATAGATAAGGATCATCTTAGTTTAATTATTAAGTGTCCGACGAATTTGGGGACCAAATTCTTTAAAGTGGGGGAGGATGTAACACCTCGGTTAAATAATGAAATACAAAAGAAAAATTTTGAAATATGTATTGGAATTAAAGAAATTTCCTTGTTATTTAATGACTTCAATGATTTTCTTAATTAAAGAATATTATCTATTTTTGAAAATGGCCAAATTATATCAATAATTATTTTTCTACAATTACCAAAAAAAATTTCATATTCCAAAACGCAATCGAATTTTTCCTACGATGAATTGAATTTAATAAGAATAAATTAAATTAATTGAATTTCATCCGTAGGCCAAAGTTTTGACTAATTTCTAAAAATATGGAAAAATCACATCTTGTAGAGAACAAAGAGTTTAACAATAGTGTCAACTGGGCCGACACCTAATAAAAATTTAATTAGGCTGAATTAAGGAGTTTTTAGCCAAAATCGTTGTTCTTAATAGCCCGACCTTAATCGACCAAATTCGAGCCCATTTCTCAACCATTCGAGCCCAAACCAGGCCCATTTGATAGATAAACCCTAGAAGATAGTTTCCCCTCTGAAACCCTAGCCTCCAGAGCCTTCTATTGGTGGCGACGGCACGGATTTGGTCAAGGTGCGAGATTTTTGCCGAGTTTAAACCCTTGGACTCTTTAGGTTAATTCGATCCCTAGAGCGACCTATAGGCTCTATAAATAGAGGGCTTTCACAGCCCTAGACTTCCTTTTGCTTTTCCAACAGGTGGCGTAGGCGATCGTGGCCGAACCTAGGTGAATTTGGACGTTTGGTGGCAGCGTGTATTAGGGTTCCGGCGAGCGCGTCTTCCCTTCTTCTTCCCAAATCGATAGGTTTCTCTCAGTCCCAACCTTAATTAAACTATACCATGACATACACCTCGAAGTCCTCTTTTATTTGATCATGTTTTGCCAAATATTTATGATCTATATCGTGCGAATTCATCATTTCATGGAAGGCATGTGATTAGGGTTTATATCGCTATTTCCGCTTGATTTAGGTAGGTTTAGCGTAGTTAAATCCTTGAATTGATCATGCTATCCTGTGTATTTTTAAGTCCTATTTTCAGTGATAGCTTATTGCCCAATTTTTATGCGTCGTACGATGTGTATTTAGCCGTTTTTGATAACCCTAACCGGACTCGTTGGAGGCGGGCACGGCGACTTTAGCGCGGTCCTACAGGAACCGCCCTGTTCTGAACGGCCCCTCGATAGACCGAGTGGTCAATATTGACGGCCAGTAGTTAACCGCTTGTTGTCTTTGTGTTTGAATCCTCCATGATTAGAGTGGCCATATCCAGACCGTGTAGAGACCCCCGCGGCCCTCGATAGACCGCTAAAACCCCGTCTGGCCCCCTTGCCTTAGGGATGGAACGGACTATCGATCGACCGCTAAGGCCCTCCGAGCGGCTCCGAATAAACCGTTCTGTCCCTCCGAGTGCTTTATTCTTATTTTAGCATGATTCTTCTTAGTCAACTAATGTTAATGATAATTTAGCAACCTACATGTTAATTGGAACGTATGAAAGTTAGGAATTTATAGTTCTTTTGCTTAATTACTCTCTCATGACCTTGTTCCTCATTTCAATAAAGTTAATCTCAAACATGTTATAATGGAGAATGAACTAATGATACTAGAGTTGTTTTGAAAGCCATTCCACTCCGGTGGAGTTGACTGACTGCATATATTCATTTTCCGATGATTTCTAGCCTTCTTTTCTTATAATGGTTGGAACTCTCTGCCAGATATTCCTTCTGTCGGACTAGGACCTCCATTATGAGATCTCCGTAAGCCCCCACGAGCCTGGTATTCCCACTAGGACACTGGGCAGGTTGTATCCCAAGTCCTGCACCTGTGAACTCGACCGGATCGCTTGCTTGTCTCTGTCCAGATTCACGGCCCATATGGAACCGTTCGAGTCCCTACGCGGCCTGGATCTGACCGTTTATTTCATAAGCGGCTTATATCGGACCGTTGTATGCCATGGAGTGGCCCGGTTAAGACCGTGTATCCCTGGCTAAATGCCAAGTCTTGAGGGTCGATTATCCTTGATTGTTCTTCGACCGGGCCCTGTTAAATCGACCCAGAGCCTCTAGGCTGACCTAAGAATCGTGGGCTGAACCCTGGTTCAGTTCCACCATGTCTATGGTGGCCTAGGATCCCTTTTGGGTAGCTTTCTCTATCTTGATTTGCCTAGTTACTGAACGGCCAAGACTGGGCCGTTTAGGTACTGGAGCGGACTATCGTCCGACCGCCCAATTAATGCGCGGCCCAATCCAGCCCGTGTAGCCTTCTTCATGGGCTCCTTTTCCTCTTGAATTGGACGACGTCTTGTGAACCGCTCAGTTCGGTTTAGCGGCCCAATTTGGTCCGTTCTTTTATAGAGCGGCCCATTTTAGACCGTGTACCCACTTAGTTTTGGCTGAGTCGTTCTTCGGCCCGGTCATCTTTGAACGGCCCAGTGTGTAACCGTTTTGTCTTAAGCGGCCCAACATTGACCGCGTACCTTCCAGCTTTCCGAAAATTGATGTTTTCATGGTTTTGATTGTGTAAGCTGCTATAGCCTATCCAGGCTATGGTTCCTCGAGTTGGGACCTATTGTTAGGTCTATTGATGACATTATCAATTCTAAGTCATTTCTTTGAATGGCTTTTCCTCTTGATCAAAGAGCTTATTATTTGGAATCTCAAGAAAATCAATATTCTTATGCATTTTTACCTTGATTACATGAACTTGATATTGAAACTCTTGGCCATTAAACATTGTGGATGTCTAGATTCGTGGGATCTATGATCCAAGCAAATCAATGTCAAGGCAAACACATTAAAGGGCCCAGTCTGGTCTTGGGAGGCGCACCCGAAAAGTACTTGATCCCTGGAGAGGTGAATGACTAGGTGTGGCATTTGGCACTAGTACTATCTAGCGTGTTGGGTCTACGACATTCCACATTCTCGTGAACTTGCTATTCATGCTTGGAAGCATGAAGTACTTGCTTGCATGACTCGACTTGACTTGACTTGATACATGGCCATTCCCTTGAAGTTCTAATTACTTGCTCTTGCTATCGTGACTTGCAATCCTTATCGTGCTAGTTATCTTGTCATAATGCTTAATTATTTTCTCGCGTTATTCATGCATTCATGAAATGGTTAATTACTTAAACTATACCTGATGGTAGAGTGTAATTCCTACTGAGCTTCTTGCTCACCCCTGCTTTCCAACCCTTTTCAGGTAACGCAGTAGTTGGAAGGCTTGCAATTGGGATCGGGACAACGTGATCGAGTGAACTAGGTGCTTTAGAGACCGGAGTCTGTCTTTTTATTTTCTTGAGTCTAGATAGTATAGTGAGTCTTATCATTTTCTCTTCTTTTTGTCTTTTATTGAGTCCAAACTGTAAATTTAAATTTTCAATCATCAATAAAAATATATTTTTATCAAATTATATGGCCTACATGTGTCTAATGGTGTTTAATTTATTTT
Source organism: Amorphophallus konjac (assembly GCA_022559845.1). Classification (NCBI taxonomy): domain Eukaryota; kingdom Viridiplantae; phylum Streptophyta; class Magnoliopsida; order Alismatales; family Araceae; genus Amorphophallus; species Amorphophallus konjac. The sequence continues at coordinate 365,983,593 of CM040120.1, read as the reverse complement.
TCTCTTGCTATCATGACTGTTTCGCTATACGTTCTGAATACTGCTTCCCGCTGCTATCGGTTCGGGGCGTGACATTTAGTCAAGTAAAGGTCGATGCATGTTGCACATTAAGGCAGACGCAGGTCGGTGCATGTTTAAAGCATTATAGACTAAGGTCGGTGCACGTTTGCATTGTGCATGATTGAAGTCGGTGCACATTGGCATCTTGAATGATTGAGGTCGGTGCACGTTTGCATTGTGCATGACTGAAGTCGGTGCACATTGGCATCCTGCATAACTGAGGTCGGTGCATGTTTGCATTGTACATGACTAAGGTTGGTGCACGTTTGCAGTGTGCATGACTAAGGTTGGTGCACATTGGCATCCTGCATGACTAAGGTCGGTGCACGTTTGCATTGTGCATTACTGAAGTCGGTGCACATTGGCATCCTGCATGACTGAGGTCGGTGCACGTTTGCATTGTACATGACTAAGGTCGGTGCATGTTTGCAGTGTGCATGACTAAGGTCGGTGCACATTGGCATCCTGCACAACTAAGGTCGGTGCACGTTTGCATTGTGCGTGACTGAAGTCGGTGCACATTGGTTTCCTGCATAACTAAGGTCTGTGCACATTCAAACTCAAGGTCTGTGCACATTTGCAAGGACAAGTCTGTGCACATTTGCATATGATGCTACAAGGTCCATGCACATGCATGCTTCGAGGTCTAAGCACATGCATAATAAAGGTCTGTGCACAAGGTAAAGTCTGTGCACATATAAGTCTGAGCATGTTCAGGGTCTGAGCATCAACGTCCATATGTCTGTGCATCATGACCATGCTCTAAGGCATTTGCATATATATTTATATCATTGGTTTTAGCATTAAGTATGCACTCTAAGTGTTTGACTAAATGTCTGTCATCTGAATTGCAGGCTTAATCACTACGTCTCTGAAAGTAGTAGAAACTTAAGTGGAGCACGTGACCCAAGACTCTAATGATTGGCACGTGATCCAAGGTAGATACCATTCTAATATTCTGCCATGTGGATCATCATCCATCTGCATCTGACATGTGGCCTCTCGAAGCACTTTATAGATTGAAAATTTGGGCGGGAGTGTGTCCTCCATGTGTCCAAATTTGAAAATCCCGTGGGATCATAGATAGACAGATCTCAGCTCACGCCCGCCTATAAAAAGGAGGAAAAAAGCCGAAGAGCAAATTATCCAAGAGAAAGAAGCAAAAAAAAGAAGGAGAGGATAGAAATCTAAGAGTGAACTTGCAGAGAGAAAAGAGAAGTAGAGAGAAGGAGAGCCATCGAAGAAGAGATGAATCTGAGAGGAAGCCAGTTGCAGCGATCTGAGAGGAAAATAGAGTATCGGAGTATCTGTTGTTTTGAGTGAGTTGTATTTCGATCACTGGATTAGATCCAGGATCGAATTGCTCTATTGTGAGCTACATTTGCATTTCCATTATCGTTCCTTATCTTTTATCTTTTTCTTTTCAAATCTCTTGCAAGCTGTGTATCAACATAGCAAGCTATGAAGCTCAGCAGGCGAGAGTGTTCCTCGGACAGCAAGCTGTGAGGCTCAGCGGTTTGTAGGGAAATCTATCCCCGAAGCTATGGATTAGCGGTTCTCAAGCTGTGAGTCAGCGGTAAGCCTTACTCAGTTGAGTAAGGGGTGGACTGATGGGGACATCGCTTACCACTTCCCATTTCTCCAAGGGTCCCGATGCTCGCCATTGTGTTCATCTTGATTTTCTGAGTCTAGCTATGTAATTTTCATATCTTTCCTTGAGTCTTAACCATGTAATTTTCCTTTTATTGAGTCAAGTACCTAAGTTAGTGAGTCATCTATCTAAGTCTAAGTGTCATGAGGTGGCCTAGTGGGTTAACGGGCCCACTTCAATGGGCTTGGCCCATGGGTGCCCCCTTCCCCCCCTCGGTCATTTGTCAATAGTCCAAAAGGTAAGGACTTTTTATAAATTGAGGGTTTCCTATAAATAGGACCCCAATCCCTCCATGGAGAACTAATGAATGAATGAAGTATTGATAAAATTGCCACAAGAATTTGTGCCTCTCTCTCTAGCTCTCTCTCTCTATTTCTCTCTCTCTCTCTCTAAAGGGGGCGAACCCCATTCTCTCTCCTCCCCACCCCCAAATTCGAAATTCACTCTCTCTCCTCCCTATTCACCTCTAATTAAGACCCCTCCCCCTTCCCCATACCTCCCATTTAAGTCCCCTCCAACCCCTAGGTGGAATCCCCTTCTCCTAGGCACCTCTCCCTCCTCCCAAGCAACCTTTCCCCATCCCCATACAACCTTTCATTTTCCCAAGGGAGAATCCCTTCTCCCAAGCACCCCTTCCCCTCCCCAAGGCAACCCTTCCCATTCCCTAGGCCTCCATTAACCCCTCCATTAACCCACCATTCAAAACAAAGGAGAGATCTCTCCTCCCTCTCTCCTTCCCAACCCAAATTCGCATCTCCCCCTCCATCCACTTGCTAGACCACCTCCCAGCTCCCTTTCTGCCCCTCCCACACCTTGAATCACCCCCTAACAGACCCCCACATAGTCAGGTGTCACACCCACACCCATCCACCCCATTTCCCCACCCCATCTACTCCGTCTCCCATCACCTTTCATCACCCTATCCATCTCAGTTCGCAGGCAGCAGTTGTAGCCCGACTTACAGAGACAGCCCCGGTGCTGTCCGACGTCATCTGGAGGTGCACCATACATCGCCGGAAAGGTCTTCCAGTTGTATTTGCAGGCGAGGTGGAATCGTCTCTTTCCGACTTCACTACAGATCGTGGTGCCCATTCTCGTCCGACTGCGCAACCGGGACCAGAACCTGGACCAGACCTGCAGTACAGAAGCTCCCACAGTCACACCCCATCACTTCTATAGGTGCCACTCGGCCGAGGTCTTCTACATCCAATCTACTTCCATCAGAAGAAGACGGCATTCCGTTTGGCATCCGGAGGAACATTTTCCAATTTTTCTCCTTCGGGTTTGCAGATCAGGCCACTCAGGATCTGACCCGACACCTCCCCACTCAACGGGCTCTCTCTATCTTCCCTGACATCATCTCATGCTCAGCTTTGTTTCTGCTCGGAGAAGGCTCATCCACGGTCGTCCTCGACTTGGTCCCGCATCATTTGGACTTCGGGAGCGGGCGTGGTGGCTTCGTCCATCTGTTGTTGCACCCTGGGAGCAGTCCGAGCCTGATCGCAGGACCCTGTTCCAGAGCCCGCCCCTGCTGGTGACGACTACGAACCCATCCACAAAAATTCAAAGACGTGCCCGGTTCTGTCAGCGACGTTTCGACACTGGTTTTGTCAGTTTTTGAGTTCGGGAGCATCCGCAGGACATTCGACAGTGAGTACCTATCAGCTGGCGGAACAGGCGGGCAGAACCGACGGTGGGATCAATCGGCTACCTCCTTAGCTAGTTTCCCTTCCCCGCCTGGCCGGCTTGGCGCCCCTCCCTGCGTGGAGGTAGCGTTTGAATGTAACCTCTATTCTCCCCACCCCACGATCACCCTCCTGCGCGAGGAGTAGTTTTGTACTAGCAGGTCGTCGACTGAAGCAACATCGGCGCGGCGTGCGGGTAGCCCACGCTTCCCCGCTCGCCCTCGTCTCCAACCGGGATCGGTGTCTTCACACCGATCAGGTGAGCTTCGGGTTGCCCAACTCTACTGGAATTGCTTTTCTTGTTTAGTAATGCTTCTTAGTGCCGTCGGTCGGTGAGTGAGTGCCCGGTCTCAAAATATCATCAATTTGAGTGCCACCGCGGAGCGAGTTGTGAGAGAGCCACTACATCCCACGCCCTTGGCGTGCTGGCCGCCCACGGAATTGGGGCATCCCAGGCCCTTAGGGGTTCAGCCCAAGCTAGTCAAATCCCCGGAAAGGTGAGGTCCAACCTCGGGCCCTCCCCATCATCGCCGGTCCGCCTACGGACCCGGGTGTGCGCGACGCGGGTGAACCCGCTTGAGTGGGTCCGCCGTTCGGTTCGGTTGCTTTCAATTCTAGGTCTGAGGGGTCGTGTCTCATCAAATTGGTATCAGAGCATCATCATCCTTAGGCGTGTCGCATCATGGACGTAGATCTCTGGACTGAGATCGAACCACCTTAAAAACTCATTGTCTTTTGTGTGTTTGTTTTTCTTCTATGCTCGTTGATTAGATGAATGCATAGGGTCATTTATCTTCCTATTCATCGTGTTATAGTAGCATCTGATTTCAATCTTATTCTCATCTGATCGATTTATAAGTACCTTCATACCAAGTATATCAAAAGGTATGGTTGGAGGGTTTGGTCATGCCAATCTGGAATGCCGTACTTTGCGTGAGGAATCCTAGATCAGACCTCCGTCAAGTACTTGGTAGATGATATTCTATCTTTGCTCAAATGAGAATTAGTGGAATCAGTTGAATGATGTTCCTCTTTTGCTCAACCCGTTCGCATCTCATCTATCTGCAATTTAATTATGTCATCATTTATAATTCTCTGATTGATTAATTCTGCTATTACATAGTACCAGATCTCTTGTTCAGTTTTCTCTGTGGTCTGAATTAGTGGTGTTTGCCTTAGTATTTTAATTCTGCATCGTAAGTGCCTTTAATAGGCAAGTATCTGGGGTAGATCTATTCACCCCCCCTCTAGATCTGCTAGTCATCCATTCCAACAGATCGTCCCTAACATCCCTGTGCACAATTCTTTCTAAGCACTAGGGAGAATAGAGAAGAAGAATGGCGGAGCAGCCCGTCGGCCAAAGAATGAACCAGCCCCAAGGCCATGCAAGATCAAGCAAGTCTGGGTGCCCAAATCAACTCGGGTCCTAGTGACAACTCAGTTGGAATCTGTCAAGGTTGATAGGCCTAGGAAGGGAGAGAAAGAAAGGGAAAAGAAGAATGAGATGCCAGCAAGGGCGCCTCGCAAGCCGTTTGCCCAAGCCTATAGGCGGAAGGCGAATACCTCTTTACAGGTTGAAAGTCTTGGCAGGATCGCTAGAGAGGGTCAGCCCGCCTATGGTCCCCCAACACAAGCAAGGGTACCGCCACCCGCAGTTTACCCTGACTATGAACTAGAAGACATCACCCAAGCCGTGCACGGGTACCTCCGTGGGGTCGGGAATACCTCCCTAGGGAGGCAATGGCTATTATAAGCCATCACTACTGTTGAAGAAGGTCGAGGGCATCTAGCTGGCCCAGATGAAATAGAAGATGCAGAATCGGAGTGCTATGGGCCTCCCCGCCATGAAGAAGTTGCACCGAGAGTCTTGGTGTTTGAAAGATTATCCTTCCCCGGTCAGCCGACTAGGCAGGTGAAGAGAAGAAATAGCAGCATGCATGCAAGTCTACACTTGCCACATAGCCGGAGTGGCTGGTCACCATGGGGCTCTGCCTATGGAGCCCGAAGAAGTTTCCAAGATTACTGAAAGGTCGGGCCCTCTCACATGGAGAAGGAAGGCCGCGGGCGAGGCACTGCAGACCCTTACCGGAACAACAAACCCAGAGGAGACTATGGTAGCTTTGACTGCCAATGTAATTACAACTGAAGATGATAGTGGGGTGTCATCCGCCTCATCTAAAGAAATGCCAGCCGAGGACAGGGGAAGCCTCCCCAGCCCTTCCATCAACGATCAGGCCTTGCTGATGTTGTTGCAAAGATATCAGCAAGAAATAGAAGCATTAAAGAAGTAATTGAGCGAGAGGGATACTCACACCTCCGCACCAGGATAAGTAAAAGGCCCGCCTGGCACATCAGGGGGCAGCAGCCAGGCGTTTGAAGGTTCACTGCAGGCAATTGCCCCACAACCGGTGCCCAACTATGCCGGGGGCATCCCTCCCCCACAATAACAACTTACGGCCGTGCCGCAACCTTCAATCTTCCAATTTCAAGGGGCCCCTACTACGCCCCATGCGGCCGTGTTAACGACGCCGCATATGCAACAAGCTCACTTTTACCCAAGCCCGGTTGATCCGGCGGTGATGAATAAGCTCATGGTCGAGCAGATGATAGAAATTAAGCTGGCGGAAAGGAGCGATGGCGACTCCATCTCATTTGATGTATACAGGGTACCATACCCATCGCATCATGCTGCCAAGAGCCTGCCCCCTAGCATCACTAAGCCTCCGAAGTTCGAGAAGTTCAACGGGCAAGGATCTCCGCGGGAGCACATTGCCTACTACACTAATGTGATGGGCGACTTAGCTACTGATGAGTCGTACCTGCTAAAGTTCTTCAGGTCCACATTAACGGGGCTTGCCTTCGAGTGGTATCGAAGCTTGTAGCCCAAGTCCATCATTGATTGGCCTGACATTCAGAGAAAATTCAAAGAAAGGTTCCACATCGCCGAGAGGGAGGTGACAGTGGCCGAACTATATGAAACCAGACAAAGGAACGATGAGTCTGCGCTGGAATACATCAAAAGATGGAGGAACCTCAGCATGAGGTGTAGGCGCCCGCCGCATCAGGAGGATGCCGTCCAAATATACAAGCAAAACTTGAAAAGAGAGGTACTGGAAAGAATGATAGGCACCGAAATTAAGTCGTTTGACCGACTGAATAATGTTGTGGCGAAAGTCGAGGCATTCCTCTTGAAGTACTCCGTCACTCCCGCCACTTCAAGTCAGAAGGCCAAGGTAACTGACAAACGGCCGACATCTCAAGAAGTGCACATGGTCGACTTCAAAGCCTTTGAGCAGCAGAACGATAAAGACAAAGGGGTAGCTGAGCCTCTCCCGTCCAAGCCCGCCGATCGGCAAGAGGGCCCGTCTCTATGGGATAAAATGAGGAAGCTATAGTCATTCCCTCAAGATAAAACTCGAGTCCAGTTCGAATGGGCTACAAAATTCAACAAGATCACCCTCCCAGAACCAAACAGGCCGGGCGATATCAGAAGAAAAGATGATCCTCGTTTCTGCCCGTATCGTCAAATGATCGGGCATCCTATCGAGGACTGCTATATCTTTGAAGATACTATTAAGTCTTTAATCAAGAAGGGAGAACTGCGAATGGGGGAGTACGAAGTCGATCCTCCGCACCCGCATGAAATGCCCACTCTGGGGGTGATAATCAATATGATATCCTTATATCAGCAATTACTCGAAGAAGTGGCGGAGGCCTGCACTCAGCATACCTATGAGGCATATATCCTAGCGCCAGTAGAAGATCATGGAAATTGGCACACCGTGCCTTCAAAATCAAGAAGAAGGGCAATGCCTCACCGTGGCCCAGGAATTCATATGCGGGACGTCACACCTCAGTCAGAACCCCCAGCTATGACCCCCATCTAGCATAAGATAGCTCCTCAGCTAGTCATCAGAAGGTTCACCAACACCAAGAAGAAGCATATCCCTATACGGGTGCATAAAGAAGCCAGTCCGACAGTGGAACGGCTTCAAGAAATCATTAATGGTCTAGATGAATATGAATAGCCCGAAATTCAGCCCATCCAGCTAAAGGAATATGTCCCTTGGGAACATTTTGAGTCCCTGGAATTAGCAGAAGAAGCTGAAGCTGAACAACCCGGCATATGTGATAAACTTCCCCAGGAGCAGCCACCGACTGTGAAGAAAAAGAAGAAAAAGTCAAAGAATAAGAAAAAAGGCAATGCCATATCTTGCAATACTCTTGCGGCCCTGTTCGACATAGTCTGAATTTCTGAAGAAGATGATGAAGAGATATGCCTCGCGCCAGCAGAGGCAAATCAGGCAGAAGCTTCCACCTCCCAGCATGCTACTAGTTCTAGAAGAAAATGGATGCATTCTCCCCAGGCTAGCCATAACATCATGTTACATAGTGAGCAACCATACCAGGTTCCCCAGCCTAAAGTCAAAGGCGCAAAAATTCCCCCTCCGTCGGGGCTCTACCCAGAGCGTGCAAGCAGCCAGGGGTCCCCTTCTTTGCTGAATTTCTATCCTCTTGGGAGGGAAAGCGGTCATGCCCGCAGCCACAATGGAGGGTCAAAGGTGCTCCCACCTTATCCTTAGTGGTCTCTCCTCCAGCAAATAAAGACTACGTGGGTGTTCCAAGCCTCACCGAATTTATGCAAGGGAAGGAGTCGGTCGGATCGACGCAAGAAGTTCGGGCGGCACCTGAAGAAAAAGATGAACTGTCTCTTGAACTAGCTCCTCAAGAACACCATGAGGGCAGTCGTAAAAGGTCTGAAGAACTGAGGTTGACCAACGTCAGAACCACTAGCAGAATAGTGAAGCATCTAAAGAGAATCCCTGCCAGTTTTTTTGTCTGGGATATACTCTCCCTCGATGAAGAAACAAGACAAGCCGTTATCACGGCCCTACAAACCCCGACATACTTTGAGAGCTATTTTGCCGAGGCATAGTCAGAGGTGGCTATGACATTCGCGGAGGAATACATACTTTTGCCCTTCGTCAACCACAATAGACAGCTCTACATGAGGGGGCAACTGAATGGCCAGTCAATAGGCAGAATTATAATTGACCCGGGGGCGACAGTAAACATAGTCCCCTATCGGGTATATCAGAAGTACTATTTTGTTGTGCACCTGATTGAGGTCAGGGATATGAGAATTGCCAGTTTCAACCAGGAATTTGAAATCCCCATGGGCATGGCGGAGTTTGAAATCTCACTCGGAGACTTCACTACCAAGGTGCAATTCCATGTGATAAATTTTGATACGTCATACAAGGTGCTATTGGGCCGGCCATGGCTGCATAAAAATCAGGTGGTGGCCTCCACCCTCCACCAATGCATAAAATACCCATGGAATGGGAAAGAAGAAAGAGTGTTTGCCGACTTACACCCTTTCGAGGTGTTTGAATGTCACTTGCTAGATGCATCTCTATATCTAGAGAAGCTAAAGAAGCCCAACCCTCCAGCTCAAGACAAGGGGAAGAAGAAAATAGAATCTGGTGACTGGTTCCCTCTGCCGCCACCTGACTACGTGGCTCCCCCAAAGGTGTCACTCATATCTGAGGAAGAAGAAGAGCTCAGAGCAATTCAACTCAGCATTTACCCTAAACCAGGGGCATTAAAACTCGAAGAGTTACTTGGGGATGTTAAGGTCTCGTCAGGGATCATTAAGCCCATAGCTGATGCGGATTGTCAAATGGTCAAAGTATTAAAGACCCTCGAGGTCCCTAATCCTGATGGCCAACCCACCATGTTTTATGTGGCCAAGGATCAGCCTGCAAAAGGGGATGATGATTGCCAATTCCACGAAGAGATGCATGATCCACCCGTCCCAATCATGGGACTCCCATATATAACTGGCTGTGCGATCAAGCTGGCCCGAAAGCAGCAGATCTCCTTCTGCCAACCTTCCAGTCAAAACAAGATGTTCAAAGAATTATGGGATCCACGGAACATGGACAGAATATTCCTACAAATTACTCAGCACCTGGGACTAGGTTTCTCTATAGAAGACTATCAAGAAACTGACATGATTTCTATCTACACTGTAACGAATGAAGACCCCCTGGGGGCAATTTATGATGAATACATAGGAGACTGAACTAATTGAGTCATCGGCTGAGTTGAAAGGCTCGGGCCCATCTCGGCCATGGGCGCACAATAATCATGGAGCTACTACTCCCTGCAGGTGATGGGATTCTATCTCTATGGAGGCAACTACAGTCCCCAACCACGACTCACAAGAGTCAAAAGTTGAAGAGAGTCACCCCGCCCTTGAGGGTGCTCCACCCATAAGCCGGCATCCAAGTTGCACAGAACCTACACTACCAACACCAGGGTTGCTCATCCAGCCCAATAAGCAGCCGAATGGCTCAGAACAAGGCAAAGCCGAAATCCCGTCGTCAGACGGGATAAGACAAGTGTAGCACCCCCAATAAAAACTATTGAGTAAATTTAAAACTTCTTCTTAAAAGAAATCATACATGAAGTCCTTACATAAAGAACCAAACCTCATGAGGACTATAATATAAATATACAAGTCAACCTTACTTTATGCCATAAAGAATCATGAAGGCCTTATATCAAGAACCAAACCTTAGGAGGGTTAGTATATAAATGTACAACCCACTTTATGCATAGTACGTAATGAACTCTTCTTAAAAGAATATGAGAGGCTTTGTATAAAGAACTAAACTATATGAGGACTAGTATATAAATAAGCAAGCCAACTTTATGCACATGGGTAGTACTAAGTGGGTGTCCTTTCCACCACTCAAATGTAAATGGCGCCCCTGACCAAGGCGCCAATTACTAAATTGAAGACCACATAAGGAGGCGCCATTTCCCTTGGGGCCCCATCCTGTAGGCCAACACGTGAAAGTGGCAGCCTTGTCTAATAGTTAACGCCCTCTTGCAAGGGCGTCATTCTCATGAATAGGACCACCTAGATTAATAGACAACCTCTTACAAGGGCGTCATTTAGTCTATGTTTCTTGAAGGTCGAGACACGAACAACCCTATTTAGCTGGCAAAGCCCATGTCTACTTAGCCAGACCCGCAAGACAATAAACCAATGCTTTACGATTCCTATAACTAATTCCCTCTGTAGCACTGTTAGAGGCTACTGCCATCATTCAGTGCTGCTTGCAGAAGGAAATATTTCCCTTAGTTCCTCAGAAAACATGAAGTCTACCTCCTGCTGCTGAAGCTTTACGACGATGGAGAACGTGTGGCTTCATCCTGTCATCTGTACCTAGTAATCACGTCAAAAGGTATGTGTTCTCAAGTCCTTGCCTAAGTAGTAGCTAAATAGGTTAACTTATACATGCTTAGAGTTAGATTAACTCATTATCCATGCTATATTACCTGGCTTTACCGTGATCAAGAAATGACCATGTATATACCATGTTACACATATTTTAATATCTTGTTACACCTCTCATATATAATTTTATACACCATCTGTTACCATGATTTTATGAGTTTTAAACAAAAATCTGTTATCATGATTTCATGAGTTTTGAACATATCTTATTACACTAGTTTTATAGTCTTAATAATCGTGATTTAGCCATAGTATATAACCTCTGCTACCTGAGTTTTAAAAATCCCGGAAAGCCTAGCCCTCAGGTGATTAGCGCCCCTGACCAGGGCGCCAATTCCCTAAGGGGCGCCCCCAGCCAGGGCGCCAATTAAATGAAGACACTTCACAGTGTCGTCATTTCCATTTCCATAATTTCCAGTAATTTATAATTCAACACATTCAAAAATCCATAACTACTGAATTAAACCATGAAAATTCTGCATGAATATGTTTATGTGATCCTGACATTTTTCTCTACCTACTCGTACCCTTAATTCCTGAATCAGAGCACTTTCATACTGATGAATAGTGAACCACCCACCTATAAATGGCGCCCCTGACCAGGGCGCCAATTACAAAATTGAAGACTTCGCGCATGGTCGCCAATTAATTGAAGACATGTGCAATGACGTCAATACCATTTTATGAAATTTCCAATAATTAGTAAATCAACACATTCAAAAATCCATAACTATCTAACTGAACCATGAAAATTTTGCCTGAATATACTTCTGTGACCCTGAGATTTTTCTCTACCTGTCCATGTCCTCAAATTCTGATTCGGAGAAACTTTGAAAAAATGAATAGTAATTTGTGTCACAGAACGTACCATTCTGATACGAAGCATAACCCACTTGAAAAACAACTCTATTGGTGACCCTACGCAGTGTCGTCAATTAGTTGAACATGTACATCAATTAGTGACAGCCCGAGGAGTCTTCAATTAAATGAAGACTACTCACAGGGGCGCCAATTCCATTTTCTAAGAAATTAAAGATACAACATTAGAAAATTCATATCTGTGGAATGAAAACCCAATAATTATACCTGAACATGTTTCTGAACTCCCGAGGATTTAAACTACCTGTTCATGTCAGTAATTTCTATTTTCAAGGAACTTTTCTGAAATGAAAAGTGTTTTGAGTCACAAAACGTATCTGCTGGGTGAAAATCACCCAATGAAATTGGTGCCCTAAGCCAGGGCACCAATTCATCAATTGGTGGCAGCCAGCAAGTCTTCAATTAATTGAAGACTCTTTGGACAGGCGCCAATTCCATATATATATATATATATATATATATATTGAAAAAAAGTGAAATTTTTGAAAGATAGGCCAATTACTTGAATAGTGGCAGCCAGGAAGTCGCTAATTTCCAAATTGAAGACTTCCTGAGAAGGCGCCAATTCAGTAAATAGGGGGTCCTCCCCCAGGTGCCAATTGACTGAATAGGGGTCATCCCCCAAGTGCCAATTCCCTAAAACAGGGGCTGTACCCCAGGCGCCAATTCAGTGATTTCAGATCCTGATCTTCATTTGTCTAGTGATTTGTACAGAGACAACCCTAATCCATTTCCTGCATATTATGAATTCTTGAACTCCATTCCATGAAAATCTACTTTGTGTATATCCTACATGGTCAAACCTTGAACCTCTTAAACTACCATTTGGGAGTGTTGGAGCTAAGTGCCATGCGGGGCAAAGTGCTACGTTGTGGGAGCCACCTCTTGAGGCCGTATGGCGCAAAGTGCTACATGACGGGAGCCACCTCTTGAGCCCGTAGGGGCCACCTCCAGAGTCCTCCATAACCAAATGACTAGTTAATATCATCTGTAATACTACGTTCCTTAATTTCTTGAAATTCCATTATTGGCTATAAATGAGAGTGGATGTCAAAAGTAATACATGAAATGCTGTGCGTATAGGGCCCGGTCTAGTCCTGGGAGGAGCACCCGAAGGCACTTGTGCTGATGGGAGTTTATTGACCACGGTGTTTAACATTGCACCGAAGTACTTACTTGACTTGAGACACTCCACCCCTACTCTCTCTTTACTTGCTTGACTTGACTTGCGTGGCTCGGAACGGAAAATACTTGACTTGTGGCCCGGGAAAGGGCAAAATACTTGTTTGATTGAAATAGCCAATTCTACTGATACGTACTTGACATTACTTGCTTGAATTGAATTTTACTTGCTCGTACCTGAGATATACTTGTACATGAGTTCATTCTTGCACCTGCGTTCATATTTGTACATGAATCCCTGCTTGCCCCGAAGTGGCATCTACTATAAATTCTTGGAAATACTGCTTGTCAAATACTTGAAATCTTGTTATACTCTCTTTATACAGTTCCTGATTTTCTTACTCGTACATCATGCATAGCCATACTGATAATACATGTAAATTGTAAATCACTTAAAGATTGCTCGAATTTGAGATGTAATTCCTACTGAGCGATTCGCTCATCCAGTTGCTTCCTAACATTTTTAGGTGATTCAGATAGCGACGTCTACAAGAATGGGTTTGAGACCGAGTGAAGAGTGCTAGAATGCCATTCGTCTATCATTAGCTAGTCACGTCTTTTGAATTTATTTGAGTATACCTTGTACTCCCAGCTATGTCAGTTAGTGGTATATACCTTGTTAAGGCATTTAGCCTAGTGTTTGGCTTTTAAATTTAGAATTGTCATGGACTATCTTTTAATTCCTTTGGTTAATCAAATAATCATCACTTGGACTATTGGGATTATTATATTTTATTAGTCTTTTGCGCACTCTGTAATTATGTATGTCAAAAAAATTATCGCTCTAATGAGACGATCTATATAGACGCGTCACGCATCCGAGTATCTTCCGCGCTCGGGACATGACAACAAGTGTAAAACCCCTAATTTTTCTAGAAATTATTCAGGATTTTTCTAGGATTTTTAGGATTTTTAGAATTAAAAATAATTAATTCTCATTTAAAAAGGGCTAATGGGTTAAATAAATAATATGAAAGCCCAAATAATAACCAACTAATTAGGCCCACTTAAACCAGGCCCATAAACTTAATTCTATGGCTTTTAGGCCCAAGCCCACTTCTAGAAACGTCCTCAGGATAATTCCCCATATTTAGGAGATAAATAGAAGATAAATAGGGGATAATTATAGAGGAATTTGATTTTTATTCAAGTCCTATGCTAAAAGGAAATGGCGGTCTATCGCGAGACCGCCATCTACAATAGGCGGTCCTTAAGTGACCGCAATTTCCTTTCGAAGACGTGATTGTAAGAAGCGTGGAAAACTTGGATCTTTGGCATCCTAATCACATTGGATCAAAGTGTGTAGACATGTAACCTAGTCTAGAACTCTTTGGGATCGATCTTAACCTCAAGTAGGACTCCTAAATTGATCTAGTCCTCAAACCCTAGGCAAACACTATAAATAGGCTTGAACATCAACCTGTGCGAACCTTACTTTTGGCTCGCGTATTTCGAAGGTAAAGAGACGTTATCTCAGGTTAGTCCTTTAGGAGATTTTATTCTCCTTATTTTTGTCTAACATCTCTCTAAATCTCGTGTTAGGAGGTCAAGCCGTTGGAGAGTTAGAAGCTCTGCAAGTTGCTGGTTCACTGTAACACCCACAGGAATCAATGTGCCCGTCCAACAAAGATCCGAGTATTATAAGCCCTAGTAGAGGTTATTTTGTGTCTGTCCTTTAGAGTTTATTGTTCCTCTTCACATCTTCTCATCACCCTCCAAATTTCACGAATTTAGGACAAGAGGATAAGGAGATAGAGCCACTGGAAGTTGGGGTTTCCACGCAGGATGTGTAGAATCTAGGGTCTTCTTCCAGTTAGAAATTCGGAGTTTCAAGCCCAAACCAGAGGTATGTTATCTCATGAATGGCTCAAATATCAAGTTAGGGATAAAAGCCCTCTGATTTCATGAGATTCCATGCATTATACATGGAGTATTTCATGATTTTCTATGACTGTGCATGCATGATCATTACAACATGTTATCCCTGTACCCCTTAATCAAAAGATAATAATTGTAGCCTAAATCATGCCTATTCATGCATTTTCTTCATTCCAGATATGTTAGCATGTCTTACCAAGTTATTCTTCATAGTCTTCATGTATTGATTACCATAGATTAGGCAATGTAACCCGTTTTAAGTTTCTGTCTGTAGCAGACAGAAAATGGTCTTCTCGTGACCGCTATAGTTAGATGGCAGCCCTGCTACTAACCGCTACCACCAGTATGCAGTTCTCATCTGACCACTATTTTCTTTCTGTTCTCTGCCTCCTGTTAACTCTAAATAGAATGCAGATCGGCCTTTTTAAGTATATATTAAGCCTAGGTAATTAGGCCTTATTCCTGATTATGACCTTTTATTCATGATGTTGGTTATATTGTGCATCCATCATGATAGATTTCATGGCTTACATGTTTTAGAAACCTATTTTAAACTTATGTTCATTTCATGCCAAAACCATATACTCTTGTATTTACCTTAAATTTCATATGGTTGATGGACTTGTTTATTGATGGTTGATCGCTATTTTATCACGATTTCACTCTAATCTTTGAGTCTTTCTTAAGTACATGGCACGTATCCTGGTACGATGCTATTAGTTACACTTTGCACTTATAGGCACACTCCCTTGGACATGTGATCCTCTCCATTGGATATTCCTTCCACTGGACTAGGTGATCTTATTTCAAGGCCTCCATAAGTCTCCGAGAGCCTGGGATTCCCACTAGGACGCCGAACTGGTTGTACCCTAAAAGCCCAATGGATTAGAAAGCACATATCATACCGATGTTATTATGAACCCTGGCTAAGTTGTGGCCATCAGGAGACCTCCACTGTCAAGTAGTGACCCTCCAGTGACCGTCTTCTACCAGGATTGATCATTACATCGACTCTATTCTTTTCAGGCATCGACTCCATCATGATTGCGGACAGCCCAGGACCGTCACCTTCAGGTTGCGGCCAAACTATGACTGTTACTTCAAGAAACAACCAAGGCATGACCGCTTTATGTCTCAAGTGTTCTTAATCGGGGGTTTGACCCAAGGGTTGACTTTCTTATGTTCCTAGATGATCTATTGATTGTCAAGAATCTAACACTTTGTTCAATAAGTTATTAATAAATTATGGAAGTTAATGAATGTACCGTTATGCTACCGGATTCCTCCCGTGGCAAGACCTTGTCCTTAATTCGATCTTTGAACTCTCATGATCATATTTGGTATGTTCTTACCTTGATCTTGTTATCATGAGCTTATTGTTTGAATTGTTACATTACTGGGCATACTTTATTGTTATATCTTGATGAAGTAGCTTGATCTATAACGTGAAGATGCAGATCGGGCACTGATTGTGTCCAAGGGCTCGACACTAGCCCCCTCGGCTGATTACCGAAAACATACTATAAACCATGGGGTATGATGAACACTGACGTCGCATTGCGTTGGGAGTACTTTTTTTATAAATGGGTGAAATTCACGAGGCTCATCATGAAATTATTACATGCTTGTTACATGGCATTCTCGTGCATAGCCTTTATGGTTATGAAAAGTGAAAAGTGCATTATCGTTACATGTAAGTGCATTCTCGTTCGTGAAAGGCCACATTACATTCTTGCTTAATCATGCTCTTATATCATCTCAAATCTCTTATCTTGATCACATCATGTTATTTGTGTTACTTTGGTTTAATGCGTGATTTATCGCCTTTTTCTTTTATCTTACTTCCTAGAGCATATATGTTAATTACTTAAATATTACCTTCATGTTGATACGAAGATACCTACTGGGCAAATGTGCTCATTCCCTACTTTTTTCCCAATCTTTTCAGGAAATTCTAGCGGGTCTGATTCGGATTATTCAAGTGGCGGATCCGAGAGGGAATGATATAGAGTGAAGCCATAGATATGAGCCCTTACAACTAGACATAAGTCATTATGTAATTTTCTTTTATTGAGTCTAGTGATGTAAAGAGTTAAGAGTCAACAATATGTAACTTTTGATTATTATTCAATAAAGGTAAAGGTTTGTCCAATTATTGTGCATTCATTCTTATGTGTAGATGTGTTAGCGCTCTGATTTTATTGCTAGCTTGAGATGTATTGACAACTGTTCACGTCCCCGAGTTGCTTCCGCTGTACACATAGTTCGGGGCGTGACAACAAGAACGCACCTACGAGGCCCTCGAAGTCGAAGAAGATGATGAAGGCTTCGTAGACCTACAGACGGCTCCTCCGGAAATAGAAGATGGCGGCCAAGTCACTGTTGATGAATTGGTCGAAATAAACCTTGGCACGAAGGATGATCCTATGCCGACCTTTCTCAGCGCCCTCTTGTCACTCGAAGAGAGGGGGAAATATATAAAGCTACTCCAGGAATTCTAAGACTGCTTTGCTTGGAATTACAAAGAAATGCCAGGCCTTAGCCCTGCAATTGCCCAGCATGTCCTGGCCATTGACCCTAAAGTCGAACCGGTGAAGAAATCACCCCGGCGAATGAGGTCCGAACTAATAAGTCAAGTCTACAAGGAGGTCGACAAGCTGATAAATGTTGACTTCATGGCTGAAAATCAATACACTATATGGCTGGCCAACATCGTACCAGTCCAGAAGAAAAATGGCCAGATCCAAATTTATGTGGATTTCCGGGACCTGAATAAAGCTTGTCCGAAGGACGATTTCCCGGTGCCAATCACCGAAGTAATGATCGACGTCACTACCGGCCATGAGGCCTTATCCTTCATGGATGGATCATCTGGCTACAATCAAATCTGGATAGCGGAGCATGATTGAATCCACACGGCTTTCCAGTCGCCTAAAGGGATATTCCATTACAAATGGATGCCCTTCGGCCTTAAGAATGCTGGCGCCACCTATCAGATGGCAATGACCAGAATATTCAACGAACTACTATATAGGTAAGTTGAATGCTATATTGATGACTTAGTTGTCAAAACAAAGAAGAGGGAGGATCACCTGGTTGACCTCAAAATTATATTTGAAAGGCTACGGTAGCATGAGCTGTGGATGAATCCGATGAAGTGCACTTTTGGCGTCTCCAGCAGAAAGTTCCTGGGCTTCGTCGTCAGATACAGGGGAATTGAAATAGACTCCACACAAATCAAAGCTATTCAGGAGCTGCATCCTCCTAGAAGCCTGACAAAGTTACAGTCACTACAAGACCGGCTAGCCTATATCCGAAGGTTCATATCCAACTTGTCTGGACGGTGTCAGCCATTCCACAAGCTAATGATGAATGACATCCCGTTCCACTGGAGCGAAGAATGTCAAAGAGCCTTCAATCAATTGAAAGAATACCTGAACACCCTGCCAATCCTGGGGGCACCTGTCAAAGGGCGGCCGCTAATCCTGTACATGGTCACCACCGAATACTCTCTGGGGGCAATGCTTGCCCAAAACAATGAAGAAGGAAAAGATCAAGCTCTCTACTACCTCAATCGAAGGTTGGTCGGGGTTGAAGCAATGTATACACCTATTGAAAAGGTCTGCCTCGCACTGGTCTTTGCAGCCAAGAAGATGAGGCATTACATGCTATCGCATGAAGTCAAGCTAATATCCAGGGCCGGCTCGGTCAAATATATACTCTCTCAGCCAGTTCTCAAAGGGCGACTGGGTAAATAGGGCCGTCATTCTCATGGAGTTTGACATTTCTTATGTGCCACAAAAGGCCATCAAAGGTCAAGCCATTGTAGATTTCTTTGCAGCGCACTAGGCGCCTGAAAATTCTTCGCTGATCACGGAGCTCCTCGAAGATGAAACTTTAGAAGTGGGCCAAGTCCAACAAGCCACTAGGCAGCTACACTTTGACGGTGCTTCAAGAACATAAACATCTCTGCAAGGACAAACAAGAATAAGAGCGGGGGCAGGGGTCATCCTCAAATCTCCCGAAGGAGAGGTGCTGAATACCTCCTGCTCAATCAACAAAGCCTGCACAAATAATGAAGTAGAGTATGAGGCTCTGATTATCGGCCTCCTGGTCCCCCTCCACATGGAAATCCGGATGCTACAAGTGTTCGGGGATTCAATGTTAATCGTCAAGCAAATCCAAGGACAATTCGAAGTCCGAAAAGTTGAATTACTCCCCTACCATGCTAAGGCGAAGCAACTCATGGAGAAGTTTTACTTTATTTAAATAAACCATGTCGGTCGAGGTCAAAATGCACAGCCCGATACATTAGCAAAGCTAGCAAGCTCACTGGCAATTCCGCCTGATGAATCACTCAATATACGGGTGATCAACCGACGGCAGGTCCCCAGCATGATAGAAGAAGACCCAGGTGGAAAAGAGCCTGAAGTAGTAACTACGGAAGTGGTCGGCTCACCCGACTGGTGTGAGCCCCTCATGCAATGGTTTTGACACCAACAGCTGCCCAAGCAAAGGGAAGAGAAGATCAGGCTGATTCGAATAAAATATTACTATGAAATCAGAAACGAAATTCTATTCTGAATTATGGCGGATGCCAAGAAGAAAATACTCCTTCGATGCCTCTCTATGAAAGAAGCCTGGAGAGTCATGAAAGAAATTCATGCCGGGTCGGCTGGAGCACACCAAGCAGGGCCAAAGATGAAGATTGAAATTAAAAAGTTGGGCTACTATTGGCCGACAATGTTCGACGATTGCTGCAAGTACGCCAAGTCGTGTCAAAAGTGCCAAGATCATGCGATGGTCCCCAGGCGACCTCCAACACAGCTGCATCCAACAGCACCCAGTTGGCCTTTTACCCAATGGGGAACAGATGTCGTGGGCCCATTGCCCCCATCCTCTTCGGGATGCAAGTATATTCTAGCAATAAAAGACTATTTGTGACGACCCAATATTCGGATACCAGGATAGACCCGATACCATTCGAATCCTGGCTCGCTGCCCACGAGCCGGGAGGGCTCGGAAGGGCTAAAAAGAGTGCGAAGGTACAAAGAAATAGGAAATAAGGTAGGACAATACAACAATTAACAGAAATAAATAAACAACTACAACAGAGTCCAGTCCAATAGAAAGTACAGTCTAAGGTAGAGAAACTTACCCCACGCCGAGAGAACACTCGGCTCGGCAAGCTGGTGATGCGGGACAGATAGAGAGACCCGACGCCAATGGATCTCGGACTCTAAGTGTTGACGCGACCAACGACTGTGGATGCACTTTTTATTTAAAATCATTTTTTATTTGTTTATTGGGTTTATTAAGTGCGTGGGCGTGCCAGTCAAAAAATGACGATTTATTCGGGCTTCAAGGAAGCCCATGGTGCGCTCGATCTGACTAATCAGACGATTGTGTGGTTCGTGTCGGGACCGAAATCCGTTGTACCATAAAGGCTACGACGTTAATTACATCCCCTCGGAGATAGGAAAACCCTTGATTGATTGCCAAGAAAAAGGGCCCGATGGCCAAAAGTTCATAGTAATGAAAGCGAGAGCAAAAACTCGGATTGCGTTTGAACAGACAACGCATTGGGGCGTAAACGTTCATGGATGCATGCATGTCGGTCACTCACAGACCATTCCTTGTACGGACGGAAGTTCGCATTAGTAGCGCCGAAGACGATGATAAAACCATGCAAATGTCTGTCGCAGACACGACAAGCTTAAAGCGGGTGCGGGATTGAATCCTGGTAGAAGCGGGTCAGATTAATGATCTATTGGCCCGAGATGGTTGCAGACTATGGCCATATCGGGGTCCCCGAGGTCCACGTCCGATGCCATGGGGCGTCATTGATTTTTTCTTCACACATAGTCCGGGGAAACGAAGGTCCCAAGGTATGCTTGCATGTCGGTCACTGGCGGACCATTTCTTGTTTGGACGGAAGTCCACGTTTGTAGCGTAAGAGACGGTGACAAACCGAACAAATGTCTGCCGTGAGTACGGCAAGTTTAATGTAAGTGTAGGATTAGATCCCTGTATATATGTCGGTCACTAACGGACCATTCATTATTCGGACGAGAGTCTGCATTTGAAGCATCAAAGATAATGACAAAGACATACGGATGTCTGTCGTAGGTATGGCAAGTTTAATGTGGGTGCGGGATTGGATCCCGGTAGAGGTGGGTCAAACTGATGAACTATCGGCCGAAGATGTGCCCAGATCATGACCATGTCGGGGATTCTGAGGTCCACGTCTGATACCATGGGGCGTCGTTGCTTTTCTCTTCACGCACAGTCCGGGGAAGGGAATTGTTTAGTGTGAAGCCCGAACTCGCCAACGTGCGCCTTCGCACGCGGATCGACCTGCGCGGTCAGGTCGTGGGCTTCGACCTGCCCGGTCTGGTCGCGGGGGTCAAGGGGGCAGCGCCCCTTGCGGGGGTTTCCGGGGGGCGGAGCCCCCGGAACAAAATTTTGATTATAGCAGGGGGGTAGCTTTTGATTATTGGCTTCCTAGACTTTTTTATTTGTTTGGTTAATTATATTTCTTTGGAAGGCACACCGGTTTAGATGGCAAAGAATGGGGGTGCATTTCGTGAGAGGTTTTAATTCTGGCGCGGAGGAGGGCGCGCCGGTTTAGGGGGAAGGGAGTAGTAATGTGTTTTGTGAGGGGGTTTAATCCGACGCGAAGGGGGGCGCGCCGGTTTAAGGTTTGATGGAGGGGCGCACCGATTTAAGGCAATCCAAGGGAAAGGAGGGGCGCGCCGGCTAAGGGGGCCCAAGAGAGGAGAGGGGCGCACCGGTTTAGCCCATGGGGAGGGCGCGCCAGTTTCGGATGTGAGCAAGGGGTGGAGAGTTGTTTTAGTGAGAGGGTTTAATCCAGCGCGCAGGGGGCGTGCTGGTTTAGAGCAAAGAGGGGTAAAATGGTTTATGAGTGTGGGGCTAAAGCGGCGCGGGGGGGGGGGGGGAGCGCTGGATAAGTGCGCACTGGATTAGGAGCGCGCCGGATTGAGGCAGAACTTATGTTTTTATCTTTTCATTAGCTCGGAGGTTTAGCAAGTAGTTAGACTGTTTGTTCACTCAGCAAAAATAGGCTGATTCGAAGGTTCAAAGTGTTTTGTTCGTCTGTTGAGATCAAAGTTTGGGTGGTTTGTTCAAAGGGGTTCAGGAACTCCAAAGTTCAGTTCATGCTCTCAGGGAACTTAGTCCATTCTTGTTGTTCATATTCCTGGAAAAAAATGGGCAGCACCTCCCCCGGACTGAGGTTTGCTAGGGTGACATAAGGGATTGTCAAACGGACTACTCCGGGACGATCCCAAAAATGCTGAGTGGCCTAATGGCTGTCCGGTGTCCCACAGTTGAACGCAGAAGCCCCGAGGACCAGCCTTCAAGGGGGTTCTAGCAGTTCATGGGTAGTAACTTCGTAGGAGCCCCAAATGGGGCAGATATTCGCCAAGGAAGGCTGTGAATATTCATCCCTCCGACGGTTACTTCGAAGACCATGCTATGGAGGAGCAGGCTTCAAAGCACCATGGATGAGTAGGAGACGGAGAGAAAGAAAAAAGGAAGAGAGGATGAAGCAGTAGAATACCATATGTTGCAAAAAAAACCATTCTTTTTATTCATCCACAAGGGGAAAGACAGCGGGGAATCTACCCCAAAGCAAAAAAAAAGGTGGGAATACATCAGAGTGAAAGGAAGAAATACATCGAAGGGGGAGGGGGAACGGAGCACAAGCTCCTCCTCCTGCGAGCTCACCTCTCTTCTCTCACGCTCAATCTCTCTTTTTCTTCACCTAGCAGGCACAGGGATGGGGATTCTTCTTTTTCTTCTGAGGGAACTCCCAGCTGAACCATACCCTCTCTCTTCTCCTTCAATAGCCCATCTTCTTTTGCTCTATCGAACATGCAGAGTATATATAGCCGGCTGCCCTTTCTTTGCTCGGACGGAAGGAACTCCCGCCACTTACTTCATCTGCCAGATGAGCGGGATTGACATGTTACGCTGGCATCCAGTGATTCATGCCATACGTTATTGTTCATCCGAGGACATGATGTTTGTGGGTTTGCTAGGAGATCTGCTGCTGCTACTGCCCCCATCGATGCTTGCCTTCGCCGTTAATGCTGCTGCGTTGTTGAACGGAGGTGGAGACAGGGCTTCAGAGCATTGAATGCCCTCTGGGCACCAGACTGATGCGAAAAGAAGGTATTGGCTGGAGGATGGGATGGCCCTTTGGTTTAAACGGCGCGGGGTTGTGCACGCCGGATTAGAAACACACAAGGGGGCGCGTCGGTTTAAGGCCCAAGCTAGGGCGCGCCGGTTTAAGGCCCAAGCAAGGGCACGCCGGTTTAAGTGCAGGCCACACCGATTTAGACTTTGTCTCGACTTCGCGGCCGTTCAGGCGAACAGTTGTGCTCCCGAAGAACTTCAGCTGCATTGCTCCTGCTCCGAGGTGTTTAGCTCAAAGTTTTCAAATCCTGATTCGGGACTTTGAGTGATTTCCGGCATAAGCCAAACCCGTGTCCGAGTTTCTGAGCTTCTTCTGATTCAGCCTTTGACAATTCTGACTGGAGAGTCAGGGTTGTCTCTTTTGCCCGAGGGGCTTCTTTGTTGGGTGACGGAGCACCGAGTATATTCATCCTGCTTGGAGGAGGTATAGAGTTTATTCGGGCATCCCGTCCTCGACTTGCTCTCGAGATGTCGAGACGTCCGTGCCGCAGGGACATTCTTTTTCTTCTCTCTTTTTGACATCCACAAATGCCCCCCACTCGTGGGCGGCGCAAGTGAGGGACGAGTGCGCGGGGTCCGCGAGTGTAGAGCTCTTCGATAGGACATTTGTTCTTCTGAGCTAGTGGGATGCTAGTCCGGTGCAAATTCACGGGAAAGTGCTCACTCCTTCAGCGAGGGGATGAGGGAATCGCTTCACCGCATATGCACGCGGACCGACATGTCGGAGTGGGGGTTTAGTCATCGGCATGGGGTGAATGCCGAAGCAAGAAGGAAGGGCTTATGCGTCGTCCCAGGCAAAAGGCCCAAAATGACTTAGATGAGGCCAATCCCAAGGGGGAGTTAGTGACTCGTGCTGGGTTTAGGAAAGTTGTTCATTCATCGACTCAGACGAAAGGTCCGAGCCAAGCAAAGGGTATGCATTTTTGTTCATGGACTGGGACGGAAGGTCCGAGCCAAGCAAGGAGGGGTTTCTTTGTGTTCATAGACTTGGACGGAAGGTCCGAGCCAAGCAAGGAGGCTTCTTTTTGTTCATGGACTTGGACGGAAGGTTCGAGCCAAGCAAATGAGGTCCTTTTTGTTAATCGACTTGGATAGAAGGTCGAGCCAAGCAAGGAGGTTCTTTTTGTTCATCGACTTGGATGGAAGGTTCGGGCCACGGGTTTGTTCGTCGGTGGGACAGGGAATTGTAATACGGAGGTGGTTTATTCATTGACACGTGGTTAGTGCCAAAGTAAGGGTCTTTTTGTTCATGGAACCAGGTGAAAGGTCCGGGCCACTGGTTTATGCGTCAGTGGGACTTAAAATATTTTGATCTCCGGTGGGACTTGACGAGTCGACATCCCTCGGAGGCTTCGATGATGATTTTTTTCTCTTCTTTTTCTTTCTTTTCTTTTCTTCTCTTTTTTTTTCTGTTCTCTTTTTCTTCTTCTCTTCTTTTTTTTTCTCTTCTTCTTTTCTTTCCCTTCTTTTTCTTCTTCTCTTCCTTTTTTTTCCTTTCTCTTCCTTTTTTTTGAACAACTTTGGGTAGCTGCCGGCGTGGATGCCGATAGTGAAGAGCTTGCTGGCTCGGATGCCAATAGTCAGAAGCTGTCGGCCTAGATGCCGGTAATTAGGAAGCTGTCAGCATGAAAGCCGATAAATCTGAAAGCTGTCGGCTTGGATGTCGATAGTGAGAGAGATGTCGGCTAGACGTCGATAATGACATAGCTATCGGCTAAACGCCGATACTCAGATAGTTGTCGGCTAAATGCTGATAATTAGATAGCTATCGGCTTGAATGCCGATAATGGGGTAGCTGTCGGCTAAACGCCGATATTAAGATAGCTGTCGGCATGGACGCCGATAATGGGATAGCTATCGGCTAAACGCCGATATTGAGATAGCTGTCGGCTTGGACGCCGATAAATAGATAGCTGTCGGCTAAACGCCGATATTGAGATAGCTGTCGGTTTAAGCGCCGATGTTGGGATAGCTGTCGCCATAGAAGCCGATAATTAGATAGATGTCGACATGGACGCTGATAATTGGATAGTTGTCGGCATGGAAGCTGGTAATTAGATAGCTGTTGGCATGGACGCTGATAATTAGATAGCTGTCGGCATGGAAGCTGATAATTAGATAGTTGTCGGCATGGAAGCTGATATTTAGATAGCTGTCGGCACGGAAGCCGATATTGAGATAGTTGTCGGCATGGAAGCCGATATTGAGATAACTGTCGGCACGGAAGCCGATAATGAGATAGCTGTCGACATGGAAGCCAATAATTAGATAGCTGTCGGCACGGAAGCTGATATTGAGATAGCTGTCGGCATAGAAGCCGATATTGAGATAGCTGTCGGCATGGAAGTTGATAATGAGATAGCTGTCGGCATAGAAGCTGATAATTAGATAGCTATCGGCACAGAAGCCGATATTGAGATAGTTGTCGGCAAGGAAGCCGATATTGAGATAACTGTCGGCATAGAAGCCGATAATGAGATAGATGTCGGCATAGAAGCCGATAAAGAGATAGTTGTCAGCATGAAAGCCGATAATTAGATAGCTGTCGGCACGGAAGCTGATATTGAGATAGCTATCGATATAGAAGTCGATATCGAGATAGCTGTCAACATAGAAGCTGATAATGAGATAGTTGTCAGCATAGAAGCCGATAAAGAGATAGCTGTCGGCTTGACGCTGATAATGAGATTTATTTTATTTCCATCATTTCATTTGTTTTATTCATTTATTCTGGTTCGTTGTTTGTTTATTTTGTGTTTGTCGTTTGTTTGTTCTTTTTGTTTGTTGTTTGTTCGTTCTTTTTGTTTGTCGTCTGTTCGTTCTTTTTATTTTTTGTTTGTTTCTTCCTTTTTTTTTGTTTCTTTTTGTCTGTTTCTTTTTGTTCGCGTTTATTGTTTGTTTGTTTCTTTCTTGTTTGTTTGTTTGTTTGTTCGTTTGTTTGTTTATCTTTCGCTATTTGTTTGCTCTTCTTTTTTGTTTGTTGTTTGTTTGTTTCACTTTTGCTGTTTGTTTCTTCTTCTTTTGTTTGTTATTCGTTTGTTTGTTTGTTTCTCTTTTGCTGCTTGTTTGTTCTTCTTTTTTTGTTTGTTATTTGTTTGTTTGTTTGTTATTTGTTTATTTGTTTGTTCTTTTTGTTTGTTTCTTTTTGTTTGTGTTTTTGTTCATTTATTTGTTTCTTTGTATTTTTTTGAGCATGCAAGCATCCGCTAACATCAAGCATCAAATAGATACATAGTATATCCCCTATATCGAGGGTAGGGTAGGGATGAAGCCCCAAATTCACAGACCACGCGCAGCTCACGAGTCACAACTAAAAGAGCTGTGCATTCACCGAAAAGATATCGCATAGCCTCTGCATACAGTTTAAATCACGATTTTCACCCAAAACAAATGTTATGTGGTGTGAGAGTGCAGGCACGTGTGCCGTGGCCCCGAAACATAGGGATGTGCAGACGTTCTAAGCAACACTAAAAGATTGCTCTACCGCCTATGTGTACATTTCAGGCTTTCGACTTTCGGTAGCTTCACACAACCCCCTTATTTATTTTGGATTCTAGACTTTACCGTTCGGCGTGAGTTTCCTCATTTGTTTCAGTGGAGATTCCCGGCTACTAGGATTTATCCTTTAACGCAATTCGCTTCACCATTTTCGCGCGAGTCTCCTCATTTGTTTCTGTGGGGATTCCCGGCTACTTGGGTCTACATTTCATTTCTTCATCATTTTTTCACACAATTTTTTTAAATGAGGCAGGTAGCTTTTTCCTCACGATTACCGTTCATGCGAGCGTAGGAAATTCAAGCATCCACAGAGTGTTGGGAAGAAATTCCGCGATCCCTACAGTTAGAAACCACTGATCGCATTGTGCGTAAACTGTAGGAACATCGTCTCGAGTATATTTCGTGAGTTACGCTAACAGCATAGCTATGACTCTTCCTCTCGACGTATGCACTTGCCACGATGGGCTTTTCTTCCTTAGCATATGCCATGGCGCACGCAAGCCTATGATCGGGGCGGCATTATTTAATCAAGGAGATGCGGTCCTAGGAGGTTCAAAGGAGGTGGATTAAATACAATATAAACAATCATGCAAGCAAGGCGAGCACGCATTCAAAGTTTAACTCATGCAGCGTTTATTATTATGTTTTTTGTTTTGTTTGTTTATCATTTTTTTATGTTGTTATTTTTTGTTTTCTTCTTTCTTTTGTTTGTTTATTTATTTTTTGCTTGTTTGTTTTATTATTCACATATTTACTTTTATTCTTTATTCTTTATTAATTTTATTCTTATTATGTATTTTTTATTCTTTCCTTCTTTCAATTTTGTGATCTTTCTTTTTTTCCTTTTTTTAGTTTGAATATCTGTAAGCATATGCTGGCACGAATGCCAGTGGTTGAGTGCCTTGTGAATTGCTATTGGCTCGGATGCCAATGATGAAATGCTGTTGGCTTAAGTGCCAATGGATGGATTGCTGTCAGCTTGAACACCGATGGTTAGAGAGCTGTCGGCTTTAAATATCGATAATTAAGAAGCTATCCACTCAAACGCCGATGATTAAAGAGCTGTCGGCTCAGAGGCTGATAATTGGGAAGATGTTGGCTTAAAGCCAATGGATGGAGTGTTTATTAGTTTCATGCCAATGACTAGTAAGTTGTCGGTTTAGGCACCGATAATTGGAAAGCTGTTGGCTCGACGCCAATAATTTTGTTTGTTTATTTATTCTTTTTTTTTGAACATCTTTGAACAGCTATCGGCCTGGACACCGATGGTTGAGGAGCTGTCGGCCCGAAAGCTGATAATTAAGAAGCTGTCGGCTTTAAATACTGATAATTAAGAAGCTGTCGGCTCAAACGTCGATGATTAAAGAGCTGTCGGCTTAGAGGCCGATGATTGGAAAGTTATTGGCTTAAAGCCAATGGATGAAGTGTTTATTAGTTTAATGCCAATGGCTTGTAAGTTGTCGGTTTAGGCACCGATAATTGGAAAGCTGTTGGCTCGACGCCAATAATTTTATTTGTTTGTTTATTCTTTTTTTTTTAACATCTTTGAACAGCTATCGGCCTGGACACCGATGGTTGAGGAGCTGTCGGCCCGAAAGCCGATAATTAAGAAGCTGTCGGCATGAAAGCCGATGATTAAAGAGCTGTCGGCACAGAGGCCGATGATTGGAAAGCTGTTGGCTTAAAGCCAATGGATGAAGTGTTTATTAGTTTAATGCCAATGACTGGTAAGTTGTCGCTTTAGGCACCGATAATTGGAAAGCTGTTAGCTCGACGCCAATAATTTTGTTTGTTTGTTTATTCTTTTTTGTTTGAACATCTTTGAACAGCTATCAGCCTGGACACCGATGGTTGAGGAGCTGTCGGCCCGAAAGTCGATAATTAAGAAGCTGTCGACATGAAAGCCGATAATTAAAGAGCTGTCGGCATGAAAGCCGATAATGAATATTCATTGAAAAGCTGCCGACTAGGATGTCGGTGGTTGAAAAGCTATCGACTTAGGCGTCGATGGTTGAACAATTTGATTGATTTTTTTTTTTGAACGTCACTAGATAGCTGCTGGCGGGGGTGCCAGTGGTTGGGTACCTTGAGTACCTTTGGGTATTTTCAGATTTACCTACTGGCGTAGATGCCAATGCTTGAGAAGCTGTCGATTTAGGCACCGATGGTTGAGAAGTTATTTGAGGAGCTACCGACCCCAAAGGCCGATATTTAAAGATTTTTCAGAATTATTGAACATTCCGTCATTTCCTTCCCACGCAGAATGACCTACAAAGGGACCGTGACGAATGAGATCACATCATCCTCGAGAAGCCGTGGTCAGCTTTGTCTTTATTAGCTTCAACATTTGCCCCCAGAATAGGGCACTGCTTAGGTTCTAGTTCTTCTTTGGCTCCCACTGTAATTCAGGAAGCTTGAGATGCCCCTAAGGATAGATTGTTCTTCGGCTGGCGTGGTGAAGCTGTGCCGACTGTCTTTTTGAGGTTGGGCATTTGGTGAGGACACGGCGGGTCCATTCTATGCTCGCCTATATGTAGTTCGCCCCTCCAAACCAGGCTTTCAATGATATCTTTGGACACATAACAATCTTCAATCGAGTGCCCCTTGTATTAGTGATAAGGGCAAAAATGAGGGTCATCTTTCCATTTGGCATTGCTCGGCCTTTTGGGCTCCGGGAGGACAACCCTGCCACATGCACGAGCCCATTCGAACAACATTCGAGTCTTCTCCTTAGGGAAGGAATAAGGTTTTTTCATCTTGTTCCTTAGCGAGGGTGCTTGTTCGACAGGCTGAATGGGCGGAACTCCGACTGCCTATTTTGTTCGCTTTTGTTGTAGCTCAAAATCCCTAGAATCTAGGGCGCATATTCCCTTCTACGCTCGGTGCTCGGTGGCTGGTCTGTTCTCCCGGCTTAGTTTAGTAATAGCCGGGGAATATTTTGCCAAGAAGGCCTCAGCATCAGCTACCAGCTCACTTAGCTGTTCGAAGGTTCTGACTTTGATGCCCATCACCCTTTGCAGGATTTCATCCTTCAGATTTCTTTCACATTTCCGAATGATGTCCTCGTAGCTCGGGGGGCTCCTGCATCTCTCATGGAAATCTCTTGCTTTTCTTACATAGTCCGGGGCGGACCCATCGTCTCTTGGCCTGGTCTCATATAATTTAGCACTGGTGGTTTCTTCTTCGGCTGGTTCTGCTCCAGCTGTCTGCTCCATACTTGGCTCATTCATTGCCGACAGAGCTGTTAAATTTGGGTGCGGATCGGCTGAGCCCAGACCCATTTCACTCATCTTTTTCTTCATTGTTTCAATTTCCTGGCGCAGCTCTATCATTAGGGCGAGCGCAGGTTGGCAGGAGCCAGAGTTGGAGGTAGAAGCCTCAGGTTAATTTGGCCTTGTCGGCATAAAGCATATTTCTTCATTTTCTTCTTCTTTCACCGTTCGGCTTGTGTCGGATGATGCCGACAATGTATTGCAAGAGAGAACAACGCCCCTCCTCTTATTTCTTGACTTCTTTTTCTTTTTCCCATCCATAGCCGGCATGTGCTCCCACGATGAGTTATCTTGTGATTGGCGGTGTATAGACACCGTGTTGACAGCTTTCTTGAAATCGGGAAGCTCGTGAGGGCATAGAGGATCCACTCTGGATTCACCCATCTGGAGTTCTCCCCTCCTGATCATGCTTTTGACTATGTCTTTAAATACATAGCAGTCTTCAATGGAGTGCCCAAGCATTTGGTGATATGGGCAAAAGCGGGGGTCATCTTTTCTTCTAAGGTCACCTAGCCTTTTCGGCTCCGACAAAGTGACCTTGTTATATCTAGTGGCCCATTCAAACAAAAGTCGGGTCCTATCCTTAGGAAAGGAATAAAACTTCATCATTTTGGCCCGCAGGAGAGGCCCCTTTTGTTGTTCGACACGCCTGGTCGAGGGAGGGTTGGCAATACCTTTATCTTTATTTCTTCGCCGCTCGAGCGTCCCGAGGTTGACTGTATGAACTTCTTCGGGCGCGGGCCGTTTATTTGTTGATTTGACCTCTTGTCTTGAGGCCATAGGGGCAGAGGAGAGGAAGATCTCAATTTTTGCCACCACATTGTTTAATTGGTCAAATGACCTAATTTCGATCCCGATCATCTTTTTGAGGATCCTTCTCTTCAAATTTTGTTTGCAGATTTGCACTGCCTCTTCTTGATGTAGCGGTCACCTACACCTCATGCTGAGATTGCGCCATCTTTCAATATATTCGAGAGGAGTTTCATCACCTCTATGCTTGGAAGCATATAATTCGGCCATGGTTATTTCTCTTTCGACAACGTGAAACCGCTCCCGAAACTTCCTTTGCATGTCCAGCCAGTCATTGATAGACCCCGCTGGTAAGTTAGAATACCACTCAAAAGTGAATCCTATGAGGGAGGACCCGAAGAACTTGAGTAGGTAGGATTCATCAGCTGCCAGGTCACCCATTATACTGACGTAGTAAGCTATGTGCTCCTTCGGTGAACCTTGTCCGCAAAACTTTTTGAACTTCAGCGGTTTATTGACGCCGGGAGGTAGCCTCTTGGCCGCATGATGGATAGGGTAGGGTACCTTGTACACATCGAAAGCGGCATAATCAACATTGCCTTTATCGGCCAGCTTCTTTTCGATCATCTGTTCTATGATTATTTTATTCGCCACGACTTGGTCGGTCGGGCCTGGGCAGAAGCGGGCCTGCTGCATTTGTGGTGTCGCTGCTGTTGCCTGAGGTGCTGCTGCAATTCCCCGGTGTGGAATAACCAGGAGTTGTGCTGACGTTGTACGTTGCTATGGAGGAGGGATGCCCCTTGTGTAATCAGGTGCCGGCTGAGATGCGGCCACCTGTAGTGAAGCTTCAAGGGTTTGGCCCTCATTTCCCAGGGTTTCAGGAGGGACTTCCACCTGTCTGGAGGTAGATGCTTGTGCGTTCTTTTCATTCAGCTACTTTTTAAATGTTTCAACCTCCTGCCGATATTCTTGCAACAACATTAGCATTGCGGGGTCATGCATGGTGTGGTTGAGAGTGACACCTCCTTCCCCAGCTGGATTTTCTTCGGACGACGTGGATGGTCTACCATCATTGCCTTCAGCCGCAACTGCATTGACGGTGATGACCATCACAGTCTTGTCCTGGCTGGTCTCTTCAGTAAGGGTCTGCAACGCCTCACCGGTTTGCACTGGAGTTCGGGGCCAAGTTTGCTCAGACACCCAGATATGTTTGAATCTGGTTGGCTTCAGGGCTAGCCCCCTTTTTGATTTGGCTTCGAAGTGAGCCAACTTTTCTTGGGCCAGCACTTGGTAGGTATTGTGTACCGGCACCATTGAGATTACCCTATCGTGCGTGATGCTAGCTTGCCGGCCATGGTAGATAGCCGGCCTTGCA
Organism: Amorphophallus konjac; assembly: GCA_022559845.1. NCBI lineage: Eukaryota > Viridiplantae > Streptophyta > Magnoliopsida > Alismatales > Araceae > Amorphophallus > Amorphophallus konjac. Next base: position 365,951,831 of record CM040120.1, on the reverse strand, counting down.
ATGCGCCGGGGTCCTTCTTTTCCACCCTCCTGGCGGTTGGTGCGCACTTCTCGTTGGCGGAGGTGAGAGAATCAACAAGGCAAGCATGGCAACCCACTACAGTAGCTTCAGTCAGGGTCGCCTTGGCGACGTCGACCAACCCCATCTCCTGGCTATGTAGGAGCTCCACGAATGTGACCCCCAAGAAGTTGGGGAAGCCGACGACTCGGGAAGGTGCCGAACTGGATCGGCACTGCCAAATAGCCATGGGTGGCATGGCCGGCGACAAAAAGGGGTCCGAACGACACGGCCATCCTAGTTGTCGTAAAGTAGCCTGCAAGATAAAAATCACATAGTTAGAATTTTAAGAAGAGGCCATTGAGCCCCAAATCCTGGCAAGGAGATGAAGGGAAGATCCGTCCCACCGGGCGTGCCAGACTTGTGGACGCACTTTTTATTTAAAATCATTGTTTATTTATTTATTGGGTTTATTAAGTGCGTGGGCGTGCCAGTCACAAAGTGATGATTTATTCGGGCTTCAAGGAAGCCCATGGTGCGCTCGATCTGACAAATCAGGTGATTGTGTGGTTCGTGTCGGGACCGAAACCCGCCGTACCATAAAGGCTACGACGTTAATTACATCCCCTCAGAGAGGGGAAAACCCTTGATTGATTGCCAGGAAAAGGGGCCCGATGGTAAAAAGTTCATAGTAATGAAAGCGAGAGCAAAAACTCGGATTGCGTTTGAGCAGACCCCGCGTTGGGGCGTAAATGTTCATGGATGCATGCATGTCGGTCACTCACAGACCATTCCATGTACGGACGGAAGTCCGCATTAGTAGCGCCGAAGACGACGATAAAACTGTGCAAATGTCTGCCGCAGACACGGCAAGCTTAATGCGGGTGCGGGATTGAATCCCGGTAGAAGCGGGTCAGATTAATGATCTATTGGCCTGAGATGGTTGCGGACTATGGCCATATCGGGGTCCCCGAGGTCCACGTCCGATGCCATGGGGCGTCATTGATTTTCTCTTCACACATAGTCCGGGGAAACGAAGGTCCCAAGGTATGCGTGCATGTCGGTCACTGGCGGACCATTTCTTGTTTGGACAGAAGTCCGCGTTTGTCGCGTAAGAGACGGTGACAAATCGTACAAATGTCTGCCGTGAGTACGACAAGTTTATTGTAAGTGCGGGATTAGATCTCGGTATATATGTCGATCACTAACGGACCATTCATTGTTCGGACGACAGTCCGCATTTGAAGCATCGAAGACAACGACAAAGACATACGGATGTCTGTCGTAGGTACGACAAGTTTAATGTGGGTGCAGGATTGGATCCCGATAGAGGTGGGTCAAACTGATGAACTATCGGCCCAAGATGTGCTCAGATCATGACCATATCGAGGATTCCGAGGTCCACGTCTGATACCACGGGGGCGTCATTGCTTTTCTCTTCACGCACAGTCCGGGGAAGCGACTTGTTAAGTGTGAAGCCCGAACTCGCCAACGTGCGCCTTTGCACGCTGATCGACCTGCGTGGTCAGGTCGCGGGGTTCGACCTACCCTGTCTGGTCGCGGGAGTCAAGGGGGCAGCGCCCCTTGCGGGGGTTTCCGGGGGGCGGAGCCCCCGGAACAAAATTTTGATTATAGCAGGGGGTAACTTTTGATTATTGGCTTCCTAGACTTTTTTATTTGTTTGGTTAATTATATTTCTTTGGAAGGCACACCGGTTTAGATGGCAATGAATGGGGGTGCATTTCGTGAGAGGTTTGATTTCCGACGCGGAGGAGGGCGGCCGGTTTAAGGGGCAAGGAGTAGTAATGTCTTTTGTGAGGGGGTTTAATCCGGCGCGAAGGGGGGCGTGCCGGTTTAAGGTTTGATGAAGGGGCGCGCCGATTTAAGGCAATCCAAGGGAAAGGAGGGGCGCGCCGGCTAAGGGGGCCCAAGAGATGAGAGGGGCGCGCCGGTTTCGGACGTGAGCAAGGGGTGGAGAGTTGTTTTAGTGAGAGGGTTTAATCTGGCACGCAGGGGGCGCGCCGGTTTAGAGCCAAGAGGGGTAAAACGGTTTATGAGTGTGGGGCTAAAGCGGCGCGGGGGGGGGGGGGAGCACGCCGGATAAGTGCGCACCGGATTAGGAGCGCGCCGGATTTAGGCAGAACTTATGTTTTCATCTTTTCATTAGCTCGGAGGTTTAGCAAGTAGTTAGGCTATTTGTTCACTCAGCAAAAATAGGCTGATTTGAGGTTCAAAGTATTTTGTTCGTCTGTTGAGATCAAAGTTTCGGTGGTTTGTTCAAAGGGGTTCAGGAACTCCAAAGTTCAGTTCATGCTCTCAGGGAACTTAGTCCGTTCTTGTTATTCATATTCCTGGAAAAAAATGGGCAGCACTTCCCCCGGACTGAGGTTTGCTGGGGCGACATAAGGGATTGTCAAACGGAGTACTCTGGGACGATCCCAAAAACTCGGAGTGGCCTAACGGAAGTCCGGTGTCCCATAGTTGAACGCCGAAGCCCCGAGGACCAGCCTTCAAGGGGGTTCTAGCAGTTCATGGGTAGTAACTTCGTAGGAGCCCCAAATGGGGCAAATATTCGCCAAGGAAGGCTGTGAATATTCATCCCTCCGACGGTTACTTCGAAGACCATGCTATGGAGGAGCATACTTCAAAGCACCATGGATGAGTAGGAGACGGAGAGAAAGAAAAAAGGAAGAGAGGATGAAGCAGTAGAATACCATATGTTGCAAAAAAACCTTTCTTTTTATTCATCCTCAAGGGGAAAGACAGCGGGGAATCTACCCCAAAGCAAAAAAAGGGGGGGGGGAATACATCAGAGAGAAAGGAAGAAATACATCGATGGGGGAGGGGGAACGGAGCACAAGCTCCTCCTCCTGCGAGCTCACCTCTCTTCTCTCACGCTCAATCTCTCTTTTTCTTCACCTAGCAGGCACAGGGACGGGGATTCTTCTTTTTCTTCTGAGGGAACTCCCAGCTGAACCATACCCTCTCTCTTCTCCTTCAATAGCCCATCCTCTTTTGCTATATCGAACATGCAGAGTATATATATCCGGCTGCCCTTTCTTTGCTCGGACGGAAGGAACTCCCGCCACTTACTTCGTCTGCCAGATGAGCGGGATTGACATGTTACGCTGGCATCCAGTGATTCGTGCCATACGTTATTGTTCATCCGAGGACATGATGTTTGTGGGTTTGCCAGGAGATCTGCTGCTGCTACTGCCCCCATCGATGCTTGCCTTCACCGTTAATGCTACTGCGTTGTCGAACGGAGGTGAAGATAGGGCTTCAGAGCATTGAATGCCCTCTGGGCACCAGACTAATGCAAAAATAGGGTATCGGCTGGCGGATGGGATGGCCCTTTGGTTGAAACAACTCGGGGTTGTGCGCGCCGGATTAGCAGCACACAAGGGGCACGCTGGTTTAAGGCCCAAGCAAGGGCGCGCCGGTTTAAGGCTTGATGAAGGGGCGTGCCGGTTTAAGTGCAGGTGGTGAGGACACGCGCCGCATCACTCGACGGAGCACACGGAGCACGCCAGCATCTCTTTGGCTAGGCGACTACGACATCTACTAGAGGATCTTTCTTCTCATTTGAGGCCATGTTGGGCCTAGGTTTGGTCCCTGCGAAGACACGTTATCTAGTTCTTTTATGTTATCAGACTATGTGTAGGGAGTATTGGGCTGTCTTACTTTATTAGTGGGCTTGGCCTTGGCCCATAGCTGGTTGAATTAGGGTTAGGGTTTTGAGAGGAGGGCGCATCCCTCACCCTTGGTGGCTGCGCCACCTTCTCCCCTTGGCCCCTCCACTTTCCATTTTGGGCCCCCCCCCTTTCCCCATTCCATCTCCCCCCCCTTTCCCCTTGGGGCGCACCCCCCCTTGATCCCTCCTTGATTGGAGGGGGGTGGCCGCAACCCCCTTGATTGGAGGAGGGCTGTTCGCACCCCCCCTTCCATATGCGCCCCCCCCCCTTCCATGTGGCTTGGGATGAAACCCTAGCTTCCCCCCCGGATATATAAGGCTTGTATTTTTCGTTTGGAGGAATTATTGAATGAATAGAAAGAAAAAGTTGCTGTTTCTCTTGAAGGAAGCTGCGCCCCTCTCTGTTTCCCTTTGATCCTGTGACGGGATCAAGCCTGGGGTGTGACTCCCCATCCCCTCGGTGCGACGCCGAGGTTCCCCCTCTCTTCTATCTCTTCACAGATTCAAGCTCAGTGCAACCAGATCTTGTCTCCAAGAGCTGCGACGTCCCCCCTCTGTTCTTGGTGACTTTGGGCGACCATCCCATTTCTGGGTGATGCTGCTACGAGTCTCCAACGCGTGCGAGGTGGTCTCGCCTCATTCAGAGTTCGGCATCACCCGTGGCGATTTTCTTCGTGAGCGCGCGCAGGACCCCCTCTCCCTGCCAGCCAGGTTCTGCCCGCCCCCTTGCAAAAATCCCACGGGACGGACATCAGCGAGTTTGGACGTGGGATCTTTACCGGTCGTACCTCTCTTCGTCCTCTTTCCAACGCCGCCAACCTCGCCTCATTCCGACGTCCGAGCTGTTCGTGACGTCCGTTCCCGTGAGGTCGCGCAGGTCTGCCCTGTCCACCCGGCGCCAGGATCACCTACGGATTCCCGAGCTTGCTGCACTCAGCTACGACTGGATCTGAATGATTCCTTCAGTTGGGGCCTGCTGCTCTGCGTCCTCTTCGTCCTCCAACAAGCGGAGCTCCGTTCGCCCTTTGGAGATAATTCTTGTCATTTTTACCGTTCGATCACACGGTTCTGGGAGCAGAATCCCTGTCACAACTTGCAGGTGCGCCCCTGGCTCCCACGGATAGAATATGTGCGCCCCCTTTGGCCGAGGCTTCCTCCCATGACCTAGCTACGTGCCCTCGCTGACGGCGCATCAATCGGACACCGGATCAGGTCGTGGGAGCTTTCACCGCCGAGTCGCGCATTGCTGCGAACCTGCCGACCACCGCCCGGATCCTCCTCGCGGCCAACCCTTCACCGAGTGCCGCCCGTCAGCCCGTGCATTGGCAGCCCCAACTCCATATGTTGTAGCCTGTTATCTCCCTGCGAGGAGTGGGCATTTTTAGGTTGGAGTTGTATTATTGTTCACCTTGTGTATCGGGGTTGTTGGTCTCGGCCGGGGTTTCTTCCCCACGCCTAGGCGTGGAGGTACATGCGACGCTCCCTTTGTTGGCATTTGCTTTACTAGTATGCTTTCTATTATGCCGCGTGAGTGCTTAGGATCCTAGCTAGTCTTTTAGTCACCGCGTGACTGTGAGTTGAGAGCACCCATCCCGTGGCCCTAGTCGAGCGCCGAGCTTGGACTAGATTCCCTTAGGCGTACGGCGGTTCCTTAGCCGCTGAGATCCCCGCGCTTCCCTCATAGGGACGGTCGTTGGGCTTGAGTTTCTTGTTGAGAGACGCCTCCACCCGGAGGAACGCTACGGAGGTCAGCCGCCCGGCTTGCCTTTGGCGTGCGAGTGCTGGCCGCACTGTGTTGCATTCATAGGTCCTAGCCCTTTCAGTCCCGTCCCGCATCAAAGTGGTATCAGAGCATATAGGTTTGCGTCTAGGGTTCAGTCTTGCATTCCATTTAGCATATGTACACCCATATAGGTCTAGTGTGTCCCCCTTAGCCCCTTTAGGTCCCTTTGCATGCCCACTCGGGGTGGCACCCACTACCATCGCCCGGACACTATGGGCGACCCCCGTGGTACCACCCAGGGAGGCCCCTCTCTAGAGGATTTCATGGCCGAAGTCATGGAGCGCTTGGCTAGTTCTGAACAAGCCATTAAGGACCAGACCGACCGTCTGGAGGGCCGACTCAAGGCCATAGAGGACCGCACTGAGGTTTCTGACCGATCTATCCAGGGTCTGATCGGGCGGATAGGGAGGATAGAGGAAGTGCCCCATCATGACCCCTCTAGAGTTGATCGTGCCCCACAGGCGGCAGCTGCCCAGCCCCCCCCATATCGGGCTGAGGAGCGACAGCCGCGAGCCCCCGACTTTGAGGATTACGGATCCGACAATGATTATGAGGGGAATGGCCGACGCCACCGTGGTCACCGACCACAGAGGGATGATGAGGACGATCGGGCCCTTAGGACCGTTCGCGCGGACTCTCCCACTTTTGACGGGTCCCTGGACCCGAAGATCTATCTAGACTGGGAGGCTAGCATGGACCGGTATTTTGAGTGGGTCGAGATGTCTGACCACCGGCAAGTTAAGTTTGCCAAGATGAAGTTACTGGGGCGAGCACAAACTTATTGGAGGAATCTGGAGAGTCTGCTATTTCAGCGTCAGGACCCCCAGGTTGAGTCTTGGAGTGAGATGAAGGTCAAACTCCGAGACAAATATCTACCTCCCTCATATCGCCAGAGGCTCATTGACAGATGGCAGAGTCTCAGCCAGGGAGATCGGACCGTGTCCGAGTACATCGCAGAGTTCGACGAGTATTTCTTGCGATGTGGAGTCAGTGAGGAGAGCGCCATGCCCATCTCTCGTTTCCGTCGTGGTCTACGGCCCCATTACCAGTATGAGTTATTTCGCCGTAATGTGAACACCTTAGAGCTCGCGTATCAGGTTGCTATGGAGCTAGAGCAGTTTGAGGCGGAGTTCACTCCTACTCAACGTCAGGGGACCACCAGTCAGCGGGGGTTCGACCCACGCGCCGCACCTAGTTCCTATGGTCAGTTTCCGGCAGCTCGGCCCTCAGAAACCCCTCGCCAGGACCCCACTGTTCCTAGGCCTCGCCCTCCCCTACCGAGGGACACTCTCCCTCCCCCTCGCCAGTAGCCACCTTACCCCACTTCACGCCCTCAGCCTCCCGCGTTCCCTACCCGACCCCAGCTACCACCACCCCCAGCCCGTCATGACGACAAGGGGAAGGGGCCAATGACCGGTGGAGCATCTCCTAGCACAGGGGCGCGAAACAATTGTTATAGGTGTGGTGGAGTCGGCCATTATGCGAACAAGTGCCCCACTAGAGAGTCGCTTGTTGTGACGGACCCCTCACCCACTGATCCCACGGCTGAGCTTCTGCCAGTCAGCTATGAGGCCGACCAGGAGTTGGCGGAGGAGTTCTTCGTTGAGTTGCTTGAGGGAGAGCAGGACGGTGTCCCTGGTACTCAGTATCAGGGCGAGGCATAGTTAGGGGTAGTCCGGTGTATCCTTACTCAGCCCCTGGTGAGTGACGACTGGCGTCGTACCACCATTTTTTACACCTTTTGTAGGCTTGGAGGGAAGGCCTGCAAGGTGATCATTGACAGTGGGAGCTGCATTAATGCCATATCCACTGGTACGGTTACTCGTCTTGGGTTGACACCCGTGGATCACCCAGCTCCATATCGGGTATCTTGGGTAGATTCTACCTCTATCCCTGTCAGGCTTCGCTGTCTAGTACCATTGCAGTTTCAGACCTACCATGATGAGATTTGGTGCGATGTGCTACCTATGGAGGTGGGTAGTATCATTCTAGGTAGGCCTTGGCTCTTCGATAGGGATGCCACCCTCCATGGCCGGTCAAACACTTGCACCTTTGACCATGGCGGCCATAGGATCACTCTCCACCCCACCCAGCCTAGGGATCCTACCGTTCGCGGGCCAGCCGGCCCCAGTGCCACGAACACCCCTCGTCAGGGGAAGGCCGACCCTCCTACCCCACCCTTGGTGCCAGCCACTACCTCCTCCACTACCCTCACCCTAGGAGAACCTTCCACTAGGAGGTTGATGGTGATTAGTCCCCGTGAGATGGAGAGGGAGTTCACCAGTGGTAGTCCCCTCTTTGCTGTTGTTGTTCGAGAGGTGAGTGATGTCGTCCCAGGATCCGAGGGTGAGCTAAACCCCGAGTTGGCTGCGATTTTACGCGAGTTTTCTGATATCTTCCCGGAGGACCTCCCTGGAGGCCTTCCACCTATGCGTGACATCCAGCATGAGATCGACCTTGTCCCGGGCTCTTCGTTGCCTAACCTCCCTCACTATAGGATGAGCCCCGCGGACCATGCCGAGTTGTAGAGGCAGGTCGAGGAGTTGATGAGTAGGGGATCCCTCAGGGACAGCAAGAGCCCTTGCGCTGTCCCCGCTTTGCTAGCCCTGAAGAAAGATGGCACATGGAGGACATGCATCGATAGCCGTGCGATCAATAAGATCACGGTGAAATATCGTTTTCCTATTCCCCGACTGGATGACTTATTAGATATGATGTCGGGAGCCACTATTTTTTCTAAAATTGATCTTCGAAGTGGCTATCACCAGATTAGGATCAGGCCTGGGGATGAATGGAAAATTGCATTCAAGACCAAGGATAGTCTGTATGAGTGGTTAGTTATGCCTTTCGGGCTATCTAATGCCCCTAGTACATTCATGCGGTTGATGACCCAGGTCCTGCGGCCTATGATAGGGGTCTTTTTGGTCGTCTACTTCGATGACATCCTTATTTATAGCCGCACTAGGGAGCACCACTTAGACCATCTCAGGCAGGTCTGCGTTATTTTGAGGCGAGAGAGCTTATTCGCCAACCCGAAGAAGTGTGCTTTCATGACCGATCAGGTTTCCTTCCTTGGGTTCATAGTGTCTCGAGATGGGGTCTCCGCTGATCCGGAGAAGATACGCGCCATTCAGGAGTGGCCCAAGCCCCGCACCCTCCACGATGTTCGGAGCTTCCATGGCCTGGCGACGTTCTATCGTCGCTTCATCCGTGGCTTCAGTTCCATCACTGCCCCGATCACGGATTGCATTAGGAAGGGGGTATTCACATGGACTAAGGCCGCGGCCGCGGCCACGGCCTTTCAGAACATCAAGGAGCACATGACCCAGGCACCTGTTCTTACCTTACCAGATTTTTCTAAGGTGTTTGAGGTCACCTGTGACGCTTCTGGAGTAGGTATAGGGGGAGTTTTGAGTCAGGAGTCTCACCCCATTGCCTTTTTCAGCGAGAAGCTGAACGATGCCAAACTGCGGTATTCCACGTATGACAAGGAGTTTTATGCAGTCGTCCAGGCATTGAGATACTGGAGGTACTATCTCCTACACCAGAAGTTTGTGCTCTTTTCTGATCACGAGGCGTTGAGGTTTCTCCATACCCAGAAGAAGTTGAATGCGCGTCATAGTAGGTGGGTGGAGTACCTTCAGGAGTATACCTTTGTGCTTAAGCACAAGGCAGGGGCCGAGAACAAGGTGGCCGACGCGCTGAGTCGGCGGATGATGATGTTGTCCACCATGGGTGTAGAGGTGGTGGGATTGGAGAGGCTGAAGGAGGCTTATGTCGATTGCCCAGACTTCGGTCCGATTCATGCTGCCCTTCAGTCGGGCCCCTCCCGTGATTATAGTGAGTTTGTCCTTCAGGAGGGTCATTTATTCCGGGGTGGTAGGTTGTGCATCCCACGGACGTCTGTTCGTGATTTTCTCACTTGGGAGTTGCATGCAGGGGGTCTTGCTGGCCACTTCGGCCGGAACAAGACCATTGAGGCCGTTGAGCATAGGTTCTATTGGCCTAGTTTGAAGAGGGATGTTGCTCGCATCGTGGCTCAGTGCCGCACTTGCGCTATGGCCAAGCAGAGGAAGCAGAACACCGGCCTTTATACTCCCCTCTCTGTCCCGGACAGTCCGTGGCAGGACATTAGCATGGACTTCGTGTTAGGTTTGCCTCGTACCCTCCGTCGGCATGACTCCATTTTTGTGGTGGTAGACAGGTTCTCTAAGATGGCTTTGTTCATTCCCTGTTCCAAGGCTTCAGATGCCTCTAGAATTGCCCGTCTGTTCTTTACTCACTATGTCTCCAGGTTTGGGCTTCCACGTACTATAGTGTCTGATAGGGATGTGCGCTTCACTAGCTACTTCTGGAAAATCCTATGGCACATGATGGGCACCCAGTTGAAGTTCTCTACCGCCTATCACCCCCAGACCGATGGTCATACGGAGGTAGTCAATAGGAGTTTAGGGGATCTTCTTAGGTGCTTAGTGCGTGATCGTGTCGGGGATTGGGACTTGGTTCTACCTCTAGCAGAGTTTGCATATAATGACTCGGTCAATAGGTCTACAGGTCTGAGTCCCTTTGAGATTGTTACTGGCCGTAGACCTAGGAAGCCAATAGACTTGGTTCCATCTCCCATCCAGGCCCGTGTTTCTGAGTCAGCTGAGTCCTTTACAGAGCATATTAGACAGTTGCATGAGCATGTACGTCGTCATATAGAGGCCAGCAACGCACGTTATAAGGAGTTAGCTGATGCGCATCGACGCACCCGTGAGTTCCGAGAGGGAGAGTACGTCATGATCAGGGTCAGACCTGAACGGTTTCCTTCGGGGGCCGTGAAGAAACTCCAGGCCCGCGGTGCTGGACCCTTTCAAGTCTTGAAGCGAATTGGGTCGAATGCGTATGAGATTGAGCTGCCAGACGACTATGGGATCTGTTCGACGTTCAATGTCTCAGATCTGGTGGCATATCGGGATCCCGCGGTGATTCCCAGTGAGCTTTTTGAGCCCTCCCCTCCTGTTGAGAGTATTACACCTTCTGAGCGTCCATCTCTTCCAGCCCCATTACAGAAACGCGAGCATATAGATTGTATACTAGATGAGCAGGTGACCACGACCAGGAGCGGAGCCTACCAACGCTTCCTAGTGCGTTGGAGAGGGCGCCCTGCGACAGACGACGCCTGGATCACACGTGGAGAGCTGGAGAGGATCGACCCGGACCTGCTGGAGCGTTACTTGAGCGACCGTGACCCTTACTCGACGGGGTCGAGTTCTTCCCACCCAGGGAGAATTGGTGAGGACACGCGCCGCATCACTCAACAGAGCACACAGAGCACGTCAGCATCTCTTTGGCTAGGCGACTACGGCATCTACTAGAGGATCTTTCTTCTCATTTGAGGCCATGTTGGGCCTAGGTTTGGTCCCTGCGAGGACACGTTATCTAGTTCTTTTATGTTATCAGACTATGTGTAGGGAGTATTGGGCTGTCTTCCTTTATTGTGGGCTTGGCCTTGGCCCATAGCTGGTTGAATTAGGGTTAGGGTTTTGAGAGGAGGGCGCATCCCTCACCCTTGGTGGCTGCACCACCTTCTCCCCTTGGCCCCTCCACTTTCCATTTTGGGCGCCCCCCCCCTTTCCCCATTCCATCTCCCCCCCTTTCCCCTTGGGGCGCACCCCCCCTTGATCCCTCCTTGATTGGAGGGGGGTGGCCGCAACCCCCTTGATTGGAGGAGGGCTGGTCGCACCCCCCCTTCCATATGCGCCCCCCCCCCTTCCATGTGGCTTGGGATGAAACCCTAGCTTCCCCCCCGGATATATAAGGCTTGTATTTTTCGTTTGGAGGAATTATTGAATGAATAGAAAGAAAAAGTTGATGTTTCTCTTGAAGGAGGCTGCGCCCCCCTCTGTTTCCCTTTGATCCTGTGACGGGATCAAGCCTGGGGTGTGACTCCCCATCCCCTCGGTGCGACGCCGAGGTTCCCCCTCTCTTCTATCTCTTCACAGATTCAAGCTCAGTGCAACCAGATCTTGTCTCCAAGAGCTGCGACGTCCCCCCTCTGTTCTTGGCGACTTTGGGTGACCAGCCCATTTCTGGGTGATTCTGCTACGAGTCGCCAACGCGTGCGAGGTGGTCTCGCCTCATTCGGAGTTCGGCATCACCCGTGGCGATTTTCTTCGTGAGCGTGCGCAGGACCCCCTCTCCCTGCCAGCCAGGTTCTGCCCGCCCCCTTGCAAAAATCCCACGGGACGGACATCAGCGAGTTTGGACGTGGGATCTTCCCCGGTCGTACCTCTCTTCGTCCTCTTTCCAACGCCGCTGATCTCGCCTCATTCCGACGTCCGAGCTGTTCGTGACGTTCGTTCCCGTGAGGTCGCGCAGGTCTGCCCTGTCCACCCGGCGCCAGGATCACCTGCGGATTCCCGAGCTTGCTGCACTCAGCCACGACCGGATCTGAACGATTCCTTCGGTCGGGGCCTGCTGCTCTGCGTCCTCTTCGTCCTCCAACAAGCGGAGCTCCGTTCGCCCTTCGGAGCTAATTCTTGTCATTTTTACCGTTCGATCACACGGTTCTGGGAGCAGAATCCCTGTCACAACTTGCAGGTGCGCCCCCGGCCCCCACGGACTGAATCTGCGCGCCCCCTTTAGCCGAGGCTTCCTCCCATGACCTAGCTACGCGTCCTCGCTGACGGCGCATCAATCGGACACCGGATCAGGTCGTGGGAGCTTTCACCGCCGAGTCGCGCTTTGCTCCGAACCTGCCGACCACCGCCCAGATCCTCCTCGCGGCCAACCCTTCACCGAGTGCCGCCCGTCAGCCCGTGCATTGGCAGCCCCGACTCCATATGTTGTAGCATGTTATCTCCCTGCGAGGAGTGGGCATTTTTGGGTTGGAGTTGTATTATTGTTCACCTTGTGTATCGGGGTTGTTGGTCTCGGCCGGGGTTTCTTCCCCACGCCTAGGCGTGGAGGTACGTGCGACGCTCCCTTTGTTGGCATTTGCTTTACTAGTATACTTTCTATTATGCCGCGTGAGTGCTTAGGATCCTAGCTAGTCTTTTAGTCACCGCGTGACTGTGAGTTGAGAGCACCCATCCCGTGGCCCTAGTCGAGCGCCAAGCTTGGACTAGATTCCCTTAGGCGTACGGCTGTTCCTTAGCCGCTGAGATCCCCGCGCTTCCCTCATAGGGACGGTTGTTGGGCTTGAGTTTCTTGTTGAGAGATGCCTCCACCCGGAGGAACGCTACGGAGGTCAGCCGCCCGGCTTGCCTTTGGCGTGCGAGTGCTGGCCGCACTATGTTGCATTCATAGGTCCTAGCCCTTTCAGTCCCGTCCCGCATCAGCAGGCCACGCCTGTTTAGACTTCGTCTCGGCTTCGCGGCCGTTCAGGCGAACAGTTGTGCTCTTGAAGAACTTCAGCTGCAATGCTCCTGCTTCGAGGTGTTTAGCTCGAAGTTTTCGAATCCCGATTTGGGACTTTGAGTGATTTCCGGCATAAGCCAAACCCCTGTCCGAGTTTCTGAGCTTCTTCTGATTCAGCCTTCGACAATGCCGACTAGAGAGCCGGGGTTGTCTCTTTTGCCCGAGGGTCTTCTTTGTTGGGTGACGGAGCACCGGGTATATATTCGTCCGGCTTGGAGAAGGTATAGAGTTTATTCGGGCATCCCGTCCTCAACCTGCTCTCGAGATGTCGAGACCTCCGTGCCGCAGGGACATTCTTTTTCTTCTCTCTTTTTGACGTCCACAGCGATGCGCGAACAATAGAGATACCTTGGCCCGACACTAAGAGTTCCTATGGGCTATACATCACAAACAGAAATGCGAGCTCACTCGTCGTCCCAAAGCGAGGGAAAGCGTGGATCCGTGCGGTTGAGTAACCGACAGAGTCAAGGGTGGTCGGCTCACTTCTGTGCTCGGATCGAGTCACGGGACGGGTTCACTCTCTTTCTCATAGCGGTGCACATGAACTCATGAGCTAGAAGTTCTAACCCACTCAAGCAACAACATATGATCATATACTAAATAAGCAAAATGCCAAGATGTTGAGATCGTTACCTCCACGCACCCGGCGTGGGGAAGACAACCCAGGCCAAAGTCGTACTCTCGGTTAACAATAATCAATAATTACAAAATTAACCCACTCCATGCAGGGAGATAATAGGTCACATGTGGGGCCCAAGAGTATCAATTTTGGGTTGATGGGCAGCGTTTTGGGGCGCTCCGTCGGTGCCGAAAGGCCTCGATTCTGTGCTATTTGGACGGCACGTTCTGCGGGTTGTGGGGCCCACGTGCTGCTCGGACCGCTGAATTGGGCGGTGTGGGTCCCGCTGCGAAGAGGACTCCTGGGGGGATGCTCCCTCGATGGGGAACGCCCTGGTTCACCTCATGGAAGGCGAAGCGGCTCCGACCGTCAAGTGGAAGCTTGCTGCCCACGGATCTGAACTTCTGTTTTGGACCTATGCGATCCGGCAAAAGAACTTTCTGCGGCCAGCTCCGATCTCAGAACATCGCGAAACTGGTTCCGTTGGAAAGCTAACTTGAAATACTTCAACCCTCTGTTATTCTAGGATTTTTGTTGGGGCCGTAATTTTGATGGTGGAATTTTGAACCGGACTGTCCTCAGTCTCAGATCTGGCCAGGCAGACTAAGATCTGACTGAGAACGTGCATTAACAGCGACTCAGACTTGGGATCTGGGTATTGGGTCCTTGATGAAAGTTGGAGAGGGAGAGGTAAGGAAGACGTGGATATTTCCTTTGGAATTTATGGTGGAGGTTTGGTTGGGGAAATGGAATTTCTAACACTGGGTGGTCGGATCTGGGCTGCAGGGGGCAGCACAGATTTTGGAAAAGACAATGATTTTTAGAAAATGTAAATGAGATCCAAATTTCTCAAAAAAATTCGTGGAAAGGGGCTTAGGTGGACAGAATCCCCAATAAAAAACTCAACTTATTCAGACATGGGGAAGGTGGTCGAACTTTGAAAGAACACAGTTATTGTGACACAGGACAGAACATTGACAGATCTGGAGGGCTAGGGAAAACGAAAAGGGAAAAATGGAAAACGAAGGGTGGAAATTATGGAAATTTTTATGCGATGTGAGATTGACCTCAGGAACTCACCCTCAAAATTTGGAATCCAACAGATCACGGGGTTGAGAGCTAAAAATCCGGAGAGAGCTTGCTGTCCTAAGTTGGACAGAACTCCAGTAACAGCAGTGGCGATCTTCACACCAGATAAAGGAGGCGTCTCACCTCAGAATACAACCTTCACAGCTATTGGGGAGGGAGGAGGAGAGAGAGAGAGGGGCGGCCCTTTGCTCTTGGCACAAATTACACAAAATTTTCTTCATTAATTGTATCAAAATGAGAAATACAAGCTATTTATATGAAATACAAAATGACACTAACTATCCGTAGATCTAGGGTTGGGGAGGGGTAAATGGGGGAGATCATATTTAATTCTCCCATGTATTTTGACCCAAAGAAAATAAAAATTACAAACCTATTATAATATATTATATGGGGGGCGCCCCCTTGACTATATGGTTCCAACTTTGGACTTTCTTAACACATTGTCCCCTCTTTGGTCTAAGTCTTCTAGAAGCCCACCATGGACATTTGACCAGCCCCACATGGGCCCTAGGGCTTAGGTGGACCAATGGGAGAGGGGATGGGGGGCCCGCGGGACCTAGGTGATCCCATTTTACAAATAAACCCATTCTACTAACCTTATTACAATTCAAATAAAATCAAATAAGCACACATTGCACACAAATAAAACCCCAATAAATACTAAAAATACTAAGACTCAAGAGGGAGACTCCGGACTGTCTACTAGCCAAAGGGAAGCCGATGTAGCTCGAGTGGTGCTGCGCCTACGGTACCAATGGCTCGCCGTATCGTATCTCTCGCTAGCTCTGGTGTCCGTACCAATTCTCCCCGGGTTGGAGAAACTCGACCCTGTCGAGTATGGGTCTGTATCGCTCTAGTAGTGCTCCAGTAGGTCCGGATCTATCCTCTGCAACTCTGCCCGGGTGATCTAAGCATCCTCAATGGCGGGTCGCCCTCTCCATCACACTATGTAGCTCGGGTAGGATCCACTCTTGGTAACAGTCACCTACTCATCTAGTATATGATCTATATGCTCTCGCTGCCGTGGAAATGAGGCTGGTGGTGGACACTCAGGTGTGGGGTCACTCTCAAGGGGAGGAGATGGCTAGAAAGACTCACTGAGGATCACCGTTGGGTCCCTATAAGCAACTAGATCTGAAAAATTGAAAGTAGAGCTTATCCCATATTCCTCGGGCAAGTCCACAACATACGCGTTGGATCCGAAGCATTTCAACACTCGAAATGGACCGGCTCCGCGAGCTTGCAATTTCTTGATAGTTCCAGAGGAAAACCGTTCAGGTCTAACCCTGATCATGACATAATCACCCTCTTGGAACTCACGATGGTGTCTATGGGCATCAGCTAACTCCTTATACCGTGCATTGCTGGCCTCGATGTGACGGCGGATGTCGTCATGCAGACTCCTAACATGCCTAGCAAATGACTCTGCAGACTCTGACACTCATGCATGAATGGGCATGGGAACAAGATCCACTGGTTTCCTAGGCCTACAACCTGTGACAATCTCAAATGGACTCATACCAGTAGACCTATTGACCGAATCATTATATGCAAACTCAGCCAATGGTAACATGAGATTCCAATCCCCTATACGGTCCCTAACAAGACACCTCAAAAGATTGCCCAGACTCCTATTGGCCATCTCGGTCTGACCATCTGTCTGGGGATGATATGTAGTGAAAAACTTAAGGTGAGTACCTAACATATGCCACAGTGTCTTCCAAAAATAACTGGTGAACCTAATATCACGGTCAGACACTATGGTACGAGGCAACCCGAACTTGCACATCACATGAGTAAGGAAAAGGCGAGCTACCCTCGAAGCATCTGAAGTCTTCGAGCAAGGAATGAAAAGGGCCATCTTCAAGAATCGATCTACTACCACATAGACCAAATCATACTTCCTAGAGGTGTGTGGCAATCCCAAGACAAAATCCATGCTAATAGCATGCCACGTGGCATCAGGCACGGGGAGAGGTGTGTAGAGGCCCAAGCTTTGCTTCTTCATTTTGGCCGTAACACATGTACGTCACTGGGCCACAATGTGAGCAACATCTCGCTTCAAGCTTGGCCAATAGAATCTATGCTCGACAACCTCGATAGTCTTATTCCGACCAAAGTGGCTAGCTAGACCTCCCGCATGTAGTTCCCAAACTAAGATGTCACGAACCGAAGTCCGGGGAACACAAAGCCTGCTTCCTCGAAAGAGGTATCCCTCCTGAAACACATAGTCACTATGATCTCTCGAGGGTCCGGCCTGGAGAGCGGCAAAGATCTGACCAAAGTCAGGACAATCAATATACGCCTCTCTCATCTTCTCTAGCCCTATAACCTCGGCACTCATGGTAGTCAGCAAACATGCTCACCGACTCAAGGCATTAGCCACCTTGTTCTCCACTCCAGCCTTGTGTTTAAGTACAAATGTGAACTGCTAGAGATACTAAACCCATCTGCTGTGACATGCATTAAGCTTCTTTTGGGCATGGAGGAACCTCAAAGCCTCATGATCGGAGTACAAGATAAACTCCTGATGTAATAGATAATGCCTCCAATGCCTAAGAGCCTGAACAACTGCATAGAATTCTTTATCATAAGTGGAGTATCGTAGTTTTGCATCATTCAGCTTCTCACTGAAATATGCGACCGGGTGGGTCTCCTGACTCAACACTCCTCCAATCCCTACACCCGATGCATCACAAGAGACCTCAAACACCTTTGAGAAATTTGGCAATCGAAGGACCGGTGTCTGGGGCGTGTGTTCCTTGATGTCCTTGAAGGCAGCAGTAGCGGCCTTCGTCCATACAAATGTGCCCTTCCTGATATAGTCTGTGATCGGGGCAGTGACGGAACTAAATCCGTGCATAAAATGACGATAGAACGTCGCGAGGCCATGGAAGCTACGGACATCATGGATCGTGCGGGGTTCCAGCCACTCAACAATGGCCCGGACCTTCTCTGGATCAGCGGAGACCCCAGTGCTAGACACAATGAAACCCAAGAAGGTAAGCTGGGGAGTCATAAAGGCACACTTCTGTGGGTTTGCAAACAACTGCTCTCGCCTCAAAGGTAGGAAGACCTGCCGTAGATGGTCCAAGTGGTCCCCTTTTGTGCGACTATATATAAGAATATCATCAAAATACATTACCACAAAGACTCCAATGAATGGTCGAAGGACCTGAGTCATGAGTCGCATGAAGGTGCTAGGGGCATTGGTCAACCCAAAGGGCATAACCAACCACTCATATAGACCATCCTTGGTCTTAAATGCGGTCTTCCACTCATCACCTAGCCTAATCCTCACCTGATGGTAGCCACTCTTAAGATCGATCTTTAAAAAGATAGTGGCACCTTCCATCATGTCTAGCATGTCACCCAGGCGGGAAATAGGGAACATGTACTTCACGGTGATTTTGTTGATGGCACGACTATCAATACACATTCTCCAAGTTCCATCCTTCTTTGGGGTGAGTAATGTAGGCACAGCACAAGGACTCATGCTGTCCCGAACAGATCCTCTCTGCATGAGCTCATCGACCTGCCACTTTAGCTTGGCGTGTTCCGTGGGACTCATGCGATGGTGGGGAAGATTGGGCAATGAGGATCCCAGAATCAGGTTGATAGCATGCTGAATATCCCGCATAGGTGGGAGTCCCTCGGGAAGCTCATCGGGAAAGATATCAGCAAACTCCTGCAGAATGGGAATGGCATCGGGTGGGAGTTCACCCTCGGACTTTTGATCCACCTCACGGACCGTGATAGCAAACACAGGGCTGCCCCTACTAGCCTCCCGCTCCATTTCTCGGGAGCTAATCAACATCGACCTCCTAGATGGGGGCTCGCCTATGCCAGATGTAACAGTCAAAGCCCGAGCTGGGGATGGGGTACTAGGTCCAGGGACGGAAGGCTCCGGAGTATTAGGACCAGTAGGACCCCTAACTGAAGGGCTCTTGGACTAAGAAGGGTGGAGGGTAATCCGTTGGCCACCATGGTCGAAGGTATAGGTGTTCGACAAGCCATGGAGTGTAGCATCCCGATCAAACAACCATGGCCTACCAAGAATAATACTGCCCACCTCCATGGGGAGGACATCACACCAGATCTCATCACGGTAGGCATGGAACTGTAGTGGGACCAGACACCGCAGCCTGATCGGAATGGAGGTGGAATCTACCCATGATACTCGATAGGGGCAAGGATGGTCCACGGGAGTAAGACCAAGACGAGAGACAGTGCCTGTGGAGATTGCATTGATACAACTCCCACTATCGATAATCACCTTACAAACTTTCCCTCCCAGCCTACAGTATGTATGAAAGATAGTGGTCCGACGCCAGTCATCACTGGCCTGTGGCTAGGTGAGAATACACCTGACGACCCCCACATGGGTATCGTCCGAATGCTGAGCATCCTGGCCGTCTTCTTCATTCTCAAAGAAGTCGTCAGCTAACTCCTGTTTTGCCTCATAGCTGACTAACACAAGCTCCGAAGATGAGGAGTCCCCAACCTGTTTGTCACCAATGACAAGAGATTGACGCGTGGGACACTGGTTGGCAAAGTGGCCAAACCCATTGCAGCGAAAACACTGCTACCATGATCCACTAGGCTCCCCGATCAAAGGTACCTTCCCCTTATCCTCCAGATGGATAGGAGGTGTAGGCAACAAAGGACGGGCAGGAGGTGCGGGTGCCGGTGGACGGGCGATGGGTGCCGTAGGTTGTTGGGGATGAGGAAAGTCCCTCGGAGGTGGAGGGTGAGACCTAGGGGCGAACGGCTCCTGACGAGCGGGCTCCTGAGGATGAGCCATGGGGGCCCTCTGATATGGGCCTGAAGAGCTGCGGGGCTCGACACTATGGAGAGGGAAGGGGCCCAATCGTTGTGTAGGCTCGAACTTGGCCTCAAATAGCTCCAATTCGAGAGCAACTTGATACGCCTGTTCCAAAGTGGTCACATTGCGGCGGAAAAGTTCATATTTGTAGTTTGGCCGCAGACCTCTTCGAAAGCGCGAGATGGTCATGGTGCTCTCCTCCGTAACTCCACACCGCAAATAATACTCATCAAACTCGGCGGTGTACTCAGTTATGGATCGGTTCCCTTAGGCGAAACTTTACAATTTGTCTATGAGAGGCTGGCGATATGTGGCAGGAAGGTATTTCTGCCTCAACTTGATTTTCATGTCATCCCAAGTACCGATCTGGGGATGATGTCGTTGCATCAACAGGCTCTCCACATTTGTCCAATAGGTTTGCGCCTGCCCTTGCAACTTCATCTTTGCGTAGCGAACTCTTCGGTGGTCCGTCATCTCAAACCACTCGAACTACCGATCCATGTCGGCCTCCCAATCTAAATAGACCTTCGGGTGCAAGGACCCGTCAAAAAGGGGAGGGTCCGCATGCACTCTCCTAAGAACGCGGTTGTCATCATCGTAATCACGATTCCGTCATTGGGCCCGACGGTCACGACCATAACCCCCTTGTTCATTATCGGATGCATAATCAGCCACCTCGGGCACTTGTTGCCTCCTATCATCTGCCTCTTGAGCCCTTGGAACAGCGGGTTGCTGAACCGACTCTTGTTGACCATTGGTCGGCGCAGGTTGCACCGCCTCAACCAGGGCCCTCTCTAAGACAGCTATTCTCCCCACAAGACCCTGGATAGACTGGTCCGATGCGTCGGCCCGATCCTCGATGGCTTTCATCCTCCCTTCTAGACGTGTTCCTACGCCATCTAGGCGCGTACTAAGTCCATCTATACGGTTATCGAGACGATCCATAAGAGTTTGGAACATCTCGACCACCGAAGGCTCATCGGAACTACGGGCTCGGGGATCCGCCATAGGTGGTGGTGGAGAGTATTTGGTGCCTCGACAGGTGGGCATGCAAAAGACACACTGACTGGGATACACGGACTAAAGCAAAGATGAATCAAGACTTAGCCAATATCCGGTACGTGGCAGAGTTGCAGGATCTGAAGACCCTCTCTCGCAAGTGTGTTCCTTCCCGATAGGCGTAACCTAATGTTCCGGGGACACCTTTTTAGATACCGGGTAAAGGATGCAATGGGACATGACCCTAGACTCTAACTCGCTCTGATACCAAACTGATGCGGGATGGACAGAGGGACCTGACGCCAATGGATGCGAACCTCGGACTCTAAGTGTTGACGCGACCAGCGACACGCGAACAATAGAGATACCTTGGCGCGACACTAAGAGTTCTTATGGGCTATACGTCGCAAAAAGAAATGCGAGATCACTCGTCGTCCCAAAGCGAGGGAAAGCGTGGATCCACGCGGTTGAGCAACCGGCATAGTCAAGGGTGGTCGGCTCACTTCCGTACTCGGATCTAGTCACGGGATGGGTTCACTCTCTTTCTCACAGCGGTGAACATGAACTCACGAGCTAAAAGTTCTAACGCACTCAAGCAGCGGCATATGATCATATACTAAATAAGCAAAATGCTAAGAAGTTGAGATCGTTACCTCCACTCACTCGGCGTGGGGAAGACAACCCCGGCCAAAGTCGTACTCCCGGTTACCAATAATCAACAATTACAAAATTAACCCACTCCACGCAAGGAGGTAATAGGTCACATGTGGGGCCCGGGAGTATCGAGCTTGGGTTTATGGGCAGCGTTTTGGGGCGCTCCGTCGGTGTCGAAAGGCATCAATTCAATGCTGTCCGGACGGCGCGCTCTGCGGGTTGTGGGGCCCACGTGCTGCTCGGATCTCCGAATTGGGCGGGGTGGGTCCCGCTGTGAAGAGTACTCCTGGGGGGACGCTCCCTCAGAGGGGAATGCCCAGGTTCACCTCGTGGAAGGCGAAGCGGCTCCGACCGTCAAGTGGAAGCTTGCTGCCCACAGATCTGAACTTCTGTTTCAGACTTGCGCGATCCGGCAAAAGAACTTGTTGCGACCAGCTCCGATCTCAGAACGTCACGAAACTGGTGCCGTTGGAAAGCTAACTCAAAATACTTCGACCCTCTGTTGTTCTAGGATTTTTTTTGGGGCCGTAATTTTGATGGTGGAATTTTGAACCGGATTGTCCTCAGTCTCAGATCTGGCCAGATAGATTGAGATCTGACTGAGAACGTGCGTTGACCGTGACCCAGACTTCAGATCTGGGTGTTGGGTCCTTGATGAAAGTTGTAGAGGGAGAGGTAAACAAGACGGGGATATTTTTTTTGGAATTTATGGTGGAGGTTTGGTTGGGGAAATGGAATTTCTAACACTGGGTGGTCGGATCTGGGCTGTAGGGGGTAGCACAGATTTAGGAAAAGAGAGTGATTTTTAGAAAATGTAAACGAGATTCAAAATTTTCAAAAAGATTTGTGGAAGGGAGCTTAGGTGGACAGAATCCCCAATAAAAATTTCAACTCATTCAAAAATGGGGAATGGGGTCGAACTTTGAAAGAACACAGTTGTTGTGACACAGGACAGAACACTGACAGATCTGGAGGGCTGGGGAAAACGAAAATGGAAAAATAGAAAACGAAGGGTGGAAATTATGGAAATTTTTATGGGACGTGGGATTGACCTCAGGAACTCACCCTCAACATTTGGAATCCAACAGATCAATGGGTTGAGAGCTAAAAATCCGGAGAGAGCTTGCTGTCCTGAGTTGGACAGAACTCCGGCAACGGCGGTGGTGATCTTCACACCAGATAGAGGAGGCGTCTCACCTCAGAATACAGCCTTCACAGTTGCTGGGGAGGGGAGAGGAGAGAGAGAAAGGGCGGCCCTTTGCTCTTGGCACAAATTGCACAAAATTTTCTTAATTAATTGTATCAAAATGAGAAATACAAGCTATTTATATGAAATACAAAATGACACTAACTATCCGTAGATCTGGGGTTGGGGAGGGGTAAATGGGGGAGATCATATTTAATTTTTCCCATGTGTTTTGACCCAAATAAAATAAAAATTACAAGCCTATTATAATATATTATATGGGGGGCGCCCCCTTGACTATATGGTTCCAACTTTGGACTTTGTTAACACATTGTCCCCCCTTTGGTCCAAGTCTTCTAGAAGCCCACCTTGGATATTTGACCAGCCCCACATGGGTCCTAGGGCTTAGGTGGACCAATGGGAGAGGGGATGGGGGGCCCGCGGGACCCAGGTGATCCCATTTTACAAATAAACCCATTCTACTAACCTTATTACAATCCAAATAAAATCAAATAAGCACACATTGCACACCAATAAAACCCGAATAAATACTAAAAATACTAAGACTCAAGAGGGAGACTCCAGACTGTCTCCGAGCCAAAGGGAAGCCAATGTAGCTCGAGTGGTGCTGCGCGTATGGTACCGACGGCTCGCCATATTGTATCTCTTGCTAGCTCTGGTGTCCGCACCAGTTGGCAACTAAGAACCTCCGCATAGCACCCTCGGACCTCGAGGAAGAACCGCCGCATCTGAAAAGAAGGGGTGAGCCTCCTATCACTGGCTCAATAGGGGTCCCGCGGAACCCCAACCCTAAACAACGGTGATAATGGAAAGCAGTAACTACAGTAGGAACAACAAATCGGTGGCCGATAAAAACTTGGCACTACAGCTACTCCTACTGTATCGGGAAATACGCCCCGATCTCACAGTCGGGGGACCACTAGACTACAAATCACCCTGGTCACACTGCTAGAGGAAACATCACGACAACCCTGTCGTGGACCGAACACTGCCTAGGAAAAACCCTCGGTGACGCTCACCAGAACCCTAGACCTCTACCTCGGGAAACCACCCGGAAACTACGAGTAAGGCCACGTCTCGCAGACGTGAAATAAAACTCGAGTCACGAGAAACTCACGTCACGTGACAGGAGCACTGCCCACCAAAAGCAAAGTCGGATGTATCCACTGACGTCTTACACCGCACCTAAAGTGTCTCTTTGCGACGCCCCTTGCGGAGACCGAGACACACACAAATAGTACAACGAACAAGGACTAGCTGGGGTCGGGCTCGTCAGCACAGGTCCGACAGTCCCCAACTAAGTGTGCACACACAGACCATGCGCTCTAGGTCAGATCCTCTATCTGGTTCTTCCCCAAGGCCCAGACTCAAGCTGCACGAAGGGGCCCTATGGTAACTAGCCTAACAACCGTCTCTCTCGGGTAAGCCGCTCCACCACTCCCAGGTGGGTTAGCACACGCGTGCCGTAAGAAGGCTACAACTAGTGGGAGGTCACTAAACGTGAACACGGAAAGCCACGCACGCACCCATCACGAGTAACGCGGAGTAGCAGACGGCTCGACGTCACTAGACTCTGGACAACCCACTAGACCTACTAAATCGATGGTCCTTGAGTCACAAGACTCGGAGTCGAGACCGTCATATACAATGGCACATCGCCGTTAATCTGCTCTAAACCTAGGGTCAAAAACCTCGGCACGATGACTCACGAGGCAGTTCACAACTACTGAGACCATTCCCTCATAAAGGGAACTTAGGAGACCTCCAGCCCCGGGCTAGGTGACTGGACTCACAGTCCAAGGGCCAAACCCACGGCCCATATGGAAACCACTTTCCGAAGAAACATGCGGAGTACGGGGGAAACCCTCCGCACTCATACCGATACATGGCGACTCGATCTAGCAAAAACACAGAAGCCCAAAACACAAAGGGTCACCCGGACCCACCAAACACATGGGCACGCTAATCGAGGTAACACGGTATCTCCATACACCCCAAAACATGGACACAGAACACACGGGGTGTCCGGGACATCCATGAGACTGAAGGTCAACCACTGGGTCACTACTGGGTCGACCGGGGGCCAACACAACGCGAAACAGACACGGCGTGCATGAAGAACTGCTTGGCGGTCCTCTCTAGACTGTCAAGGAGCTTGGCGGTCTCCTCCGGACCGCAAGGCCCCCAAGACACTTAAACCACAAGCGGTCGCCTCCGGACTGCCAAGCAGGGTGGCGGTCCTCCGCCTGACCGCTATACATAGCCTAGCGGTCAGTCGCATGGCCGCTACCCCACTGACCTCAAACGATCAAAACACGGACAAACGGTCATGCCCTGACCGCTAAGCGATGCCAGGCGGTCTTCACCAGACTGCTAAGCACTCCTGGCGGTCTATCGCGCGACCGCAAAGCTCGAACCGACATAGGGGGGACCCTAGCGGTCTTCACATGACCTCCTCACCCCCTAGTGGTCGCTGGAACGACCGTTAGCGAGCGTGAAAATGGTAGAAACTGTGAAAAAACCCATTCCACGCCCCGTTCACACCCATGTGCAGGGGAAAACAAGGGGAAACTAGTCCCCAACCTCTCTAGCACCGAGAGGACCCATTAAAAACCCCCAAAACACGATCAAAACGCAAGATCCGGCTCACACCCCAAAATCATGCATTAATACCTCGGCGTAGAAATAAACCCACTAGGCTCGCCTCGGGTTACCAAATCACGAGGAAATGAAGTACTTGAGCTAGGGAACCATCCCCCTACCTTCACCGAAGATTCTACGCACTGAGGACGCCGATCTGCCAAGAAAATGTCGTTTAAACCCCACCGGCTCACGATCCCACGAACCGCCTTCACCATTGATAGCCACAAACCCGTCGTTGAAAAACCGTGCTATAATTTCAAAATATTCCCACTCGCTCACTTTTAAAGATTCGAAAATCAAGTATAGTGGTAAGTGGAGTCAATCCCACGAGGAGGAAATAACACTTTGGAACAAGTTGGAAAAATATCCTTATACTTTGAAAAGTCGAGTTTTGAGTGAGATTAATCTAAGGAAAAATAAATTGCATGAAAGTAAACTCACTAAAGAAGATGAGAGGAGTAAAGAAAAGAACTTAGAAGAGATAGAAAGAGGAACTAAGACAATCACAATTTGCAAAGATGAACTTTTATTAAGATGAAAGTGAAAAGTACACTCTATGAAAATAGAAAATTACAATTCATAAAATAAAGAAAAGGGGAAAGAATATAGCCAAGATGAAGATGAAGATCGCCGTGGAAAGAGGTGAATGAAGAAGCCGTCGTCGTCCACGTCACGAGCCTTGGAACGTCGTCCGCCTTGATGTGCACTCCGCCGTACAAGGAGAGTCGTGAAGGACACACTTTGGAGAGAAATATAGAGAGGAGTGTGGAAGGATTTGTGTGGAGATGAAGAAGGAAGAAGATGAGAAAGTAAGACAGTGGAAAAATAAATATAACTCGTAAACGAAGAAGAATTAGAAGAAGTGATAGAAGAAGAAAATCTTGATCTATAAGAGAGGAAGAACTTTGATGAAGAACGCAGAGAGAAACAAAGAGCGTAAGGGCTTCAAAATGGAGGAAGAACAGAGACTAGCATCTCGGATGAACAGTACAAATGGGTAGATAGCACCTTGAAAAAAAGAAAATAACTTAAAAACTGGAAGAAATTAGAAGATAATGTACAAGAAGAAGTTGTAGAGCATTTAAAAAGTAAGAACTTTTGTGAAGAACTGAAGAGGAGAAGAGAATCATAAATGGGAGAAATAAGGGGAAGAATCAGAGAGAAACACTGGTTCACAGATGAACAGGATAGCATAGTGAAAAATATGAAATACCTTTAAAACAAGATGGAATTAGAAGATGATGTAGAAGAAGAAGTTGCAGAGAATTTAAAAAGGATAAACTTACATGAAGCGTGGAAGAGCAGAAAATGAACCGAAGGGGGAGAAATCGATAACCTAAGATGTGAGAGGGAGAGGGAGAGTGAAAAATTGCCAAAAGAAGGACCCCCTTCACCTCCTTGTCATGGGCTATTTATATGGGAAGTTGGGTCAATGGAGGGTGGGGATTGTATCAAAAGGAGATGGATGGCTGAGATTTAGGTAGAAGATGATGTATGGGGAAAAGAAAAAGGAGGTGGGCACCCCCTCCTTGGACTTTGGGCACCCCCTTTCTTGACTTTGGACACCACTTTCCCAAGACTCATCATTTCTCCCCTTTATTTTAAACTTTGAATTTTCTTTTCCCTCCAACCAAAATACAAACTTTGAATTTTATTTTCCCTCCAACCAAAATATATGCTTTTGACTTGGTCAAAGTGGTGATGACATTTTTGCCCCCGGAGGTTATTGTAATTACCTTCAGTGTCCTCCACACACGTAATTATAATTTAGTCCATAAAAATTACCATAATGTGCACATAAATCTCAAATGCTCATGATTTATGCAATGGAGAATTAATGCTCATGGCCCTCAACTTCAATTAAAATAATATCACCAAATTAATCAATTTACGTGAAAGCCCTAATTTAAACACGGAGTTGAGGTTAACTATGAAATATGCATAATTGCCTAATTATATGCACATAAAATGGTGAACATGCGATGACTTACCATAAAAAATGGACACTTATCACATCTCCCAACTTACTCATTGCTAGTCCCTTAGCAATGTTAATAAATAAAAATTTAGGACTAACAAGAGTTTGTAAAATTCATACTCTCATATCCAGCTCTCCTTTCATAGAATCAACCAAAGATAAGGAATCTGGAATCATTAATACACACTAGCCTTATGTAGGAACTTAATAGTATATGATCAAAAATTCTAATTAAAGCTCAAGAGCACTTGTGCATGTGTAACTACCAAATCCACAGCTTAGACAATTACATCCCACATTCGGTATTCCAAGCAAATACCTTTCAACTCTGCACCTCTTAGATCAGAGCATTAAGTATATTAACTTTTTGTCTGCCTTATTACTTTGTCCCTTTGGGATCTTTTATACCACACATGATGCTGCACTACCCTTCACTGTTCAACGTGAACCTCGACTCTTGCCTTAGGAGAAGCAGGCCTGGTTTCGCAGATCAAGATTCCCTTTTCTATTTTTCGTGAACCTCAACACATCTTAGGTGAAGTAGGCCCGGTTACTAAGATTAGGGGTATTTTTCATGGTATTTTTTTTTAATTTTATTTTTAATTATTCTTTTACACTAATTTTGATAGATAATTTGGCAGAAAGCTTATAAAAGATCTCTTCATTACGAAGTGCAGAATATCAGGTAACATACCCAAAATAGTAGAAAGCTTGTCCGGTCATGTTTCATTAGCGTGCAAGTGATTTTCATTTTCTAAAGTGCACATGAACTTTAAAGAGATTCATAGATCAGTTTTCCATGGCTAGATTAAATAAATTTTTCATCATCCTTCTCTCAGTCTTTTCTGTTCTAGAATTACTTTCAATGGAAGCATGAATCATGAAACTCAAAATGGGTTGTATTTAATTTTTGATTTTTTTGATTTTTTTTTAAAAAATGAGGTTGTCTATGAATGCAACATGTGCAATGACATGATTACCGTCCCCCCAACTTGAATGACATTGTCCGCAATGGCATGATCAATATGGATGAATAGAACAATGTAGACATGAAATATGTGAAGGAACGGGACAACCTGATGGAAGTGTACTTCGACGGGCATCCTTGCTTGAATGAAAGGCGGTACTTGGCTTTGAAAATCTGGACAACAATGAAATCAATCTTCTCTCTCCCCCCAACTTATCATTTATTCAAACCTATAATTAAAAATAAAATCACAATAAAAACTTGGGTTACCTCCCAAGAAGTCATTTATTAGCACACGGAAATCATGAAAACTTTGGGTTGCCTCTCAAGAAGCGCTAAGTTTAACGTCTTCAGCCAGACGCAATGTTGCTCACTAACCAACGGGTGGCATTCAAAATGAGCCACCATGTGATCTTGTCCTTCTTCAAATTTCAACCCTCATACCATTGGAAGACAAGAGTAAGCATGTACGGACTGGGGCTAGAAATAGGCAGGACTCGCACATTATTGATTTTAACTTTAACCATGTGTGTGAGCCAATTTTCATATTTAGGGATCAAGAAATGATCAATGGCCAATAATCTCTCAAGATCGAGGTTGAACCCTTGTACAATATCAATCCATTGATCCCCTTCACCTGTATCGTCCCTCCTGACTAACCCTTTAGTGACTACTTCCTTCACTCGAACTTGGCCAAAAATTGGTGGCGTACGAATAAGATTGTCATTATTAGCCACATTCCTCTCATTAATAGTCTCATGAAACTTATTTTTCTGATGGGGAGTCAAATCAAAGGTGAATGTGGTTAGCATATCTCTCTCAGGTCCTAGAATGTCATATTGAAGAGGTTGTACTGTCAAAGGAATTTTATTGGAAGGAAGCACGAACCCAGAATCTAACTCATCCAATATGGGATAGGGCCCAAGGGTCAGATCAAATGTGAAATTCTCTAATAAAACCCCTTCATCACACTCAGCACTCAACTGAGCATTATCAACCAAATTTTCCAATAATGGGATGGGTAGATGAAATGTAAATCTTTCTAACAAGGTCCCATCATCATGTTCTTCCAAGGGAGGAGGATATTTGGAATTTGTTTCCACTGAATCAACATGATTATTAATCACAAAGCAATCCTCCTCGGCATGTATATCCTCGATTGAGTTGTTTGGGCCACCAATCTTCACAGTGATATTCTTAATCTCAAAACATTCATAGAATGGGGTGATGAGATCAATGTGATCATTTTTATCCTTCAATTCATCCCCTAATTCTGTCCCTTCCTCCATCACGGTATTACGAGTACATTCCCCCTCACTCCCAATAGTGATATCTTGAGCCAAAATGAGAGGCATCAGATCATCATCATCATCATTCACGTATTGAGGGCGTTGGCTGAATATTGAAGGAGGGCCATGGTGAGTAGACTGAGAGTACACAATTTGAGGTTCAAAGTAGTGGCCCGGTGAATCACCTCTAGTATTGATATTACTTTGAAAGTTTGGGTGAGATGAGTTGGGCTGAAGTTGATTGCACATGGGTTGCTCGTGAGTTTCTTGGGGTGAAGGTGTAGACAAATGGGCTTGAATTGGTTGGTCCGTCCAAGGTAAATTTAGGTGAGTACTCCAGCCAAGATTAGAATCTTCTGAAAGGGTATCATACTTGGGCTGAGAGAACCTTAAGGCATTTTGGACTTGAGCTTGGATGACCAGTGGGAGTTGGGCTATAGTAGGACATTGACTCACATGGTGAGTGAGACTGGCACAAAACTCACAGGTTTTTGTGAAAGTTGGGATTGAACTTTCATCCTGTTTGAAAGGTCCTATAGATTGTGTATGAGATGAGATGGATGTATTATTCATAGAATTTTCACTCAAAATTTCAAACAGATCATAAGCCTCATCTTTATTCTTGTTCATGAATGCCCCTCCGCAGCATGTGTCCACCATTTGTCTATCAAACTCAGATAACCCCTCATAAAATGCAAACATAATTTACCATTTAGGTAACCCATGATGTGGACATTGACGTAACAAATTCTTCAGACTTTCCAAAGATTCATAAATTTGCTCGCCTGAAAACTGAGTAAATCCCAAAATTGCCCTTCTCATAATGTTGGTTCGGACTATGGGGTAAAATTATTTTAGAAATTCTAACTGCATATCCTCCCAAGTTCTAACAATTTTCTCAAAACTTCTTAACCAATATTTTGTTTTATCCTTCAATGAGAATGGAAATAAGATCAACTTAAGGGCATCATCACTAAAATTTCAGATTTTGACTAGCGAGTAAATTTCTTGAAAATCATCAAGATGCTCATAAGGATTTTCATTGGGTTTCCCATAAAAAGATGGGAGCATCTGGATGATACCGGGGCTAATCTCATAATAATCCACCAGAATGTCAAGTAGTTCAATACAAGTGGAGGGTTTATAAGTAGAAGGAATAAAGTGTTCCTTCATGCGCTTGGGTTTCCCTCGAAGATAGATGGCAATTAAAAATAAGTCGGATCCCAGAAATATTTGTAAAATTTTTTTTTTCAATTTTTTTCAATTTTATTCAATTTTATTCAATTTAATTTTCCCTTTATTAATCTCCTTTTTTATTTTATTCTC
This sequence comes from Amorphophallus konjac, assembly GCA_022559845.1. NCBI lineage: Eukaryota > Viridiplantae > Streptophyta > Magnoliopsida > Alismatales > Araceae > Amorphophallus > Amorphophallus konjac. Next base: position 365,921,354 of record CM040120.1, on the reverse strand, counting down.
TTTTTTTATTAAGATTAGAAAATCACAATAAATTTTTTTTGAAAATAACACTGACTCAGATGAAGAGAGAGAAGATGAGGCTTTTTTATATTTTTTTTATTTTTTTTACATACACAAACAAGTTAACACGTAAATTACCTGGCGACCTAGATGTGACTTAGACCTACAAATGTGATTTCACAAAATGACTAAAGTACAACTTAAGTTCACCCTCAATATTTCCACCGGCCAGGTAAGGGGTGGGGTAGTGGGAGGCTCCCCCTACTTTCGTACGGACCTAATTATTTCAAACCACTAGCCCGCTTAAGGCGTTTGTCGTCCGACCGTCTTGCCTTAGGCACCGGTTTCCACAAGGGGGTAAACTCAAATCATACTAAAATCACAGTGTGATCCAAGGGCCAAAATCTGCTGACTTTTATTTAAGGCTTAGGTTATGCAAAGATGCAAGGAAAATGTGATTTGCGGGCTAAGGAAGGGTGATGAAATCTTCACCTTATGTTATTTAGGGGTATTGCCCTTAAATTTGTTTGAAATGAAATGCACACCATAATTTCAAACAAGGGGTTCTTATGCAATATGCATGCCAGAATAGGATAAGTAGAATGTATCTTGCCCCTTGCAATCTCTAAAATGCAATGACAGAAATTAAATAAAAAGAAAAAATCTTATGCTAAATGATGCATGACCTAGAACATGGATGATGTGGTTTCTACTCTTGAATAAAATCTTTTATTTTTGGTGCAAGTGATTTGTTCTTTTTTTTATTAATGAAACTATCTAGCCAGCATAATTTTATTTTTTTGATTTTATTTTTTTTTGAATTTTTTAATAAGAGATGCATACAAGAAGTTATAAATAATAAAATGATAAAGACATGAAAATTTATTACAAAATGAAGCCTAAAATGATGTTTTTATATGTTCTGGTTTTTTCTAATTTTTATAGATTTTTCAGGAATTTTTCAGATTTTTTTTGAAGATTTTTTAGAAATCGAAAAAATAGAACATGTTCCTACGTTTCAGCCCTTTAGCGACGCTTGACTGCTATAGTTCCAGGCTTTCAGTGACGCTTCCTTTTCTGGGAATTTCAGGTCCGATTTTCCTCTTTCTTTGATTTTTTGATTTTTTTTCCTTTTTCCTATAAAATAAAAATAGAAAAATTAATATACAAATATACATATCAAACACAAGAATATCCAACTATGAAAAATAATTTCCTCCCCGGCAACGGCGCCAAAAATTGATAGTCACAAACCCGTCGTTGAAAAGCCGTGCTATAATTTTAAAATATTCCCACTCACTCACTTTTAAAGATTGGAAAATCAAATATAGTGGTAAGTGGAGTCGATCCCACGAGGAGGAAATAACATTTTGGAACAAGTTGAAAAAATATCCTTATACTTTGAAAAGTCGAGTTTTGAGTGAGATTAATCTAAGGAAAAATAAATTGCATGAAAGTAAACTCACTAAAGAAGATGAGAGGGGTAAAGAAAAGAACTTAGAAGAGATTGAAAGAGGAACTAAGACAATCATAATTTGCAAAGATGAACTTTTATTAAGATGAAAGTGAAAAGTACACTATATGAAAATAAAAAATTACAACTCATAAAATACAGAAAAGGGGAAAGAATATAGCCAAGATGAAGATCGCCGTGGAAAGATGTGAATGAAGAAGCCGTCGTCGTCCACGTCACGAGCCTTGGAACATCGCCCGCCTTGATGTGCAGGCTGCCGTACAAGGAGAGTTGTGAAGGACACACTTTGGAGAGAAATATAAAGAGGAGTGTGGAAGGGTTTGTGTGGAGATGAAGAAGGAAGAAGATAAGAAAGTAAGACAGTGGGAAAAAATATAACTCATAAACGAAAAATAATTGGAGGACGTGATAGAAGAAGAAAATCTAGATCTATAAGAGAGGAAGAACTTTGATAAAGAACTCAAAGAGAAACAAAGAGTGTAAGGGCTTCAAAATAGAGGAAGAACAGAGGCTAGCATCTCGGATGAACAGTACAAACGGAAAGATAGCACCTTGAAAAAAAGAAAATAACTTTAAATTTTAAAGAAATTAGAAGATGATGTAGAAACAAAAGTTGTAGAGCATTTAAAAAGGAAGAACTTTTGTGAAGAACTGATAAGGAGAAGAGAATCATAAATGGGAGAAATAAGGGGAAGAATCAGAGAGAAACACTGGTTCACAGATTAATAGGATAGCATAGTGAAAAACACGAAATAACTTTAAAATAAGAAGGAATTAGAAGATAATGTAGAAGAAGAAGTTGCCGAGCATTTAAAAATGCAGAACTTACATGAAGAAGACAAGAGCAGAAAATGAACCGAAGGGGGAGAAATCGACGACCTAAGATGTGAGAGGGAGAGGGAGCGTGAAAAATTGCCAAAAGAAGGACCCCCTTCACCTCCTTGTCATGGGCTGTTTATAGGGGAAGTTGGGTCAATGGAGGGTGGAGATTGTATCAAAAGGTGATGGATGGCTGAGATTTAGGTAGAAGATGATGTATGAGAAAAGGAAAAAGGAGGTGGGCACCCCCTCCTTGGACTTTGGGCACCCCCTTTCTTGGACTTTGGACACCCCTTTCCCAAGACTCATCATTTCTCCCCTTTATTTCAAACTTTGAATTTTCTTTTCCCTCCAACCAAAATATAAACTTTGAATTTTATTTTCCCTCCAACCAAAATATATACTTTTGACTTGGTCAAAGTGGTGATAACATTTTTGCCCCCGGAGTTTATTGTAATTACCTTCAGTGTCCTGCACACACGTAATTATAATTTAGTCCATAAAAATTACCATAATGTGCACATAAATCTCAAATGCTCATGGTTTATGCAATGGAGAATTAATGCTCATGGCCCTCAACTTCAATTAAAATAATATCACCAAATTAATCAATTTACGTGAAAGCCCCAATTTAAACGCGGAGTTGAGGTTAACTATGAAATATGCATAATTACCTAATTATATGCATATAAAATGGTGAACATGCGATGAATTACCATCGAAAATGGACACTTATCAACCATCGCGATCCTTTTCCCATGCCCGTGGCTCCACGCCCCACGAGCACCGTCGCCCCGCCCTCGTCGCCTCCGTCGGCCGCCCGAAGTGAGAGGGGGAGAGGAGAGAGCGTGAGAGAAGAGAGAGAAAGAGGGAGAGAAAATGAAAGATGGGGAGAGAGAAAAAGGAGGTTTTATATATATAGTAAATCTAAAAATTCCAAAAAATACCAAAAATATGAAAAAATCATCTCCCTGATCCTCGAAAAATGCACAACACAGTGGTAACGTCCCGGGGTCGGAGAACGCAACGGTTCACCCTACACAGGGTTCCGAAGGTCCGACAGATAAAAACAGACGTGAACTACAAAACTCAATCTTGGACCCACAAAAGTGATCTGAAACCCACAGATCCTGATCCGATAAATATCCAAAAAAACTCGGGACATTACAGCCCTCCCCCCTTAAAGAAATTTCATCCTCAACATTCAAGACTAGCACCAAGTCACAGGGTAAGAACACCGAACCAACTGACAACGCTGTCAGAGCCCCAGCACAGGAAAACCTCGATTCTCACAAAAGCACAAATGTAATGTCTGAGAATTTTCTAAGAATTTTTTGGATTTAAAATGTAATTATAAAGCATTTAATGGGATATATATGAATTTTGTATAAATAAATCCATTTATTTAGGCCCAACATTTGATCCAAGAGAATTAGGCCCAAATAATAAACCCAATAGGCCCAAAAAGGTTGTGTTGGACTTTAGCCCATATTCTAGAAGTTAGGAATAGGTATAATCACATAATTAAGGGGATAATTACTACTTAAGAAGGTAAATAAAAGGATAATATTAGGGATAAGAACAAAAGAATTTGAAGTCTTTCGAATTCAGCGTCTAAGGTTGAAAACGGTCTATCGCGAGATCGCTAACGGGAAGAAAACAGTCATCCCATGATTGCTAACGACTGCAGATTTCGTGAGAGAAGAAAACGTGAAAAGGTTAGATTTTTAGCATCCAAATCATGTAGGATCGACCCTATCAGCTAATTAGATAAGTCTAGAAGGATTGTAGATCAAATCGAAAGTTTAATTGGGACTCTAAGTTCGTTCTAATCCTCAAAACCCTAGCAAAAACCTATAAATAGGTCCCAGATTTGACATACGTGACCCCTACTTTGGCTCACGTGGAACTCAAGTAAGGAGGATGAGTTAGAGGTAAGTTTCTTCTAGGAATTTGTTCATTATAGTTAGAACTTACTACTCTCCAATTTTTGATCTAGGAGATCAAGTCTACAGGAGGTTAGAGTCATCCAAAGTTGCTGATTCTACATTAAGAACTCAGGGATTAGTGCATCCGACCCAAGAAGATCAAGGAATTCGGAGCCCTAAACAAGGTATTTACCAAAAGTGTCTTTAGAACTTTATGTTCCCCTTCATATCTTCTATCTACCCTCAAAATTACATGTCTTTAGGTCAAGGGAATCAAGAGATAGAGGGACGTGAAGTTGCTGATTTAATACAAGAAAGTGCAGTAAATAGGGCTTGATTCTAGTCAGAAATTCGAAGTCTAAGAACACTATTAAAGGTAGGTTCTCATGGATGGCTTAAACTTTATGTCAAGAATAAAAGCCCTCTTGTTTTAATTAATTTCATGCATTGTACGTCGTGAATTTCATGTTTTTTAAAGACTATGCATCTAGGCTACTATTCATGCATAATTCTCAGCCTTAATGAAGTAAAAATGGAATTTTCTTGTTAATCACATGAACCTATGCATATTGTTGGCCCATATTTTGTTCTATCATAGTTATGGAAGTTGTAATATGTTGATTTCTAGGCATGATATGCATTAGTTTAGCATTTAGTCTTATTATCTTTTGAACTCTGTTTTATATAGGAAGAAACGGTCTTCCTTCAGACCGCTAGATAACTATCGCGGTTGTGCGACAGGCCGCTAACCGTAAAGTGACGGTCCTGTATTTGACCATTTTCGAGTTTTGATTTTTGTAATATTGGTAACCCGAACCATATTGCAGAATTAACCATAATTAATATATATTAAGCCTAGTTAACTAAGTTTTAAGCCTGATTTAAGTACTGGTTTTATATACTTAGTTGATTTCATCGTTTATCATAATAGATTCCATGTTTCTAAACATATTTGGTATTATTTTAACTTATGTTAATTTGTGACCAAATTCATAAATTTTGTAATAAATACATGTTTCAAATTGGGAGAGAGGATTTGTGATTGAACTCTATTTTACATGATTCTATCTCTCTCCTCAGAGTCATTTTCTTAAGTACATGGCACATATCTCGGTATGTTGTCATTAGTTACACTTTTTTTTTTGCACATTAGGAACACAATCTTGGACATGATAACCTCTCCATTGGATATTCCTTCCAATGGACTAGGAAATCTTGTTTCAAGGCCTCCGTAATTCTCCGCGAGCCTGAGATTCTCACTAGGATGCCGAGTTGGTTGTACCATTAAAGCCCAATTGTCTATAAAAGTACTTATACCGATGTTTTATAGTCTGGATATTAGCGGCCATCTGGTTGACCGCCAGAGTCTACTAGCGACCTTCACTAGACTGCTAAAGGATCTTAAACGGTTCTCCGCTAGACCCTAAAGCTCCAGAGGTTCTGTTTCGGATATCGAACTGTCTTATCATAACCGGTCCTGAACTAGACCGCCATGATCAAGAAACGGTCCGGTAAACGACCGCTAATGTCATGAGATTGATTAACCCGGGGTTTGACTCAAGGGTTGATTTTCATATATTCCTAGATGGTCCAATTGATTATCTAGAGCCTATCACATTATTCAAAAGATACCTAAGTAATTTTGAGAGTTAAAGAATGTATCGTTTTGCTGTCGATTTATTTCTATAGCATAACCTAGTATTAAATGTGTTCATTGAATTATCTTATTCTCAATAGAAGCATTCTTATTTTTGATTACTTTATCATGGAACTATAGTTGAAATTGGACATTCTTGGCCATATTATTATTATAACGTGGAAGTAGCTTGATTTATACTTGAAGATGCAGTTCGAGTATTGATTGTGTTCAAGGGCTCTATGCTAGTCCCCTCGACTGATTGTTAGAAACATACTATATAAACCATGGGGTATGATACTACTTGCGTCGCATTACGCTAGGAGTACTTTCTTTATAAATAAATGAAATATCTACGGGATCCACAAAAATCCACATGAATTCACGAAGTACTTGTTACTAAGTGAAGAGTACATTCTTGCTTGTTACATGACATTCTAGTGCTTAGCATTCATGGTTATGAAAAGTACATTCTTGTTCATGAACGGCCATAAATACATTCTTGCTTGATCATGCTTGCTCAATCATATTCTCATATCTCAAGTTTGATCGTATCTTGTTACTTTGACTTTATTCGCATTGTTTCATCATATCTGCATGATTTATCTTATTCTTTATAGCTAAGGCATTAATTGCTTTAACATTGCCTACATGTTGAAATGAAGATACCTACTGGACAAGTGTGCTCATTACTTACTTTCTAATCTTTTTCAGGAAATACGAGTGAATCTGATTCTTATTACTCAAGTAGCGGGTCCGAGAGCGATTAAAGGAATATGGATTCGAGTGAAGACTTAGAATGTCAAAATATGTCTAGAATGGGTCTTTACATGTAATTTTTCTTTTTATTGAGTCTAGAAGAGGCGAATATTCATGTATTTAGATTATGATTATTTTATATGAAATAAAGGTGGAAGTTTGATTAAATTATTGTGTAATTACTTTGTGTGATTGTTCTTGCGCTCTGATTATATTGCTTGCTCGAGACTTACCATGCCGACTGTTTGCGTTCCCGATTGTTTCCGCTGCATAATCTCGGGACGTGACAGTTAAGGTGGTATCAGAGCACTAGGACTAGAAGTCCTAGGAAAAAGTCATGTCATAGGTTAAGTCCAAGGTTTAAGGACCACACCTATGAAACTTGGAAATAAATTCCCAACCTATGAGAGGAATTGGGTAGAATTAGGGATGAGATAGAAATTAGAATTATTTCTAAGGACTAACCTCACCCATTCTATTAGAATTAACAAATTCATTATTTTTCTCAAGTACCTTATTTTCATCATAATGGCTCATCGCGTAGATTGGAATGGTATGCAAGAGACTGTTGCGGGTCTGACTCAGGCATTACAAACTATGGCTCAAGCCGGCGCATGGGCAAGAGCGGGAGATTTACATCGCAATTTTTGGAGCTTAAATCCTCCTCGATTTTCAGGTTCTTCTAATCCCGATGAAGCCGAAAGTTGGATAGACGAGATGAAGCATCTTCGAAGTTATGCAATGTATGGATCAAGAGACGGTCCATTTGGCAACATTTCAATTAAACAAAGGTACCCGCACATGGTGGTTCCAGCACCACCAGCTGATGCACCTCACACATGGGAAGGTTTTCTTATGCTCTTTTGAGCTAAGTACTTTTCCGAGCATGTTAAGGAGCAAAAGGCCATGGAATTTGCTTCATTACGCCAGGGCATGATGTCATGGCAGAGTATGAACTTCAGTTTTCCAGGCTAGCACCCTATGCTCCTCATTTAATTAGCACTGATTTACTGAAGGCTAATCAATTTATGGACGGTTTGAGGCCCGGTTATATTCAACAACTTGGGACCCAGAATATACGTACTTACACGGAGATGGTCCAACGGGCGCATCTTTGTGAGAGGACCTTAGAGAAGGTCGAGATGTTAAAAGGCAAGGGCGAGGAGCCAAGCCGAAGGTCAGATCAGCATGATAAAAAGGGGAAATTTAATATCACGGAACTCTAAAAATCTCGTGATAGTAAGAAAAGGTCCCGAAATGGGAGTGGTAGTGGCTACCACAAAAACAAGAAAGTCAAAGAAGAAGAGAAGCAGGTCGCCATGGCTTGCACTTTTTGTGAGAAATTCGGTCATTCGGCCGAAGAGTGATGGAAGCGCCTCGACGCTTGTTTACGTTGTGGCTGCAGGGAGCACCGCATGCCAGTTTGCCCCCTTATGAAGGAATTATCTTCCGGTACTGGACGTAAGCGTCAGGCACGTCTTAATGCTATTCTAGAAGAAGAGGAAGCGCCCAAAAATGATGGGTTAATGGAAGGTACCATTTAGATTTATTTCCATCCTGCATTCGTATTATTCGATACTGGTGCTTCTCATTCCTTTATATCCACTACTTTTGCAAAAACCTTACCTATTTCATCAGTTCCTTTACCTTCGGACCTTGCTATTACTACACCTTTAGGTCCCGGAACCAAACTTACAAACTATTAACCTGATAGTGAGGTAAAGGTAGAAGGTCACAATCTCCCAGCAAACCTCGTATGCCTTGACATGGAGGGCTACGGTGCTATTCGGGCGTGGATTGACTTGTAGACCACGATGCCTACATAAATTGCCGCAACCGAATTATCTCTTTCCGGAAACCTAGTCTTCCACGGTTTTCTTTCCTTGGTATCAAATATAGTAAGCATCCTACTATAAGTTCATCTCTACACGCTTGCAAATTGATTTCGTGAGGATGTGTAGCTTTTCTTGCTTCCGTAATCCTTACCGAATCCAAGAAATTGTCTTAGAAAACATCCCTATTGTCAATGAATTTCTGGACGTATTTCCATCAGACTTACCCGGCTTACCACCCGAAAGGGAAGTAAACTTCTTTATTGAACTAGTTCCCAGAGCAGCACCTGTTTCAATAGCTCCCTACAGGATGTCCCCCACAGAACTCATGGAATTGAAGAAATAGTTTCAAGAGTTATTAGATAAGGGAATCATTCGGCCTAGCACATCCTCTTGGGGTGCGCCAGTCCTATTCTTCAAGAAGTAAGATGGATCTCTTAGACTGTGTATCGATTACCGACGACTGAATCAGCTTACTATCAAGAACAAGTATCCGTTGTCGCGTATCGATGAACTCTTTGATCAGCTTTCTGGAGCAGAATATTTTTCCAAAATAGACCTCAGGTCAGGGTACCATCAGCTCAGGATTAAAGATGAAGATATTTACAAAACTACTTTTCGGAGTAGATATGGCCACTGCGGATTTGTAGTAATGTCGTTTGGGTTAACAAATGCCCTGGCAACATTCATGCAACTTATGAATAACACCTTCAGGTCTTATCTCGACCGATTTGTGGTCGTGTTCATTGATGACATTCTTATATATTTCAAGACTAAGGAAGAACATGAAGAGCACTTAAGGATAGCCTTGCAAACGCTAAGAGAGCACAAACTCTATGCGAAGCTTAGTAAGTGCATGTTTTGGCTAAAGGAGGTCTCTTTCCTTGGCCATATTATTTCAAAGGAAGGTATCGCTGTCAATCCTTCTAAGATTGAAGCTGTCAAGAACTGGAGCCGACCGACAACTGTGTCTGAAGTAAGAAGTTTTCTCGATCTGGCTGGTTACTATAGACGATTTATTAAAGATTTCTCAAGGATCGTGGTTCCTTTGACTAGACTCACTAGAAAGAAAAATCTTTTTATATGGTCGAAGGACTGCGAAGAGTGTTTTCAAACTCTTAAAGATCACCTTACTACAGCCCCTATTTTGACATTACCCGTTGAGGGTGTTGGTTTTGAAGTCTATACGGATGCATCTGGCATTGGCTTAGGATGCGTTCTTATGCAAAATGGAAAGGTGATTTGTTATTCCTCAAGATAGCTGAAGTGTAATGAAGAAAATTACCCTATGCATGATCTGGAGTTAGCTGCAGTTATGTTCGCGTTGAAGATTTGGCGACATTACCTTTATGGGGAGAAATTCACTATATTTTCAGATCATAAAAGTCTGAAATACCCCTTTTCCAAGAAGGAGTTAAACATGCGACAATGTAGATGGTTGGAGTATCTTAAAGACTTCGACTTCACTATTCAATATCATCCAAGGAAGGCGAATGCTGTAGCAGACGCTCTTAGCAGAAGACCGATGGCAACACTAGCGAGCCTCAGAGAAGGTATGACTTGTCTTATCAAATATTTCTCTCACTTAAATCTTGATATTGACAGGGAGGAAGATAGATGTATAATTGCCAATATAAGGTCTTAACCTACATTGATTGAGGATATAGTTAAATTGCAAGAGAATGATCCTACATTAATGGAAATCAAGGATAATATTGATCAAAGATCGGAATTCTCTATCTTACATGATGGACGATTATTATTTAAGGATCGAATTTGTGTGCCGAATCATGAAGGTACTAAGAAATTGATCATGGAGGAAGCACATAAGTCAAGGTATGCTATTCACCCCGATTCTACCAAGATGTATCAAGATTTGAAAAGAAACTTTGGGTGGCCCAATATAAAAAGAGAAGTGGCGAATTTTGTATCCAGATGTTTCACTTGTCAACAAGTAAAAGCAGAACATTTAAAACCTGCTGGGAAATTACAACCCTTGAATATTCCCGAATGAAAATGGAAAATTATAGGGATGGATTTTATCATGGGTTTACCTAAGACAAGAGGTGGACATGATGGTATATGGGTGATCATAGCCCGATTGACTGAATCTGCACATTTTCTACCAATTAAAAGTCGATGGTCTGTAGATGTATAAGCAGCATTATACATGAAAGAGGTTGTTAAATTACACGGTGTCCCAGTCACCATCATATCTGACCGAGATCCTCGGTTCACATCATAATTCTGGAAGGGTCTACAACATTCATTAAGGACCCGATTGAACTTTAGCATGACATTCCATCCACAAACTGATGGTCAAACCGAAAGGACAAATCAAGTGGTGGAAGATATGCTCAGGGCATGTGCTATTGACTTTGGAGGAAGTTGGCACGATCACTTGCCTTTAGTAGAGTTTGCATACAACAATAGCTACCAAGCTAGCATACAAATGGCACCGTTTGAAGCTTTATATGGCAGAAGCTGTCATTCGCCTATTTGTTGGAATGAAGTAGCAGAAAGATAATTTCTCGGTCCTGACATCATTAGGGATACTACCTAGAAGATAAAACTCATTCGAGAAAGACTTCATATGGCTCAAGATAGACAAAAGTCATATGCTGATAATCGAAGGCGCGATCTAGAATTCCAAACAGGAGATCATGTATTCCTTAAGGTTTCTCTAGGGTGGGGTATTTGAAGATTTGATATTAAAGGTAAGCTTACTCCAAGATTCATCGGCCCCTTTGAAATTCTCGAAAGGGTTGGAGAAGTTGCATATCGTATTGCTTTACCCCCTCAATTAGCAGAAGTCCATGATGTATTTCATGTCTCAATGCTCAAGAAGTATGTACATGATCCTTTCCATGTCATCACTTACGACAATTTGGAGATCAAAAAGGACTTGACATACGAGGAAAAGCCAATAAGGATCGTTGAACAAGAGGTTCGTCAACTTCGGAATAAAATTATTCCGATGGTCAGAGTCCAATGGACCAAGTTGTGTCCACTTGAAGCAACATGGGAAACCGAAGAAGCCATGCGCGAGAGATTTCTAGAACTATTTGAATGTAAGTACACTCTCCATAAATCTATGTATTGAATTTGGGGATAAATTCTTTTTAAGTGGGAGAGGGTGTAACGCCCGAGAATTTTCTAAGAATTTTTTGGATTTAAAATGTAATTATAAAGCATTTAATGGGCTATAAATGAATTTTGTATAGTTAAACCTAATTATTTATGCCCTACATTTGATCCAAGAGAATTAGGCCCAAATAATAAACCCAATAGGCCCAAAAAGGTTGTGTTGGACTTTAGCCCATATTCTAGAAGCTAGGAATAGGTGTAATCACGGAATTAAGGAGATAATTACTCCTTAGGAAGGTAAATAAAAGGATAATATTGGGGATAAGAACAAAAGAGTGTGAAGTCTTTCAAATTCGGCGCCTAAGGTTGAAAACGGTCTATCGCGAGACTGCTAACGGGAGGAAAACGGTCGTCCCATGACCGCTACCGACTGCAGATTCCGTGAGAGAAGAAAACGTGAAAAGGTTAGATTTTTGGCATCCAAATCATCTAGGATCGACCCTATCAGATAATTAGATAAGTCTAGAAGGATTGTAGATCAAATTGAAAGTTTAATTGGGACTCTAAGTTCGTTCTAATCCTCAAAACCCTAGCAAAAACCTATAAATAGGTCCCAGATTTGACATACGCGACCCCTACTTTGGCTCGCATGGAACTTAGGTAAGGAGGTTGAATTAGAGGAAAGTTTCATCTAAAAATTTGTTCATTATAATTAGAACTTACTACTCTCTAATTTTCGTTCTAGGAGATCAAGCCTACAGGAGGTTATAGTCATCCAAAGTTGCCGATTCTACATTAAGAACTCAGGGATTAGTGCATCCGACCCAAGAAGATCAAGGAATTCGGAGCCCTAAACAAGGTATTTACCAAAAGTGTCTTTAGAACTTTATGTTCCCCTTCATATCTTCTATCTACCCTCAAAATTTTACATCTTTAGGTCAAGGGAATCAGGAGATAGAGAGACGTGAAGTTGCTGATTTAGTACAAGAAAGTGCAGTAACTAGGGCTTGATTCCAGTCCGAAATTCGAAGTCTAGGAGCACTATTAAAGGTAGGTTATCTCATGGATGGCTTAAACTTTATGTCAGGAATAAAAGCCCTCTTGTTTTATTTAATTTCATGCATTGTACGCCATAAATTTTATGTTTTATTAAGACTATGTATCTAGGCTACTATTCATGCATAATTCTCAACCTTAATGAAGTAAAAATGGAATTTTCTTATTAATCACATGAACCTATGCATATTGTTGGCCCATATTTTATTCTATCATGGTTATGGAAGTTGTAATATGTTGATTTCCAGGCATGATATGCATTAGTTTAGCATTTAGTCTTATTATCTTTTGAACTCGATTTTATACATCAAGAAACAGTCTTCCTTCACACCGCTAGATAACTATCGCGGTCATGCGACAGATCGCTAACTGTAAAGTGACGGTCCTGTATTTGACCGTTTTTGAGTTTTGATTTTTGTAATATTGGTAACCCAAACCATATTGCAGAATTAACCATAGTTAATATATATTAAGCCTAGTTAACTAAATTTTAAGCCTGATTTAAGTACTGGTTTTATATACTTAGTTGATTTCATCGTTTATCATAATAGATTCCATGTTTCTAAGCATATTTGGTATTATTTTAACTTATGTTAATTTGTGACCAAATTCATATATTTTGTAATAAATACATGTTTCAAATTGAGAGAGAGGATTTGTGATTGAACTCTGTTTTACATGATTCTATCTCTCTCCTCAGAGTCATTTTCTTAAGTACATGGCACATATCCCGGTATGTTGTCATTAGTTACACTTTTTTTTTTGCACATTAGGAACACAATCTTGGACATGATAATCTCTCCATTGGATATTCCTTCCAATGGACTAGGAAATCTTGTTTCAAGGCCTCCGTAATTCTCCGCGAGCCTGGGATTCTCACTAGGATGCCGAGTTGGTTGTACCATTAAAGCCCAATTGTCTAGAAAAGCACTTATACCGATGTTTTATAGTCTGGATATTAGCGGCCATCTGGTTGACCGCCAGAGTCTACTAGCGACCTTCACTAGACTGCTAAAGGATCTTAAACGGTTCTCCGCTAGACCCTAAAGCTCCAGAGGTTCTGTTTCGGATATCGAACTGTCTTATCATAACCGGTCTTGAACTAGACCGCCATGATCAAGAAACGGTCCGGTAAACGACCGCTAATGTCATGAGATTGATTAACCCGGGGTTTGACTCAAGGGTTGACTTTCCTATATTCCTAGATGGTCCAATTGATTATCTAGAGCCTATCACATTATTCAAAAGATACCTAAGTAATTTTGAGAGTTAAAGAATGTACCGTTTTGCTGTCGATTTATTTCTATAGCATAACCTAGTATTAAATGCGTTCATTGAATTATCTTATTCTCAATAGAAGCATTCTTATTTTTGATTACTTTATCATGGAACTATAGTTGAAATTGGACATTCTTGGCCATATTATTATTATAACGTGGAAGTAGCTTGATTTATACTTGAAGATGCAGTTCGAGTATTGATTGTGTTCAAGGGCTCTATGCTAGTCCCCTCGACTGATTGTCGGAAACATACTATATAAACCATGGGGTATGATGCTACTTGCGTCGCATTACGCTGGGAGTACTTTCTTTATAAATAAATGAAATATCCATGGGATCCACGAAAATCCACATGAATTCACGAAGTACTTGTTACTAAGTGAAGAGTACATTCTTGCTTGTTACATGACATTCTAGTGCTTAGCATTCATGGTTATGAAAAGTACATTCTTGTTCATGAACGGCCATAAATACATTCTTGCTTGATCATGCTTGCTCAATCATATTCTCATATCTCAAGTTTGATCGTATCTTGTTACTTTGACTTTATTCGCATTGTTTCATCGTATCTGCATGATTTATCTTATTCTTTATAGCTAAGGCATTAATTGCTCTAACATTGCCTACATGTTGAAACGAAGATACCTACTGGACAAGTGTGCTCATTACTTACTTTCTAATCTTTTTCAGGAAATACGAGTGAATCTGATTCTTATTACTCAAGTAGCGGGTCCGAGAGCGATTAAAGGAATATGGATTCGAGTGAAGACTTAGAATGTCAAAATATGTCTAGAATGAGTCTTTACATGTAATATTTCTTTTTATTGAGTCTAGAAGAGGCGAATATTCATGTATTTAGATTATGATTATTTTATATGAAATAAAGGTGGAAGTTTGATTAAATTATTGTGTAATTACTTTGTGTGATTATTCTTGCGCTCTGATTATATTGCTTGCTCGAGACTTACCATGCCGGCTGTTCACGTTCCCGATTATTTCCGCTGCATAATCTCGGGGCGTGACAACATATCCTGAGGGATACGGCCAAACTTTACTCACGAACAACGCCTCGCTCATGACCCAACACACGTCGATCATCAGAGCAGGCATACAACAAAAACACAAGTCAGGTATCACCTCAGCTGCACGGAAACCAACTCTGCCAGAAGACATACTTCCACAATTCCTAGATCTAATCTTGGAAAAAGCTCATCACGGAAATGGCCACCTAAGGCCTCGCTTGCACACAGCTCTCACCATTCTTGAAGTGCAACCACCAGCATCTTCTGTCTGTGAAAGACCAATCACCGGTCACCAGACACTCGTCAACGGGAAAACTTCGCGGGCCCAACAGGTGCGATCCAAATCATGACAAGCCATCCGCCGACTCTCACACAGACCAACACCACATCTCGAGCCTCACGCCAACTCCACCCTCTCAGGGGAGCACGGCGGAACCAATGATAAAATCATGGAGTCTTCGGTCTTCACCTTACTCGACTCAGACTTACAGGGACATCCTCCCATGCTGGTCATCGAACCAAGGACCACCATTCAAACACCAACGTCCCATCAAGGACCTTCACACACTGGCATCATCCACCGTCCTGTCTCATCAAATCCTATATCATCTCAATTATTCCAAATGGATGCCTGCCGATCCCGATTTCACTCTTATCACAAAGCCACGGGACACAACCTAAGCAATTCACGGCACACCACTCCAAGGCAACAAAGTGCCACTTGCTATCACAGCAACCTGGTTGACGACGCCACGACCAATGCACACGGGTTCGCAAACCCCGTAGATTCTAACCACCGCTGAGTCCTCTTCCACATCATTCTGAAACTTCCAGACTCAACTGGACCTCTTGATAATACAGACCTCACCGTAGCCAATCACATGGCTAGCATTACCAACCGCTCACAGCTACTAACTGGGACCCATAACCTCTCAGAGATCACTTCTCCATAACACGATCTCATCCGAGGACACAACCTCCAACACAAGAACAGGGTACTCATCCGCCACACTTGCCCACACATTCCCCTAACTCTCCATCCTTCCAGTGCCATGAACCATAATATCTCAAGCAACGGCACGGTAACAACACGTCTCACACAGTTGGAGACAACACATATCGAGGAACCAATCCTCCAATGCCCAACACATCCTCAGGAATCCGCCCGTAGCATCCAACGCTACGATTCGGGGCCTATGGGCATTGGGCCCACCAGGCTTCCACTACGCACTCTGATCCACATGCACAGCCAACCACAATGACTCCGGATCCGCCATCCTAACAATCCTCTGCAACTCTACAGGCTCCAATCCTCAACAAATCGGGAACCACAACACCAACCACAAATTCTCGCGAACACTGCCCAATCGGCACCCGTCCTTCCGGAACAGCGCCAACACACCCTCATGCACCAGGGAAATGAGCAACACTTCTCACAGGCAACCACCTTGCCAAAACACAGGATGCGTCTCGCACGAACTTCATGGCACACGAAGGCCAACCAGTTCGAACACATGATGCATGATAATGAACCTTGGCAAAACGCGCTCTCCTCCAACCAAGGGAAAAACTCAATATACCTCCGACCAACAGAAGGTCTCCACGCTCGACATGACCTCAAACCTTGCACATGCTTGGAACAACACCTTCTAGCATCAAGAAACCCATCACTTCTGTCAGGTCAGCTCCTCCGACAACACTCGCCAAGTGTTCCGTCGGACCACGATCACAGCATCTCTCGATGCACCACCGCAGTAATTCCTCGAACTGCCACACGCCACGCCAAGAGCTGCAACACGATCCATAATCGGTAACTGCCAACGCTCATCCTCGAGTCCCGAACTCACCTTGAAACCTTCACATCTCAAACCAAACCCAGGGCGAACACAACCGATTCACACGCAGAAGCGTAAGAGCAAGAACTTATTGGGACATTTCTGTCCAATCCTGCCTCAAAATCCGCAAAGACAATCGGGACCGACACGTCATTTTTGACGTCACAGAGCATGACAAGAACATCAGGCTCGACAATCAGCAGCTCAACAGAAGATCCTCCGCTCACCCGAGCATAATTCTCGACCAGAGCACCCGCTCTGCCACCTTAAACCACAATCTCGACGCCTCAGGGGCTGAATAAATCTCAAGATAGGGTGGCCAAACTCTATAACCGCTCCCTCAGAGCACACTCACAGCCACTTAATCATGAACAATCCTCACCAGCCACCCGACCTCACTGCAAATTCCTCGAACGTAGCACCGCAGTGACACACGCCTGCCAGCAACCTCTACCCAATGCAGCACGATCGGATTGTTGTGCCCCTGTGTGGTTTTGATGATGGCTGACACACCATGAGCCACACTGAGGTGTGCTAATTAATATTGATGACTGATTGACTGCTTGAATATCTGATTGTTTGCTTGAATAGCTAATTCATGAATATGGCTAGATTGGGTTAACATAGTGGCTAATTGTAGCTAATTCATGAATATGGCTAGATTGGGTTAACATAGTGGCTAATTATTTATGCAGTGTGTTGACGCAGTTGGAGATTGGGTTGACGCATTGGCTGTTTGTTCACTAGCTGCGTGGACGCAGTGGATCAACGGGGTTGACGCCATGTTGCTTTGTCTCCTTTGTGTTGCTCATTAAGTCTCCAAGTCTGCACACTACCTTTGTGGTCCAAGTCTATACAGCCTCATTCCTACCTACGTTCCAAGTCAAAGTCTGCACATTGTCTTCGAACCCAATGTCTGCACAGTGGCCTTCACACTTGAAGTCCATACATTCGATGTGCAGAGTTGAAGTCCATACTGTGCCTCAGGCTGAGGTAGTCCATACACAGTTGTCTGATGCATATTGATTGAAGTCTGTACATTAGTTTTTCACATGAAGTATGTACAACCGTTCACTGTTGTAGTCCATACACTGGACTGTTAGGTCATGTCTACACTGGGTCTCAATGTACACACTTATTCATTGAGCTGCTTCACGCACAAAGTCTGAACATCCTTCAATGAACTTTGAAGTCTATACACTGATTCACTGTTCATCACCTTTGGGCATCAAAGTCTGTACATCGCCTTCAATCTTCAAGTCTATACACTGGCTTATTCTTCAAGTCTGTACAGCCGTTTTGGATTGTATTTCAAGTCTATACTTTGCACTGTTGCATTCATCGTCTTCGTGTGGTGTTCTGTCTTCGTGTTGATTTTACTTCGTGCACTCTTCTCTAAGATCAAGCCCGTGTCTGTGCTGTCTCCATGTCGTCCTCAGTTCGAGACGGTTCTTTGTTATTTCTATCTTCGTGTTGTTCTTCCTAACCTCGTGTCTTTCTTGTGTTGAAACCACACTTCGTGTTGGTTTCTGTGTTTCGTCTTCGTGTTGTGGTCAGCTCGTGTCGTTCTCATTGCTATTTGTTATGTCAAGTTGTTTTTTACTTCGTGTCGTTTTCTCTGAAGTGTTAAGCGTTATTAGTATGTATCTCGTGTCGGTCTCTTCGTAGTGTTTGTTTTGTTACAGTGACACTTCGTGTCGTTCTCGTTTTACCTCGTGATGTTTTCATCTGACCTCGTGTCATGCTCTCCTTATCTCGTACTGTAGTAATCCTGTGTTCTCGTGTCATTTACTATAGCTACTCGAGTCATATTCCTGCTTTCTTTGTTTTATCACGTGTCGTTTCACCTCATGTCGTTCTATCTGCTGTTTATTATGTCGTGTTGTTTCTTTGTATCCGTGTCTTCGTGTTATTCTAGTATTTATAACCTCGTGTCGTTCTCTGTGTAATACTTATTTTGTCACCCTTGAACCTCGTGTCGTTCTATGTGTAGTGTTTGGTTTGTCACCACTATATCTCGTGTCGTCCTCAGTGCAGTGCACCTCTTGCTGTTTCTATACACCTCGTGCAGTTTTAGGTTCTGGTGCCCTGAGTTTTAATCGTGTTAATTCCTTGCAGGAGAAGAAGAAGATGGTCCGAGGAAATATTCCCGAGTGACTGTCAGCACGTGATCCGAGGCTGAAATAAAGCCTGCTGAGAGACTGCCACGTGGTCTGAATACTTAGGGCTGGAAATGTGGAGGTCACACGTCGGGGGTGATGATGATGCTGCTGCTATATATATGAGCCTTCCTCCACAGAAGAAAAATCATCGAAGCAGAAAGCCGGAGGAGTAGAAAGCTCTTCGATCCAGAAAAAGAAGAAAAGAAGAAAAGAAGAGAGTAGAGAAGAGAGTGAGAGTGAGAGCAGAAGAAGAAAAAAAAAGAGAGAGATAGTGCCAGTGAGAAAAGAAGAAGAAGAAAAAGAAGAGTGGTAGAGTGAGACAAGCTGCAGAAGTAAAAAGAGAAAGAGAGAGAGCTCGCGAGTGAGAGAAGGAAGCAGACAAGAAAAGGAAGAGAAAGAAGAAGAGAGAACGAGAGATGGGAAGCTTCATCTGAAGACTTGTTCCTACTGGACCGTGGATCAGATCCAGGCCAGTCAGCTCCATTGAGAGCCACATTTGTGTTTTCATCTTTTACAGCTTTTTGATTGCTGTGTTATTTTCGTTTATTGTTTTTCCTTTGTCTTTCTGATTATCTTTGGTCTTCCGATTGCCCTGTTGGGGATCGGGTTCCTCCTGTTGATTCAGGAGAAGGGAGATCTGATCTCCGGGTTGCAAGTGATAGGTTGTCACTTGTGGGTTTCCCTCTGGTTAGAGGAAGGGAGGCTAGCCCTCCGGTTCTGGGCTTGTGGTTGCAAGTCCAGGTGTCCCTCCGGTTGGGAGGAAGAGAGGTCTTCGACCTCTGGTTTGCTGGTGACTGGAAGTCACCGGTTGGTTCCCTCCTGGTCTGGAGGAAGAGAGACTTCGGTCTCTGGTTTCCAAGTGGCTGAAAGTCACTTGGGGTGTCCCTCCGGTTGGGAGGAAGAGGGGAGCGTGTTCCCCTGGTCAAGCTGTTTGGCAGCATTTGTTGCAGACTGAGTCTGCGGTTTCTAGCGTGAGCTAGTGGAATCCTCACTCCGGTTGGGAGTGAGGGGTGGATGTAGGTCTGGAGGACCGAACCACCTTAAAATCTTTGAGCAGTGGTTTGCATGTAGTGTGTTCTTCCATATCTCCTACCACCCTTCACAGATTGTCTTGAGATTTCCTATTCTCATTTGTGCTGCTTCCGCTAGTTGGTCATTTGGGGGCCAGTTACATATTTGCTCTTTTGTTTTAAAAGGATTTTTAACTGGTTCATCAGAGTGCTTCATTTGCTTCCGCTAGATGCTTGGATAGGCACGCTCCAAGTGTTTGTATTTGAGTTGAATCAAATTGGTTCTATTCTGTGTCTATCTCTAGCATCCTAGTTTTATTTGGCCATCATTCATAGAAGGATACATTCACCCCCCTCTGTATCCGGGCCTAGCACCCTAACAGTTGGTATCAGAGCGGGTGTCTGCATATAAGGTCCAGCGACCTGCAAATTCGATCTTGCGGTCTTAGGTGCTTATTTGCCTTTAGTGCATCAATATTCCTGTTGCATTGAATTTATCTGCTATTTGGTTCAATGGCTTGTCCACCCGTCTTCAGTGGTTTTGATTTCAACCAGTGGTACGGTGCTTTACGTGATTATATTAAATCTGTTGATCCAGACCTGTGGAAAGTAATTTCACATGGTCCTCATGAATTACCAAAGAAAAAGTCCAAATGGACTGACAGTCATGAATCAATGTATGAGGAGAATCAGACAGCTATAAATCTGATGAAAGCAGCCACTGACAAAGCCTTCCACTCATGTTTCCTTGATTGCAGATCTGCAAGGGATATATTGGAAATGATGAAGAGAGCCGGGGAAGGAAATCAAACAAGCTGCATGATGGCCAACAGAAGCGATCAAGGCAGCAATCAAACTGAAGAAGATGATGATGATGAGGTAAATATCTTCGAGAATTTCTCTCTAGAAGATTGGGAGAATGCTTATGCTGAATTACTTGAATCTCATGAGCTGTTAAGAAAATAGTATAAGAAATTGAAGAAGGGTACTGGTTTAGATAGTTCAAGCGTTCCTTGTAGAAATTGTGTTGAATTAAAAAATATTCATGATGCTTGTATGTCTGACTTTCAAATACTGAAGAAACAAGTTTCACTACTGAAAACTGAAAATCAAGAACATATAAATGTGATATCTGAACTCAAAGAAAAATTGAACTCAGATAATGATAATCAGACTGTTGTTAACTATCATGACCAGTATGAAAAATTGCTGAAAAACTTTAAAAGTGCAAACTCAGATCTAAACAAGCTGAGATCCGAAAATGATTCCCTGAGAACATCTGCTAATAAAAATGATAACAAATTTGAGAAACTCAAGCAGGAGAAAAACTTGCTTGCTGAAAAACTGGAAGCCATCAAATCTGTGAATGTGGAATTACAGAAAAACATTGAAAAGAAGGAAAAAGATTTGAAGGAATTCAAGGCTGAAAGAAAACTTGAAATTAACTCAGAAGATCAGACTCTGATAAATGAGTTAATTCAGAATGACAAGCTTAAGGAAGAAAATGAAAAATTAAAAATGTTGAATTCCACTATGTCAGAGAGACTTCTAGCTTTGGAAAGAGGAAAAAGTATTTGTGTTGAAGATTCTAATAAACTGAGCAATCTGGAACAGGAAATTGAAAAATACAAAACTGCTAACAATGTGTTAACTGAATGTGTGAATTGCAGTGAACAAGAGATTTCCAGTTATGAGCTACATATTTCCTCTTTGGAAGATGAAATTCAGGATTTGAAAGTCTCTTTATCAAAATTTGTTGATGGGCAAGAAAACCTAGACAAGCTGCTAGGTGTAAAAGTCAATGTCAAAAGGGAAGGGTTGGGCTACAATAATCCAAATAAAAAGGCTTTGCAGAATAAAGTAATGACATCCTTTGTAAATATCTCAAACGTAGCCACAACATCAAAAGACAAACAGCCCATTGTTCAGAAAATACTGGGAACAAAGATTAATTTTAAGAAAGAAGGACTGGGTTACAGTCCAGTCATGAGGAAGGCTAATGGAGCCAACATGAAAACTGTCTTTGTTAAATCCTCTGAACAGAAGAAGCCTTCTACTTCACCTCCAACTCAGTACAAGGCTAAGAAAATAGGAAAACAGGATAAAAATCAGAAAAGGACTGTAAATCAGAAAATAAATGAAAAGGGTTCATCAGTGCATATTGATCATAGTCCTCATACACATTCACAAGCATCCAAAAAGAAAATGATCTGTCATTACTGTCATAAATTTGGACATCTGATGCATGAATGTAGACTGATGGAAAAGGATGATCTGAGTGCTAGAAAATATCATGATAAAAATCTTTCATCTCAAAAAAGGAAAATTGAGTGTTTTCATTGTGGTAAACTAGGACACAAAATTTCACAATGCTGGTTTGTTAGTGATAAGAATAAATTTCATGCAAACTATCATGCTCTTAACAAGAACAAGTATGTTCCAATGAACCAGCATATGACATGCTTTAATTGTGGAAAATTGGGTCATAAGAGATTTGAATGCTGGCTGAATGCTGGTAAGAAAATTTCTAATTCATGCTTTCACTGTGGCAAGATGGGCCACATTGCAGTCCACTGTTGGCATGCTCAGGGTAGACAATTCAATTCTAAAACTGTTAAACTCCCTGCAAATGAAAATGGTTTTGGAAGTAATGTTTTTAGAGGCAAGCACAATGAGTGCTTCAACTGTGGGAAGTCAGGTCACAGGGCTGCAACCTGTTGGCTGGCAGGATATCAAAACCAAACTGGTTTTGGCAAACATAATTTTTATTCTGTTAACAAGAAATCTCATGCTTATGCACATAGAATTCATGCTAACAAGAATCTGCATAAATCAGATCTGAAAACTGCTCCTAGAAATGTGCTGAAAAAACCTGCTAGGAGTAATATTGTTTTGTCAGGACCCAAGACTTCTTGGGTACCTGTTTGTGCAAAATAACATTGCTATGCAGGTGTGCCTTGGGACTGAAATAAAAAGGGGTAATGATCCAAGGCACTCAAGAAGAAAATCCCATATTGAACTTTTCAGGTAAACTTCGTACTCTTCTTGTTTTAAGTTTTAATGCATAGCAAGTTAAATCTGTTTTTGCATAATCATTCTTCATCTGCATTGTCTGAAATGATGCCTCTGAACTCTACTCATCTGAAGTGCATATATGTGATTTGCATGTAGAATACATTCATTGAAAACCTGAATTGCATATAGGACTGTTGGTTTCACCTTGATATTCATGACCTCTATGGTATATCAAATGGTAAGCTACCAAAAGGCAGGGAAATCTGTCCGGAGGTCCTTACTATGTGAGAGCTGATCTTTTAGACCAAGTGCTCCGCCTAGTACTATGGGTCATTTTGCTTGACAGGGCAGTCTGAATGTGCATGAATCATTTGGTATCATATGTTCAGTTTTCAGTGCAAACATTGCATGTTTTCAGGGGGAGTTAGTTGCATATCCTTGCATAGCAATTCAATGTCGAGTCTTTACATGTCCCTGCATACATATAGTGCATTGCATTTCCTTACATTGAAAATGCCAAAAAGGGAGTTTGAATGCATATTGTGAGGGGGAGTCATTGCATTGCATATAGGTTGTCAAATGCATACATGGGTCAGAACTCATTGCATATCCTCTCTTACTGATTTTGTTGACAAACCTTAATCATATTCTGAAAACTTTGAGCTTCACAATCTCTCTTAACAATTGGTATTTCTACTATCAATTTGGTATCATTTGGCTTCAGAATTCTATCAGTCTTTCATGAAGATTTCAATGGGCTATCTCGATCATAAATATGAAAACTCTTGAACTAGAAATCTTCTCTTATACGTTTTTATGAATGACTGAAATAACTCATGTGGTTTAAGTTTAATGTATTCAATGAGTTTGGCTTTAAAATCTCTTAAAAATATCTGAAGCATGTTTAATAAACCTTAACCATCTGTTTCATGCTATGTCTTGTAAAATCTTCTGAAATCTGCACTTTTGAATATATGACTTCAACTGATTAAGTACATGAAACTATTATTGATTTGAAGCAAATGAATTTTTCTGAAATGTCTAAAGGGTAATATCTGTCAGAGCAATGACATTGGTCACTGAGAAACACATGTCCGAAGGACTGTGTCATGAGGTGCCTTAGTTAACTCTGATTAAGAATTCATTGAAATTCAGGCAGAGCAATGGCATGCACACTGAGAAATACAACTCACTCATCAAGAAATGATTTGGAGTGTGTCATGATGTGTAAATGCTATCTCTGTTCATATATAGCATGACAGTTAGTCACACTAAGTGCTTTGGGACATTGGCCTCTGATCAAGGTATATCCTCTAGTTACAAGGTGTGAACTGAACTAGAGTGCTCGTAAAATTTGTAGCATGGAAAATTGTTGAACAAATTGAAATATCTGAATATTGATGCTAAAATCAAATTGCTACAACCCTAGACAAAATCGTATGACTTCATAATTGCTTGACTTCAATATTGGTGCATGTAATTCTGAAAGAAGTCAATAGATTTGATTGTGTAAGAGAAAGGGAGATTAATCAAGATAAATATGAGGGCTTGGTTCATCTTTATTAAAACATGGTTTTAGATATCAATACAGAATTTTATTGATAAACTCTGCATACATCATGTTTAAACCATGCTGTTCAAAAGGCTCATTCATAAGTCCCTATAATGGAAGACCTTGAAAAAATTATGTTTTGGATTTATGAGATTGATATCTCCTTGAAAATCTTTCTGCTCACTTTCCTTAGATCATTGACTTGAACTTCTCCTTGTCTGCCCCTGTGGTCTCCTTCTCATCTATCTCATAAGATTCCACTTATTGAGGGGGAGCTTCCATGTCATGCATCACTTGCATATCAAGTGGCATCTATTCAGGGGGTGCATTCCTTGTCATACTGAATCATGTTCATATCATTTGTGACCTTGAATTCAAATCCCTCATGATCAGATTTATGCATGATCAACAAAAACTGTATAGTCAACTCCGTTCTTATCAGTTGACTGATTCCATCTGCATTTTTCTGACCATACAAATGTGAGGTGCCACTCCCATTATTACCTTGTTCACTTGCAGCCTTCTGAACCTCAGAATCTTTATGATGGTGGATTTCAGATTGATTCCTGAGATGTATTTCTCTCTACACTGTTGGAATCTTCCATCTTGTTCTGCAATAAGTTCTGATTTTGTGGTATCTTCACCAGAATTCAGATTCTTTGTAATGGCTGATTTCAGATTGATTTATTGGATAACCAGAGTCCATTTCTATGCTTCAAGAGGAGAGTAGTCAATCATGCATGTTGATAGGGGGAGAGCTGTCTCATTGCATAAGGGAGATCTTCATTTTTTTTCATGACTCATTCTCTACATTAGCTCTATATTTTCTGCCATGTCAAAGGGGGAGTATTTGTTGCATTTGCATCTCTGCATAAGTTGTTTGACAAAGGGGGAGATTTTGATTTAATTGCTTCTGATCTTGAGCTGCCCTCATAAGTTTTTTTGTTTTTGCTGAAGTAAAAGGGGCAGTTTAGTCAAGGGGGAGTTTTTAATTCTCTCTTCAACTCATGTCTTTTTGCTGAAGGCAAAGGGGGAGAAGAATCTAATTTCTAATTTGAGTCAGTGTAACTCATTGTGTTGCCATCATCAAAAAGGGGGAGATTGTTGTGCCCCTGTGTGGTTTTGATGATGGCTGACACACCATGAGCCACACTGAGGTGTGCTAATTAATATTGATGACTGATTGACTGCTTGAATATCTGATTGTTTGCTTGAATAGCTAATTCATGAATATGGCTAGATTGGGTTAACATAGTGGCTAATTGTAGCTAATTCATGAATATGGCTAGATTGGGTTAACATAGTGGCTAATTGTTCATGCAGTGTGTTGACGCAGTTGGAGATTGGGTTGATGCATTGGCTGTTTGTTCACTAGCTGCGTGGACGCAGTGGATCAGTGGGGTTGACGCCATGTTGCTTTGTTTCTTTTGTGTTGCTCATTAAGTCTCCAAGTCTGCACACTGCCTTTGTGGTCCAAGTCTATACAGCCTCATTCCTACCTACGTTCCAAGTCAAAGTCTGCACATTATCTTCGAACCCAATGTCTGCACAGTGGCCTTCACACTTGAAGTCCATACATTCGATGTGCAGAGTTGAAGTCCATACTGTGCCTCAGGCTGAGGTAGTCCATACACAGTTGTCTGATGCATATTGATTGAAGTCTGTACATTGGTTTTTCACATGAAGTATGTACAACCGTTCACTGTTGTAGTCCATACACTGGACTGTTAGGTCATGTCTACACTGGGTCTCAATGTACACACTTATTCATTGAGCTGCTTCACGCACAAAGTCTGAACATCCTTCAATGAACTTTGAAGTCTATACACTGATTCACTGTTCATCGCCTTTGGGCATCAAAGTCTGTACATCGCCTTCAATCTTCAAGTCTATACACTGGCTTATTCTTCAAGAGTGTACAGCCGTTTTGGATTGTATTTCAAGTCTATACTTTGCACTGTTGCATTCATCATCTTCGTGTGGTGTTCTGTCTTCGTGTTGATTTTACTTCGTGCACTCTTCTCTAAGATCAAGCCCGTGTCTGTGCTATCTCCATGTCGTACTCAGTTCGAGACGGTTCTTTGTTATTTCTATCTTCGTGTTGTTCTTCCTAACCTCGTGTCTTTCTTGTGTTGAAACCACACTTCGTGTTGGTTTCTGTGTTTCGTCT
This sequence comes from Amorphophallus konjac, assembly GCA_022559845.1. Taxonomy (NCBI): domain Eukaryota; kingdom Viridiplantae; phylum Streptophyta; class Magnoliopsida; order Alismatales; family Araceae; genus Amorphophallus; species Amorphophallus konjac. The sequence goes on along the minus strand of CM040120.1, from coordinate 365,894,717 downwards.
TTGTGTTGTGGTCAGCTCGTGTCGTTCTCGTTGCTATTTGTTATGTCGAGTTGTTTTTTACTTCGTGTCGTTTTCTCTGAAGTGTTAAGCGTTATTAGTATGTATCTCGTGTCGGTCTCTTCGTAGTGTTTGTTTTGTTACAGTGACACTTCGTGTCGTTCTCATTTTACCTCGTGCTGTTTTCATCTGACCTCGTGTCATGCTCTCCTTATCTCGTACTGTAGTAATCCTGTGTTCTCGTGTCATTTACTGTAGCTACTCGAGTCATATTCCTGCTTTCTTTGTTTTATCACGTGTCGTTTCACCTCATGTCGTTCTATCTGCTATTTATTATGTCGTGTTGTTTCTTTGTATCCGTGTCTTCGTGTTATTTTAGTGTTTATAACCTCGTGTCGTTCTCTGTGTAATACTTGTTTTGTCACCCTTGAACCTCGTGTCGTTCTATGTGTAGTGTTTGGTTTGTCACCACTGTATCTCGTGTCGTCCTCAGTGCAGTGCACCTCTTGCTGTTTCTATACACCTCGTGCAGTTTTAGGTTCTGGTGCCCTGAGTTTTAATCGTGTTAATTCCTTGCAGGAGAAGAAGAAGATGGTCCGAGGAAATATTCCCGAGTGACTGTCAGCACGTGATTCGAGGCTGAAATAAAGCCTGCTGAGAGACTGCCACGTGGTCCGAATACTTAGGGCTGAAAATGTGGAGGTCACACGTCGGGGGTGATGATGCTGCTGCTGCTATATATATGAGCCTTCCTCCACAGAAGAAAAATCATCGAAGCAGAAAGCCGGAGGAGTAGAAAGCTCTTCGATCCAGAAAAAGAAGAAAAGAAGAAAAGAAGAGAGTAGAGAAGAGAGTGAGAGTGAGCGCAGAAGAAAAAAAAAAGAGAGAGATAGTGCCAGTGAGAAGAGAAGAAGAAGAAAAAGAAGAGTGGTAGAGTGAGACAAGCTGCAGAAGTAAAAAGAGAAAGAGAGAGAGCTCGCGAGTGAGAGAAGGAAGCAGACAAGAAAAGGAAGAGAAAGAAGAAGAGAGAACGAGAGATGGGAAGCTTCATCTGAAGACTTGTTCCTACTGGACCGTGGATCAGATCCAGGCCAGTCAGCTCCATTGAGAGCCACATTTGTGTTTTCATCTTTCACAGCTTTCTGATTGCTGTGTTATTTTCGTTTATTGTTTTTCCTTTGTCTTTCTGATTATCTTTGGTCTTCCGATTGCCTTGTTGGGGATCGGGTTCCTCCTGTTGATTCAGGAGAAGGGAGATCTGATCTCCGGGTTGCAAGTGATAGGTTGTCACTTGCAGGTTTCCCTCTGGTTAGAGGAAGGGAGGCTAGCCCTCCGGTTCTGGGCTTGTGGTTGCAAGTCCAGGTGTCCCTCCGGTTGGGAGGAAGAAAGGTCTTCGACCTCTGGTTTGCTGGTGACTGGAAGTCACCGGTTGGTTCCCTCCTGGTCTGGAGGAAGAGAGACTTCGGTCTCTGGTTTCCAAGTGGCTAAAAGTCACTTGGGGTGTCCCTCCAGTTGGGAGGAAGAGGGGAGCGTGTTCCCCTGGTCAAGCTGTTTGGCAGCATTTGTTGCAGACTGAGTCTGCGGTTTCTAGCGTGAGCTAGTGGAATCCTCACTCCGGTTGGGAGTGAGGGATGGATGTAGGTCTGGAGGACCGAACCACCTTAAAATCTTTGAGCAGTGGTTTGCATGTAGTGTGTTCTTCCATTTCTCCTACCACCCTTCACAGATTGTCTTGAGATTTCCTATTCTCATTTGTGCTGCTTCCGCTAGTTGGTCATTTGGGGGCCAGTTACATATTTGCTCTTTTGTTTTAAAAGGATTTTTAACTGGTTCATCAGAGTGCTTCATTTGCTTCCGCTAGATGCTTGGATAGGCACGCTCCAAGTGTTTGTATTTGAGTTGAATCAAATTGGTTCTATTCTGTGTCTATCTCTAGCATCCTAGTTTTATTTGGCCATCATTCATAGAAGGATACATTCACCCCCCTCTGTATCCGGGCCTAGCACCCTAACAGGGGCCACCACCCATCGGGAAGAAATCTCTCTATCACATCCCTTGGGCCCCACATCGGCACTTCAGCGAGACAGCAACCACCATTATAGCGCCAACTCAGCGCACTCAAGCTCTTACGCGAGAAACTAAGCAGAAAACAAGCACAAAACCCTATGCCAGCGTCGATTATACTGAACCTTACGGACTCTGATCACTACAATATCCCAAATTCCCATGTATGTCCATAACCACTGCTCTGATACCAACTGTGACGACCCAAGATCCGGATATCGGGATGGACCCGATACGATTCGAATCCTGGCCCGCTGCCGACGAGCCGGGAGGGCTCGGAAGGGCTAAAAGGAGTGTGGAGGTACAAAGAAATAGGAAATAAAGTAGGACAATACAATAATTAACAGAAATAAATAAACAACTACAATAGAGTCCAGTACAATAGAAAGTACAGTCTAAGGCAGAGAAACGTACCCCACGCCGAGAGAACACTCGGCCCGGCAAGCGGGCGACTAAGAACCTCCGCACAGCGCCCTCAGACCTCGAGGAAGAACCGTCGCACCTGAAAAGCAGGGGTGAGCCTCCTGTCACTGGCTCAATAGGGGTCCCGTGGAACCCCAACCGTAAATAATGGCGGTAACGGAAAGCAGTAACTACAGCAGGAATAGCAAACCGGTGGCCGTAAAAGCTCAGCACAATAGCTACTCCTACTGTAGCGGGAAACACGCCCCGATCTCATAGTCGGGGGACCACTAGACTACAAACCACCCTGGTCACACTGCCAGGGGAAACATCACGACAACCCTGTCGTGGACCAAACACTACCTAGGAAAAACCGTCGGTGACGCTCACCGGAACCCTAGACCTCTACCTCAGGAAACCACCTGAAAACTACGAGTAAGACCACGTCTCGTAGACATGAGACGGAACTCGAGTCACTAGAAACTCACATCACGTGACAGGAGCACTGCCAACCAGAAGCAAAGCCGGATGCATCCACTGACGTCTTACACCTCACCTCAAGTGTCTCTCTTGGACGCCCCAGGCGGAGACCGAGACACACACAAATAGTACCACGAACAAGAACTAGCTTGGGTCACGCTCGTCAGCGCGGGTCCGATAGCCCCCAACTAAGTGTGCACACACAGACCATGTGCCCTAGGTCAGATCCTCTAGTTGGTTCTTCCCCAAAGCTCGGACTCAGGCTGCGCGAAGGGGCCCTATGGTAGCCAGCCTAACAACCGTCTCTCTCAGGTCGGCCCCTCCACCACTCCCAGGTGGGTCAGCACACGCATGCCGTAAGAAGGCTACGACTAGTGGGAGGTCACTAAATGTGAACACGGAAAGCCACGCATGCACCCATCGCGAGTAACACGGAGTAGCAGATGGCTCGACGCCACTAAACTCTGGACAGCCCACTAGACCTACTAAATTTGACTGTCCTTGACTCACAAGACTCGGGGTCAAGACCGTCATATACAACGGTACATCGCCGTTAATCTGCCCTAAACCTAGGGTCAAAAACCTCGGCATGATGACTCACGAGGTAGTTCACAACTGTTGAGACCATTCCCTCATAAAGGGAACTCAGGAGACCTCCAGCCCTAGGCTGGGTGACTAGACTCACAGTCCAAGGGCCAAACCCACGGCCCATACGGAAACCACTTTCCGGAGAAACACGCGGAGTGTGGGGGCAACCCTCCGCACTCATACCGATACACGGTGACTCAATCTAGAGAAAACACAGAAGCCCGGAACACAAAGGGTCACTCGGACCCACCAAACCCATGGGCACGCTAATCGAGATAACACGGTACCTCAAGACATCCCAAAACACAGACACAGAATCCACGGGGTGTCCGAGACATCCACGAGACCGAAGGTCGACCATTGGGTCACTACCGGGTCGACCGGGGGCCAACACAACGCGAAACGGACACGACGAGCACGAAGAAGTGCCTGGCGGTCCTCTCTGGACCGTCAGGGAGCCTGGCGGTCTCCTCCGGACTGCAAGGCCTGGCCTAGCGGTCTAGCCAGGACCGCAAGGCCCCCAAGACACTTAAACCACAAGCGGTCGCCTCTGGACCACCAAGCAGGGTGGCGGTCCTTCACCTGACCGCTAGACATAGCCTAGCAGTCAGTCGTAAGGCCGCTACCCCACTGACCTCAACTGATCAAAACATGGACAAACGGTCATGCCCTGACCGCTAAGAGATGCCTGGCGGTCTTCACCAGACCGCTAAGCCCTCCTGACGGTCCATTGCGCGACCGCAAAGCTCGAACCAACATAGGGGGGACCCTAGCGGCCTTCAGATGACCGCCAAACCCCCTAGCGGTCGCGGGAACGACCGCTAGGTCGTCCCGAGTGCAAAAACAACAGAAACCACAAAAAAACCCATTCCACGCCCCATTCACACCCATGTAAAGGGGGAAACAAGGGGAAACTAGTCCCCAACCTCTCTAGCACCGAGAGGACCCATTTAAACCCCAAAAATACGATCAAAACATAAAATCTAGCTCACACCCCAAAATCATGCATTTATATCCCAGCAGAGAAATAAACCCACTCGGCTCGCCTCAGGCTTCCAAATCATGGGGAAATGAAGTACTCGAGCTAGGGAACTATCCCCCTACCTCCACCGAAGATTTCACGCACTGAGGACGCCGATCCGCCAAGAAAATGCCGCTTAAACCCCGCCGGCTCGCGATCCCACGAACCGCCTTCACCATCGCGATCCTCGTCCCATGCCCGTCGCTCCACGTCCCATGAGCATTGCCGCCCCACCCTCGCCGCCTCCGTCAGCCACCCGGAGTGAGAGGGGGAGAGGAGAGAGCATGAGAGAAGAGAGAGGAAGAGGGAGAGAAAATGAGAGATGGGCAGAGAGAAAAAGGAGGTTATATATATATAGGATATCCAAAAAATCCAAAAAATACCAAAAATGGGAAAAATCATCTCCCTGATCGTCAGAAAATGCACAACGCAGTGGTAACGTCCCGGAGTCGGAGAACGTAGCGGTTCACCCTACACGGGATTCTGAAGGTCCGACATACAAAAATACGTGTGAGTCGCAAAACTCAATCCGGGACCCACAAAAGTGATCTGAAACCCACAAATCCTGATAGAAGTAACGAGAGAAATTGTGGTCCGAATTACCTGAAGAAATGTAATATTCCGGTTCGGCATCCCCAGCCGAATCGTCTCAGATACCGGAAGCCATTTCCAGAATCAAAATGTCTACAGACTGGCCGAAAAGTACAAGATTGACTAGAGAACATCCACTCCATACAATCCGCAGGCGAATGGGCTGGCAGAAGCATTCAATAAAACCCTCTGCACTCTCCTGGCAAAGATAGTTAGTTCCAACAAAAGGGACTGGGAAGATAACATGTATGAGGCACTCTGGGTGCACCGTACCGTCTATAAAACCCCAACGGGCTATTCGCCTTTCTCCTTGGTGTATGGCTTGGAAGTTGTTGTCCCCATTGAACTAAAAGTTCCCTCACTTCGGGTCGCAATGCAACATGAATTGGTCAAAGACGACCAAACAAACGTCGAATGAAGACTAGAAAAGCTCTCCGATCTAGAAGGGAAGTGACTCCAAGCCCAGTAGAACATACAGGTCTACCATGCCCGCATAACCCGCGCCTTCGACAAGCTTGTCAAAGGGCATGAGTTCAAGAAAGGTGACCTCATGATGGTCAAAAGAAGAGAGGTCATGGCCGCCAACCCTAAAGGCAAGCTGAATGAAAACTAGCTTGGGCCCTTTGTTGTCCAGAAAGTCTATGAAGGAGGTGCGTATGTAGTTGTCAACCATAGGGGGGAGACTCAATTCCCACCCCTTAATGGAAAGCACTTGAAACTATATCACACATCACTTCCCCAGTTCGATGAACAATTAAACCCCGTGCCTCACGCGGAGCAAGGATGTTTCTTAGATCTCCCGTGAGACTATGCAATATCCATTCAAAAAAAAGGGAAAGAAAAAAAAGAGAAAGAAGAAAAGAAAAAAGAACAAAATAAAAAGTTGTCAAAATTACTGGAGGCACGTTGATGTATCAAGTCCCACCAACACATAAACCGCTGGCTAGGACCTTCCGTCCAAGCTGGTAAGCAAAGACCCTTGCTCGACCCGGACCTTCTATCTCGGTCAATGAATGAAAAGATCTCCTTCCTTCAGCCCAGGTCCTTCATCTGGAGTTGACAAAGAAAAAGACCACCTCTTGCTTTGACACTAACCCCGTGTCAATGAATAAACCACCTCAACATTACAATCTCTAGTCCCACCGATGAATAAACCTGTGGCTCGGACCTTTCATCCAAAGCCATGAACAAAAAGGCCCTTCCCCTCTGGATCAGACCTTTCGTCTGACTAGAGAACAAAAAGACCCCTCATACAGTCAGCACTACCGGCGCATTAAAGAACAAAAAGGCCCCCTGCATAGAGTCGACCTACCCGGCACATTAAAGAATGAAAAGACCTCTACCGCTCTGAATTGGACTTCCCATCCCGATCAGAGAACAAAAAGACCCTTTGACGCGGGATGACCTATGGGACAGCAAGCACGACCTGAACCATGGACCCGAGCAATAGCGGACTGACCACTCGCGTCACTCAAATTCTGGGGTGACCTGATAATAGTGGGGATGGATGGCGACCCACGGGCAGCCTACACGGTCATAGCCACGAAGGGTGGTATGGGAAGGACAGACTGGAGGTCTGAAGGTCGCTTGGCTCAGCCGGGGCAGAGCCAGTGCCCGAGGGCGAGAATGACGGTGCTCTCTCACACGGCAGCGGTCGACACTCAATGTTCGGGGAAATTTTTGGATTGAGCTCTCCTCACCTTCGGGATGAGCGTGAAAAGATAATATGAAAGCAATGCCCCAGGAGCGAGGGTCAGATCTATATCTTGCAGAGTCTGAAAAGACCAACGTCGATCGGAGACGAGGGCGAGCCGGGAAGCGTGTGCACCCGGCTATCATGCTGTGTTGAGGTAGCTTCAGAGAGGTCCTTGTAGGTACAGCCTTGTGGCACTACACTCCACACAGGGAGGGGAACACGGGGAAGGGAGGAAATAAACAACACTACCCTCACACAGGAGGGGGGAGCACGGGGAAGGGAAAGACAAAGCCACTCTCTGCGCGCAGTTCTACTGGACAGAATCGAGTTGATCTGAACGCTACGCTGCACACAGAAATCAGAAAAGGATGCCACTTATGCCCAGACAGAGCTGAAGAAGTGCAAAGGCGCTTCACGTAATTTGGTGATGATCCGATGTTGCAGGAAGGCAGGACTGGTCAAAGAAGAGGACATGTGCGATTCTATCTCGCAGGACAGGTCGGCGTAGTCGCAATGCAGAGACTGGTACGCTCTCTACAAAACTCAGAAAGAAGCGAGACCAGTGGGGTTGGAAGAATAACTGGAACCTATACGTACCATAAAAATATGAGAACCATTCGATCACTAACGGGATGTGGTCGAATCTGTGGCGAGGCTCTGGATACTGGGCATGCATGAAAACACAGTCGAGATGTGCGGGGCTGTGTGACTGGCTCGGAGCTCCGAACGTGATCAAACCACCTGGAGATGCTCCGGGATGTCGAAAGGAATGCCTCAGAGAAAGAACACGGTAGGAAGAGCCATAGGGACGGCGTGACACGATCTACAATCTGGGTTCGTGACCTGGGCGAATAGGGACGTGCAGGCTTTGTGCAGTCTCGCAAAAATAGGTGCCACGATCTATGCCGATGTCGAAACGCCACAAAAGCACTTCTGGAGTGAAGTAGACTCAAAGTATAACAAACTCACTGAAGAGGGCTCGCTCTGATTCACGCTATGGATGTCGAGGGCGTTTCTGCGACTAGGCCTCTGGTATTGTCCTCGAATATGCAGGGCAGCTAGGGAAGTTCTGCAAGCTTCAAGGGCGTGGACGACCACATGGGCTCACGAAGATGCCGTGGACGAGCGTGGGCGATGGAGGTGTGTGGGAAGCAGTGAGGAAGGGGGCGATGATGGCTAGGGGGCATGGAGGTTGCAGGGGGGCGCGGTTAGGGTTTGGGCTGGTGCGATGGGGGCTGGGAAAGGGGGGTGCGCAAGTTGGGGAAGGAGAGGGAGAGGGATTAGGGAATTTTCCTAGAATATGGGCTGAGGTAGCAAGAGATTAGGGGAGGGGGATTTTGAATTTCTGTGGAGGGAAAATATTTAGGGAGGATAATTAGATTTTTTGGAGATTGGGAAAGCTTGGAGAGGAGAGGGAAAGGGGGGCACAAATTGGAGATAGGGAGGAGGGAATTGGGGAGAGATTTTAGGAAATATAGGAGAGGGAATCTTGGGATAGGCTGACGTAGCAAGGGAATTGGGGAGAGGAGAGAGAGGGTTGCGACCCTTGGAGGAGGAGAGAGAGAGGAGTTTGACCAGGAGAGAGAGAGAGAAGAGATAGAGAGAGGTATGGGTGCGCAAGATAGAGGAAGAGAGAGAGACTCAAGATTTCTCAAAACTAGTTTTTTCCTTCAAATGTTCATTAGCCCACAATAAATCCCCTGGACCCCTATTTATAGGGAGAACCATGGGTACCAAAAGACCACAATTTCTTTTGATGTTCAAACAATTACCCCGCTATCCGAGGTTGTGAACATAAGCTACTTGCGACCATTAACCGAACTACTAATGGACTAGCCCTTTGGGTCTTATTAATTGGCCCAATAGAGATTACAAACTCAATAAAATAAAAATACATCATGCTAAGAAGAAATAAATATTCGAACCATGGCCAAATCCATCTCGAGGGGCCGACGTCGAAGCCGGGGCATGGAGGGTCTCTGATGTCCCCATCAATTCCCCCGGGGTGACGAGAACTCGACTCTGTCGAGTGGTGATCTGATGGAGCCTAATGGTGTAGATCAGGGTGTTGTATCTCTATCTGACATTCCATACGTGGTCCGATCTTGGCCGTCCCTTCCATCTGACAAGGGAGTAGTGAACTGACTTGCTCCAATTGATGTTGACCTGCTCGCCTAGTATCTGCTCCATGCGCTCTTTCTGGTCACTCCTTTTGGCTGGTGGTCACACCGGATATGGTTCACTCATTAAGGATGGCGGGGGCTCAAAAGCCTTACAAGGAACCGCAGCCTTGCCCTCATTTGGCACTGGACCTACCCACGTTGAGCAAGGGACTCACTCCATGACCCTTTGGTCGGTCCCCTTTGTAGGCAACTTGGCCTAACCTTTTCGCGACTCGAAATGGCCCTATTCCACGGGCTCTCGCGATCCTTACCATTGTAAGGTCACTAGATTGAATCTCTCGGTAACGACGACGGTCATTTTCCTGCCATCTGTAGGACCCGCGGCTCAAGTAAATGTGCTTGCTGTTTGGTTGCCATATGAATTGACCATTCCTAGACTCTTTATTTGCGGGATGGGAGAAGTGGTGGAGAGTTTTGGGGGCTTGGAAAGGAGGGGATCTCCATTGGGTGGGGTCAAAGGGGTCATAGAAATTGAAGCCCTTTAAGACATGTACCTCTCCTAACTCTAAGAATAGATATGCCCAAATTTCAATTCTTCCTGTGTAGACTGGATTATCAATAGGTGGGGGAGTCGACGAGATAGTGGGCTTGATGGGCTGGATGGGTTCTATGACTTGGGTGAGCTGGTATGGCTTGGGCTCCTCTGGGATAGGTAGAAATATCAAGAGCTCACAAGTGCACCGGCCTATAGTGCACACAGAGGTAACGGAGCCATCGGAGGGATAGGCGAAACTAAGGTATTTGGATTTGTGGGACTCCATGGCCAACATGCAAGTTAACCGTATTTGCCAATCTAAACTCCTAAAAAGGTCTTCGAGGGTTCCCACAAAGCAAAAGGTTTGGTAGGTGGTTTGAAAAGAGTGATGGTGGACTAGTGGGAGTTGTTGCTTCCTGAGTGGGAGGCATGGGTTTGAAGGGTGTAGGACAGGGCCCTCTTTGAGCCATTTAGCCAAGGGCTTGGCAATGATTAGTTCACAGGTGGTGGGGTTGGGTAGCTCTCACGGGAGGGTAGGGTTGTTTTGGGTAGTGGAGATTGGAGACTCACATTCAGCCTTAGCTAGATGCTTTTGTACGGCCTGCTCAAACTTGGTGAGTGCTTGATAATAAGAGTTTGGGAAGTGGAACCTCTTCTTGTCTCCCGGAGATTGCAAACGACACCCTTTTTTGTCGGGGTCTATGACCACTTGTTGTTCTTCCATCCATTCTTTCCCTAAGCTAATATGTGATCGAAGAGGCCGGATTTTACACCTCGCTCCACGAACCCACATAACGGACTTAGATGGAATGTGGGATACACAAGGTAGGTAGAACTCTACGAAGATCCATTCCCCATGGATGACAATTTTTCCCTCTTGTGATAAGGAGATCACAAGAGATTGGGAGATGTACTTTTTCGATTGATCCTCATCGAGAAACACAGTTGTAAGCTTATTGTGGGGAAGGACTACCTTGAAGCTGAAGAACATGACGGACATGAGACACCTAGGATCCCGATTTGGATGGAACAAATCAGACGACTTGCTCTGATACCAAATTTGACACGAGACGGAACCCTGTCGAAAACTAGGACCTAGTGGACAGCAAGCAAGGCCGAACATGTCGGGCTGGACGCGATGGATAGACACGTGGCGCACTCAGAATTCGGGTGTAACTCGGCGATGGGGAAGATGGGCTTTGGCCCACAAGCTATCTACGTGGTCAGAACTTGTGAGGTGGGTCGGTGGAAGGCTGACCTGTAGGGGTGGGATCACTCGGATTCAGCTGGGGCAGACCTCGCGCCCGAGGGCACATTGGGGTTCGCTCTCTCACATGGCAGCAAACTCGCATGTAATGGGGGTCGGGAGCGGGCTCTCTCTCACCGTCGGCGTGAGCTCAAAGGTAATACGAGGGAACAAACCACAGGAGAGCAGGTGGTCAGCCACGTACGTTGCCAAGCCTGAAGAGGCCGGCGCCGATCGGGGATGAAGGCGGGCCGGGAAGCGTGTGTACCCGGCAGTCACGCTGCAGCGATGTAGCTCGCGATCCCTGTGTGTACAACCAACGTAAAACTCCTCCTCGCAGGGTGGGTGAACTCGGGGAGGGGAAAATACATGCACTACTCTCACGCAGGATGGGGGATCATGGGGAAGGGACAACCAATTCTGTGCCCTATGTGTTGTTCTACTAGACTGAAGCCGTTTGTTTCTCCTGGTACGTTGCACACAGTAGTCCGAAAAGGGTGCCGTCGGTGCTCAGATGAAGCCTGTGAAGTGTAGGAGCACTACCAGGAATTTGGCCTTGTTCTGGGGACGCAGGGAGGCGGGCTGGTCGAGGAAGATGACTTGCGCGATTCTGTCCTACTAGACAGGTTGGCACAGTTAGAGTGCAAAGACTGGACAGATTGGACCGAGAGAAACAGACCCGGGGACACATGTAGGGAAAAAACATCGGCCTAGGACTCGGCTTGTGAGAGCAAGCTGAAAACTTGCACTGATACCAAATTTGACGTAGGACGACCTATGGGACAGCAAGCACGACCTGAACCACAGACCCGAGGAATAGCGGACTGACCACTCGCGTCACTTAAATTCCTGGGTGACCCGACAATAGTGGGTATGGACGGAGGCCCACGGGCAGCCTACACGGTCAGGGCAGCGAAGGGTGGTATGGGAAGGATGGACTGGAGGTCTGAAGGTCGCCTGGCTCAGTTGGGGCGAAGCCAGTGCCCGAGGGCGGGAATGACGGCGCTCTCTCACACGGCAGCGGTCGACACTCAATGTTCGGGGAAATTTTTGGATCGAGCTCTCCTCACCTTCGGCATGAGAATGAAAAGATATGAAGAAAGCAACGCCCAAGGAGCGAGGGTCAGATCTATACCTTGTCGAGTCTGAAAAGACCGGTGCCGATCGGAGACGAGGGCTAGCCGGGAAACGTGTGCACCCGGCTATCACGTTGCGTCGAGGTAGCTTCGGAGAGGTCCTTGTAGGTATAGCCTTGCGGCACTACAATCCACGCAGGGAGGGGAACACAGGGGAGGGAGGAAATAAACAACACTACCCTCAGGCAGGAGGGGGAAGCACGGGGAAGGGAAAGACAAAGCCACTCTTTGCGCGTAGTTCTGTTGGACAAAACCGAGTTGATCCGAATGGTACGCTGCACACAGAAATCAAAAAAGATGCTGCTTGTGCCCAGACGGAGCTGATGAAGTAAAAAGGAGCTCCACCCAATTTGGTGATGATCCGATGTCGCAGGAAGGCAGGACTTGTCGAAGAAGAGCACCTGCGCGATTTTGTCTCGCAGGACAGGTCGGTGTAGTCATAATGCAGAGACTGGTACGCTCGCTGCAGAACTTAGAAAGAAGCGAGACCAGTGGGGTTGGAAGCATAACTGGAACCTATACGTACCATCAAAATATGAGAACCATCTGATCACTGAGCAGGGCATGGTCGACTCTGTGGTGAGGCCTTGGATTCTGGGCGTGCAGGAAAATGTAGTTGGGATGTGCGGGGCGGTGCGACTGGCTCGGAGCTCCGAACACGATCAAACCACTTGGAGATGCTTCGGGATGTCGAAAGGATTGCCTCATAGAAAGAACACGGCAGGAAGAGCCACAAGGAGGGCGTGACATGATCTGCAATCTGGGTTTGCGACCTGGGTGAATAGGGACGCGCAGGCTTTGTGCAATCTCACGAAATTAGGTGCCATGATCTATGCCAATGTCAAAACGCCGTGAAACCACTTCTGGAGCAAAGTAGACTCAAAGTAGAACAAACCGACAGAAGAAGGCCCGCTCTGATTCGCATTGTGGATGTTGGGGGTGCTTCTGCAACTAGGCCTATGGTGTTGTCCTCGAATCTGTAGGGCAGCTAGGGCAGTTCAGCAAGCTTCGAGGGCGTGGACGACCACGTGGGCTCATGAAGATGCCGTGGACGAGCTTGGGTGATGGAGATGTGTAGGAAGTAGTGAGGAAGGGGGCGAAGATGGCTAGGGGGTGTGGAGGTTACAGGGGGGCGCAGTTAGGGTTAGGGTTTGGGCTGGTGCGATGGGGGCTGGGGGGTGCGCAAGTTGGGGAAGGAGAGGGAGAGGGATTAGGGAATTTTCTTAGAATATGGGTGTTGATGTTTCTTTTGTGATGTGATGAATGATTGTGAATGTGAACATAGTGGTGTGATGTGAAAGTGTGTGAGCAAGTAATGACCTAACTCAAACAATCAGAAAATCAGAAGCATGGGCATGTCATCAATGTTTATGAAGAGTAAAAATAAAAACACGCGTCGGGGCGTGGTGCAAAGGAATAAAATAAAAACACACACCGTAGGTGTGGAGCAAGTAAAGTAAAGAGAAAATCAAGCAAGATGATGACAATGATGAACAAATACCCAACTAAAGATGTGTGATCGCCACCAAAGTGATTAAAGTAGTAAAACCATAATAATACCTTGGAAAGAGCCAGTTGAAGTAACCCGCCCGTGGGAGAGAGAAAACCAGGCGCACAGTCCAAAAAAATGGTCTAGAATACGACCGCTATCCAGCAGAAAATGGTCTTCCAGATGACTGCTAGCGCACCCAGAACAACAGTTTGGAACTTAATCTCCACCCCTCAGGGCCAGCCAGAAAGGTTGGGCCTCGTGTAATGAGTCCTGTAAACCTGCGAGGAAGTGTAGACAACAAGAAAAATAACTCAATTAGCCCTTGGGCAATAGTAGTAACTTTAATGCAATTAAGCTAATACGCATAGAAGAAGAGTGAATACCTGGGAGGTTTGATTTTTTTAACCCCTGTGGCGGCATGAAAAAGATGGGAGGATGGTTTGAAAAGATGATTAAATGCAGGGAACGTAGAGAAAAGAAGAGGGAAGATGCTATGGATGCAAGGAACATTAGACAAAACTAAAGACCAAAAGACACAAACTAGACCAAAGAAACTTTGTACTCCTTGGACAAGAAGCTTGGTGGACGTGAAAGCAGCTTCTCCTTGGTTGGAAATGACTCCAGAATGCAGCAGCACTTCGTGGCAATCTCCAAAAATCTCCCCCTTTTCAAACCATGAACTCAAGGGTCTTATTTATAGGCCCTCAAACCCTAGGTTCGAGTTGGAGGGATAATGACTCGAAAATAGGCCTAAAACTAGATAATCCTTGAAGATAATACTCCCAAGAGTCGACAGAAACAAACAGAAGGTTCTAGGAGCCTCTGGTGAGAGAGAAATCAAAGGATGAAGGACTCTAGTTCGTCCACGGCCGTGGAGAGGAAGAACAGGCAGAGCAGGACTCTCTGTTCCACTAGCGGTCCTGCGATAGACCGCTAGCACCAAGAAACAGTCGTGCGACAGACCGCTAGGCACATACATCCAGAAGAAGATAAGATCAAAGAGACCCAGTAGGACTCTGCCCGTTATCGATCTAGAGATGGACCGCCAACGCCCACAATGCGATCGTACGATAGACCGCTAGGGGAGAGGACGTGGCAAAAGAGATAAAGGCTAATAAATCCAAAACTTAATCCACAAAATAATCCTCATTAGCCCTTTTCTAGGCCTAATAAGGTGAAGTGATGAGAAATCAAAGAAGCTAAGTCCAAGCAAGGCGAATGACCCATAAAATGAAGCCCAAAAATGACCAAAAATGGCCCAATAAGTGGTGAATCACTCGAGACATCATAAAAATAAATAAGGAGATGACCGAACTCATTAGTAATAAAATGGGTGTCAACAGATGCCCCTCCTTAACGTCCTCTTTGCAGGGGAGCGAGCGAAGATGAAGCGAAAGCGACATGGAACATGGAGGTGAAGCAGAAATGAAGTGGAGTGGACTGAAAAGCGGGCGTTAAGGTAAACCGACACCCGTCCTCAACCAATGAGTGATAGGAATCTTCCAGAAAATTTCAGACCAATCACAAGGAATGAAAAAACTGAATGACGCATGTCTGGAGGAACTAACAACTAAAGGAAAGGAAAACACGACCAACCTCCTCACTGGAACACACAGTTGATAGGCGGTCGGAGCAAGCGGAAAAGTAAAGAGACGAGTAACTAAACTCTAGATAGGAATCTTCAGCTAACCAGACCGAGCAAATAGACCGAAGGAAACCTTCCAACTAAGAGTGGAATGACTCTCCTTACTCAAGACCTTGGACACACAGTTATCCACCATTACTGACACACCTTCAGACAGATGAGGGCATATGAATGCTCAAAGATGCGCATGATGCATGCTGGGCTAAAATAATAAAATAATCATCAAAACGAATACAAAGAAAGGATAAAATAGGAAGATACCCAAGAATAATATTGCTAGACCGGACAAATCAGGGTCAAGACACTACGGCGTGCAAGATAGAACCATCGTCCCCCAAATCTTCCAACCTAACGGCCGATCTAATGATTAAACATGTGCACCTAGATCATCATCATTTTTGTTAGAGAGGAATAGCAGATCCCAGAACACATGAATGACCAGCCGGTTCTCAAGGTGATATATCATATATACCATATAATAATGCATTAAGAGATTAGGGATCGAGATACTTACCTGACTTACCTACTTGGCGAGATGGTATATAATGACGTGACATGCGATGGCGTTCAAGATTTTGACAATGAAAAGGTTAACCATCAATAATCATATATAAAATGAACATTAAGCATAATTAAGATATGAACCATTTTAAGAGTAAATTGTCTCCAATCATTTCAAAATATCAAAAGACCACTAGGAATCAAAAAATGGTCTGGCATGGACCGCTAGCCCAGGCGGTTCACATTTCTCGAGGTGAATGGCTCAGACAAATGATGGTCTCGGGTACAACCGCGAATGATTGGGTAGCGATTTAACGATAGACCGCTAATTACTGAGAGATTTCAAAAACCAGAAACGCCAGTTTGATCTCCCATTCGTTCCATTTCACTCAAACCGACCCATCGTCTTTACTCCGGCGAAAGCTCACCGGCGACCACCGCAACGTAGCCTCCACCATCCACAATGGTGAAGAAGAGGGCCGTAAAAAGCCTCCAAAGGTGGATAGAAGAGGAAGGGACACCGCCGGCGGCGGAGGTGAACCCACCGGTGGAGGAGGAAAGGTCAGCGGCCCAACCGGAGGAAGGAGAAGTCCCCACGATGGAGGGGGTCCCTGCAGAGGTGATAGAGGAAGATGAGGAGGCTACGGCGGCCAGGGAGGCGCCAGCGGCGGCAGCGGCCGGGGAGGCGCCAGCGGCGGCAGCGGCCGGGCCACCATCGGAGGTAGGCCGTAGGCCCTAAATTTTTTGTTTTTCCATTTTTTTCATTTTTAAACGCATGCATGTGTGTGGAATGGAAGAGAAATGGGTCTGGGGACCCATTGGGATAAATTGTAGGCCATTTGGGCCATTTCCACGAACTGGGGAAACGAGGCAAACATTGCCCGTTCTCTGGGTTCCTAGCGGTGGTTCCAATGACTGCTAGGGGATGTGGCGGTCTAGGGAGGACCACTAAGAGATAAGAAACGGCCAAAGCACTACCGCTAGGGAAACAGAGAGATTGTCTGATTTTTGATTTTAAAATGCAATGCAATGCTTTCATGGATGCATTTTATGGATGACTGACTCAAACTTGTTTGAATGAATGTAGGGGAAGAGGAAGACCCGCATTTCATGGTTGCAAGTCTGGGCAGTCTATTTGGCCTTACCGGATTATCAGAGGGAGAGGTTGGCAGCAATGGGGTTCGGGGAACTCCTCAGCATAGAAGTGATGAGGATCGACACAGCGTTGCTGTATGCACTCCACGACAGATGGGATCTGACCAGCAGGGCATTTTTATTTCCATGGGGTCATATGATCCCGACTTTAGAGGATGTTGCACGGATCACGGGTTTGAGTGTTCATGGAGCTCCAGTGACCGGATGGACATATGCGGATTACCGAGCGCAGGCAGAGGAGCTCTTGGGACTGGAACTGATGAGGCCGGGTCGACACTCCTCGACGCTAGCACGGGCGACTCTCCAGGAGAGTCTTGGACTGAGAGGAGTAGGGATCACCGTTGGCGAGCTGCCAGAGGAGCATTTGGGTAGATTGACTGATCGGGCCCAAGAGAGAGTGTCCGCGGTACCGGGGCCAGAGGGAGACATCACCCTTCGTCGCTTCCCGATACTGCTGTTCGAGAAGCTACTCTTCGCGACAAGGGTAAACGGAGTGAGAGTCAGACTCCTCCCTCTACTGTAGGACTTGGACAGAGTAGGTGGATATGCATGGGGAGCTGCGGTGTTGGCATTCTTATTCGACTCCCTTAGCATGATAGACCGGTCGACCATGCTAGGCGGGTTCACACCTCTTCTTCAGGTAAATGCTGAACTCTAAATTCTTATGATTATGAATATGCTTATGCTCATGATTATGATGTGCTGACATCTAACTCATGCAGGTTTGGAGTTACCTGTACCTTCCAGGGCTAGGGTGAGGCAAGGAGGTACATCTGGACCGGGTACCCATCACAAGGTGGTGGATGATGGTGCGGGACACAGGATCGCTATGGCGCCTAGTGCGAGCGATTCAGGATGACATGGACACCTTCCCATATGCATCGGTAAGCTCTAAACTCAGACCCTGTGAAATGCAATTAAATGCTCTTAAATGATCCTTATATGCTTATGAATGTTGACATTGAATGGTGACTTTTTAGGTGCGCTGGACACCGTACCGGGATGAGGGCCATGACAGATAGCCTTGGGTAGAGGTGGCCTTGGCGTATGGAGGACGAGAGATCTGGCTACACTACTTCAACATAGTCGAGCCTCTGCACTTTCGATTGATCATGAGGACATGCGGGGTTCACCAGCCTGCGGTAGAGTTTCCGGCCAGAGACGACGAGCGGATCGGGCGATCTTCCCGAGGTATGAGCAGCGACATCGATTGAGTGATGAGAGCGATGGAGCATGTCAGAGATTGGATCCGCCGAGGCAGAGTGGTCCTAGCCCAAGCGACGAGCGACGAGGAGTACTTGAGGGCCTACACCCGAAGGTACGGCGATCAGGTGTTCCGCAGTACTCGACGACCGGTAAGACTCCCTAAACCATGATTCTTTAATTAATTCTAAATGCACTGACTCAAGGGCTTTCTATATGCAGCTAGACCCGCAAGGGCGGATAGCTGAACTCCAGGGTCTCCTCCACTCCACTGTCCAGTAGAGGGATGAGTTCCAACGTGCGCTGGAGCTACTGGTGAGTTCTAAACCTTGGACTTAATTATGCAAATGATTTATGAATGCGACTTACTATGACTTCTAAAATGTAGAGAGCTGAGAGAGTGCAGCGGGCAGGACCAGATGCTCCATCCTCATCCTCACTGCCAGTGGTAGACCGGGCCGAGAGGGACACTGAGTTTGCTCGGGCGGTTGCGCGGGCCGAAGAGGCCAAGGTCACACTCGCAGAGAGGGTAAGCAAAACTAGCTGACTCCTTTTCTATTAAATGCTTATGTAATGCAAATGACTAACTAATCATGAATGCTTATGCAGACGAGGGAGTTGACCACGGCACTGACCGAGGTAGAGCGTGCCCGAGCCGAGGCAGAGCGTCTCCGAGGAGAGGCGGCCGAGGTGGCTCCACTTCGAGCAGAGGTAGAAAGATTACAGGCAGAGGCGACCGAGGTGGCTCCCCTTCATGTAGAGGTGGAGAGACTCAGAGTCGGGGTAGCAGCAGCGGCAGAGCTGAGGGCCGAGATCCGAGTGCTGAAGAGAGCACTTCGACTAGTGGGGGGTCGATCCTCCCAGAGTGTGTCACAGAGTGGTGCGCACAGTGTGCACCGTGATTACCTTACGGGTTCCTCCGGCCATCGGAGGAACAAAGAGGAGGAGCAGCAGGGACGTCACTGGGAGGAGGGGAGCACCTTCATGGCTCAACCGGGAAAAAGGCGTGAGGGGACCGGGGATAGCGGCGGTCCAGGAGAGCAACCCACCGGGGCATGAGTTGTATTTTTTCTTTTCTTTTTTTGTTTTTATGGACACATGTACATGACTCTTTTGTTAGTGATATATATGAGTTCTTTTTGTTCTTTTCTGAGTGCAAATGTGTGGAATGTGTGGATGCTAACTTCCTAGGACTGACAGGGAAATTGGGAGAGAGAAAGAAAGAGTTTTAGACAAATAGGGAAAAGGTGAAAAACGGTCGTCTGAATGACCGCTAGAAGAATAAACGGTCAAGACATGACCGTCTGGGGATTGGTGAACAAAGAGGTGGAAGGAGATGAAAAGTGGTCGCTTGACGACCGCTTACGGGCGATTAGCGATCGTGCGATAGACCGCTAAGGAGAACGCTCAGTGAAGTCCGAACGGGACTCTCCGTGAGCGTCCCAATCCGGGGCAAAAGACACCTAATATGCTCTAAGACTTATCCTAACTTAATCTGAAGCTAACTAGCCTCAATCCTAAAACATTATGACTAGAATTAGAGCCCTATAGCTAGGAACACACCCAGAATTCGCAGCTCAGAGATTTCTGCTCAAGAAAACCTTGAAAAGTTCCTTAAGTCACTCAAGTCACTATGAAGAGAAGTTTTGAGGCTAGTACCATGGGGGAGGTGGCCTACACCGGGCCAAAACAAGCTAGGAGGGAACATGGGGAGCTGCAAAGGCTTACATCCATCCCCAAGCACTTGAGCACAAGCTCCTCAAGAGAGGTAAGTTCAAGTTACTCTTCAAAATTCTGAATTTTCTGAACTTTCTTCTTCTCATGACCTTTCTTCTCTTATTCCCCCTTTATTCTTTCTTCTAGCTCCTTCCTGGCCCAAGGTGCTACTCTAACTTGAAGTTGGTGGCTCCCTTGATAAAAGAACTTCCTTTAGAAGTCACCTCCATCCTAAGGGCATGGCACCTACAACCTTTATTAGTCTTGGCCTAGAATTTCCAAAAAATTTCATATGATTGGCCTAGCATTTCAGCCCTTGTGGAGTTTTGGCACCCCCAAACACATACAGTCACATTCCCATTCTTTGAAGCCACCATCCTTCTAGAAGAGGTAGAGACCTATCTAGTCCTTCCTAAGACTAAGGTGGGGGATGAAGATTTAGTGTGTCATACGGTTGAACCAATAGACCCCTCTGTAATTCTAGGGGATTTCATTCACAACCCAAAGGATGTTAGGACAATGATTAGCTCCCGCCACATTCATTTGATCCCTATAGCTCAATGGATCACTACCTATTGTAAGAACAAGAGGGGGAGGTTTGAACCCATTGCCAAGGCTACCTCGGTTTGCTTATGTGGGGTCTTTCTCTTTTCTACCATGGACCACCTTTTAGATATCCAAAACCTTAGCATCATTAGTGACTTGTGGCGGGGTTTGTCTATTTCTCAGGCCATTCTTTCATACCTTTATGAGGGCCTTAGCTCAGCTTGTTTAGGAGGGCCTCTCTTCGGGTCCATGATTGTCCTTGAGTGTTGGTCGGGAGTTAGGCTCAAATTCCTACCCAAGGAGGATGTTCCTTCAGCTAGCAGCATATTTGGGAGCCACCCACTCCACTACATAGGAGGCACTTTTGGGTTCTCTTCACAAGTTGAGTGCCGGACGGCGGACAAGAAAACAAGAGATGAATGGCGCCTCTTCCTCAACACATTGCCAATTGATAAGTTCATGATGTGACCGCGGCTTCTTCAAGGCACCACTCTGAGATTACCCCGGCGACTGGGCCTATACCTAGAGTTAGTGGGGAATACCTCCTTGGCAATCTACAACCCACACCGATGCTACCTGCAGATCGGGCTACCTCGCACTAAGGTTCCAGAACTACCACACTACCCTCCCCTTCAAGCTAGGAAGATTGGGACCCAGGAGGATGATCGAGCGATCTGGAGCACTCTGACTATGTGGGAGATCAGCCGGGTCCGTACCCGGCAAGCGGAGGTGACAGAGAAGGAAGAGGAATACCAAGCTTATGTGAAGGAGTTACGCAAGATTCGGCCTTTCGCGGACAAGAAATTTGAATGTACTTTGATCTTTTGATATGAACTTTTGCATTTTTTATTGATGGGATGATGTATAATGAACCTTGGAT
The DNA here is from genome assembly GCA_022559845.1 of Amorphophallus konjac. Lineage (NCBI taxonomy): Eukaryota > Viridiplantae > Streptophyta > Magnoliopsida > Alismatales > Araceae > Amorphophallus > Amorphophallus konjac. The sequence continues at coordinate 365,873,700 of CM040120.1, read as the reverse complement.
GAATAAATGAATAACTGGTTTGCAGAGATGTTCAATGGACTTGTGATTTGGCTTGATTAATTGAATGAAGCAGAGTTTTCTGTCTGATAAATGGTCTAGCAAATGACCGCTAAGGAACAAAAACGGTCTAGCGATAGACCGCTAAGGACAGGGCTCAGAAAAACTCAATTTTTATGGTTCTCGGGAATGGCTAGGGGTTGCCATTAGACCGCTAGGAAACGATAAACGGTCTATCGAAGGACCGCTAGGGAGCAGAAACAGAGAAACCTGAGAATTTGGTCCTCGGGTGAGAATAGCGGTCTTATAACGACCGCGAGTGCATGGTTAGCGGTCTAACAAAGGACCGCAAGGGACAAGAGATGGAGAAACTTGAAAGCTTTGAATCATGGGGAATTAAACATGTATCTGCACACACTTAAAACATGAAACAAGTTAGGTCTGTTCTTAAACTCAACCCCTTGCCTGCAGCAAGTTAGAGAACGACCAATTCTTGATATTTGGTCAAGGGGTGGAGCCTTATTCAATAGGCGGAAAACGTAATGAATATGAATGCAAATGCATGCTATGCAATGATGATGGTATTTTTGGAATTTTTAAAATATTTGATTTTTTTGTGGGTTTTAGATCTTGAAATAATTAATTTTTTTGATTTTAAGATATATGATTTTTTTGGATTTTGAAATATCTGATTTTTTTTAGATTTTGAAGGCTAATTTTGTCCCAGTAACGTGAGCCCTACCTGTCACACTAGGATTCTCATGCGGTTGGCGTGCTTTTGAAATGACAATCCCTGACCAGGGCCAATTTGTTTAACGGTGCTTCTACCGAGGCCATACCCAGGGTATTGTCTGATCCTAAAAGAAAAAAAGAATTCAAGGGGTAAGCTTAGGCCAGGTATAGAAATTTTTAGGGCTTGAGTCCTTTTCATGACAACCCTTTCAGAGATTCGATCTGTTGCGCCGGGACTTTGCGTCCGTCATCGAACCTTTATCCTGTTAGCTAGGTGCGATTGATAAACACAGATCCAGAGGGGGGGTGAATGGATCTTTCAAAGAATTCTACCCAATTTAAAATTTGCATGAGATGATAACAACAATATCAGTGGACAATTGATCAAACATAAGATATGCAAACTCAATTAAACTCTAGGATATAGATAATCAATTAAATCACGGTCCTAGCATGCATCTAGCGGAAGCAGGCAATCAAACAAACCACTGCACAAGGATTTTTAGGTGGTTCGGTCCAAAGACCTACGTCCACCCCTCACTCCAAATCGGAGTGAGGCTTCCACTAGTAACACTAGCACAGCAGACTCAGTCTGCAACAAATGTTGCCAAACAGCTTGACTAGGGGAACAACCTCCCCTCTTCCTCCCAACCGGAGGGACACCCCAAGTGACTCCCAGTCACTTGAAAACCAGAGACGTACAGTCTCTCTTCCTCCAAACCGGAGGGAACACCTAGTCTTGCAACCCACAAGACTAGAACCGGAGGACCAATCCTCCCTTCCTCCAAACCGGAGGGGAACCTAGAGACCCAAGTCTCTCTTCCTCTGAAACCCAGAGGGCAGCACAAGTGACCCCAAGTCACCTGCAAACTAGAGGTCTCGGACCTCTCTTCCTCCCAACCAGAGGGACCCCTGGACTCGAAACCTACAAGCCCAGAACCAGAGATAAATCTCCCTTCCTCCAACCCGGAGGGAAACAACCGATGACACCCTGTCAAAGGCAACCAGAGACGCCAGTCTCTCTTCCTCCACACCAGAGGGAACCCGACCTCACACTAGAGGATCGGAAGAATAGCAAGTGAATAGTTCAAAGGAAAAACAAAAACGCAGCAACAGAAAGCTGAAAAGATAAAATCAAATGTGGCTCTCGCAGGAGCTGGCTGGCCTGGATTTGATCCACGGTCCAGCAGGAACTTCTTCTTCTGCTTCTCTCTTTCTCTCAGCACAAACTCTCTTTTCTTCTTCTTCTTCTTTCTTTCTTCTTCTTCTTCTCACTGCTTCAGCCTTCTCCTTCTTCTCACTTCTTTTCTTCTTCTTCTCTATTCTCTGTATCGTGGAGGCACTCTCTGCTCTTCAGCTTTTCTCGATGGCTCTCTGCATTTCGATCGCCTCAGTCGATGGAGGAGACTCCATATATATACCAGCAGCAGGCAGCTAGGGCTTATGCTCTTTTCGATTCCCGCCCAAGCTTCAGTGGTCCACGTGTCAGCATTTCAGCCTCTAGGATCACGTGCAAGTCTTGATGGCCTCATCCATTAAACCTGTCAGATAATCAGTTGAATAACCTGTCAGTTAATCAGTCGAAGACAGTATCAGCTTAAGGTAATGTTCAGACTTCATTCAGCGAGCAAGGCACACATAGACGGCTGTATAGACTTAGTTAGTTCAGGCCGCTAACAACGAGTGTATAGACTTAACGAAATAGTGAGTGTACAGACTTTAGTGTTAACGTGCCAGAGAAACCAGTGTACAGACTTCATGCTGTACAGACTTGATGTTGATGAAAAGACCTTTGGACATCAGCCCAAGGCGTCAACGCTTCCATCGTGCAGCGTCACCTCAGCTCCTCAAGCGAGATGCTCATGCCCTTTGCAACTGGCCAATGCGTCAACGCATCCAGTGTCAGCGTCGACGCAGTGAACAAGACAGAAAGTGAAAGACGCACAATTGCATCTACGCAGTCAGCCAAGTGCGGCAACGCACTAAAAGCACAGAAGCCATGAAGACAGACATGCTGTACAGACTTTGATGCTCAAAGACGATTGTATAGACTTTGCCTTAGAAACGAGTGTATGGACTTTGAACCAGCAAATGAATAAGTATGTACACTGAGGGAGTGTATAGACTTGGAACCCAAAGGCAGTGTACAGACTTGGTAAGTCTGAGACAATGTACAGACATCAAGTGAAGACCAGTGTATAGACTTCGAGGCGTTTGACGAATGTATATACTTAACCTTTGAGGAACGATGTATAGAGTCTGAACGTGAAGGCATGCTGTATAGACTTGAAGCGCTTGAAGCGATGTACAGACTTGGTGGTTCAAACACCAATGTACAGACTTGCAAAAGCGAAGCCAATGTACAGACTTTGAGAGACATGAACACTGCGATGTTCAGACTTTAGCAGTGTATAGACTTGGCCAAACGTAGGAAAAGCTATGAATGTATAGACTTGGCCAAACGTAGGAAAAGCCCCCAATGTGCAGACTTGATCATCCAGATTCAAAGCAACCGATGTATAGACTTGAACGCTGTACAGACTTCTCAAAGTGATGCTTGAGCAAAGAGACAGTGTACAGACTCTGTGATGAAAGGCTGATAGAGCGAGCGATGTATAGAGTTGGAGAAGAAGACGCACTGTTCACGCTGTACAGACTTGACGTTGGAACGAGGCTGTACAGACTTGCTAAGACGATCGGATGAAGAATGCATTGTGTGGACTTTGATGAAGAGCCCAATGTACAGACTTGACGTTGAAAGCTGAAGGATTGAGCGATGTATAGACTTGGAGGATGCTGTGCAATGTATAGACATCCAATGAATGAAACGCTGTACATGTGCTCAAACAGTCCGATGTATGGACTTGTATAAACCTGATGAATGAACTGAGGGGTCGACCCATTGAACAGGCTAATCATGAAAAAATCCAGATAACAAACAATCCAGATAACAAACAATAGCAATCATGAAATGCATCAACAATTCAATGCACCAATGAACATAGCACATAGCCTCTGCCTGTTCGTTGGTTATGTAGTTCAGATAAGATGTTCAATGAGACATACATATGCAACCCAACCAGTTAAATGCAGATTAAATGCATATTCAAATAGATGATGACTTATAGTGTTTGCTATCATCAAAATCACAGGGACACAACAATCTCCCCCTTTTTGATGATGGCAACACTATGAGTCATACTGACTTGATCAAAAATATTTCTCCCCCTTTGACTTCAGCAAAAAGACATTAGTTGAAGAGGGAGGAATAATACTGCATAAGATGAGTGAATTAAAAGCACCCCCTTTGACTAAACTCCCCCTTTATGGCAATTAGCTCCCCCTGAATAGAATAATGATCAGAACGTTTTGAAGGTTAAAACCAAATAAGATGAAGGGAGAATATCAACAAGAGCACAGGGACACTCAAGAGTGCTGACTAGATCTCTCCCTTTATGAAAAACACTCAGCATGACATGGAAGCTCCCCCTGATTAGATGGAGTGAAAGAGGTGATGAGCATCTATCAGCAAAGCACATGGGTATTCAAGAATTACCACAGTCTGTAATTACAGTGAATAAATGAGAAAGCAAGATTTTCATTAGCACACCAAATTCATAAATCTTTATAAACGAATTTTAGATTCTTCAATTATAATAGATTATGAATGAGTTTAAACTTACCATCATGATTTAAGAGTGATGTATTTAAAGTTTATCAGGAAAATTCATTACTCATATCAGAAGCATCTTTTAATAAAGATGAACCGTCAACTCATTTGTTATTCATGTTGAACCTCATTCCATCTTACTCATTTTAAATTCAATGACTCCTATGGAAGTTACACAAGATAGTATTGAGATTAAACATAAATAAATGAGACTGAACTTCTCTTTAAATTTTCAGAATTTTCTATTGAGCATCACTCATTTTTCCTGAGCAAGTTTGGTTCAGTCAACACCTTTTTACATGAGGCACAACACGTCTTAGGTGAAGTGACCCAGTTACTCAGTGTGAAAACCACATTGCCTCTTAAAGAAAACAGAGTTAGCAATGGAGTATCTTTTTACATGAGGAGACACCTTGATCAGAGGCCAGAATCCCCAGTGACTCAACACAACCATGCCATTACTCTGCCAGATTTTCAAGTATTTTGAAAAGAGAGTTAACTATGGCACTTCATGACATGGGCTTACTCTACTTCATTGATAGAGAACCCAGTTTCTCTGTGACCAAAGTCATTGCTCTTGCTTTGAATTTTTAAGTGTTTTTAAAATTTTCAAACAAAACTCAGTACACTTGAAATGTTTAAGAACAATACCTTCTACAAGTATCTTAACCAAAGAAAGCCATGTCTTTTAAAATTTTAGATTTCAGAAGGTTTTGCATGAAGTTCATGAGACAACTGGTTAAGATTTATTAAGTAGAATGAATCAGATATTTTCAAGACTTTTACATCAAAACTTTGGAAATACATTAGACTTAAATCAATTTGATTTATCAAAACATTCTTAAGCCAGTATAATAGAAGATTCTTCTTTTCAGAATGTGTCTGATTTATGTCTAGGGTGCACTAACTAAAATCTTCCTCATTCAGATGAATCAATGACATTGTCAGGAAATCAATGGAGTCAACAAAGTAATTTTATTGAGAGAATAGCAGAGAGCAATCAGAAGCCAGCATTAAAGACTAGAATTTTGTCAGATTAGCTTGGACTAGACTTGACAAGCTATCAAGAAATGTGAGTGATAGGAACAAGCTAGCAGTTGAACTTTAAAGCGAACAGAATCAATAGCTAAGTCTGGAATACAGACAGATCAGCTATATCAGTGTAGACAGCAGAGAATTCAAGAGAACCACACATATGGCAAGAATGGATCAGATTGCTAGACAGAAGGAGTTCAAGAGATGTTGAAGAGTTCAAACAGGAATGCTCCCCCTTTCTAGATGCGATGAAATATTTCTTTTTAGATTTTTCAATGAAGGAAAGTGTAATGCAACTAACTACATGTATGCAAAGACATGCAATGCGCTACTCTTCGAATGCAACATCAGTCAAGCTCCCCCTTACAGAGTGCATGATATGCAATTAAAGCACTGAACATGATATTAAAAATTTATGCTCATTCAGACTGCCCTATAAAGAGATATGACCCATGGTACTAGGTGAAGAACTTGGTCTAGAAGACCATCTCACACATAGTAAGAACCTCCAGGCAGATTTTCCTACCTTTTAGTAGCTTACTATTAGATATACCATGGTGGTCATGCATGATAGTGCAATTCAACATACAAGAAGTTTGGCATATCATTCATCATGGCATTTGTGTGCAATGCATTTAGAAATAAACTCAATCATTTTCATGAGCATTTCAGATTTTTCCAATTAGTTTCAGTTAGACAATGCGCAAAAGAATTATCATGATATGCAGTGTATTTAGATTACACAAATCAGAATACAAAGTTTTCAGAATTTACCTGAATGGGGCTTTATCATCTTGGGTGCCTTGGTTTACTTTACCCCTCTTTATTCCTCAGTCCAAGGCACACCTGCAAAGTATTTGATCATCTTGATCCTGCAGGGACCCAAGCAGCTTTGGGTCCTGCGTTAGCCCTGACAGATGATCTAAGCAAATTCATAGCAATATGGTCACCATGATCCATCAGATAGCAATTTTTCATAGAGTGACCAAACTTCCCACAATATCTACATGACGTGACTGGTTTCTGGTTTTTATGATGCATAGTAACAGTAGCATAAGGTTTATAAACATATTCATAAGATTTTCTGTTATATGCATGAACAGTTTGGTTCTTATTCCTAACCAGCCAACATTCAGAAGATTTGTGACCTTGCTTCCCACAGTTATAGCATGAAAATCTTGCAAATGGTTTTGCAGGGAATTTGACACCATAGAGGTTAACAGTGTTCTTCTGAACATGCCAACAGTTCTTGACTGTATGGCCACTCTTCCCACAGTGAGAGCAAGCAAAAGAATTTCTTCTATGAAAACCATTTTTACCCCAAGTAGATCTAAACCAGCACTCAGCAGCCTTGTGCCCAGGCTTATTGCAGTTGAAGCATACAATGTGCTGACTAGAATTGTGTTTAGATCCATATGGATCATGAAAGTGCATGGAAGACCTGGCATGTAGTTTATTATCTTCTTTCATGATAAAACATTCATTCATGAGATGACCATGCTTCCCACAATAATAACATGAAGCATCAGGCTTCCTAGCAGCATGGTTTCTATCAGAAAGATTTCTTGAATGTAAAGTTCCACTAGTATGCTCATCCTTTAACATCAATCTACAATCTTCCATTATGTGACCTCCTTTCCCACAATAATAACATGACCCCTTTTTAATATGAGTGTGTGAGAGATCATGTGAATTGTGTGTAGCCTTCTTTATAGTAACAGGAGTGTCTTTATCCTTCTTCTGTGAAGTTTCACCCTTTTTCAATTTTTGATTTTGTTCCACAGTTTTGGGTTTCACAGTGGATTTTTGTGCAATAAATTGGAAGACAGAAGAAGCAGAGGTTGTGTTCTGATTGGTAGCTTTGACAAAAACAGTAGATGTTTCATTCCCATTACTCCTTTTATTTGTCGGACTATAGCCCAGTCCCTTTCTCTCAAAGTTATCACTCTTTCCAAGAAGCTTATTCAGATTGTCCTTTCCTTTGACAAATTTTGATAGAGAATTTTTCAAATCTTTAATCTCAGAATTCAAGCCACAAATATTAGCTTCATATTTGGACAGATCTGTTTCACAGGAAATGACTTGTTGATGCAAGGCATCATTCAGACTTTTGAGTTTTTCAACTTCCTGTTTTAGTTTTGTTTCATTGTCAGCTTCAGATAGGGACTTATAAAGATCATCAACTTCTTGTTGAAGGGATGTGATAGTAAGCTCATATCTAGCTATTTTCCGTTCGCTGCAACTGACATTTCCATTTAACATTAAGTTGATGGTTTTTAGACTCTCAATTTCTTGTTCAGCATTCATCAACCTATCAGAATTATCCACACTCACACACTTGCCTTTTTCCATTGTCATTAACCTATCTGTCAGCTGGGTGTTTAGATGTTTCAACTCATTGATTTCCTCTTTCAGTTTACTGTTCTGCTCTAGGAGATCAGCATCAAGCACCCATTCATCTGAGAGAGACTGACATTCATGAAACATTTCCTGTTGTTTTTCAGATTGAAGTTTGTCAAGATTTTTCTGAATCTCTGAATTTGTTACTCTATCAGCCTCTAGTTTTTCAGAAATCAATCTATTTTCTTTTTCAAGATTTATTGATTTGAGTTCAAATTCCTTGAGCTGATTATTGAGTATTTCATTTGCAGATTTCATTTTTTCTAATTCAGAGTTGACACATTCTAATTCTCTCACCAATTTTTCATTTTGAACAATATCATTGTTGTGAGCCTGATCAACTAAGCTAAGCCTTTCCTTTAGTTCAGCAATTTCACAAACAAGCTCTTGACTCTCCTTTTTGTGTAGACCAACTTGTTTCATAAGAGATTGTTTTTCAGATTTGAAATGATCTAAGTCTGAACTAATAGAATCAAACTCTGTTATCTGTCTTCTAAATATTTCATTTTCAGTTTTCAGAGTTTCAAGATTTTCACCTCCTAGTTTTTCCAGCTTCTTTTTCAGTCTTCTATACCTCTTACTCATTTTTTCATGGGAGTGTAATAGATCAGCATAGGCATCTACCCAGTCATCTAAAGTGAAGCTAGAGAAGGGGATGATTACCTCTTCAGCATCTTGGAATTCCTCTTGATCACTGCTATGGTTGCTCTCGTCAGCCATCATGCAGTTGTCCTCATTCATCCTCTGAGCTAGCTTCAGCTGATCCAGAATGTCCTTAGCGGACCTGCAGTCATAAAAACAAGAATGTAGAGCCTTGTCAGTAGCTGCTCTCATCAGGTTAAAGGCTTTCTGATTTTATCCATATTTTGACTTGTGACTTTTAGTCCATTTGGACTTTTCCTTTGGCAATCTGTGGGGACCTTGTGAAATTAACTTCCATAGATCCGGATTAATCATTTTCACATAATTGTGAAGACTGCTAATCCATGAGTTAAAGTTAGAGCCATTGAAAATCGGTGGAGAACCCATTGAATAAATCGGCAACCAGATTAATGCAGCAAAGGGTAGAAACAGAAATGCACCAAGGGACAATAGGATCCTCTGCAGATCATTGGATTTGATCAATCAGAGAACTGCTCTGATACCAATTGTTAGCTAGGTGCGATTGATAAACACAGATCCAGAGGGGGGGTGAATGGATCTTTCAAAGAATTCTACCCAATTTAAAATTCGCATGAGATGATAACAACAAGATCAGTAGACAATTGATCAAACATAAGATATGCAAACTCAATTAAACTCTAGAATATAGATAATCAATTAAATCACGGTCCTAGCATGCATCTAGCGGAAGCAGACAATCAAACAAACCACTGCACAAGGATTTTTAGGTGGTTCGGTCCAAAGGCCTACGTCCACCCCTCACTCCAAATCGGAGTGAGGCTTCCACTAGTAACACTAGCACAGCAGACTCAGTCTGTAACAAATGCTGCCAAACAGCTTGACCAGGGGAACAACCTCCCCTCTTCCTCCCAACCGGAGGGACACCCCAAGTGACTCCCAGCCACTTGAAAACCAGAGACGTACAGTCTCTCTTCCTCCAAACCGGAGGGAACACCTAGTCTTGCAACCCACAAGACTAGAACCGGAGGACCAATCCTCCCTTCCTCCAAACCGGAGGGGAACCTAGAGACCCAAGTCTCTCTTCCTCTGAAACCCAGAGGGTAGCACAAGTGACCCCAAGTCACCTGCAAACTAGAGGTCTCGGACCTCTCTTCCTCCCAACCAGAGGGACCCCTGGACTCAAAACCTACAAGCCCAGAACCGGAGATAAATCTCCCTTCCTCCAACCCGGAGGGAAACAACCGATGACACCCTGTCAAAGGCAACCAGAGACGCAAGTCTCTCTTCCTCCACACCGGAGGGAACCCGACCTCACACTAGAGGATCGGAAGAACAGCAAGTGAATAGTTCAAAGGAAAAATAAAAACGCAGCAACAGAAAGCTGAAAAGATAAAATCAAATGTGGCTCTCGCAGGAGCTGGCTGGCCTGGATTTGATCCACGGTCCAGCAGGAACTTCTTCTTCTGCTTCTCTCTTTCTCTCAGCACGAACTCTCTTTTCTTCTTCTTCTTCTTTCTTTCTTCTTCTTCTTCTCACTGCTTCAGCCTTCTCCTTCTTCTCACTTCTTTTCTTCTTCTTCTCTATTCTCTGTATCGTGGAGGCACTCTCTGCTCTTCAGCTTTTCTCGATGGCTCTCTGCATTTCGATCACCTCAGTCGATGGAGGAGACTCCATATATATACCAGCAGCAGGTAGCTAGGGCTTATGCTCTTTTTGATTCCCGCCCAAGCTTCAGTGGTCCACGTGTCAGCATTTCAGCCTCTAGGATCACGTGCAAGTCTTGATGGCCTCATCCATTAAACCTGTCAGATAATCAGTTGAATAACCTGTCAGTTAATCAGTCGAAGACAGTATCAGCTTAAGGCAATGTTCAGACTTCATTCAGCGAGCAAGGCACACATAGACGGTTGTATAGACTTAGTTAGTTCAGGCCGCTAACAATGAGTGTATAGACTTAACGAAATAGTGAGTGTACAGACTTTAGTGTTAACGTGCCAGAGAAACCAGTGTACAGACTTCATGCTGTATAGACTTGATGTTGATGAAAAGACCTTTGGACATCAGCCCAAGGCGTCAACGCTTCCATCGTGCAGCGTCGCCTCAGCTCCTCAAGCGAGATGCTCACGCCCTTGGCAACTGGCCAATGCGTCAACGCATCCAGTGTCAGCGTCGACGCAGTGAACAAGACAGAAAGTGAAAGACGCACAATTGCGTCTACGCTGTCAGCCAAGTGCGTCAACGCACTAAAAGTACAGAACGCATGAAGACAGATAGGCTGTACAGACTTTGATGCTCAAAGACGATTGTATAGACTTTGCCTTAGAAACGAGTGTATGGACTTTGAACCAGCAAATGAATAAGTATGTACACTGAGGGAGTGTATAGACTTGGAACCCAAAGGTAGTGTACAGACTTGGTAAGTCTGAGCCAATGTACAGACATCAAGTGAAGACCAGTGTATAGACTTCGAGGTGTTTGACGGATGTATATACTTAGCCTTTGAGGAACGATGTATAGAGTCTGAACGTGAAGGCAGGCTGTATAGACTTGAAGCGCTTGAAGCGATGTACAGACTTGGTGGTTCAAACACCAATGTACAGACTTGCAAAAGCGAAGCCAATGTACAGACTTTGAGAGACATGAACACTGCGATGTTCAGACTTTAGCAGTGTATAGACTTGGCCAAACGTAGGAAAAGCTATGAATGTATAGACTTGGCCAAACGTAGGAAAAGCCCCCAATGTGCAGACTTGATCATCCAGATTCAAAGCAACCGATGTATAGACTTGAACGCTGTACAGACTTCTCGAAGTGATGCTTGAGCAAAGAGACAGTGTACAGACTCTGTGATGAAAGGCTGATAGAGCGAGCGATGTATAGAGTTGGAGAAGAAGACGCACTGTTCATGCTGTACAGACTTGACGTTGGAACGAGGATGTACAGACTTGCTAAGACGATCGGATGAAGAATGCATTGTGTGGACTTTGATGAAGAGCCCAATGTACAGACTTGACGTTGAAAGCTGAAGGATTGAGCGATGTATAGACTTGGAGGATGTTGTGCAATGTATAGACATCCAATGAATGAAACACTGTACAAGTGCTCAAACAGTCCGATGTATGGACTTGTATAAACCTGATGAATGAACTGAGGGGTCGACCCATTGAACAGGCTAATCATGAAAAAATTCAGATAACAAACAATCCAGATAACAAACAATAGCAATCATGAAATGCATTAACAATAAATGAAATGCACCAATGCACACAGCACATAGCCTCTGCCTGTTCGTTGGTTATGTAGTTCAGATAAGATGTTCAATGAGACATACATATGCAACCCAACCAGTTAAATGCAGATTAAATGCATATTCAAATAGATGATGACTTATAGTGTTTGCTATCATCAAAATCACAGGGACACAACATATCCACCCTAGGCACGCATACGACCGGGGTCATAATGTCCCGCGGGGAAATTGTACTGCCACTCTTGCCATGCCTGGTTTTATTTTTGGATCTCTTGGAGCTCGAGCTTTTGAGATGAACTTTTAAACTTGCTTTGATTTGCCCCTCCTTTTTTCTTTTGATGTTATAGTTGCTTTTTTTCTCTTCCTGTGGACTCAGGTCATAACGGACTGCCCCTATTTGAGACCTCCTCTCGTCAGGGTGTCTAGATTAGTCATCGCCCCCTTATATACCTCTTGCCCCTAGATTCAGCCAAGGAGAGAAATGGACAGGGACTTTGACTTCCCCCAGACATGGCCTAGGAGAAACGATGTTTACATGACTGGGGAACCCGACCAGGGATGTCGTGAAGTGTGTGATTTGCCAAACTCGGGGTCCTCCTTTGTGATCGAGGAAAGGGACAGTTTGCTACCGGGTTTTCATTAGCCTGACTCTATGGGAAAAAGCGTTTAAGATACAACCCATTCCAAGCGTGAGATAGCTCCTCACCTTCTGCGTTGATTAAGCGATATGCGTTCCCTGGATAAGCCTCTCTAACGACAAACGGACCTTCCCAGTTAGGTTACAATTTGGACTTGGGACCTCCAGACCTAATAAATTTTCACTTCAAAACCATATCACCTACTTGAAACTTGTGCTCGATTACCTTCTTTTGAAAATAACGTGAAACTCATTTTCATAAACGGACACATGATCGGCCGCATTCATCCTCTTCTCATCAAAGAGTTCCAGCTGGACGAGCAACGCCTCTCGACGTTCATCAAGATTGAGTTCCTTATCGAGCTGTACCCTTAGGGAAGGGATCAAGATCTCATATGGGAGCACCTCCTCCATCCCATAGGTGAGAGCATAGGGGGTTTTCCCTGTAGGAGTACGGACGGAGGTGCGGTAAGCCCATTAATCTTTCAGGCCAGTCAGAGAATTTGTGAGATTCACACATTTTCTTTATGATTTTAAGAAGGGTTTTATTAGTGGCCTCGACTTGGCCATTGCTTTGAGGGTAATATGGTGATGAATGATGTAATGCAATATTGAACTTCTTACATAGGTCCTGGAGCTCTTGAGAGATGAACTGTGGTCCATTGTCGGTGATGATGCTGCTTGGTACTCCGAACCGTGAGATAATATTCATCATGATGAAGCAGCACACCGTGGTTGCTTTGATCTCTATGTATGCCTCTACTTCGGCCCACTTGGTGAAGTACTCAGTGGCAATAAGGATAAAGGATTTCTACTTAGTCTGAGAATTGGGATCACCGAGCGGGCCAACAATGTCGAAAGCCCACATAGAAAATGGCCAAAGAGCAGAGAGAGGATGAAGGGATGAAGCTGGAGCATGGATTTTATCAGCGTAGAGTTGGCATTTAAGACACCTCCAGACATAGAGGGAGCAATCTTCCTCTAGAGTGGGCCAATAATAACCCTGTCTAAGGATTTTTTTTCGCTAGAGCCTCACCATTGACATGACCTCCACACTCACTAGAATGGGTTGTTTCAGCCACCTTCCAAGCTTCATCATCATCTAGGCATCTCACGAGCATTCCATTGAGAGCACGCCTGTATAATTCTCCAGGAATGATAGTGTACCTCGAGGCGGCTCTTCTAATAGCCTTACGTTGCTCGGCGTTTGCCCCTTTAGGGAATGATCCATCTTTGCAATACAGCTCGATTTCATGATACCAGGGTAATTCTTCTTCTTCCAAGATCTCTTCTAATTCCGTTAAAGACACTTCCTTCAAATCTTCCTTCTCAGCCCTAGCCTCTACAGTCTTCCTAAGGTTGGCGAACCAAGGATCCTAAAGAGAGGGAGCATCTAATCTCTGAACGATGATAGTCTCAGTGCTCCGACTGAGAGGGAAAGATAGGGAGGAAGCGAGCGATGCTAATGCATCGGTGAGAATGTTCTGAGATCGATGAGTATGGATGTAGATCAGTTTACGGAATTTCCTAGCCAATAGAGTGACCAAATCCTGATATGGCTTGAGCTTCGGGTCACGGGTGTGGTAAGTGGACAGAACTTGTCGCAGGATGAGCTGAGAGTCTCCTATGATGTTTAAATATCACGCACCTAGAAGGTAGGCGTGCCTCAATCCGGCCAGGAGAGCTTCATACTCGGCAATGTTATGGGTAGCAGGAAAATGGAGCTGATAAGCAAAGGGAATCGTCACCCCTTCTGGAGTGAGCAGAACTGCACCTATCTCTCGACCTTAAGAATTGAGCACACCATCGAAGTGTAGAGACCAAAAGGGATGATGGGTAAGAACAGAGAGATGCTTGTCATGGAAATCATCCTGAATAGAGTCCATGCAGGGAATGGGCAGATGGGCAAGATGCTCAGCGATGGCATATCCTTTGATTGCCTTCTGAACGATGAATGTGATATCGAACTGAGAGAGGAAGCTCTGCCAGCGAGCCAACCTACTAGAAAGGACAATCTTTTCTAAGAGATAGCAGATCAGGGTCCATTCTAGAGATTAACCTAACTGGGTGGGCTAGAAAATAGTGTTTCAGTTTCTGAGCTACCCATACTAAGGCGGCACAAGTCTTCTCCATGGCAGTGTATATGGCCTCTGCCGGGTTAAATAACCTAGAGAGGTAATAAGTTACCCGCTCTTTACCTTTGTCATCTACTTGTGCTAAGACCACCCCTAAGGAGTCCTCAATGACAGAAATGTATAGGATTAGGGGTTTCCTAGGGACAGGAGCTTACAAAATCGGGGGATTGGTCAAATATTCTTTTAATTCCTCATAGGCCTTTTGACAATCTTGATTTCATTCAAATTTGACCCTCACGTTTAGCAATTCATAAAATGGGTGGCACATATGAGAATGTTGGGATATGAATCTTCTAATGAATTGCAATCTACCAATCAGTCCTCGAAGTTCCGTGATATTCTTAGGTGGAGGCATCTCCATGACGGCCTTTGCTTTGTTAGGATCGATCTGAATCCCCTATTTGCTAACTATGAAGCCTAGCAACTTCCCTGAAGAGACTCCAAAAACACATTTCTTTGGATTCATTTTTAATTAGTACTCCCTAGCTCTCTGGAGCACCTTAGCCAGAATAGCGGGGTGTTCTTTTTTAGTCCTCGACTTCACCAAAATATCATCCACGTAAGCTTCCATATAGACATGCATCATATCGTGGAATATAGCCATCATCACCCTTTGATAAGTGGCACCCGCATTCTTCAGACCGAACGGCATGACCACATAGCAATACGTACCCCAGGGCGTGGTGAAGGAGGTTTTATCTTGATCTTCGGGAGCAAGACGGATTTGGTTGTAACCTGAATAACTATCCATGAATGACAATGCTTCGTACCCGGCGGTGTTGTCCACCAATACATCTATGTGCGGCAACGGGAAATCATCTTTGGGACATGCTTTGTTAAGATCCCTGAAATCAATGCAAATACTCACCTTTCCATCCTTCTTGATAACATGGACTATGTTCGCCACCCACTGAGGATATAAGACAACTCTGATAAACTTGGCCTTGTACAATTTATCGATCTCTTCCTTAATCCTTAAGGCCATGTGGGGGTGAAATCTTCTTGATCTCTGTTTCACGGGTGTTGCCCCTGGTTTAAGCACGAGTCGATGTTCCACTAAAGAGGGGTTAAGACCCGGCATGTCCTCGTAAGACCAGGCAAAAGAATCGCTATACTCCCTTAACACCTTAATTAGATCTCCTTCTACTTCTGGAGGGAGATTAGCAGCAATGGTAATAGGCCTGAGGTCTTCTTTGGTTCCCAGATTTATTTTGTAAGACACCAAAATTTTTATAAATTATTTTAGGAATATTTAATTATTTTTTGGAATTTATAAAGGCCTAAATAAATTAATAAATAGAATATTGTATCAATAAGTCATTATAAGGCCCAATTATGTTAAATAATTAACCTAGCCTATTTAAAGATTATCCAAAAGGTTAATGGACCAAGCCCATCAAGTTTGGCCCATATTCTAGAAGGGTAATTAGCTTATTCACGTATTTGAAGGATAAATACTATTTATATAAGATAATTATGTGGATAAACGAATAAAAGAGTTTTATGAAATTGAAACTCTATACACGTTGAATGTAATGGTTTATCGGGAGACCGCCACAGCCTTGTAACGCACCAGGCTGGATGCGTTATACTCTGTTAGTTCCGTGAAAGGAAGAACGAGTAAAAAGATTAGAACTTTGGGATCTTATCTACAAGAGATCAACTTGGGAGAGCTTATAACATTACTAAGGACTCTTAGGGATTAGGTTCTGGCAATTTAAGGACTCTAGAATCGATCTAATTTTCAAAACCCTATAAATAGGACCTAGTTCTAAACTGAGCGACCCTTACTTTTGGCTCGTGAAGAATCAAGGTAAGGAGTCATAATTTTGGATAAATTTCTTACGACTTTTTATTTATAATACATTAGACTAATAGCTCTCCAAATTTCGTGCTAGGAGATCAAGCAACCAAGGAGATAGAAGCTTCCAAAGTTGCTGATTCAACCTTAGCAACCTAGGAATCTGAACGCAAGTTCTTAGGACGTCTAAACAAGGTAATTAAAGTTCAATCCTTTAGAACTTTTTGTTCCTAATAGTTTCATCTTCTTACCCTCAAAATTTCACATCCTTAGGTCAAGAGGCTGAGGAAATAGAGCAGATTGAAGTTACTGATTTATCACAAGAAGTACAAGGGACTAAGGGTAGCACCTAGCATCAAATTTGAAGTTTAAAGGTTTTAGAAGAGGTAGGTTATCTCATGATTGGTAAAAACAACTTGTTAGGAATAAAAGCCCTCTGGTTATGCTTGATTTCATGCATTCTAGACTAAAAATTTCATGATCTAATAGTTCTATACATTCATGCATCTCTTAGCCCTAAATGAAAATTAAAAGATATTATCTTGTCTATTCACTAAACTCATGCATATAGTTGGCCTATACTTCGTTATCATGACTAGGACAGTGGTAGTATTTTGATTTCCAGGCATGTTATGTTTTCATAAACCTTTACTTAGTTTACTGCCAGCAGATTCTCTGACACACCAACGTAAGACCGTCACATGAATGTAACGGCCTTACGATAGACCGTCACACCCTGTTGTGTTTTATTGTTCTATTGTCTCTGACGCACCCTAGCAGGAGCGTTACACCACAGTAACGGCCCCTCGATAAACCGTCACAAGCACTGTAACCCGCCTATCCTAGACCGTCAGACCCCTGTGTTCTGCCAGCCCAAGGCAGAATAATAACCAGTTAAGTTTACTTATAAATAAGCTTAGATAGCTAAGTTGGACATGTTATCATGACTTCAAGTTTAGTTACTGATTCATAATCAAATTGTATGATTAATGTGTCTTAGGTTATTTTAAGTTATGTTAATTTCATGTGCCAAAATTCTATAGTTTTATATTTAAATCATGATTTTTCAAATGTTGTATTGACGGAGTTTTCTCATGGTTTCACATCGTTACACGTTCTCTTTATCAATAGAGTCATTTCTTTAAGTCTATCGCGCATATTCTGGTATGTTGTCCATTAGTTTACATTGCACTATAGGAATATTATTCTTGGACATGAGGACCTCTCTATTGGATATTCCTTCCAATGGACTAGGAAATCTCGTTTCAAGGCCTCCGTAATTCTCCGCGAGCCTGGGATTCTCACTAGGACGCCGAGTTGGTTGTACCATTAAAGCCCATTGATTAGATTACACTATTGATGTTTTTGGTTATCAGTAATGTAACGGCTCTATGTTGGACCGTCAGGCACAAGTAACGGCCCAATATACGACCGTCACATTCAACTGAGTCCGATTTCTTGGTTCTATATTCAGACTAATGTAACGGCCCAATACTGGAGCGTCACATCATGTAACGGCCCAGTACATAACCGTCACACTGCTTGAGTATTTTAACCCAAGGTGGACCAAGGGTTGATATTCCAAGGTTTCTAGATGGACTATTGATGATCTAAAACTTATCATATTGATCAAGAAACCTAAAATAATGAATGAAAAATAAAGAATGTACCGTTATGCTGTCGATTTATTTCCATAAGCATAACCTTGCTTAAGTCATTCTTGATTTCTCATGATTCTTATTAAAGCATTCATTCATTGAATTATTGTTATCATGAGCTTATTGAACTTATTACATTCTTGGCCATACTTTATTATTACATGCGTGGAAAAAGCTTGATTTATACTTGAAGATGCGATCAAGCACTATTGTGTTCAAGGGCTCTATGCTAGTCCCCTCGGCTGATTATCAGAAACATACTATTATAAACCATGGGGTATGATGCTACTGGCGTCGCATTGCGCTGGGAGTACTTTCTCTATAAATAAGTGAAAATCCACAATACGGCATGACATGACATTCTTGTACATGACTTCCTTGCTTGATATTCCATAAAAATTCACGAAGTACTTGCTCATCAGCAAAAGATACTAGAGTGATGATTATGTGGCTTGCTAGTACATTCTCGATACATTCTTGTTCATGAAAGGCCAATATCATGTTCTTGTTACATTCTTGCTAGTTCGTACTTGCTCTCATTCTAACTTACTTGATCGTCTTGTTACTTTGGTTTAATCGCGTGATTGATCCCATTCGCATGATTTTTACCTTATTCTTTAGAGCTAAATTGTTAATTACTTTAATAGTGCATTCATGTTGATGCGAAGATACCTACTGGGCAAGTGTGTTCATTACCTATTTCCAATCTTTTCAGGAGGTGGAAGTGATTCGAATTCAGATTCGGGTTATACAAGTAGCGGGTCTGAGAGCGAATGAAAGTATTGTCAAGATGAGAGTGAAGACTTAGGAAGGTCTATATTGTTTAGATTGAGTCTATGTAATTTTCCTATTTCTTGAGTCTGATAGATTGGAATAAGTTGAATTAGTGGTTGTATTTGAATACTTGATTATTATGAAATAAAGTTGGAGTTTGAGTAAATATTGTGCAATTACATTTATGTGTGTGATTGTCTTGCGCTCTGATCATTCTTGCTTGCAAGAGGCTTACTATGCCAGCTGTCTGCGCTCCCCGAGTTAGTCTTCCGCTGTAATAAAGGCTTGGGACGTGACATATTTCCTTTGTAGGTTCATCCACCGCCGACGACGGCTCGTCGAATCTCTTTAATCCTTGTGCATACAAATCAACAGTGTCATCTACGTCGTTGTCCTCACCATCAACCATGTCTTTTTCATGCATTATTTCATAAACACCTAGTCCGTCTTCGCTCCACTCCCCTTCTTGCTCCTCATTTTCTTTGATCATAATCGTCGTAGCGATAAACTCCGGGCACTTCAGAAGAGCATGACATCGCTGAGCTAGATCCTGTAAGAACTTATCAGGAATGGATTTGGAATGATGCGCAAGCGAGCGTGGCTCAAGTGAGGAAGGGTTGGACGACCTAGAACAAGACCTTACTTCTCTAGACCTAACGGACTCTACTTCCCTAGACTCGACGGACCCTACGTCTAACCTAGGAGAAAGGAAATCTAATGGGAATGAGGCAGAAGGGGCCTCATGCCCCTGGGAGGAGGATGGAGAGACGATAGCATAATCTTCCATTGAAATCTCTATTTCAAATTTGACGTTTTTTGTTGGAGATCAGTGGAGATCATGTAGCAAGAGGGAGAGGAAGGTGGAGGAGGGAGCCTGAGAGGGTACTGGGAGGGACAAAAGATATCGAGAAAGGGATCAGAGGAGGAGAAGAATGGAGTAGACAGATCAATAGGAGGACAACAAGTGCATGTCCTGACGATGAGAAAATCAGTGGGGGTTTGGAATAGCATTGGATCAATCATAATGGGAGGAGAACGAGGTAGAGAAGTCCAGCTCCTGGAAGAGAGACATAAGACGAGAGGGAGACCAAGTAAAGACAATGGGCGAGCTCCCCTCCTCCCTTGGACGGTAAGCTGGCTTCTTTGGCTGATAACATACAAGCCGTACCTCCTGATCTTCTTCTTCATAAAATAACCTTTCAAATGCATGGCAACAATCAATCATATCATCGACCAGCCCCTTAGGCAGCAATGGTGGACCGACAGAGACATGAGCTGCATCTTCATTAGGCTGACTCGGCTGCGCTTTTAATGTGCCATGCTGGAGAGGGCTGTTAGCGCAGAAAGAGTGATATAGAAGGGGGGGGATGAATAGATCACTCCCAATTTGTAAAACTTAGGCAAGAAAATAAATCTACCGCTTATGCCCCTTCTAAACTAGCACACAAAGAATTGCAAATGCAGATACCACTCAAGATCGAATAAGAGAATGATGATGAAGAGCTGAGCAAACAAATAGTCGAAGTGACAAACAGATAGAGAGCGCTGATAAAGACCGCAAACCACAGAGAAGACAACCAGTTTTTTAGGTGGTTCGACTGCAGTCAGCAATCTACATCCACCCCTCACTCCAACTAGAGTGAGGATTCCACTAGCCACTGCTAGAGCACAGCAGACTCAGTCTGCGAACAACTTGCTGCCAAACAGCTTGAAAACCCAAGGGAGACAAATCCCTCAACCAAGTTCTGCCACCCGCAGATCTTGAAACCTGTTCTAGCACCCAGCACGAACAGAATCGGAGAGTGCCTCTCCCTTCCTCCACACACCGGAGGGAACCTGCTAATGACAACCCGTCACTAGCAACACCAGAGATCAGCAATCTCTCTTCCTCTGCAACCCAGAGGGAAACAGGAGTTAGACTCCCTTCCTCCACATACCGGAGGGGAACAGATCAGAATTAGACGAAGAACACATAAAGAAAAACAAAAAAGAAACTAAAGACTGATCGAGAAAACATTCGATACTGAGAGTTAATACAAATGTAGCTTCCTGGGAAGCAATTTCAAAAACCAGATACTGCAAACTCTCTTTCTCTCTTGGTATCAGAGCAGGTTTACGCCATGTGGATGAACGGTCAAGGAAATGGTGGTGGTCCTAGAACCTTCATGGCCGATGGTCAATCCATTAGTCGCCCTCCTTATTTCGATGGTAGTAACTATCTGTTTTAGAAGAACAGGATGGAAGTGTTCATCAGAGCTCAGAGTCATAAATTGTGGAGAGTAATTACGGTGGGGCCATATGAGCTGCCACCAAACGAGGAAGCTTGGACATATGATCATGTGAAGCTCTCGTCACTCAACTGGACGGCGCTGAACATAATCCAGTGTGCTGTTCATCCAGAGGAATATGCTCGTATATCTGCATACAGAACTGCCAAGCGAATGTGGGATGAGCTGCAATTGATCTATGAAGGTACAGCTCAAGTGAAAGCCTCGAAGGTAAACCTCTACACTTCTAAGTATGAAATGTTCAAGATGAATGCAGATGAGAATATAACCGAAATGTATGCCAGGTTATCCTTGATCACTAACACTCTTAAAGGGCTAGGGAAGGATCTTGCTGAGGCAGATATAGTCAGGAAAATCCTCAGATCTTTATCCCCGGCATGGCACACTAAGGCCATTGTGATTGAGGAGTCAAAAGATTCGATTGTCTTAACTGTGAATGAACTCATAGGATCCCTGATGACCTATGAGATGAATTTCCAAGGAGGTGGAGAAGAAGTGAGAGGAAGGGTAAAAATGTAGCTCTAAGAGCTTCCCGCAACAAGGGTAGTAACAGTGGGAGCAGCAGCAGTACCCCCGAGTCTGAGTCCGAGCTTGAAGGTTTATCAGATCTCGACCAGGAGGAGCAGGCTATGCTCACTCGTCAGTTCAGAAAGTTTCTGAGGACAAAGGGAAAGACCTTTAGGAAGAAGAACCCACACTCTTTTAACAAGAATGCTGAGTTTACCAATTACAGGGATAGAAATCCTAAGAAACTGACTTGTTTTAACTGTAACAAACAGGGACACATGAAAGGCGAATGCCCAGAACTCTAGAAGAAAGGTCCCTATTTTCAGAAGAAAAACATAAAGGTGCAGAAGAAGAAGAAGCCACAAGCAATGGTCTGCACATGGAGCGAGGAAGAAGAAGATCCCGAAGAAGCTTCCTCAGAAGAATATGAAGATGGAATTTGCCTTATGGCAAACAGTGAAGAGGAGGTAATAAACGTTTTTGAAAATTTCTCAATTGATGACTGGGAGGATGCTTATGGTGACTTGCTAGATAAATTTAATTCACTTAGCAAAGAGCACAGAGTTCTGAAAAGAAAATTTAACACAAATATTGAAGAACAAACTCTAGTCTGTGAGGAAAATGCAAAGCTAAAAAAACAACTAGAAGAAATGACCTCACAAAGGAAAGAGAATGATAAGCTTAAGGGAGAAATTCAAGAAAGTCAAAAACAGCTCAATGAATTCAAAACTAAAATTGAAGAAAGCATGAGTGAAATCAGAATGAATTCAGAGAAATATGAAGCTGTGAAGAAAGTAAATGCTGAACTCCTAAAGAATTCTGAGTTTCTTCAAAAGGAGCTGGAAGACAAACAGAAAGTCTTAGAAAAGTTTGTCCAAGGAAAGACTAGCCTAGATGCTATACTAGGGACTAGGGTCAATTTCAATAAGGAAGGTCTAGGCTATGACCTAACCAACAAGAGACCCTTGCAATTCAAGACCATCACCTTCTGTCCAGAGAAGGGAAAAGAAAAGCTGGACACACCATCCAGCTCAAACAGCTCTAAGAAAACTCAAAGTCCTAAAGAAAACACAAAAACCAGTACTGGACAACCATTTAAGATTGGAATGAACTTTATGAAAAATAACATTAAGTCCATTCACCAGAACACAAATGGTAGCTGGAGCAAGAAAACAAATCAGAATAAAAGCTGGAATTATAACAATCAGATGGGTCCAAACAAGACCTACTGGAGGAATAACTTTCATGGTCAAAGATATGCCGATCAACAAGCCTACAGGAAATTTCCTAGGAATAGGAAGACCAATGAAAGGAATAGAACTCACTTCTCCAGTTCAGCTGGATTGAACTTTAAAAAACCAGAAAGGAAGGTGCCAGAGAAAACCATGCTGAAACAAATCTGGATACCTAAACACTTGATCAGAGATTTAAACAATGTCCTTGGACCCAACTCATCTTGGGTTCCAAATCACTCTGCTTGATATACTTGTGTAGGTCGGCCTGGCAGCTGAAGACAACAAGTGGTACCTCGACAGTGGCTGCTCCAGGCATATGACAGGAGACCGATCCAAGTTCAGCAACATAGAGATGAAGCCAGGAGGTCTGGTCAAGTTTGGAGGAAAGAACAAAGGTAAAATTATTGGAGTTGGCACAGTAGGTAAGTCTTCCACAAATTCCATTGAAAAAGTATTACTTGTGGAAGGGCTACAACACAACCTGATTAGCATTAGCCAATTATGTGATAGGGGTCACAGGGTTGTATTTGATGATAGTTCATGTAAAATCCTTGAAATAAATTCTGACATGGTTAAATTTGTAGCCAACAGGATTAATAATGTCTACATTGTAGACTTAGATGAGAAATCTGAATCCACTATTTGCTTATCTGCCAATTCTGAAAATGATGCCTTTGAATGGCATAGACGTCTAGGTCATGCTAGCTTTTCAACTTTAAATAAATTGGTCAAGCATGATTTAGTTAGAGGCATGCCTACAATTAAATTCAACTCTATATCAAAAGCATGTGATGCCTGTGCTCTAGGCAAACAGACCAGAAATTCTTTCAAATTAAGATATGAGCCATTGTCTTCTAGACCAATGGAACTTCTTCATATGGATCTTTTCGGTCCAACTAGAACTCAGAGTCTTAATGGTAACAGGTTTGGCTATGTCATCATAGATGACTTCTCCAGATATTCATGGATATTTTTCTTAGCAAATAAGAGTGATGCATTTCAAAAGTTTAATCTATTTTTCAATAAGGTCAAACAAGAAGGGAAGTACAAGGTTAGTTCTATTCAATCTGACCATGGAGGTGAGTTTGAAAATTCCATGTTTACTGATCTTTGTGACAAAGAAGGACTAACTCACAGGTTTTCCTCTCCCAGGACACCTGAACAGAATGGGATCGTAGAGAGGAGAAATAGAACAGTGGTGGAAATGGCCCGAACCATGTTGATTGAAAGTAAGTTACCTAGAAGGTTTTGGGCAGAAGCGGCCAATACAGCAACCTACATAATCAACAAGGCCATGGTAAGACCCATACATAAGAAAACACCCTATGAGCTTCTAAAAGGTAGGAAACCAAACTTGTTTCATTTCAGAATTTTTGGAGCAAAATGTTTTATTCATAACAATAATAAGAAAGACTTAGACAAGTTTGAAGCCAAGAGTTCACCTGGAATATTCTTGGGTTACTCTGAAGTGTCAAGGGCATACAGGGTATTTAATGTATCAGATCAGAAAGTGGAATAATCTCCACACATTCTTTTTAGTGAAAAGAAAGATGTTTCTAATGTTGAAAATCTTGACAGGGACTCCAATCATGGTGGAGATTTTCTGGAAAACCAACAAGAAGAAGAGAAGACTCAGCAGAATGGAGAAACAAATTCCCCAAATCAGGAAGGTCCAAGAGAAACAGGTGAGTCTTCAACAAATATTAGATTCCTTAAAGACCATCCTTTAGATAATGTCATAGGCAATCCTGAAGAACCTCTTCGGACGAGGTCTCATTTTAGAAATGTGAATAATGATGACTTAATTGCTTTGGTCTCACAAATTGAACCCAAATCAGTAGAAGAGGCCTTAGCTGATCAAGCTTGGGTCAATGCTATGAGTGAGGAATTAGGTCAGTTTGAAAGGAATAATGTCTGGGAGCTTGTCCCAAGACCAGATGGTATAAATATTATAGGAACCAAGTGGGTGTTCAAAAATAAGATGAATGAAGATGGAATCATCTCGAGGAATAAGGCCAGACTAGTAGCCAAAGGCTACTGTCAGGAATTCGGTGTAGACTTTGATGAATCCTATGCACCAGTTGCTAGGATGGAAGCTATAAGATTGTTGCTTGCCTTTGCATCCTCAAAAAACATTAAACTCCAACAAATGGATGTTAAAAGTGCTTTTTTAAATGGAGTTATTAAAGAAGAAGTGTTCGTTGAACAACCTCCTGGATTTCAATTTTCTCCTCAACCTAACCAAGTTTTCAGGTTAAACAAAGCCTTGTATGGTCTAAAGCAGGCTCCAAGAGCTTGGTATGAAAGATTGTCTGAATTTCTGATCAGCAAGGGCTACAAAAGAGGTAAAGTTGATCAGACTTTATTTACCAAGGGCATGAATAAAGATCTCATCATAGTTCAGGTATATGTAGATGACATTGTATTTGGATCAACTAGGCATGAACTATGTGATGAATTTTCTACCATGATGTCTGCTGAATTTGAAATGAGCTTGTTGGAGAACTAAAATATTTTCTTAGATTGCAGGTACAGCAGCTAGAAGATGGGTGCTTCATCAACCAAACCAAATACACAATGGAACTGTTCAAAAGGTTTGGCATAGAAAACTTAAAGCACATTACTACACCCATGGGCACCAATACATCATTGGATGCAGATGAGACAGGTAAAGAAGTAAATGCCAAACTTTATAGAGGTATGATCGGATCACTTCTTTGCTTGACAGCCTCTAGACCTGATATACAATTCAGTGTAGGAATGTGTGCAAGGTATCAGTCTAGACCCACTGAACTACACTTAGCTGCAGTTAAAAGAATCTTCAGATATTTGTCAGCTAGTCACTCTCTTGGTTTATGGTTTCCTGCATCTCGCACATTGAATCTAGTAGCATACATAGATGCTGACTATGCAGGCTGTAAACTAGACAGGAAAAGCACAAGTGGCCATTGTGAATTCTTGGGTGGGTGTTTAGTATCTTGGGGCTCCAAGAAACAACATTTTGTAGCCCTCTCCACTGCAGAAGCTGAATATGTGACTACAGAGAGTTGTGGAACACAAGTTATATGGATTAAACACCAGCTTCAGGACTACCAAGTAGACCTGGGGTGTACACCTATTTACTGTGATAATACAAGTGCCATCAATCTTGCTAAAAATCCTATTTTGCATTCTCGAACCAAACACATAGAGATAAGACATCATTTTATAAGAGATGAGGTGTCTAAGAATAATTTTGAACTGATTCATGTAGGGACAGATAATCAGATTGCTGATATTTTCACAAAACCTCTGGATAATGAAAAATTCACTACATTGAGAAGAGAATTAGGCTTATACAAAGTGTCTTAATTTTGGAGCCTGTTCCTGGTGTGAGGGGGAGTTGTGTCTATCTGTTGTTTAGCCTTCTTACATGCTGGTTTAAGGGAGAGTTCAGAATACTTACTGGTTAGCTTTCAGGAATGCTCTAAATAAAGGAAAGTCTTGAGATTTTGCTGAAATGTTTTATTGAGGAATGCTATATCTTAGTGGGAGCTGAGTTGTAATGTGAGAAGAAAAGTTCTTTGACAGATTCAAAAGGGCTGTCCAGATGTGTACCTTTGCTGGTCTTGCATGACTGATTTAGTGTGGTTCTCTCAGAAAGTAGAGTATCACTTATCTCTTAAGTCTATAAGTCAGTGGCTCTAATCTCCAGGTCAGAATCTTTCCTTTGGTACTCCTTCAGAGATCTGGACTAATTGCATAAAGTATATCTTCCTACATTGTCATTGATTGTGGTTCAGGCCAAAAAATATGTATGTCTTGATATCTGACCCAATCAACTTGAAATCTAGACTTCAAGACTCAATTCAAGAAAAGTCCTTTTTGGTATTATCTTCAATCATTCTATCTCTTTAACTCAAGGGCTTAACTGAACAAACATGTTCTGTTTTGATCACTGAGAAACTGGGAGCTTCATCAATGAAATGAATATTTCTCCCAAGTCATGAGGTGTCAAATGTTTAAAATAAATGAAAAGTCATGACAGAGCAATGGTGGCTTGCTGGTGAGTAACTGGGGACTCTGGCCTCTAATCAAGGTGTTTCCTCATGTCAAAAGCCACAGTTACTAACTCTGTTCCTTAATATAAAAAAAAGGGGGAAGGAAGTAATGAGGTACTCACTCTGAGTAACTGGGGATTCAGGCCTCTGATCAAGGTGTCTCCCTAATGTCAAAGGAAGTGAACTACCAACTTACTCATTGATCTTCTTGAATATCATCTCCAACAAAAATTCCTTGTTGTTATGCAACTAATGGATTGCTTGTCCTCAATACCTTGAGAACACCTCTCTGATTTAGTCTCTTGTTGTCTAGTGGAATAGTTTAATGATCAGCTATTTTTGGCCATACTTGTCAACTCCTGCTCTAAATCATCCACTATGTATGATGATAAACTTGTCTATCATTCCACTTCTCTATTGTGTATTGAAATCTAAAGAATCTTGTCTTGAGATTAGAAACTCACTTATTCTCTTAAGACCTACTCGTGACTTTCTGCACTATGCAGTTACTGCCCTGAGTCCTCATGTTTCCAGCACTGTCACACATTTTGTATTTTTTTTGCTGATGTCAAAGGGGGAGAGAAGTTTGCAATCTCTACAATTTTAGTGAGAAGTTCTGCAATGTTCTGCACTATCAGTGAGTCTTGGTTTTGTCTTGAGCTTTGGGGGAGTCATGTTGCTTCATGCTGATATGTTTATGAGTTGTGGGGGAAATGAGAGTGTGTTGTAGGGAATGTTTAATTCATTTGCATGAGCATGCCTTGAATTTAATATGTTGTTGAAGCTAATATTGATTTCATGTTAAATCTTGATAAATCTTGATATTGCCTGATTCATAGTGTTGCCATCATCAAAAAGGGGGAGATTATTGTGTCCCTATGATTTTGATGATGTCTCACACTATAAATCATTTCTTTATCTCAAGATAATCTCATGTTTCATCATGTAAGTGAATGGATTACACAGTAAGGGAATGTCATGTTCAATTGAACAATTTGACCAAATGAATTTTAGTGTTGCCTGAGTCATAATGTCTTGATGGTTTCAACACTATGAACCTTTGTGAACAAAAATGTTTCTCTGTGTTAATGTAAATCCTCGAGCCACTTCAGTTGATTTTGGGAGTTATTTTCGTGCCACTTGAGCCACACTTCGTGTTGTTTCCCCTCACTAACACGAAAAGATTTCGTGTCGTCTGAGCTTACAACACTTCGTGTTGATTTCCATGCTTGACAGGAAAACTTGTATGAGGTAATACTTCGTGTTGTTCTATCCTTGTCATCTATGTCTTCGAGTCCTAGTCTCGGTTGTTTAACTTCGTGTCGTGTCTCCCTCTGTCTTCGTGTCGTGTTACTGAAGCAGCTCGAATAGTTCTGACGAACTCCGAGTCGCTTCTCTGTGAACCTCGTGTCGTTTCTCTCTGTCCTTTAGTTGCTCATCTCGTGTCATCTTTTATGTCTGCTTGTTTAATTTCGTGTCACTTACTGTTGTTCCTCGAGTCGTTCTTTTTCTTAGTGTCACTGCTTCATCACGTGTCATGATAGCCGTGTCACTCTTCTATCTTCGTGCTGTTTTTCTCTTTAGACTTCGTGTCCTTCTCGCCTTGACCACACTCCGTGTCAATTCCTGTGTTTCGTCTTCGTGTTGTTTTCAACTCGTGTCGGTTTCTGTTTTCATCTTCGTGTTGTCTTTAACTCGTGACGATTTCTGTTATTTGTCTTCGTGTCGTGGTCAGCCCGTGTCGCCTCGTCTTCGAGTCGTTCATTCGAGCTATTTTGTGCTCGAGTTGTTTTTCTTATGTTTTTAAGTGTTGTTTCACTTCGTGTCGTCTTTTGTTGCCGTTTGTTAGTTCGTGTTGTTTCGTTCTAACCTCGTCCAGGTTTCTTCTAAATCGCGTGTTCTTCTATTGTTTCACTCCGTGATATTTTCTTCTCACCTCGTGCTATCCTGATCTAACCTCGTGTCACCTTCCTTGATTGTGTCAGTCTTGTCCATTGTATCTCGTGTTGTTCTTTTCTTATCTCGTGTAGTAGTCACGTCGTGTTGTTATCATATACCTCATGCAGCTTTAGTTTTAGTGGCCATACAGCGTGTTAATGGTTTTTATCTCCTTACAGGTACGAGGAAGAATATTCCCAAATAAATGGGCTGCACGTGATCCAAGACAAGAGGAACCAACCCAATGAGGACACGTGGCAGGAAGGTTCTGGATCGAGCGTGGGAAGCACACGCATGTTGTGCCCTATCCACCTGCTGCCGCTATAAATAGAAACCTTCGCCCACCGATGAAGGTAGATCAGAGCCAAGAAAGAAAAGGCAGAATTACAGAGAGCTCGATCCAGCAGTGAAGAGAAAGAAAAAGAGAGATAGCAGTGAAGAGAAAGAAAAAGAGAGATAGCAGTGAAGAGAAAGAAAAAGAGAGATAGCAGTGAAGAGAGAAAGAGAGTTTGCTGTATCTGGTTTTGCAATTGCTTCCCAGGAAGCTACATTTGTATTAACTCTCAGTATCGAATGTTTTCTCGATCAGTCTTTAGTTTCTTTTTTGTTTTTCTTTATGTGTTCTTCGTCTAATTCTGATCTGTTCCCCTCCGGTATGTGGAGGAAGGGAGTCTAACTCCGGTTTCCCTCTGGGTTGCAGAGGAAGAGAGATCGCTGATCTCTGGTGTTGCTAGTGATGGGTTGTCATTAGCAGGTTCCCTCCGGTGTGTGGAGAAAGGGAGAGGCACTCTCCGGTTCTGTTCGTGCTGGGTGCTAGAACAGGTTTCAAGCTCTGCGGGTGGCAGAACTTGGTTGAGGGATTTGTCTCCCTTGGGTTTTCAAGCTGTTTGGCAGCAAGTTGTTCGCAGACTGAGTCTGCTGTGCTCTAGCAGTGGCTAGTGGAATCCTCACTCTAGTTGGAGTGAGGGGTGGATGTAGATTGCTGACTGCAGTCGAACCACCTAAAAAATCGGTTGTCTTCTCTGTGGTTTGCGGTCTTTATCAGCGCTCTTTATCTGTTTGTCACTTCGACTATTTGTTTGCTCAGCTCTTCATCATCATTCTCTTATTCGATCTTGAGTGGTATCTGCATTTGCAATTCTTTGTGTGCTAGTTTAGAAGGGGCATAAGCGGTAGATTTATTTTATTACCTAAGTTTTGCAAATTGGGAGTGATCTATTCATCCCCCCCTTCTATATCACTCTTGCTGCGCTAACAAGGGCCTTTGATAAAATGCTGGCGGTAGTCCCAAGTCAAGGGCCCAGAATCGCCCAAAATTGAGAAGCCAGACTCTCGATAGCTGAGGCCCCTCCTATTCATCTTTCTTCCTTTAGGGACCAGCTTGGTCCGCCCTTGCAGTTGTACGTTGAGGCCTCTCCCCGGCTGATAGCCCAATTCCAATATAATGTCCCACCCCTTGGAATCTCGAATATGGGACTTCACTTTGATGTTGACTGCTGCAGAGACTGGCTTGCGTGGCGCATATGCCCATGGAAAGTTCAAATCTAGCACTGAAATGACAGGCCGAGTGCTGGGCCATAATGTTGGTAGAATCTTCTATGAGACGGCCTTAATAGACTATACCGTGGACATGCTTTTTACCTTTACCACCCTCCCTTGGAATAGGAATTTGAGACATTGGTGGACAGTGGATGGTACGGCGTTGAGGTTGTCAATCCACGAACGACCCAAAATAGCCTTGAATATAGGGTCGATGTCCAGAACATAGAATTCTATTGGCATAGTAAGAGGCCCAAGCTCGGCCTGAATAGTGACCACCCCATGACATGCTCTTCGGGAGTTGTCATATGCTGCTATGGTTATCGGGGTCGGTCTTAACAAATCTTATGATAAATTGCAGGCTCTCAAGGTGCTGAGCGGGCAGACATTAATAGATGCCCCTGTGTCTACCAGCGTCGCATCTATGCTGACTTTGTTTAGAGTTATGGAAATGCATATCGGCATTTGTCTTGCTTCCGGGGGTGCTAGTTCAGTTTCAGAAAAAGTGATTGCCGGCCCCTTTGAGATTGTAGCCAGAGCTGTCGACATGCTATCTACCGCCATGTCTTCATTGCTGATCACCTTCTGTAGAAAATTTTTGAGTGCATCTTGATGAAGGGTGGATCTCTTTATCAACTCCAGCACGGAGATCTTGGCGGGTACTCTATCCAGGTGATGTAATAGATCATATTGCGTCCCCGGCAGCGGATCTGCCTCCTCCTGATCAACAGCCTCTTGAGAAGACTGGGGATTGGGTGCGGGCGCACCAGTGGAAAGATAATTCTTGTGAAACAAACACCCGCTCCGCAGGGCAAGGTTGTGGGCCGACGTGGCATCGGATGGGCTTAAAATAAGCGGCTTAACTGGCCCATTAGAGTGGATGAGTGGCATGGGGGAAGGCGTAGTGGAGATGATAGGCGAGGGGTTTGATGGAGGCGAGATGATGATTGGTGCGGATGTCGGTGACAGGGTAGAGGTAGATGGAAGGAGGATAAGGGGTGAATGGTTGGCTTGATGTGTGGTGGTATACGGTGGTGGAGTGGAGAGAGAAGGGTTAATAGGGAATGCGGATGGTAGGATGAGGGGTTTGGTGGATGCGGAGGATGGTGGGGTTTGTTGGTTAAGTGGGAGGATGACGGAGGGAGAAAGGCTACTGTGGTTATGGTGGAGGGCCATGAGCCGTTGTATTGATGTGTCATCATCATAAGACCACCCGACGTTGGGAGCCGGGGGTTGGACGAGATTAACTTGAGCCGATGCTGGGGGTTGTGGCTGCAGAGCGGGAGGATGATTTGGCATGGGGTTTTGATGGATCCCCAAGTCATGAACAGGCTGTTGTTGCTGCTGCGGCTGCTGCTGTGGCGATGGTGCTTGTTGCTGCTGCACTTGCTGCCTTGACGGTTGCCTTCTCTTTTCTTTAATTTCAATGATGGCCTTATGCATCTCAGCCCAATCTATACGCTGCCCTTCATGAAGGTCATATATTAAATCTCTGAATTGAAAATAGCTCTCAATGGTATGGCCAGGCTGCCTGTGGAACATGCAATATTTTGTCTGATCAATAGTCGGGTTCCAATTGGGCCGTTTTGGAGGAAGTTGAATGGCATTAATGGACATGAGAGTCAAAAATATGTTCGTGAGAGACTCGGGCAAAGGAGGGTATTGGGCTCTCTTCGGACTCGGGCGCTTGTTATTGTTGGTGTAGCCGTTGGGGGGAGGGACATTATGGTATTGCGGAGGTTGTGGAGGTTGTTGTGGAGCGGGGAACGTGTTTTATGGAGTGGCGAAGGTAGGGTGAGGGTTTTGTGGAGTGGAGAAAGTGGGTTGAGCATTTTGTGGCGTGGAGAATTGGGGATTGCGGAGGTTTTGTGGAAAGCAGAATGGCGCGGATTGGAAGGGGAATGCAACGGCTTGCACCTGCTCATTTGTTTGGACTCCCTCAGTGACAGGCCCCTCAGGCTTCTTGTGATATTTGGGCTTCAAAAAGAGAGTGGATGGGGGAGTCCTTGAATTGCGTTTGTATGAATCTCGCCCGGCTATATAGTTGGTGCATGTTTGAGATGTCATTCATGGCTAGGATGTTGCGGAAGGTGGGGGTAGCATTTGATATGAGCAACTTGGCTTTTTCTTCCTCTGGAATGTGACCCGGCACGCGAACGGCCATCTGTCTCCACCTGTCCGCATACGTGGCAAAATCTTCGTCTACTTTCATCTTCTCGGCCACTAGGTCCGTAAAAGAATACTCCGGGCCAACCCGATCTTGAAACCTCTGAATAAACTTTTCTTTCACCACTTTAAAACTCTCGGCATCCTCGAGTGGTAAAGCATAGAACCACTCCAAAGCTACTCCATCTAATGACCGTCAGAATAAATACGCCATAAGGTGATCATCATATTGAAACTGCGCCGATTCATACATAAAGTCCCTCACATGAATGAAGGGATTGCTATTCCCGTCGTATTTATGGTATGTAGGGAGCTCGGACTAGGGAGGGAACCAGATGTTATGAAAGCTAGGAACCGGAACATCTGCCAAAGATTATGGGCCAACCCACTTTTGAAGAAAGTCGAGTTGTTGTTGCATGGCGGCCCATTTATCAAGGAGCTCTTGTTCCCGGGATGGCGCGGGCAAAGCAAGAGGAGCGAGCTCAAAGCGGGGAGCGGAAGGATAGACCGAAGGAGTGAGAGGCCCATAAGAAGGATATTGGGCCGAAGGATGACCCAAATTGGCACGGACTAGGGCTTCCCCTTGTTGAGGGCGAGAAAAGTCAGATGGGCCGATAAGAACCTGAGGCACGGAAGAGATGGGCCTATAAGACTCGGCCTGGGTGAATGATGGAAGAACAGACTTCCCTTTATCAAGAAGTTGATGGGCCGATCCAGAGGATTGGCCCGCTTCCGGATTAGAAAATTGGAGGGTCCTGGGCTGGACTGGGGTAAGATTGATTGAAGTGGGTGGAATCCCGGGTCCAGAGACAGAGATATTGGACAGACCTTGTATAATCGTGGGAGATGGGGCATTGGACCCCTGCAAGGTCTGATATAGGGCCTAAAGTTGGGTTGGATCCAATTGGGCCATCATCTGCAAGATCTGGCCCGTAGGATTGTTGGAAGCGGGGGAGGGCTAGGTGCCCTCCATGGAGATAGCAGGTGGAGGAGGGATGATTCCTTCTCCTGATTGGAATTGGGTGACCCTAGGTTGGTCCTCCAAGATACCTTGAGGAAGGGACTCCTCATGAGAACGGGGAAGATCATAAGAAGACATGGCGGATTCAAAGAGAGGATTAGAATAAGAGGTGAAGAAGGAATTGCTCCTAGGAGATGATTCTAAGGACCGGAAGTAACTCCACATGCAATGGAACACCTTGACAAAAGACAAACAACACAAACAAACACAAATGAGACACTAAAACAAAGACTCCAAATTTATGAAGACAAAGAAAGGGATCAGAGGCACTCAAAGTTAACCAAGTTATAATGATGCACCAATTTTTATATGTTTCCTCCTTTAGAACCTTTAATGATTTGAATTTAAATATTCTCTCCAACAAGGTTCCTAATAGGAAAGGTGTTTGGGACTTGGTTAACTCTAGGTGTTAACTCTCCCTCACTTATGCAACCTAGACACGGTGTGGTAAAGGTACAACCGGCCCGGCGTCCGTGTGGGAATCCACAGCTCGCGGGGACTTATGGAGGTCCCATATGTGGTCACCTAGTCGGCCCCAAGGAATATGGAGACGAGAGGTTCACACACCAAGGTAGAAAATGCAACTATGATATGAAATATGAATGACCCTATGTGCACCGGAGTGCATGCAATTTCTAGCATAAAACTAACAATCAATGTGCAAACAATGATGTATAAATGAATAACAACAAAGGAGGAGACCAGATAGCACCCAAGATAATAATCTCAGTCAAAAACTGTAGAAATATAAGCAACCTCGATGTACGTACATGTGCTGGAGAAACGATCATCCCGGAGACCGCTACGAGATAAGACAGTCTATCGCGAGACCGCTTTTAAGCCGAAAATGGCCAGACAGAAGATCGCCAAGAAACCAGGGAGCAGAAACAACAAGAAACAAAATGGGAAAACCAAGGAAAACGCAAGGGCAACTGAGATGAACTAAAGACAACATGTGAAACAAGAACTCAACACGATTGGCACTAGATGTCTCACCGTGATCGTCAAAAAATTGGGGGTGTTGATGTTTCTTTTGTGATGTGATGAATGATTGTGAATGTGAACATAGTGGTGTGATGTGAAAGTGTGTGAGCAAGTAATGACCTAACTCAAACAATCACAAAATCAGGAGCATGAGCATGTCATCAATGTTTATGAAGAGTAAAAATAAAAACACGCACCGGGGCGTGGAGCAAAGGAATAAAATAAAAACACACACCGTAGGTGTGGAGCAAGTAAAGTAAAGAGAAAAGCAAGCAAGATGATGACAATGATGAATAAATACCCAACTAAAGATGTGTGATCGCCACCAAAGTGATTAAAGTAGTAAAACCACAATAATACCTTAGAAAGAGTAGGTCGAAGTCACCCGCCCGCGGGAGAGAGATAACTAGGCGCACAGTCAAAAAAAATGGTCCAGAATATGACCGCTATCCAGCAGAAAATGGTCTTCTAGATGACCGCTAGCGCACCCAGAACAGTAGTTTGGAACTTAATCTCCACCCCTCCTGACCGGCCAGAAAGGTTGGGCCTCGTGCAATGAGTCTTGTAAACCTGCGAGGAAGTGTAGACAACAAGAAAAACAACCCAATTAGCCCTTGGGCAAGGGTAGTAACTATAATGCAATTAAGCTAATACGCATAAAAGAAGAGTGAATACCTAGGAGGTTTGGTTTTTTTAACCCCTGTGGGGGCGTGAAAAAGATGAGAGGATGTTTTAAAAATATGATTGAATGCAGGGAACGTAGAGTAAAGAAGAGGAAAGATGCTATGGATGCCAGGAACAATAGACAAAACTAAATACCAAAAGACACAAACTAGACCAAAGAAACTTTGTACTCCCTCGACTAGAAGCTTGGTGGACGTGGAAGCATCTTCTCCTTGGTTGGAAATTACTCCAGAATGTAGCAGCACTTCATGGCAATCTCCAAAAATCTCCCCCTTTTCAAACCATGATGATGGGAATCGACGCCGAGTACTAACTTTTTATTTTGCATTTGAGTCCTTTTATTTGCTTTTATATCCTTGGGAAAGTATATGTGCAATTGTAAAGCTTTGTAAGCCAATGTGTCATTCCCTAGGATTGTGTGGGTTTCTATGTAATTTGCCAGGAGGTCCAGCAAGGGGCCCCCCAGCCCTTTCCCATTGGTCCACCTAACCTATGTGGGGCTGGTCAACCATCCTAGGTGGCCATCTAGAAGGTTTGAATGCTAATTGACCACATGGGAGACAAATGGGTTAAAAATTCAAAGGTAGGTCACCTACCTTACCAACCCCCCCTTGGTCAAGGGGGCGCCCCCCCATTAGATATAATTATGATTTTTTTTATTTTGTTTGAAACATTTAATGTTATCTAAACCCTAGGTCTGAGGGCAATTTGAGTCATTTGCCATTTCATATATATAGCTTGTATTTTGTGATTTAGTTAGATTAATGAAGGAAAAATTGGCATTTTGCCCCAAGAGAGCTCTTGGAGGGTGCGCCCCTCTCCCCCTATCTCCTTGCTGTTCTTCCCCTTCCTCCAGAAATCTAGGGTAGGAGACCCTTTCTACCTCCCCCTCTCATCCTCTGAGTTCCCTTTCTGAAGCTGCCGCCGCCGCCGTCGCACCGCCGTCGCGCCACCGCCATCGGAGTTCTGTCTCCATCAAGACAAAACCCCACCTCTGTGGATCTATATTTTTATGTTGTTGTCTGATCGACCTGCAATTTTGAGAGCTTATTTCTCTCTTTGTTAGCTTTCCATCCATATATCTTATGCCTCATTCTGATCTCGTTTGATATTTTTCCCACAATTTTTATACCACCCCTATCAATCTGTCATTCTACAGATCTACAGTACAGAGTCGTCTTATAGTAATTTCTTCACCCACTTAGAAAATTTTAGAAACTCCCAAAACATTACCTAGTGTTCCTCTCGTATACCCCCTTCCACCATAATTTTCTTTGAGTAAAAAAAAATCGTTTTCCCTTCGGTCAAAGGTGTGTTTCAGGCAGATTGCTTGCTGCCCTGTGTGTCAGTGAGTCCAGGTCAGAAAAAATACAGTCATACAGTCATTTTCATTTTCAATCCGCCCACTGGATGGATCTAAAAAAAAATATGTTATAGATCTCTGAGTCCTCTTTCCATCGGTACCAGCCACTCCTCGATCGGCCTCCGGATCTGGGCGCAAGCATTTTTATCGTCAAGGCCTGCAGATCTGTCCTATATGCAGGTCCGAAATTACAGTCTGAAAAAAATTCAAGAACAATTGTCAAAGTCAAAATCAGGAGCCGCCCCTTCAGGGAGTCGATCAAGGACATCCCGCCATCGTCCCAGCCAAGCGGCGCCTCCAGAAGACGTCAGGAAGGCAATGTTCCTTTGGAAGCCATTGCTT
Source organism: Amorphophallus konjac (assembly GCA_022559845.1). Classification (NCBI taxonomy): domain Eukaryota; kingdom Viridiplantae; phylum Streptophyta; class Magnoliopsida; order Alismatales; family Araceae; genus Amorphophallus; species Amorphophallus konjac. The sequence goes on along the minus strand of CM040120.1, from coordinate 365,836,880 downwards.
GTTGTCCACCGAGTTAGCTACCGAGTTGGGTCAGCACCGAGTTGGAATAGTGCCGAGTCGGACCAGCAGGCCGAGTTCGTGCCGAGTTCACCTCCAGATTGCTGCCCGTCAACCCAGGGTCGGTCCTCTCGGGCCCACTTGTAGCCCTTTACCTCCCTACGTGGAGTGGGCAATAAAATTTAACTGTTGTAATTAACTTTTACTACTGTTAACAGGGCAATAAAACCTACTCTTTACCGCATTTGCTTATCTTGTATAGCTTTGAATGTCGCTGCGAGTGTAGGTTTCTAGCTTGTTATTCTATTATCACCGCTGTGAGAGAGCGAGATTGAGTGTACCATCCCGTGACTCGATCCGAGTCTACACGGAAAAGCCGATACCCGTGACTCACGGCCAGTTTCTTAACTGTGCCCGGTCCCACGTTTCCCTCGCTAAGGGACAATCGTGAGCTCATCTAGAGTCCGAGGATCGCATTCCTAATTCGAGTCGAGTCCGTGGTCCGTCCCGCATCAGTTTGGTATCAGAGCGAGTTGAGTCTAGGGTGTCTAAAATCAAAAAAAAAGTGTCATTTAAGTCTAAGTGTCTAAGTCGATCTTAGGAGTTGCATTTACATACCATTAATTGGTATATAAAAAGGTGTTGTCCGAACGTTAGGCTATGTCTATCGGGAAGGCCGCACACTTGCGCGAGTGATATTCGGATCGATTAACTCCGCCACGTACCGAATCTTGGTTTTGTCTAGGTGCTTGCATGAGTTGGCATAACATTTTGCTTATAAAATAAAAAAACAAAAAAAATGGCCTTGCATGACCATTCCTAGGGATCCATTCCAACATTTTGGCAACTATGGTCAACCCATGCCGACCCGTCCAAGGTGATAGGTCCGTGTCCGAGTACATTCGGGACTATCATAAGTATTGGTTGGAATATGGAGTTTGAGAGGAGAGCACCATGGCTGCTTTTGAGTTTCAGAGAGATTTACGGCTATACTTTCAACTCCAATGTCTTATCCGCAACGCATCCTCTCTGGCGCAGTCCTATAAGGTCACCCTGGAGGTTGAGTCTTTTAAGTCTCGATTTAATGATGACGTACGGCAAGTCGATGCCGCCCTTTGGCAAGCATCTACCTCCCAGCCGAGTCCCGATCCGGTCGAACCCCCTCCTTCATCACCCATGAGAGTTCCAATGCCACCACCCTCTACTTCCGAACTTTATTCGGAACCATCTCATTTGGAGCCACCAAGGCCCGAGCCACCCGTGTTTCTAACTGGTACGCTATACATAGCCGAGCCGCTTCTTAGTTGGCTCAAGGATGGCTTGGTCCCACTTCCTTACCCATACATGGACCCTACCCTACCACTAGTTCCCGTCAACTCCTTCCATACCACATTCTGGTCTAGTCACCATGTTGACACTTTGGATGACTTTATTTTGGGATTAGACGCAGAATGGAAGTTGACGCACTTATTGGCCCGAGGCTTCGACCAACCCACTAGTCTTAGCTTCACCCATCCGGCCTTAGGGTCCATTACTTCCGAGTGCACCGTGGGTTGTGTCACCACGGAGATCCTCTTATTCCTCCCCTTATCGGCCGAGCCCGACTTCATTCCCTTTTGCCCAAGGGAGGAATCCTATTTTCTACACATGTCCGTCGTCCCACTGATCACTATGTATGACGGTGATTATGAATTCTTAACTTGGTACCGAGTCATGGGGGAACCCACTTCATGGGGTCATACCTTCTTCGACCCTTCTGACCCCTTCACTAGTGAACCTCCCGAGCTATCATATTCACTCCGCTTCTTCCAAGGAGTTCACTATCCAACCCCTACCCCTCGGTCTAGTTGGCAATCCGTACCTACGTCTAGGGGTAATGACGAGGGTAGTTTTGGATCTCCTAGCCCTTCCGCACCAATCTCCCATAGGTCGCCAATGCATGAGTGGTACATCTTAGGGTATCTAGGAGTCCTCCATTCCGTCAACCATCGAGTACATCTAGTGTATGCATGGCACATATTCGGGTGTCCTGGTCCACCATCGCCTATGCGTAGGTCGGACTAACATTAGGTGTGTCTAGGGTCTCGTATGTTTATACATGTATGTGTCAAGTCAAGTCGGTCTTTGTATGCTCGCGTTGTTAGCCCTTTCGAGTTCGAGACTTGTCGGACTATTGGGATCAGTTCTACCTCATATCGGATCTAGTCACATACGGGACAAGCGGTGATTCCTAGTGAGTCTTCGAGCCGCCTTCCCTCATTTGAGAGTGACCCCACCCCGGAGTGTCAACCTCTAGCCTCATTCCCATGACAGCGTGTGCATATCGAATCTATACGGGGTGAGCAGGTGCCGATTACTTGGAGTGGAGCGTACTCCGCGCTTCCAGGTACGATGACGGATCCGCCGGAGCTGCTCGAGCAGCCGCACCCCTTACTCGACGGGGTCGAGTTCTTCCCACCCGGGGAGAGTTGATGGGAATCGACGTCGAGTACTAACTTTTTATTTTACATTTGAGTCCTTTTATTTACTTTTATATCCTTGGGAAAGTATATGTGCAATTGTAAGGCTTTGTAAGCCAATGTGTCATTCCCTAGGATTGTGTGGGTTTCTATGTAATTTGCCAGTAGGTCCAGCAAGGGGGCCCCAAGCCCTTTCCCATTGGTCCACCTAAGCTATGTGGGGCTGGTCAACCATCCAAGGTGGCCATCTAGAAGACTTGAATGCTAATTGACCACATGGGAGATAAAGGGGTAAAAAATTCAAAGGTAGGTCACCTACCTTACCAACCCCCCCCCTTGGTCAAGGCGGCGCCCCCCCCCCATTAGATATAATTAGGAATTTTTTTATTTTGTTTGAAACATTTAATATTATCTAAACCCTAGGTCTGAGGGCAATTTGAGTCATTTGCCATTTCATATATATAGCTTGTATTTTGTGATTTAGTTAGATTAATGAAGGAAAATTGGCATTTTACCCCAAGAGAGCTCTTGGAGGGTGCGCCCCTCTCCCCCTATCTCCTTGATGTTCTTCCCCTTCCTCCAAAAATCTAGGGTAGGAGACCCTTTCTACCTCCCCCTCTCATCCTCTGAGTTCCCTTTCTGAAGCTGCTGCTGCCGCCGTCGCACCGCCGTCGCGCCGCCACCACCGCCATCGGAGTTCTGTCTCCATCAGGATAGAACCCCACCTCCGTGGATCTATATTATTATGTTGTTATCTGATTGAGCTGAAATTTTGAGATCTTGTTCCTCTCTTTGTTAGCTTTCCATCCATATATCTTATGCTCCATTATGATCTCGTTTGATATTTTTCCCGCAATTTCTATACCACCCCTGTCAATCTGTCATTATGCAGATCTACAATACAGAGTCGTCTTATAGTAATTTCTTCACCCACATAGAAAATTTTAGAAAATCCCAAAACATTACCCAGTGTTCCTCTCGTATACCCCCTTCCACCATAATTTTCTTTGAGTAAAAAAAAATCATTTTCCCTTCGGTCAAAGGTGTGTTTCAGGCAGATTGCTTGCTGCCCTATGTGTCAGTCAGTCCGGGTCAGAAAAAATACAGTCATACAGTCATTTTCATTTTACATCCGTCCACTGGATGGATCTGAAAAAAAAATATGTTATGGATCTCTGAGTCCTCTTTCCATCGGTACCATCCACGCCTCGATCGGCCTCCGGATCTGGGCGCAAGCATTTTTACCGTCAAGGCCTGCAGATCTGTCATGTGTGCTGGTCTGAAATTACAGTCTGAAAAAAATTCAAGAACAATTGTCAAAGTCAAAATCAGGAGCCGCCCCTTCAGGGAGTCGATCAGAGACATCCCGCCATCGTCCCAGCCAAGCGGCGCCTCCAGAAGACGTCAGGAAGGCAGCGTTCCTTTGGAAGCCATTGCTTGCTGTCCACCGAGTTAGCTACCGAGTTGGGTCAGCACCGAGTTGGAATAGTGCCGAGTCGGACCAGCAGGCCGAGTTCGTGCCGAGTTCACCTCCAGATTGCTGCCCGTCAACCCAGGGTCGGTCCTCCCGGGCCCACTTGTAGCCCTTTACCTCCCTGCGTGGAGTGGGCGATAAATTTAACTATTGTAATTAACTTTTACTGCTGTTAACCGGGAGTTACCGTAACTGGCCGGGAACGTCTTCCCCACGCCCGGAGCGTGGAGGTACACTCGCTCCCCACTCTTTACCGCATTTGCTTATCTTGTATAGCTTTGAATGTCGCTGCGAGTGTAGGTTTCTAGCTTGTTATTCTATTATCACCGCTGCGAGAGAGCGAGATTGAGTGTACCGTCCCGTGACTCGATCCGAGTCTACACGGAAAAGCCGATACCTGTGACTCACGGCCACTTTCTTAACCGTGCCCGGTCCCACATTTCCCTCGCTATGGGACAATCGCGAGCTCATCTAGAGTCCGAGGATCGCATTCCTAATTCGAGTCGAGTCCGTGGTCCGTCCCGCATCACATGAACTCAAAGGTCCTATTTATAGGCCCTCAAACCCTAGGTTCGAGTTGGAGGGATAATGACTCGAAAATAGGCCTAAAACTAGATAATTCTTGAAGATAATACTCCCAAGAGTCCACAGAAACAAACAGAAGGTTCTGGGAGCCTCTGGTGAGAGAGAAATCAAAGGATGAAGGACTCTAGTTCATTTACGGCCGTGGAGAGGAAGAATAGGCAGAGTAGGACTCTCTGTTCCACTAGCGGTCTTGCGATAGACCGCTAACACCAAGAAACGGTCGTGCGACAGACCGCTAGGCACATGCGTCCAGAAGAAGATAAGATCAAAGAGACCCAGCAGGACTCTCTGCCCGTTAGCGGTCTAGAGATGGACCGCCAACGCCCACCTTGCGGTCGTACGATAGACCGCTAGGGGAGAGGAGGTGGCAAAAGAGATAAAGGCTAATAAATCCACAACTTAATCCATAAAATAATCCTTATTAGCCCTTATCTAGGCCCAATAAGGTGAAGTGACGAGAAATCAATGAAGCTAAGTCCAACTAAGGAGAATGACCCATAAAATTAAGCTAAAAAATGACCAAAAAAGGCCAAATAAGCGGTGAATAACTCGGGACATCATAAAAATAAATAAGAGATGACCCAACTCATTGGTAATAAAACGGGTGTCAATAATGGGCTGAGGTGGCAAGAGATTAGGGAATGGGGATTTTGAATTTCTGTGGAGGGAGAATATTTAGGGAGGATAATTAGATTTTGTGGAGATTAGGAAAGCTTGGAGAGGAGAGAGGGAAAGGGGGGGCGCAAATTGGAGATAGAGAGGAGGGAATTGGGGAGAGATTTTAGGAAAGATAGGAGAGGGAATCTTGGGATAGGCTGACGTGGCAAGGGAATTGGGGAGAGGAGAGAGAGGGCTGCGACCCTTGGAGGAGGAGAGAGAGAGGAGTTTGACCAAGAGCGTGAGAGAAGAGATAGAGAGAGAGGTATGGGTGCGCAAGAGAGAAGAAGAGAGAGAGACTCAAGATTTCTCAAAACTGGTTTTTTCCTTCAAATGTTCATAAGCCCACAATAAAGCCCTTAGACCCCTATTTATTGGGAGAACCATGGGTACCAAAAGACCACAATTGCCCTTGATGTTCAAATAATTACCCCGCTACCCGAGGTGGTGAACTTAAGCTACCTGTGACCATTAACTGAACTACTAATGAACTAGCCCTTTGGGTCTTATTAATTGGCCCAATAGGGATTACAAACTCAATAAAAGAAAAATACATCATGCTAAGAAGAAATAAATATTCGAACCACGGCCGAATCCGTCTCGAGGGGCCGACGTCGAAGCCGGGGCATGGAGGGTCGCTGATGTCCCCGTCACCCTTCCATGTTGGCTCGGACCTTCCGTCCAAGTCAATGAATTAAAAGAACCCTTGCTTTGGCTCGGACCCTCCGTCCAAGTCAATGAACAAAAAGACCCCTTGCTTTGGCTCAGACCTTCCGTCCAAGTCAATGAATAAAAAGACCCCTTGCTTGGCTAGGACCCTCCGTCCAAGTCAATGAACAAAAATACCCCTTGCTTTGCTAGGACCTTCCATCCAAGTCAATGAATAAAAAGACCTCTATTACTTTGGCACTCACCCTGTGTCAATGAATAAACCACGTCAGTTCCCGCCACCCTGTCGGCATTGGCAAATAAATCCTTTGTCTCGAACTTTCCACCCGAATACATCGACTAAGTACACAAACTCCTCCCATTCCATCGGGCCCCTTACAAAGTCTTTGGCTTAGACCTCATGTCTAAGTCGATGAATAAACAACTTTCCTTAACCCAGCATGAGTCACTAGTCCTCCCTCGGGATTGGCCTCACCCAGTCAGCTTAGGCCTTTCGTCTAGGTCGACACATAAAAAACCTATCTCATTGCTTCGGCATTAACCCCATGCCGATGACTAAGCCCCTCTAGAGCCAAATTTCTTGGCCCGCATGCTCTTTGCGGTGAAGCAAACTCCTCGTCCCTTCACTGAGGGGGTGAGCGCTTTCCCGTGAATTCACACCAGACCGATGATCTTCCAGCTCAAAGAACATGATAATGTATTGAAGAGCCCCACACCTGTGGGCCCCGTGCACTTGTCCCTCACTTGCGTCGCACACAGGTGGGGAGCATTTGTTGACGTCCAAAAAAAGTACTACACGACAAGTACGCCCTAGAAACCAAGAGCAACTAATCGAGGGCGGAGAAGCCGAACAAGCCCCACATCTGATCCGAGCTGGATTAAAACACACCCAGTGGCCAGCCACCTCTGGTAAGGAAGCCTCTCGAGCTGAAGAAATGGCCCTGGCCCCTTGATTCATAGTGCCGAAGGCCGAATCAGCATAAAACCTGAGTAACCCGGTTAGGGAACACGGTATGCCGGAAAGGTCCATAGGCAGCCGAAGAGCCGCTCAATGATGGCAAAAATACTCTGGGCGGTTGCCCACCAAATGAAGACACTCCCCACAGGCAAGAAGCGAGCTTGAGGGCACAATTCAGAGTGCCAAGGGCCAAATCAGGATGAAACCTGAGTGATCTGACGCGGGTTCAGCACACGCCAAAAATCACCCAGAATTACAAGCCGAAGCCCAAGAGCTTCGAAATAAACACTCCGAAAGTAGTGCATTAGAACTAAGGCAGTGCCGGACATCAAGCACTCATCTGAGCCAGTTCGGGGCTGATGAAGACACTAAACCGGTGCCATCCCACTTGAACCGGCGTGGTTTCAAAAATGGCGCGCCCCTATGCTCCTCTCCCCCTCGCCTTGAAACGGCATGGCCCAGCCTCCCTTAAAACGGTGCACCCTTGGCCCTCTTAAACTGGCCCGATGGTGACCCCTCTCATCATGCTTCTTAAACTGGCACAGCATTGGCCTCTTGGCCCTTCCCAAAATGGCGCGCAAGAAGTCCTCATCTCCTCTTGAAATGGCGTGGCTTGAAGCGGCGTGAGGAGTGTCCCGTCGTGGACACGGAACTCTATTCCTATTGCAGTGAAGCAGGGGAGAAAGAAGGCGTGAGAACGAAGCTCCTTCGACGGTCTTCGGCAAGACATTTAATGCCTGTATCAAACCCGTCACATGAGCATTTAAGGTTCGCATGTTTGTCTCACGCTCAGCCAGATAGCGCGACGGTGATAGCAACGGTGGCAGGCATCCTCGAACAACTTCCTGTACTGCGCCAACGGAGGGTCGACAGTGTAACAGCAAGCCGGTCACCCTATCCTGCTGATGAAGAGAGAATGGCGAGAGTGCTATCATGAAGGGAAGTCCCCCCTCGTTCTATATATAGAGCTGGCTCACGATAGAGAAAAAAGAGGAGGAAGAGGAGGGAAAAAGAGAGAGAGGGCTAAAAAAAGAGAGGTGAAGGTTTTTTCTTTTGGCGAACAAGAAGAGTGGGCTCCCACCTGCGAGGAAAAAAGTGTGCCCTTTACTCCCGCATTGACAGGGTGAAGAAAGAAGGGAGAAGAGAAGAGAGGTGAGAGTGGAGGGGGAGGAGCTTATTCTCCTTTCCCCCTCCCTCCAATGTATTTTTCTTTTCTTCTCTACTATGTCTCTTGTTACGGGTTATGTTCCCCTTTTGTATCTGCTCCTTCTGCAATAAAAAAAAGAAGGGATTTCATTCTAGCATGTCTGGCGCATCCTCTATCCCGTCTCGTCTTCTCCCTCTCTCTGGTCCAGATGGGTCTCCCTTTTTTCTATGCATATATACACTACTACATCCTATAAGTATGTATACACACATATGTGGAGGTGATGGTCACCTTCTCACTCTGGACCATGAGTTGTGAGGGTACTGTCGATCCCTCCCTAAGTCCAAGGGAATCTATGTTTCCCCCTTCACTTGCCAAAATGCTCCCCTCATTTCCTGCCTTCCTGACTTCTTGATTTCCTCTCTTGATCATCCCGGGTCTCTCAGAAGCTGGCTTATTCGTAGCAAGTCTTCTGGAGATCCCACTCAAAGGGTCAATAACAACAGCCATGTCCTAAACGGCATGGTGAATATCTGCCCCAGAAATGTTCTTGAAGTTGTGACTCGTGGGCCACTAGAACCCCTTGAAGGCTAGTCCTCGGGCTTCTATGCTCATCTTTGGGTCAACAGGCAGCTGTTTCTAGCTCACACGTAGTTTGGGGGTCGTCCCGGAGCATTTCGACTGATGGCTCCCTGTTTTGCACCTCGTAAACCTTGGTTTGGGGGAGGTGATGCTGAATTTTCGCTAGATACGCGAATGACAAAGGTTGAACAATCAAGTGGTGCCGATCACAAGAACAAAAAAATAGAATGAACAAAATATCCTTGAAGCTCTGTTCGAACATCATTAACAAACCCCTCTGCATGTCTGAACTCATAAACATGAATTTCACCCCTTGTACATTAACCCGTATGCATTTTGAGTGCCCAATGAAACTCCCTTCTGTCAAGCCCCTAAATCCCTATGAAACAAAAAAAATAAAAATAATAAACAAAATTGCAACACAAAAAAACAAAACAAAACAAAACAAACAAAACTGTCTTACTAAGAATGGAGTTGACTCCAACATGACATGGAGTCGACTCCACCCTCTTTACCCCCTTTCTTTTCACCGTTGAAATCCATTTGTCCCCTTAGCTATCCATTTTTCACCCTTAGCTACCCATTTTTCACCCTTAGCTATCCATTTGTCATCCTTAACCACCCATTTTTCACCCCTACCAAACCCAATCTTTAAATCGGCGCATGCCCTTACCCCTCTCACGCCATTTTAACCTTCATCCCATGCCTTCTCTAAACCGGCGTGCCTTTCCCCATGCCGTTTTAACCGCACACTCTGTAAAGCCATCTCTTATTTTTCACCATTGAAATCCATTTGTCACCCTTGTGCATCCATTTGTCACCAATAATGTGTATTTGTCACCCTCATGTATGCATTTGTCACCCATAGTGTTGCGTTTGTCACCCATGCGCCCCCCCTTCTCTCCTTCTCTCTCCACCACGCCATTTTAGCATCCCCCATAATAAAAGAAAGCAAATAAAGCTAGAGGTGGGTGTGAATCGGTGCGCCCATTTGCGCGTCAGATCACACCTCCTCCCCCCGCCCCATGCCATTTTAAACCTTTCCCCACTCTCACATACATTCCTCATTCCCCCCCTTTTTCCTCGCTTGCTTCTTAAACAAAAATATCAAATGGGAATAGAACAAGAACAAAAAAAACAAGCAAAGTAAAAATAACGACAGAAAATGAATAAATGAATAAAACAAAGCAACTATTAAAGGGACACATAATCAATCAGAAAATACATAATAACCATAACAATAATATATATATATACCCATGCATATGAACTAATAAACTAAAAAAAATCAAGAATCATCATAACAAAAAAATGGATGTAAGAGTAACGATAACAAAGAAACAATATACACTCATGCATTAGAGTAAAAGTTGAATAGCCAAAAACAAAATATATATACATGTAATAACAAGTATAATACCGCCCACTCCGGCACCTCTGCTTCCCCGGACTCGGTATGAAAAGAATAGCAATGACGTCCCGCTAAGTTAGATTCGGACCTTGGGAACTATCCCGGTATGGCTATGATCCGGCATTACCATGGGCCGATAGTTCATCAAACTTGACCCGTCTTTACCGGGATCTAATCCCGCATTCTTATTAAACTTGTCGTATATGCGGCTGACACATGCACGGTTTTATCGCCGTCTTTTTATGCTACAAGTGCGGACTTCCGTCCGAACATGGAATGATTCACGAGTGACCGACATACTTTGAACGTTTACATCCCAATGCAGGGTCTGTCTAAACACAGTTCGAGATTCTATTGTCTTATTTCATTAACGTTAAATTTAGGCCATAAGGCCCCTTTTCCTGGCGACTAATCATGGGTTTCCCCCTCTCTGAGGGGATGTAATTAGTGTCATGTCATTTACGGCATGGCAGGTCTTTGTCCCTACACGACACACACAATCGTCTGACTAGTCAGATCAAGTGCACCCCGGGTCCCAGACCACTCTAGTCTCAGAACCTGAATAAATCGTCACATATGTGACTAGCACACCCTCGCACTCAATAAACCGAATAAATGCATAAAGAAACGAATAAATGAATAAATAAAGAAGTATCCCAAAAGTGCATCCACATTGGCGTCTTCAAGCTGGGAGCTGGGATTCCGAGACTGAGTGCTGGAGGCTTGCCCAACTAACTAAGGGATGCCAGCCTGTGACTGGGAACCGGAGCTGGAGGCTGGGGCCTAGATGCAGGAGGCTGGATGTTGGGGGCTAAGCGCCAAAAACTGAGTATCTGGAGCTGGGGGTTAAGTATTAGAGATTGTGTGCCGGAGGCCAACCTGAATGAGGCATAATGACCTATACTGGGTACTGGAGACTGGGATATGGGAACTGGGTAGCAGAGACTGGGTGCAGGGGGCTTCCTGAATAAAGTGTGACGGCCCATAGTTGGGTACTGGAAACTAGAAGCCGGGAACTAGACACTGGAGGTGGGGTACTTGATGTTGGAGACTAGATGCTGGATATCGGAGGCTGGACACTGGATACTGGGGGCTGGGTACTGGATACTAGAGGCTGGGTACTGGGTACTTGATATTGGTTACTCGATACTGGATGTTGGGTATTGGATATTGGGTACTGAATACTGGAGGAGGGGTACTGGATACTGGGGCTAGGTATTGGATATTGGGAGCTGGGTACTGGATATTGGGGTAGTGGATACTGGAGGCTGGGTATTGGATACAGGGTACTTGATACTGGAGGCTGGGTACTGGATACTGGGGGCTGGGTACTGGATATTGGGGTACTAGTTACTGGAGGCTGGGTACTGGATACTGGGGGCTGGGTACTGGATACTGTGGTATAATGGTTAGAACTGGTCAGTCGATCACTGGGGTGCTGCTGGAAGACTGGGACTGGAGTTGGCAATGGCCGACCCTCATGGGTGCTAGCCACTAGTGATACAGGGGAATGTCGAGTTTACTGCCGACGAAATGTTGCAGCTGACGGCTTGCGTCAGTAGGGAGTAGAAAGGGAAGAAGAGTTTTTTTTTATTCTTCTTACTAGCTCTATCGCCCTTGTGGGTTTTTGCCAGAGCTGGCCCCCTTTAGCTTTTTTTGATATGCCCTTGTGGGTTTTTACACCGAGGGGTTACCCGATTTTGCCTGGGGCGCCCTTGCGAGTTTTCACCCCAGCTGGGTTAGTGGTAATTTTTGCCCTCAGTAGTCTTGTGGAGGGAGTTGACTGAGGCCACCGGGGTATCTCTATTTTCAACCCCATGTTTTTTTTTGGTTGTTTGTTATTTTTTACCTGTCAGCCTTGCGGCTGTCATCCATAGCTTGCTGCTATCAGGGGATTAGACTTGAAGTTTGTGCTGTTGATGGCTCATCACTGTTGTAGCCATGGTTATGGCTCTAGCTGGTTACCGAGTAATTAACATGGGAGTTGGTGAGCTTTGGTGTCATATTACTGGGGTCATAACTGGGATCAGGGAACTGGTAAACCTCGGAGTTCTAATTGGGATCATGGTGGTTTAACCATGATGGGCTGATAATTGGGGGTTCTGGGTTGATGGATCCTTGTGACATATGGATCTAGGGTAAATGGGATTTATAGGTCAACTGAGATGATGTGTAGGCTGGGGTTTGCTAGAATTGATAGCTGGGATGGTTTATGGGTCACTGGTGTATGCAGGCCAACTATGATGGTATGATGGCCAGAGGTAGCGTGAGATAATTTGGGTGATGTGTGAGTAACTGGAAAGTGTAAGATTAATAAACCGGAGGAGTGTGTTGGTCGGGGACTGGTATAGGCCAACCATGGAGGTGTGTAGCCCAGGTGATTGGCGTAGGCCAACCGTGGTGGTATATGGCTGACAGGGAGGTGCAAGATTTATAAACTAGAGCAGGGCATTGATCAGGGACTGGTATGGACCAACTGACAAGGTAAATGTTTACTAGAAGGTAGATGACTAGTTGCCTCGAATTGGGAGATAGAGAGAGAGATTTTTTTCTTCTCGTTACCGACTCTACCACCCTTTTGGGTTTTCGCCAAAGCCGACCCCCTTTTACTTTTTCTGGTTTTTACACAGAGGGGTTGCCCAATTTTGCTTGAGACACCCTTAAGGGTTTTTACCTCAGCTGGTTTAATGGCCTTTTTGCCCTTAGTCGCCTCCTAGAGAAGAGAATGACCGAGTCTGTCGGGGTATATCTATTTTTAACCCCATTTTTTTTACTTACCTGGGAGCCTGGTGGCTGTATTGTGACCGGTGTTGGATGTCCTTAGCCCGTAGTTATGAGGACGGTGCTGGAAGACTGATCCTCATGAAGCTATTGTGCTGATGCTGGAACGGGCTAACTGGCTATGACGACATACTAGTTTGAAAGACTAGGATCCGCGCTTTAAGGGAGCATCGCTAGAACAAGTGGCTGGCCCCTCCCCTTGGGGGAGGTGGTTACTGGATTGCTGGCGATGGCTGAATAACGTGCCTCAGTCTTGGTGACACGTAAACTCGTGCTCTAGAGCATAGTACAGCTTCATCTGTTTACCATTGAGAGGAAGGAATGGCTTGTTACCCTTGTGGTCTACGACCGTGTAGGCTCCTCCTTCATAAACATCATATGGCTCACGCCAATTGGGTTGTAGTTTTCCACTGGGACGCCCCGTCATGACCTCTCTTTCCTTGATCACGACGAGATCATCTTTCTTGAATGCTCATTGTTTGACGAGCTTGTTGTAGGCTCGGGCATACGAGCCTGGTACATTTGTAAGTGCTTATAGGCTTCGAGTCTTTTTCCTTCCAGACTGGTGAGCTCTTCTAGCCTTCTCTAGTATTCATCTTCTTCTGGACCGAGGAGGCCGATGTAGACCGCTACGCGGTAAGATGCCAGTTGGATCTCGATGGGGATGACGACTTCTGCCTCATACACGAGAGAAAATGGCAAGCACCCCATGGGGGTTTTATAAACTGTCCGGTAGGCCCATAGCGCCTCGAGCACTTTTTCACCCCAGTCACATTTGCAGTGGCTAATCATTTTAGCCAAGAGCTTGCAGAGAGTTTTGTTTAAAGCCTTAGCCAAGCCATTAGCTTGAGGGTTGTAGATTGAAGACGTTCTCCAGTCGATGTTGAATTTTGCCGCCAGTTGGTATACGACCCTGTTCTTGAACGGTGTGCCATTATCTGACACAATGCGACTAGGAGTACTGAAATGATAAATAATGTTATGATAGACAAATCGGGCCACAACTTCTTCATTGACTTCCTAGTGGGACGCCTCAGCCCATCGAGATAAGTAATTAGAGGCGGCCAGAATGTATTTGTGGCCTTTGGTGGACGGCGGGAAGGGCCCTATGATATCCATACCCCATTCCGCGAATGGCCATGTAGGGGCCGTTGGATGCAGCGGATTGGGAGATCTTCTGGGCATTGGGCCAAAGGCTTGGCATTGATGACATGTACGCGCGTATTGGGTGCAATCCGCGTACATGGTTGGCCAGTAGAAGCCTTTGAGCTTGATGTTTTCTTCATTTTATCTCCAACCTGGTGAGCACCGCACAATCCCGAATGGAATTCATGCTTGATGGCCCAAGCTTCGGTTGGGGAGACGCATCTCAAGAGAACTGACTTGTCTTTATCGTGGGCAAGTATATAAAGGGAGTCACCGATAAACTCGTATGACGTTGCCCGATGGAGTAGCTGGATCCTTTGAGCTCGGTCAGGAGGGAGCCAACATCGCTTGAGTTTAATGATTGGCTCGTGCCAATCTTCTTCTTCTAGGGAAGTGTCATGGTCGAGGTTGTGGACCTCGTAGATGGTTAGGCCGGACTCGCCGTCGAGTGTACTCGGCATCAACCTTCTATGCTTGATAGTGATGTTGACTTCGCCCTCGGGTGAAAGTTTGTTGGCCGCAGCCAGTTTTGCCAGGACATCTGCCTGAGCGTTACTGCTCCCGGGGACGTGTTCTATTTGAAAGAAATAGAATTTCTAGATGAGCTTAGCGACGGCAGCGTGGTATGGGACTAACTCCTATTTCTACACGTCATAGATGCCGAGGACTTGCCACACTACTAGTTGAGAGTCCCCATAGGCTTTAATGCACTTAATGCCCATGTCAAGAGCCATTTGAAGTCCGATGATTAGAGCTTCGTATTCGACTTCGTTGTTAGTCAGGGATTTCATGAGGGCGCACGAGTTGTACAAAACTCCGCTCTGAGGAGTTAAGAAGACGATCCCGGTGATAAGTGATTAATTTTATATATTTATTTATGTCATATAGACTATTTCTGGGCTTTAATAAAAATAATTATGCAACTTTTATATTTAATTTTAATCTCACATTAAAAATTAATCAATTTATGGGGTACAAAATAAATATGTGAGATCATAAATGCATAACAAAGAAAAATTGCATAATTAGATTTTTATTATTAATGTCCTTGTAAAAATAATTTTATGTTATTTATTTTTAATTACAGGATAAATTGACATCTTGGGGGCAAGACGTGAATTTTTAATTGGCGACCTTTTAAAAGGGCATCATTTTTGGCTCAGAATAAAATAGCGTCAAATCAGATGCACGTGAATTTATGAAATAGCATCTGGATCATTGACGCTAATTTAATTTGGAGACTTCAGCATCGACGCTAATTTAACGACAGAAATAAAAGAAGAGCGGCAGGAGGACTCCATTGTT
Source organism: Amorphophallus konjac (assembly GCA_022559845.1). NCBI lineage: Eukaryota > Viridiplantae > Streptophyta > Magnoliopsida > Alismatales > Araceae > Amorphophallus > Amorphophallus konjac. Next base: position 365,821,709 of record CM040120.1, on the reverse strand, counting down.
TGCATCAAACATGGAAGGGATACCTTGGTTATCTTCGAGTTGGACTTGGAAAGAAGATGTTAAAGGGAGGAACTCTCTCCTATAAATAGCTCATGCAAGTCACCCATGAGAGCAAGAATCCTTTTCTTTTTTTTCTTCTTTTCTCCTCCTTTCCTCTTCTTCTCTTTCTCCCCTTCGCAGGTAGGCCACTCCCTTCCTCTTCTTCTTCTTCTTCTTCTCTTCTCTCCCTCTTTCTCTTCCTCTTTCTCTCATGGTAGACCCCCTCTCCTCCCCTCTTTTTCCTCTTCCTTTCTCCTTCCCCATCCTAGACATTCCTCCTCTCCCATTCTCTTTTCTCCCTCCTCTCTCCCCCATCGCGGTGTCCCTCTTCTCACCGCAGCGACCGTGTCCCTCTCCCTTCTTCTCTTTCTCTTCCCTTCACCTTCTCCCTCTCTTTCTTCTTCTCCTCTCCAACCGTGTTGCTCTCCCTCTCTCCCTCTATTTTCTCCTCACCTCCCACCGTCATCTCCCTCTCTCCCTATTATGCACAAGCACAGCACCGACCCATATTCTTCTCTCTCTCTTCTTCATGTCTCCTCCTCTCCTCTCTCACTCTGTTCTTCAACCCTCCGGCGGCTCTGTTCTACTGTGCGCGTCCCCCTTCTATCCTTCGCTCACCCCGCGATCACCGCACCGCACCGATGTCTCCTCCCTGCACCTCCTCATCGGCATCCCTCTTTCTCTTCTGCTTCTCCTTTCCCTTCTCCGTTCGTTCTCTCTTCTTCATTCCCTTCTCAGCATCATCTCGCTGTTCGCCACGTCCCCCTGTTCTCTGTTTCTCCCTTCGTCTCGCGTCTCTTTCTCCCCCGTTTGTCTCTTCTCTCCTCTCTACTCTCTTCATCTCACATCTTTCTTCTCTCTCGTCTCTCTCTAAACCGTCTCCGCGTGTCAGCCCCTTTATGCTCTCTCGGCTCTACTCTCTTCCCTCCTCCGTGGCGTCTCCTCTCTGCTCCCTCTGTCTCTTCTTCACCATCTTCACCCTCTTGTTCATAGTGTCCGCATCTCCCTCGTCTCTCCATCTCTCACTCTCATCTCTTCTCTCTATCTTTTTCTTCCCACACAACACACACACACACTTCTTTTCTCTGTTCTTTTTTTATTTTGACTTTTGTTGTTATTAAATCCCACACCCATCACCATCTCTCTCTATCTCTATCTCTATCTCTCTCCTTCTATTTTTATTATTTCTCCCTCTAAATCCCTCTCTAAAGCTCTCTCTCTCTCACGGCGGCGTCTACACCGGGTTGGGCGGCTCTCCAAGGCCTAAGGGCGTGGGCGACGATGTTTCTTACGGCTATTTCTTCTCCCTATTTCTTTATTTCTAGTTTAGTTAGATTTTATTTGTGGTTGTAATATTTATTTTTCTTATCATCTTGTAAACATTTAATTTTGGAGTAATACAATTAGTTTGGTGTTGTTCTCTCTCTAGCACTTTCTCTCTATTTCTTCTTCCTTTCTCTCAATATTTCTCTCTCTAAACCCTCAAAATTTCTCTAGGTAGATTTACTTTTATGTAATTTTAAATTTCAACATAAAAAAATCATTCAATAATTTTACTCTTAAAAATATAAGATTTTCAACTTTAAAATTCTAACTTTCTTGTAGGATCGACTCGTATTCACCACTACGCTCAAATTTTAATTTTATTATGTGTAAGTGCGAAATTTTGAAATTGTGTGCACGGTATTTTTAACGACGAGCATCCGCTCACATCAAATTTTTGGCGCCGTTACCGGAGAGGTTTTTGGGTTTTAAGTTGATAATTTTGTGTTTTATTTTTGTATATATTAATACTAACATTTGTTTCTTTTTCTTATTTTGTAGAAAAAAATCAAAACAAAAAAGATGAAAAAATCAGACCTGAAAATTACAGAAAAAGATCTATGAGGAAATGTGTCACTGAAAGCAGACATCTATCAGCGAAAGAGCCAATATTTGTAAAATACATAGAAAAGAAGTGTCGCAGAAATCTGAAATCTGTAGGTAAAGGTCCAATATAGAAAAAACAAGAAAAGTTAGAAAAAAATCCAAAAAATGTGAAGTATGTTTCTTTATTTTTCACTTCCTTTATTAGTATTTAAAATAAAATAAAATGAGGGATTGTTATCTAGGTTAGTTTTGTCTTTCCCTCTTTGATTTTATCTCCATATTTAGTTAGCTTTTTACATATAGTTCACTTTCCTATTGTCATTACTTGCATCAAAAAAAAAGGAAAAAACTTTTAAGGGCAAGTTAGGGAACACCCTTCTTAGTGTTGGAAGGACTCTCCGTTTCGAGAACTCCTCTCAACGGACCGAAATCTCCTCCACTAAGACCTCCATAAGTCCTCGACATCGAAGGATTCCCTCTTCGATCACTGGGTCGGTCGTACCATTGAAGATCCCAGGAGATAGTTTGCCCTTAGAAGCTTAAAGAAAAAAAAGAAAAAACATAAAGAAAACCAAAAATAAAAACAAACAAAAACAAAAAAACCCCTAAAAACCAAAAAAAGATAAAAACAACCCAAAACAAACAAAAAAAACAATAAAAACAATTTAAAACTTAAAAAAAAAGAAAAGGGTGAGAAAAGTCATATCTTTGAGTTGGGCTCGTAAATTCAATAAGGTGGATCTTTTGGCCCATTTTCTTGATCCAATCTTTTGGCAATGAATCCAAACTCCTTCATGCCACCTTATAATCAAGAGCATAATCGCATGTGGGCCAGGCCGGCCCATTATGTTGACAATTGTCTAACTCAATCTTCACCTTTCACCCAACTTGGCCCGACCCACTACGAAAGCCCATATTGTTGGTCGGCCTACAATGAAAGCCCATCATTCATGGGGGCCCAGCTTCATTCCTTTACTCAAGATCATATCTAAACCACTCACGGGCCCTATGATTCATCTCGCACCCAAGGACAAGCCCAAATTGCTCAAAGACTCTCCATAGTTTCCTGTAATTCTCGTCCAAATATCTTTAATTCTTGTTAGAGAGACTAACATAATTTTTCTTGGGATTCTTCCCATGGCCCAACCCAAAGTCCTCCAAGTCAACTCTTTCAAAATTGGGATCCATCTCCAATTAACTTTCCTGATCAAGCTCACTATGGAGAGCAACCTACATCCTCTCCCCTACCTCACTATCAAGTTGATTATCATTCAACTTCTTATTCTTCTAAGTCTGCTTCTGAATTTACATATCTATCTCCTCTACACCCAGCTCCCAATCAGGAGGAGAGCTTTAATCAATTCCATCAATTTATCATGGCTCAAAATCAATCCATCCAGGCCCGACTAGATCGACTTGCTGAGAACATCAAGGGCATGTAAGTGGATCAACTACCTAACTACTCCAATGTAAGTCTTGACTATCAACTTCTGAAATTTCACCATAATAAAAGCTTTTATGATCAACCTATGATTCCCCAAGAACACAATACTCAGATCACTCTTGATTTAGATAATGTGAGAATTATGGAGGAGTCTTATCAGGAAGTTTTAGAGGGAACTAGCTGCAGTTATGATGATGATAAAAAAGATGATCTCAAGGAGCTTGAGCTTAATGGCACTTATGACGAGAGTTCTAAAGAAGTTGTTGATCTTAAGTTGGGGGGAGAAGAAGAGGAAGGCGATGTACTACTTAATGATCAAATTTCATTAATTTTCCTTCCTGAATTTGAAGAGACTTTGTTTCAAGAGAAGGACGAAGAAGATGTGTGAGTGGAGAATGAATTGAGTAAGGCCATAAATTATCTCTCTTGGGTTATGGAGGAGTCCGGTACCCTACATAACTTTCATCTCGATTGGGCATCTTTTGATCAAGGGGAGAGTATTGATCTTTTACCTCTTCATGATCTCTGCAAATCTAACTTCATTGTGAACATTCTATAATTTTCCGATCTGTCAGATCCTATTGAGCCCCACGAGTATCATTGTGTTAAGGTGCATGTTTTCTTCATTCCTGATATTGCTCATCTCCTTGACACTAATCATTTGATGGGAGCCCCTCACCCTCTGATCTATTCTCACCTCACCAATATTCACATAATTCCTAAAATTGAGGCTACATAAATTTTTTTGAAAGATAATAAGGTCCGCATTCATGTTTTCAACACTTATAAAGACCTTAAGTTTGAAGAACAATATTTTATAATTAACGACATAATAATTCCTTATTCATTCTCTGATTAGGGATGTCATTTTGGCATGTTTGATCCACCATGGTATTTACCATCGGTCAACCCAAAAATAACGGCTATTGATTTTTACCTGACCCCTACAGAAGAAAAGTTGTTAATATATGCATTGCATGACAAAATCAATCATGCTAACAACCAACCTATTTATAGTCCATGAACGTTCTTTCATAATATTATCTTTGCATGGCACAAAAGTTGGAACTTAAAAGAAGATAAGATAACATGGTGGATCATTCTCAATGCAACACGTTGGTTATAGAGTTTGCATACGTCTGACTGAAGATGGTAAACTTAGCGCTTGTTGGGAGACAACTCAACGATTCTATTTAATGATTTATTTTCTAGTGTGTTATTTTACGTATGCAGGGATAGCCATGGTGAAGACGTCATTGTCAAAGCATAACCATACAGGTGGAAGACACAACCACATGCCCCAGGTTGTACCTTTCCTTCCCAATATTTTTTTCTCTTTACATTCTTCTATTGTTCTATATTACTTATGCCATTAAGGATAATGCCATTTAAGTTGGGGGGAGGGAATTCATGTTACTTTTTATACAACCTATTGTTTCCATGTTCTATTCCATGTTTTCATGCTCTTATCATTTTGTGTCAAAAAAAGAAGAAGAAGAAGAAATCCGGCTGAAAAATAAAGAAAAAACCAACTGAGTTTTCATGATTCATGGTTTCATTAAAAGAGAATCTGGAATAGAAGAGGCTAAGGAGAAGGATGATGGATAATTTTAATATCTAGCAATGAAAAACTAACTTAGAATCTCTTAAAGTTCATTAGCACTTAAAAAAAAATCACTTGCACACTAATGAAGCAAGCATGACAAGCAATCTATTATTTAGTGTGGTGTATGATACTCTATATTTTCTAGTGAAGATATATTTTTGGAAAAAGCTACCTGCCTGCATATAAGTGCAAAGCACAAAAAAAAATCATGAAAAATGCCCCTAATCTTAGTAACCGGGCCTGCTTCTCCTAAGGTAAGAGTTGAGGTTCGCGTCAAATAGTGAAGGGATGTGTAGCACCATGTGCTAAAAAAAAGAAAGAAAGAAAGAAAGAAAGAAAGAAAGAAAAAAGTAGGCAGAGTGAAAGCTACCATACTCAACGTTCTGATCTGGGATGAGCAGAGTTGAAAGACACCTATCTTAGATAGCAATATGAAGGATGCACTTGCCCAGCTATGGATTTAGTTTTCACGAGCACAAGTGCTATAGAACTTGTTGGGAGAGTTGGTGCTAGCAGTTAAGCGCACGGCTCAGATCCAGAGGGGGGGGTGAATGGATCCCAGTTAAAAAATTTTACGGAATTAAAATTTAAAACAATGCTGACTGATTTAAAGAGATATTAGCACTTTCTTGCAGAGTGATCTCTTCACTTAAACATGATATCAGTCACTCAGTATGCATATAGATTCCATCATGTGTCATTCAAATGCGAAGAGCAACCAACAACCAAGTACGAGGCGGAAATTCGATCTAGGATCTCCTTACGCAAGAGATGACATTCTAGATAGGCCTAACCTATATTTCCTGCCATGCCTTTTTATATACTTGATGGTTGAAGGCTTACACAACTTATTCACATGGAAATGTAATCAGAATCTAATGCTAATTGTGAACGGTCCTAAGCATACATCTAACAAATCAATAAGTAAATAACCAATCACACAAGACACAGGAGTTTTTAGGTGGTTCGGTCTCAAGCCTGAGACCTACGTCCACCCCTCACTCAAACTAGAGTGAGGCTTCCACTGATACACAGCTTAAACCGCTGATCCACCGCTTTGGGGATGAATCCCTATAGACCGTTGAGCCTCACAGCTTGCTCCGCTGAGCCTTACAGCTTGCTATCCGAGGAATACCTCCTCACCGCTGAGCACCGCATCTTGCTCCACTGAGCCTCACAGCTTGCTCCGCTGCCTAACAGCTTGAAGAACATAGATATAAGAAAAACACAAAAGATTGAAAACAATATGTAGATGAAACATGAAAAATAATGTAGCTTAAACGAGCAGACGATTCTAGAATTGATCTAGAAATCATAACTTCAGCAGCAACCTCTTCTCTGACATCTTCTCCTCTTCTCCGATACCCTGTTTTGCCTCTCACTCACTCTTCATCAACTAACTCCTTTTCTTTCGTACCACTCCCAGCTTATCCTCTCTTTTGATCTTCTACACTCTACTCTGGATTCTCTTATCACTTCGTGTGTTCTCCTTAATTGCCTTCCACATTTTCTTCGATTGAGAGATCCCCTTTTTATACCAACGAACTGGATCAAGTGGTCCCCGCATGGGTTCAGTCCTACGCGTGGAGGGAGGATTCCCGCCAGTAACTTTTTAGCAAAAGTGACTTAAATAAGTCCACGTGTCAAACCTTGAAGACGAGGTGAATCCACGTGCCCAATTGATCTTAAGGACATTTCACCTTGGATTACGTGCTTGGTAACTCAGATCTTGAACAACGTGATCACTTAAGTCTTTGATGCTCTCTGCTCTTTAAATGTTCGATCAAGTCCCTATCAATAAGATATAGAATATTTCATCAAACACCTTATCATCATAATTGCTTAGGAGAATGCATACTTAGCCAATTTCAGAAAATCAGTCACTCAGATGAAACATGTATATGAATGATGTATATGCTTCGATGTAAAAACTCAATGCATTGACCTATGTGAGCATGTCTTAATATGATTGTAGTAAGTTAACTACAACTGCACTGACCTGTGTAGAACACAGGTAGACCTGGATTCTACAAGTGCACCGACCTTAGACTCTACATGTGTACAGACCTGAATATTGTAGCTCATGAGGATGCACTGACCTGAAGATTCCAACTCATGTGACTGTACTGACCTGGGTCCAGTGACTGGCGTATGAGCAAAGACATGATGGACATGATGCTTGCATGAGTGTTGGCCTGATAGAGTAAATGCATGTATATGCACCGACCTTGCTGAGCACAAGATACAATGTGCACTGACCTTGCTGAAAACAAGATCCAATGTTCACTGACCTTGCTCAACACAAGGTCCAATGTGCACCGACCTTGCTCGACACAAGGTCCAATGTGCAGTGACCTAACAGACGTAAGATGTGTATGTGCACCGACCTAACAGACTCAATGCAAATATGTGCACTGACCTAACAGTCTCAATGCAAGTATGTGCACCGACCTAACAGACGTAAGATGTGTATGTGCACCGACCTAACAGACTCAATGCAAATAGGTTCACTGACCTAACAGTCTCAATGCAAGTATGTGCACCGACCTGATAGGATGAAAGCGTGAATGAGCATCGACGTTCTATTCAACGAAATACATAGCTGCATCGAGTTGACAAGCTTCAGACTACAATGTGCATCGACCTTATATGACTAAGTGCCTATATGTGCATCAACCTTGATTTCTGACACTTAGTGGATAAAAGACTTATAAAACCTAAGTGACTAAAATGCCTTGACAAGTTAGGCCATTCAGAATTATGAAGGATGATGACTCAATCAATCATTATTAAGCATTTTTTTCTCCACATGATTCATAGTGTGTCATCATCAAAACCAGGGTTCCAATAGAACTTTGGGTGTGTTCTAAGTTATGTGCATTAATTTTCAAATCTAAGGCTAGTGTGCTTTAATGTTTCCAAAGTCCTGATCTTTGGTTGATTCTGCGAAGGAGGATCTGAAAATGAGAGTATGCTACTTTTTAAACTCTTGTTGGTCCTAAGATTTTAATCTGTTTGCATTGTTAAGGGACTAGCAATGAGTAAGTTGGGAGATGTGATAAGTGATTAACTTTATATATTTATTTATGTCACACAAACTATTTCTAGGCTTTAATAGTGTTGTGTATGTGATTTTGATGATTACAAAATACCTTTGTTGCTTAGCCTTGTGCGTGAATGCTCTTCACTTGAACTGGTTGTGGAAATGATCATAAACTATTTCTTTTGGGATATCATCATGTGGATGCATTGTAATTCTATAAGGCTTATCATCATGTGGATGAATTGTAATTCTACAAGGCTTATCATCATGTGGATGCATACGTGCTTTGAAGTTAGCACAAACATTGCATATACATTGTCTCTACACTTGGTGAGATTGCTTTGTATTTAATGAGAAGCCTCTGTGAAAAACATACTTGGATAAATGTCATTTTGAGCATCATATCATATTGAGCCTCTCATATTGAGCATCATGTCATATTGAGCCACATATCATGAATGTGTACTTTAGTAATGCTTAATGAATGGAGGGAATGATATATGGTTTGATGAGCTTGTGGATTGATCACATGGAATGTGACTCAACATTGTTATGCGTACCTTGATTCCAAATTTGTTGATCATGCAATGGTAATTCAATATTGGAACTCCATGATTTTACATGAACGATTCAACAAAGGAACAAGCATTTAAGGACAATGTGAAACCCAGGTAAAACAATGTTGTAAGTTCCATCTTTCACTCTTGGAATAGGTTCAACGAAGCAATTTATTATGAACATGGTCATAGTGTTAATGCTTGATGTAAAGATCTTAATTTTTAACTAACACCTTGCTTTATCATGTTTTTCAGGATGAAAAATCATTGTTGATCTTCATGGGATTATGGTACATTTAATCAATTGTTTCCCTTTAGTTTGATGGAGGTTTAGTTATTTTTCAAACTCAAACTGTCTTATAGTCTTCACCATTTTCAATCCAACGGTTGGATCTCCCCTCTAAAATTATATGTTGTAACTCTTGGAGTCCTCTTTCCAACGCCTCCAGTCTTAGGCATTTCTGGGCTCAGATTAACTGTCTTAGGTAATTTTGCTTGTTCCTCAGTTGGTGTCAAAATGCCCATCTTGAGGACCGATTGGTTTGAACTTTTACCCCATTACCCTTAGAGTTTCTCTTCTTATCCTAAGGAGTTTTGGAAGGGTTTTGGCATGGGGTTATTGATCTTGTCATATCCTTATGTGCTGCCTTATATGAAATGCGAATTTGGGGTCTCAATGGAACTCCTTTGGCTAATATCGATATATTTCTTGCAGGAGAGAAAGAAAGGAGCATGTTGATGAAGATTACAACAAGCGAAATAAAGCAAAGACTCTGAAAATGTCAATAAAGGTAACTCAAGACAAATGTGAGAAAATGAAGTGTTTGTAAGAAGCTCTTTGGTCTTGATGTTAATGCCATATCTTGATAGACAATGATTTTGAAGTTTTGAATACCCCTTGGTTGCTTTTGACAATGTGGATGATGAATGCTTGGCTGAATGGTATTGGAACATCTGAGCAGTATATATGAGAGTGTAGCCATTGAATGCCTTTTGCTAAACCCCCGATGTCATATGGGAATGCATTGTATTTTTCTGATCATCATTTCAATGATTACATGGTATATAAAATAGTGACATGTGGAAGGGCATGTCAAGTCTGTCTGAAAGTAATCACCATGCGTGAGAATATGCCTCCGCCCGGTACCATGAATCATTTATGCATATGGCATCCAACTTAAATGAATTTTCTAAAATCATGCATTGATTATGGGGGAGTTTTGCATGCTGAAAATTTTGAAAATGATATTTTTCCATTCTCTCAGCATGATGATATTGTGTTTATGGATGAACATCTTGAGGACTGAAGTTGATCAATGTTCCATGGTCTTTACCAATGTGCCACTCATTTTTTTTGGGTTAAAAGTACAACTATTTTCAAGAAAAGTTCACATGTAATGATTTTGATGCTCTGAATAAATTTTCTGAATTCTCTTTTCAGAATAAAGTGGTGTCCTCACATTTTAACATTTGGTAATGCGTGTCATGCATTAGTTGCATTAGATGCATATAGAGTGTCATGTGAAATCTGGAATCGTGCATCACATTGCATATTTGCAAATCACTCTCTACATATCATTCACATAGTGCTTTTGGAAGATGAAGCTCATCTTGTGTCTTGTTGCATAGTTGGCATTTCTAGCATGCATATAGTGCATATTTTGAAATGCATCATCTTGAACATTTCATGTTACATAATTGCCAAAAAGAATACTTCCAACATTGGTCATCATATCTTTGGAGCCAACATTTCAAGTATTGAGATTACATACCTTTTCATTTTGCATTGCATATGCATGTCATTACATTGTATGCTTGCATGTTATTATATGCTATTCAACCCCTTCCCTGAAACTTCTAAGACCAAACATTCCATTGTTATATAATGTTGCATCTGAGTCTTAACAAGTGTGCTTCATGTTAAACTCTTAGGGGGAGCACTTCATGCTTATTGCATTTACATAGGGGGAGCTGCACTATCTTGTTTTGAGTTAAATTTTCTCCATACACGTTGAATCAAATTTGTACACTTCATGCACTTAAATGTGAAATTGAGTGTTATTCATAAGGATATAGGAATTTCATTTCAGCACTCTAAAGTAATTCAACTTGCTGCATGGATGATAAGAGATAGTTTTGGAAAAAGCTGCCTGCCTCCGCATAAAAAAATGGTTGTAATGAAAGGCAGAGCAATGCTAAGTCTCACTGAGTAAACTGGGCACATGTCACCTGAGACGTGATATGGTTCACATCTGAAAAGTGTTGACTAAAGTATCTCTGTTCAAATGAGGTGACAAGGTTCAGTATTTTGAGTAACCGGGGATTCTGGCATGAGCTCCATGTGTCTCCTCGCGTAAAAAGGAATTATTTTGAACCTGATCCTTCTTAGAAAAATTCAGATTGTCAGTATAAAAATTACTGATGATAATTTGTTGAGGCAGAGCGAAGCCTCCAATACGCTGTTCTCTAGATTGAAATGCAGTTTGTACACTTACTATTGTGTTTACTTGAAAATCTGGTTATCCATATGGCTAAACTTCATTCTCATGTTACTCACTTGCACATGGTAATTTGATTTGATATGTATTCTAAAAATTTGATTAATTACAATGACCTGCTGTACGTCTTCTCCTATTTATCTGCATAATCCTCTAAGTGTAAACATGCACATTCTGAACTTAATGACTCACTTGCACTTTTCCTACACCTATCCCCTCACTGTATATCAATTGGTATCACTTCTTGTGAAGGAGTTATGTTGCATGTATTTATAGATATCTGCTTGATTACATTGTACGCAATTCATGTCTCATCAATTTCATACATCATGCTTCATGCATTTCACAAGAAAACTAAAAATCAAAAATTGAAAATAAAAAATAGTCATCTAATGTGTCAATGTCAATGGGGGAGCTTTGCATGTGATCTTATCTGCTTACCTCATCAGGTCTTGCATGAGTCAATACCTTTCTATTAGTGTTTGAGTGCTTATTTGCTGGCTCATCATTGTTCATGCCATACACCATTTCCAATTGCTGCAACTCATGTGCATTTGCATATCGTTTTGTCATCTTGCATTCTACATGACCACATTGTCCACATTTGCATTTCCACTTTCAACATTTGGTATCAGACAATTGGTATCCAACAGTTCTGCCATTAGTCCATGCATATTGTGCACATTGGTTCTCTTCATAACCCGGTTGTCCATGGGTTCTTGCCCTTCTGGATTCCCCATCATGATCCCCATTTCTGATTATGTCAAAGGGGGAGAGAGAGCATTATAGCATAATATTTTGTCATCATCAAAATGGGGGAGATTTTTGTGTATGTGATTTTGATGATTACAAAATGCTTTTGTTGCTTAGCCTTGTGCGTGAATGCTCTTCACTTGAACTGGTTGTGGAAATGATCATAAACTATTTCTTTTGGGATATCATCATGTGGATGCATTGTAATTCTATAAGGCTTATCATCATGTGGATGAATTGTAATTCTACAAGGCTTATCATCATGTGGATGCATACGTGCTTTGAAGTTAGCACAAACATTACATATACATTGTCTCTACACTTGGTGAGATTGCTTTGTATTTAATGAGAAGCCTCTGTGAAAAACATACTTGGATAAATGTCATTTTGAGCATCATGTCATATTGAGCCTCTCATATTGAGCATCATGTCATATTGAGCCACATATCATGAATGTGTACTTTAGTAATGCTAAATGAATGGAGGGAATGATATGTGGTTTGATGAGCTTGTGGATTGATCACATGGAATGTGACTCAACATTGTTATGCGTACCTTGATTCCAAATTTGTTGATCATGCAATGGTGATTCAATATTGGAACTCCATGATTCTTACATGAACGATTCAACAAAGGAACAAGCATTTAAGGACAATGTGAAACTCAGGTAAAACAATGTTGTAAGTTCCATCTTTCACTCTTGGAATAGGTTCAACGAAGCAATTTATTGTGAACATGGTCATAGTGTTAATGCTTGATGTAAAGATCTTAATTGTCAACTAACACCTTGCTTTATCATGTTTTTCAGGATGAAAAATCATTGTTGATCTTCATGGGATTATGGTAACATTTAATCAATTGTTTCCCTTTGGTTTGATGGAGGTTTTAGTTATTTTTCAAACTCAAACTATCTTACAGTCTTAACCATTTTTAATCCAATGGTTGGATCTCTCCTCTAAAATTATATGTTGTAGCTCTTGAGTGCCTCTTTCCAACGCCTCCAGTCTTGCTTCGATCGGAGTTCGGAGCTAGAAGAATTAATTCCTGTCGCCGAAGTGCGCAGAGCTATTTTTTTGTGTAATCTGCCTGAAAGGGTCGACCCCTGGGGTCGACCCATGGAAGGGTCGACCCCAAGGGTCGACCCCTGTAACCCAGAACCTTAAATCAGGTCTTGTTTGGGTTCTGGAAGCACGAGGGTCGACCCCTGGGGTCGACCCATTGAAAGGGTTGACCCTGGGGTCGACCCCTGTATCCCAGAACCACATTTTAGGTTCTGTTTGGCTTCTGTGAGCCCGAGGGTCGACCCTGGGGTCGACCCCTTCCGGTCGAACGTCCAGCCACCATCTTTGACAGCCGTTTTCTTGCCCCAAAAGTCCTACCAATCAATTCCTAATGCCCTATATGTCTCCCTAATTCGTGGATCTGGTCTCCAAGCTGTCCCTTGACCGTTCTAATCATTTATATACATCTCTTGGGTTGCCAACCCTAAGGGATATGATGCTAGATCTGAAAATCATTTTCTTCTAACCCTTATATGTGCAGGTCGTAGGTAGCAGCTCCAAGGCTTCTTCCACCATGTTTTGAGCTTGTGTATGAAGGGAAGAACAAGGTTTCACGTCCTCATCCATTCCTCTACCACAAGCTGCGAAGAAATTCATGCTACAAGCATCATCCATGCAAGAATCAATCATTCTTCTTCAAGAATGGGTTTCATACTTCAGAAGCATTCAAATATGTTCAGTGGAGAGAAAGGGGGAGCTCTAATCACTGTAACATCTTCTTCATTCTGATTTCTCGAAATCGTTGTTGTTGATAGAGCTTGAATATCTGCTTTAAGACATCTTAGGATGGTTTTATAAGTCTTATATCCACTCTCTCTTGCATATATATAATCCTAATGCTCATGTGATCCCTATATAGGATGAAGATGAAGAGGGGGATCTCTGAACCGTTCATTTCTATTGTCTTGTTTGAGATTAGCTTGAAGTTTGAGCTTATCATTTCTATCTGTTCTTTCAGGTGAAGACGTGCAACTCGAGGAGACGAAGAAGATGATATCTAAATCATGATCATCCGTCAATGAGCAAGGAGAATCAGATTTTGCTGAAGAAGGGGGAGCCTTATACTTGACACATCTGTCTAGTGTTCATCTCTATAATTTGTTTGGAGGGTCATAGCATATATGTGTTTTTGGTTCATATATATTTAAGATAATACTTTGTGTGGGTGTTCGGAGAAAGGGGTCTCCGAGTGTGTGTGTTGTTTTATGTGTGTCGATTTGTGCGGAGTATATCCACGTGTGTTGTTGGGAGCTTTCTCCCGTATGGTTGTGTAGGCATTGTCCTACGTGTGTGTGGAAGGAGTTGTGTCTCCGTGTGAAGTATTCAGTTCGGGGTGTGTTCCCCAACGTGCGTGTGTGTGTGTGTGTCTGTGTGTGTGTGTGTGTGTGCTGCTGTGGCAGCAGTTTGAGGCAAGGCCTCGTGTGTGTGTGTTGCTGCGAAAGCAGTGTGTGTGTGTTGGGATTCGTCCTCGTGTTGCTACATTTTGTAGCGTGTAGTGAAGCCTCACCGATTTGGTGAGGGGTGGACGTAGGGAGCCCGTCGTGGTCCCGAACCACCTTAAAAATCCCCGTGCCTTGTGGTTTGATTCTTATGATTGTGTGTTCTCTACTATCTGTTTATGTAATCGTGTGAACTTGGTGAGATTGAGTGAATTAAGTTTTAACTTGTTTAGATTAATTTCCTCAATCATATCAATCTTGTAAATTCCGCTGTGTGGTAGATTGTGTTTTTAATTGGACATAGTTTTTAGTAGAAGGATCTATTCACCCCCCTCTAGATCCGTGTTCCTGCACTACGGGACCCAACAATTGGTATCAGAGCGAGGCTCTGTTGTCCCTAGATCTTGCGATCTACAGAGTGATCTCAGAGCATTCCACAATCATGAATTTTTCTACTGAACATATATTAATGAACTGTTTGCCAATCTTCACTGGTTTGAATTTTAATTTATGGCTAGGTAAATTATGTGTGGTGATCAATTCTATTAATCCTAGTCTTTGGAAATTGATTTGTCATGGTCCACACATATTACCTCTAGATGAGACAAAGTGGTCTAATCAGGATAAAATGATGCATCATGATAATGTTACTGCTTTGAATTTATTGAAAGCTTCTGTAAGTAGTAACAAGTATCCATTTGCATCTTCTTGTAGGACGGCGAAGGAGCTACTAGACCGGCTGATCAAAGCTCAAGAGAAGGAAAGGTAAAAATGTCTCATGACCGATGATGCTGATCAACAAAGTGACAAAAATACAGAAGAGGTAAATTCTGATTCTGAAGAATTTACTCTTGACGATCTTGTTGAAGCTTATGATGAGTTGGCAAAACAATATAATAAAGTCAAGTCAGAAAATAGAAAATTGAAAAAGAAATCTGAAAACTTGGTCCATGAAAATGGTTCTTGTGATAAATGTTCTGAGCTTGTTAACTTCAATGAACTTTTAGAGCATGATGTTGAATGTCACAAAGAAACCATTGCTTGTTTGAGAGATGAGAATGTTGCACTCAAGAATAAAATCGATCAATTGGAGAAAACTGAAAAAGATCTAAGAAACAAAATGGAATCAAACTCAATTGATCAGGATATTTGCAATGAATTGATTATGAATGATAAACTTGTAAATAAAAATGAAGAACTTAAAAAGGAAAACAGTGCTATATTGATTCAGACATCTCTGGTTGAAGGTAGCATGAAGTTTCTTGAAAAAGAACATGTTTTGTTAAAATCTGAAAATGAAAAAATGAAACATCTAAACACAACCATGTCTAAAAAATTACTTGCTTTTGAAAAAGGGAAAAATTTGGTTGTTGATGATTCTAAAAAGATGCATGTGCTAGAACAAATGATGGAGAGCTTCAAAACCATCAATGCCCAATTGAATGAAAAAATCATTTCTTGTGACAATGAGATCATTTCCTATGAATTGTATATTTCATCACTTAAAAAAGAAATTCTTGATCTGAATGCTTCTTTGTGTAAGTTTGTGAATGGGGAAGAAAATCTGAACAAGATATTGGGGACTAAGGTGAATTTCCAAAAAGAGGGGCTGGGCTATAATCCTGTGAACAAAAAGAACTTTGAAAATAAAGTCTACACATCATTTGTCCATAGTTCTAATATAGCCAGCACATCCAATGGGTCTCCAAATCAATCTGTTCCCCAAACAATAAAGCAATCAAATGAAAGTCTGAAAAAGAAACAAAACTTGCATCAGAAGGCTAAAAATGTTGTTGGTGTCACGATGAATGCCATGAAAAATCTTGTTGCACATACACATGCATCCACAAAGAAAATCTCATGTTTTTATTGTGGTGAACTTGACCATGTGATACATGATTACTTTTTGATGAAATCTGAAGATCTAGAAGCATGTAAGAAAATGAATGGCTTCACAAAGCCAAGAAAGTTTTTGAACACAAAAAGAACTCTTGATAACTCTTATATTCATGCAAGAAGACAATTTGAAAGATTTGCTCCTTTGAACTGTTTTCATTGTGGAAGGTTCGGTCACAGGATGAACAATTACTTTAGTTTGAAAAATGATAACATCTCTACAGACCCACAGAAATTTCATGCTCATCCTATTGTGAAGAAAAAAAATTTCCATGCTTATAATGATAACATTCATGCTAAATCACAGAAATTTGATTATCATGTTTATGAGAATTCTGTGAAGTCTCTTGGTGGTTGTCATTATTGTGGTGAGTTTGGACATACCATGCATGTTTGCTCTTTAATGTATTTTGATGATATCCATGCTCAAGAACTGTGGAAGGCACCCTCTAGAGGTGCAACTAACCATCCAGAACCCAAGAAGGTTTGGGTACCCAAAACAACCAAATGAGAACTTTGTTGTAGGATTGCATTGAGGTCAAGGGGAAGGCTTTAAGTCGACTTGGCCAGTTCTGGTGTGATGCCTTGGTGAACATGGGCTTGTCCCTGAGTTGATACTTGAAGCTCATCATTCATACTTGCAGCTCATAGGAGATTGTCTTGTGGAAGAAAAGCATTGATATTGGCCTTCTCATTTGTATTGAATTGATATTGACATGAATTGAGCTCTTTACAGTGCAGGTTTGATAATGACCATCAACCCCAGAAATCATGGTAAGAATTCAAATGTTTGAATGTATCACCATGTGCCTAGATGGAGTTTAATTCATGTTTGGCATTTCTGGGCTCGGATTAACTGTCTTAGGCAGTTTTACTTATTCCTCAGTTGGTGTCGAAATGCCCATCTTGAGGACCGATTGGTTTGAACTTTTACCCCATTACCCTTAGAGTTTCTCTTCTTATCCTAAGGAGTTTTGGAAGGGTTTTGGCATGGGGTTCTTGATCTTGTCATATCCTTATGTGATGCCTTATATGAAATGCGAATTTGGGGTCTCAATGGAACTCCTTTGGCTAATATCGATATATTTCTTACAGGAGAGAAAGAAAGGAGCATGTTGATGAAGATTACAACAAGTGAAATAAAGTAAAGAATCTGAAAATGTCAATAAATGTAACTCAAGATAAAGGTGAGAAAATGAAGTGTTTGTAATAAGCTCTTTGGTCTTGATGTTAATGCCATATCTTGATAGACAATGATTTTGAAGTTTTGAATACCCCTTGGTTGCTTTTGACAATGTGGATGATGAATGCTTGGCTGAATGGTATTGGAACATCTGAGCAGTATATATGAGAGTGTAGCCATTGAATGCCTTTTGCTAAACCCCCGATGTCATATGGGAATGCATTGTATTTTTCTGATCATCATTTCAATGATTACATGGTATATAAAATGGTGACATGTGGAAGGACAGGTCAAGCCTGTCTGAAAGCAA